>ML681966.1:55263976-55502587 GCA_007922195.1 Podocnemis expansa | reverse complement strand
AGAATATTTGCCTACTTTAAATGCATCACACCTGCATACTAGTATCAAGTTATGGATTTTAACTGAGACTTAAGTGAGCTGCAGAATCCTGGCACTCTTCTGAATCCACCTTATTATTGAAACACCATTTAAAATATCTCAGGATTAAAGTTCATCCTGCTTAATTTTTTCCTGCAATGCTCGCTGTTTTCTAACTATTTTTGCCATTAACACAACACCAAATGCATTCTGTATTATTATTATTTTTTTTTTTATCAATGTCAACTTATATCCAGCAGTGATATTTAGGTCCACAAGGCTACTCTGTGTCTTGAATTATAGAAATCCACTGTAAAATAGAGCAGGATTTAAAAGACTGGACTAGTTAATAAGAATGTTGGTATGTACAAATGTATAGATATTTACCCAAGTCTTTGGATACGAGCATGGCTAACCTACTATTTACACAAATCATTTTGTTCTATTATGCTTTAATAGGAATCTTTTTTTTTAATTTAATATTTAAATGTAGTTTTCCAACTACTGTAAATGTGAGCGAGCAAGTATCTGCTACAACCATTTTGTATGGTTCCTTCTGGGTCTTAATTATTTTGGCCTTCTGCGCCGCATCTACACTACTAGTACCTTATTCATACATATATAAGCATTTTTTAAAAACTAAAAATACATCATTTTTCTCACTTTTCTTTTGATCATCTGGTAATAATGAATTGGCAAATGGCAGATATTTAACACATTAAATCAGGACTGGATGAGCTGATCGATTAGTTATCTTGGGGCTGAATTATATTTTCTGGGTAAAGCATATGGAGGCTGAAGGAGCATTGTGTGTCCTCCATCCTTTGTTGGGGAGTTTGATCACTCACATCTGGTGCCTACCTACTATCCCCACCATATATCTCAGTGTGTGTGTAAAAGGCTTGGCTACCTCCTTCTTGCATAATCTATAGGATACTATCTTCATGTGCATCTTCTTTCTTGGAATGGCAGGGGGTAGGCCTTCAGGAAATGACTTGAAGCAAGAAGTATTTCCTGCTTCTGAAGTCATAGTGGAAGCATTTGATTCTATCACCAATATATCTTCGTAGGACTTGCGCTTCTCTGGGCCTCAATGATGTCTGCTAACGGGACTTAGGCTTCTAAGTCACATAAGCACTTTTGAAAATTTTACTCACTGAGTTTTTAGGGATGTGCTGAGCCCTCTAGACTCTGCTGAAGTGATAAGAATTCAGGATGCTCAACACTCTACAGGAGAAATCCCAAAATGCAGTAAGATATAGAAACTGAATTACAAACAAAACAGCCAACCACAACATATTATACATATGGCTGTTTATTATTAGAGTGGGAACAGGAAAGATTGTGAGGCTGAACAGAACATACAACAAAAAATAAAAAGAGATTCACTTACCAAACCAAGCCTGTTGTTCTCCTTGGACTTCAATAGCCAATCCGAAGTCTGCCAGTTTTACAGCTGCTCCCTTGGATTTGCTAGCTAAAAGTAAATTCTCAGGCTTTATTGAGAGAGAGAGAGAGAGAGAGAGAGAGAGAGAGAGAGAGAGAGAGAGAAGAGGAGAGAGAGTCATGAGATGAGAACATATTCTAAGTAATTTTTTAAAAATTTACCGTTTTCCAGTACAATAGTAGTTAATGATAGGCAATATGTAAAAGCACAGAACTATTTTACAGAGTGAAGAAGAAAACATGCATTTCCCCCTGAACGTCTAGAAACCCATGGATTTCATTCTTGCTTCTGAAGTACTACCTGCCTTACAAACGACCTTCCCAGTCCTGCACGACAGCAAAGCTAAGTGTGATATGTTGACCTGCTGCAGAGTTTATGGGGACCTAAGTCATTATAGAAGCGTCTGACCTCTGCCTTTGTGACACAACATGCAACAGCTGGCAATCCTAATTTACCCACAAGATTTCTGCAGGAAAAAAATAAACAAAACCAGGCTGGGTCTGATCTACATGCAGAGTTTTTGCAGGATCAGATATATGTAGCAAAATTATAAATGTGCCTTGAATCATACCTTAGTAAGAATCATGATTTTATACCTATATTTACAGAATGCATATTAAATAGATAATATAGTGCAAGCTCTTCAGCATGTTCCCTTTCTGTTTGCAAGGGTGCCTCAGACATGGTCACTGCTACCAGAAATAACAGCAGCAAGAACAGTAATAATAGGTACTGTAGTTGTTGTTGTTGCTATTTGTCATCCCTTTCAATTACAAGCTACATTCTAGTCAACAGCAAGACTACTGTGTTTTAACCAAACAATTGTTTCTGAACAATTGCTGTCTTTTTTTTGTTTATCCACTACTATCATCACTTATTCATTTTAGGCACAACACTATTAGTACTTGCTTCTTAGTTTGAGAAGAAACTGGCAAAAATTCCTGTATTTCTTAAAGTATTCTTATTAGGTATTTTGTAAGTAAGGTACTCTGATTTGGTTTTAATGTAAATTCAGATGCAATGTAAGCATTACACATTTAAATAGAATCTAAGGAAATATGAAAGTTAACATTCCAAATAGTTCCAAAGAGGTAGCCCTGTTAGTCTAGTTCAGCAAAACAAGCAAGGAGTCCTGTGGCACTTCTAAAGACTGACAAATTTAGTTTTTACGCGAGCTTCCGTGGGTGAAGTCCCACTTCATCAGAAGTTAGCTTTGAAGCTCATGCAAAAAATAAATTTTGTCAGTCTTTAAAAGTGTCACAGGACTCCTTGCTTGTTTTATTCTAAACAGTGTGTTTTAGTTTACACTATGCCTGTGTATGCTGTTGCATATATCCCTTAGAATATACAGGATGCATATCTTTGCAAAGATAAGGTAGCTAGAACAAAGTCAACTTTTTTAGAATTTGCAGAGTACTGTAAAATTCAGAAAAAAATACAGCTGCTATGCTAATTGGGGGACCCAAAATTATTTCCCTGATATTTCTTTTTTCCTCTGATATCAAGCTGAATTCTTAAAAGGGGGGGGGGGCACACATCCAGCATTTCCTGCGGTTACAATCTCCCTTCTTCAAATTTATCCCAGTAATTACAAGAAGCATCTTTTGTACAGAGCTATTAAAATGGTGCACCAGCCCACCACCTTCTCTCTTAAAGTGAGACCCCAATGCTTACATGTTCACTAATCACATGTTTAAGGTTAATCACATATACAGTCTTTCCTTGATCAGGGTTTCTGACTAAGTTTTTAGGGGGAGAGGCTGTCTTTTAGTATGCATCTGTAAAGTGCCTAGCACAAAAGGGCCCAACCCTGGACGGGGCCTTTAGGCATTGCAGAAATGATGAGCATAACAAATAGTAACGTCTTATCTAGGTTCTTCTAAAAGCTGGTTCAGAAATTTATTTTTTCCTATCATACTAAACTTCTATTAATCAAAAGCCTACCAAACAACTATCTCTCCATTAAATATTATGTATGTGAACAGGTTTTCTCCATTTCTCAGTGTTCCTTGCTATTTTTGCTGTAGCTGTGTCTAGAAAAGGTTTAAATCAAAAGTCTATTTAAAAGGGTGAACTACTTTTTTCACTCACAGAATTAAAAAATGGCTAAATGAAAACTTCCTTGTCTATCCTCCCAAAAAAATCAACTTTGGGTTGAGACCAAACATGGAAATTCAGTCTTAAAGGAATTGGTCATTTTTAAAGCAAGTACTGAGCACTGAAAACAAGGGGTTGTATGAATGAAAACTACAACAGAACTGTAGTTCTTCAACCGGGTTTCCTTCCCCAGGGGTATTTGTTATGGAAAAACTGAGCTTCCAAGAGAGATGAGAAAGACATCTAATTGCTCACTATACATCATAAAAACGATTACATTAAAAACATGTTTACAAGAGTCATTCAATAAATAATTGGTGACAATTTTTTTAAAAATTAAAGTTTCCCAGAATAAAATTTGATCTAGTTTCACTTGAATTATTTCCATCTACTTAAGCCACAGTAACCCCAACATTTAAAAAAATGTTAGATGTTTAACTATGACATGTTTTATAAATATTAATATAAACATTGTTCCACTCTATGTCATTTCCCCATACCTATTTCAGTGTGCAGTCTAAGGGCTTGTCTAAGCCTAAAACTCACAGGAGCACAGCTGTATTGAGTGCTTGTATAACTCTGTCATGTCAATGGAAGAAAGCTCTCCCGCTGAAATAATAAAACCACCTAAATGAGCGTTGGTAGCTATGATGGCAAGTGAGCACATCCTGCTGACAAAGAGCCATCCATACATGCACTTCTGTTGGCAAAACTTCTGTCACTTGGGGAGGCGGGGGGGGGGGGGCCGGGGTCCACATCCCTGAATCAAAAAAAAGTTTTGCCAGCATAAGTGATGATGTAGACAAGGCCTAATAAATTCATAAAAGTTTTCAGTCAGGCACAGAGAGAGAGCTTACAATAATTATTTCCTGGTACGCATTGCTTATATAAAACCACTTAAAGTAATGGATGATCCTGTTTGTTTGTCCTGTGGCACTTTTAAAGACTAATAAATTTATTTATTGCATGAGTTTTCATGCGAGAAAATCCCGCTTTGTCAGGCATAAATAATAAATTTGTTAGTCTTTAAAAGTGCCACAAAATTTCTGTTTGTTTTGCTGAACTAACACTGTTGCCCCTTTGGAACTATTTGTTTGTGATAGTCAGCAACCAAACACAGTGAAATTGCATACACTTCCAGTTGACATACGGCGGCCCTAATTCCTCAAGCACACACCACTTCATAATACAATCTCATTCAAAATAGCACATCAGTCTTTTTTTTTTTTTTTATGCCATTTGAAATCTGCATTTTCCCTATCAAATGGAATTAAGGTACTGTAAGCAAATACTACCATCATAAGATAATAAACAGGTTTCAATTAAAAAAAAAAAAAGGCAGCACATTTACTCCATTGACAAGAACACCACCCTCCCAGGCAGTGCAGTGTGGGACCGTGCCCTTCAAGAACATGCAGC
The DNA here is from genome assembly GCA_007922195.1 of Podocnemis expansa. NCBI lineage: Eukaryota > Metazoa > Chordata > Testudines > Podocnemididae > Podocnemis > Podocnemis expansa. The sequence goes on along the minus strand of ML681966.1, from coordinate 55,497,606 downwards.
TGCCAGTTCAGGATAACTAGAAACACATGAGATATTTATCATGCATGAGCTTCAAATGACTATGGAATATATGTGTAACCGGAGAGGACTTGGCAGATTTTACAGGATAATCTTATGTGTCATTCATGAAACTAACAAATCGGCTTGGATTAATAAATTGCCCCCTGCGCTAAGGATGTTTGGCTGCAGTTATGCATGTAGAAAAGCAGTGATGATTTTAAAAGTTACTTGTAAATAAATTAACACAGAGCTGAGTTTACGGCCTGTGTATGGCAAGGTCTTTGTTCATAAAAGTTGTGTGTAAACTGTAATACATCTGGAGCATAATCTTGGTTATTTTTTCCACAATGGGAGTCTATGGGGGGGGGGGGTAAATCATCTTAGATTTTCAACAGAAACATTGCTTTTGATTTCCTGAATCAATGTAACTTAGATCTTGAAATTTCTATATGGAAGAGTATTGTGAACTTTGTAAAAGAAGGAAGCTACTAATAAGTATTTCTACTAGCAATTTTTAAAATCCTATGAAGCAATTTTTTTTTCCTGGATTTAGGTTCCAGATCCATTCCAATACACCAAAGTTTCCAAAAAATGTTCCATGGAGCACTTCCTAGTGGTCATAAGATCCCAGATCGCCTCTTCATTTCTAGCTGCTCAACTACATTAAAACATATACTTTCCTAAAATTAAGCCAGCTCACCTCCTTCACACTAAATGGGTAAGGACATTTAGCAAACGTGCTGTCAGGCTCTGGACTGGGTTGTGACAAAGCTACCTACAGCTCCAGTTCTAGGCAGACTCTCTTGGCTTCCCTGCTGAAGTTTCTTCAGATCTGTGCGTGGAGAGAGTTCAGTGGAAAACTCAACATAGCCCTAGTGGTATTCCCTTCTCTGTGTCACTTCCCTGGGGGCTAAGTAGAGCTGATTTTGTTTCCTCAGGTTTCCATTTCAAAACCAGAGTTATTTCAAAATTAAGCACTAAAGCAAGGCAGGAACAAATTCTCTTTGCCACTTCCAATTCATTCAGGATTTGTTAAAATAAAATAAAAAAAAAAAATCTACATATTGGCTGTTGGTAGAGACAACAGTTGGTTTACATAAAGGCTCATTCTTTTTTCATGCATCTCCAAAAAAAATGTTTCTTTAAATAAACTTATGAATGGAACTACAAATCATTCCTTATTTTTTCAGTGTATATAACTACACTCTTTAATGCTAGATGGATAGTACAGTATATACAGTGGGAACAGGCATCTTTAGAACAGCTGGCCAAATTTCCTACCCCTTCATTTAAAACTGGTGCTGAGACATGTTATCCAGCTGAGCAGAATCTGTAGACTGGACAGAGACTTGACGCTGTAATGTTGTCCAAACTCTGAAATACGGGAGTACCATAGAAGCAAAATGTGGTTGTTGTCTAGTTTTTCTGATTCCTGTTTTCCTGAATTACAACTCCTTAGATTCATCTAGAGCAACTGGAAATTTATAAACAAACATACTATACAGCTCTTTCTTAGAAGTGAGCATTAAGGATAAAGAAGGCAACATGTTGATCCTAGCTCTTCCATCAGTGATTGACTATGGAAAGCCCCAACTTGGAGCGTGCATCGGTGAGAAGATGGATGCATGGATCGATAAAGACAAGCTCTGAGCAGGTAGAGAGGATTTTAGAGGGTCACTCTAACTATAGGCGGAGTGATTTTGTTGCACTGAGGCAGAGAAAGGAAAATGTTTACTGTTCCACTAGAGAAATTTATTAACCGCAGATGTTTTTTTAAAACTGAAATTGCATTAAACAAGAACAATTTGTTCAATTAAGTTAGATACTCCAGTTTGGTGAAGTATTTTGGTAAAGTTTATAACCAAGCTTATGTAAAAAGACACACTCATCTCCTCTGCCTTTACATGCACATCTGCAGCTGAACAGCAATTAGGAGCTGTGCGGTGTGAGATCTACTCCAACAGTATTACTCACCTTCAAGTCCCGATGGACTACGCCCATCTGATGGCAGTGTAGCACAGCCTCCAGGATCTGCTGAATGCAATGACTGCATGCAAACACCAGGGGGCGTGTGTTAGTTCCAAGCTTACACTCACTGTCTGTATACCCTCAGCGAGACTGGGTTAAAGTGCAAAACTAGCAAACAACTGAAGATGTTCTACACAACCTTCAGAAATATACACACATCACTCACACAGAGTAGCTACTAACTCAGAAATACCAGATTTTGCCATGTGAAGCTTATACCTTATTTTAACTCACTATAATCTGTGCAAGGAGTTTGGAATGAGGAAAATCATGGTGGACTCCGCTTGGTTTAATGCAGAAGTTCTGCTAACAGTGATGTGCTATTTTGGAGATTACTTTATTTTGAAAATGCAACAGAGCTTTGACACTGAATACGTATTGTTAAAACTGTTTGCCAATGTTTTTAATGGCACCTGCTCTTTTTGCTCTCTTACTTACTGGGAGCTTTCTGTTGCATTAGAAATCACAACAGTCATTAAGGTAAAATTACTGCAAGTAATGTATGTTAGATAAATTATTAACTTTTCATGCTTTAATTTAGTTGGCAGCCATCATCTCTTGCCTGAGGGTTCGTCATACTCTAAGAGAGCAATGTGTGACCAGTTGTTCTGCTACTGCAACCCATGGTCTCAGAACAGAAGTGGTGTTTAAATCTGCAGACTAACACACATCACAGCCAAAGTGCAACTCCAGATGCATACAGAATGATTAATGAAATCCCTTCCAAAATAATCACACTAACCATGTTCAACTAGGTGGAATAAATCCAACACCTTGGAAGGTTACAGATGTCAATATTAAAGCAACTATATTTCCCCTTTTGCTATGATGTATGTTAGGTCTGTAGACTTGCAAACTGGAAGAGGCGTCATGCATTTTTTGTCCATTTAGTCATTTTGAGGGTGAGGAGGATAAGCAAGGGAACATCTCAGCCAACCCACCCTCTGCCCTTTCAAAGTTAAAAAAACAAAAACAAACTCTTATCCAATTTATGGGCACCAGATACTGACCTTCAGGTCTCTGTGAACTATGCCATTTAGGTGACAATGATTAACACTTTCTAGAATCTGCTGTATACAATGACTGCAAAGATACAAGGGCAGAATGGAAGGGAGAACATTTTAAAGGCACATAATCACATTAAATACAAAATAAAACAAAACTTAAAAAAAAATACAAGGAACAAAACTAAATTTACATTTCCTGACAATTTTAATTGTACATGGAACTGGAACAAAAATATTTCCAGATCTAAAACAAAAAAGTATAACAAACAAAAAAGACATTTAACATGTAAGTGCAATGTTATTGGATAGAACAATTTGTGTGGTGGTTTCATGCAGCAGCATGGAGATTTTTAAAGAATATATCAAATCCTAAAAACACCCTCAACAGAAAAAAAATTTGGAAAGCAATGAAATCCTTTGTGTTTTCTGATGTACTTTCTGAAAAAGTTTACAGTCTGATGACAATATTAACACACAAGCATTGAAACAAGGAGATGGACAAAAATGAAATGATACAAAAGAAACAAGAGTAAAACGCTTTTAAAAATGCATAAGGAAAAGTAAACCATTTATTATTTTGAATATAATGGTTTCTTTTAGAAAGTATTAATGGGAAAATAATTGCAAATCATTCAATAAGGAAGTATATGTTTTCATTTAAAACAGCAATGACAATAATATTTTGGTTAGTAGCCACACATATAATGGAAACCAGCAGTAAAAGCCTTGGAACAAAATTTTCAAACATAGGCGTGAAACAGTTTGTTAAATCCACAGGTATACAGTTAAATGCTGAGAACCCACAGCTCTCACTGAAATAGTTATCTCTGAAAAATCACGCCACTTTAGGTGCTTAAAAGACATAATTAGCAGCCTGGTTTTATTACATTCATTCCATTTGAAATTTTTGCCCATCTACAGTGGCAAAAAAAGCAAATCTGAAAACTTAGGACTTCTACAACAATGGAATGATTTTCAAACATTTTCAGCACCATTACACCCAATGAGAAAAGCTGATTTCTACTTCTCATTGGGTCAGCACCCTGGGACTATATGTACTGTATCTGTCAAAGGGCTTTGAATTTGATGCTGATCATATTAAATGTTCTTTGCCTTGAAATTCAGAAGTCATATATTAGCAAGCAGGGCCCAATTCTGAAAATCCTGTCATGTGAGTAGTCCCTAACTCATTTAAGTAGTTGTACTGACATTAAACTGCTTGCATAAATAAATAAAGAATACTTAGGCAAAGGCTTTGCAGAAACAAGATCTATTTTATTATAAACTATGTATCTATAAAGCTCATTATCTATTTCTAAGGACACACATACGTACAGAAATGCATAACATGCCTGAACATTGCACTTATTTAATAGAGTATTTGTATGCACCCCTTTCCATCATGAGAGCACATTTAAACAGAACAATCACCTCAGTTTTTCTTCTCTATAAAAACACAGGTAACCACTTTGTGGCATTTGGCATCAACATTAGAAAATGAGACTGTTTCCATACAATTAAGAAAATTAGAGTATGCAAAACTATTCAGTCAGCCCCTCACAACTGCTAATCCAGTTTTCTCCCTGTAGTATGTTTTGTCCAACCTAGTTTTAAAAGCTCTGAGCAATCAGGTTTCCACCAGTTCTCCTGGGAGATTATTTTTCAGTCTAATCAATTTCAGTGTCAGGAAGTTTCCTAACATTCAGCCCAGATTTTCCTTTGCTTGCCATCATCCCACTACTACTCGTTATACACACTTGGGACACTGCTAATGTTTTCTCTCTCTCTGCTACACGAAATTTAAAGGACAGAAGATTTGTACTATTATTTAAAATGTGTTTTACATAAAGTGACTGGGGTCTAAAAGAACAACCCTTACCATTGGCAAGGACTGACTAAATGCATTATTACTACATGGCTTCTCTATACCATGGTGATTCAGGTATTATATAGAAGTAAAATATCTAGTTAAAATTATTTTAAAAGGAAATTTCCCACAGAGTTTATCAATGGCACAAATATGAGGAGGTGCATTAGGAAACCTAATGGATCAGAGTGTTTGCAGATTTTAAAATATCATGAGTGCAGCATAACACTGAACTGGAAAATGCTGACACCCTAGATGTCCCCAACTCAAAAGGGCCATGTTACGCTTCAGTTTTTTCCTCCTTTTTTCTCAATCAGCAGTTACAGCTAATAACTGCAGCTCCACAATTTCAGCTTTGAGCAAGAGACATGCTACTATCATCTGTTAATGGAAAACAACAACAAAAAAAGCAAGCATCTCAGAGGAAGGAAAAGTCTTTTGGATTCAGAATACTAATATTTATTATGTGTACTTTGCAAAATCAACATGTATTAAAAACATTATGTCACATTAAAGTGCTAGTTCCATTCTACAGATGGGAAAACTGAAGCAGAAAGTGTCTTCACTAAGGACACAAAATCAGCTCAGAGGTGTCAGAATCAGGGGAGAAATCATGGTTTTATTGGAATCAATAGGAAATTTACCATCACCCAAAATGAGCTGAAGGCACTAGACCATGTATATCTTCCAAATCTAACAAAGGAAATATAGATGAAAGCTGAACTGCTCTGTTCTAAGTGATGCCAAACACCATAAGTAAACACCAAAGTAAGTACATATAGTAGCATAATTAAAGGTAACTGATAACATCTAACAATGGGCAGCACTCTCAAAATCAAGCACTTACCTGGCATCTGCTTCACTGTAATATTCCCTTGCAACTATATCCTCAAACAGTTCACCTCCAGTGACTCTGTTAAAAACAAATGATGCATTACCACTGGAAGCAATCAGAAGTTGCAAAAAGTATCTTAAATTAGGGTTATGACCACAGCCATTATATGTGTTTTGTGGAACCGGCTGTCATACTTACCACAAATGCCACACTTTCCCAGTCAACCTCACAGCTGGTATAAAGCACATGCAACCCTATTTATTTCAAGGAGTTGAAACCACTTACAAGGTTGAATCTGATCTACAACTCATACCATGCTGAATATGGGAAAAAAGTACATAAATACATGATTATATAATTATCTCATGGTAGAAATTGACACAGGGTAAATGTACAAAATGTGCTCTCTCTCATGAGCACACATACTCTCTCTCTCTGCCCCACACTCTGATCTGAAGTCAACTGGAAGCAGCTTTTTTTTTTTTTTTAAACCACCTTTGTCATGTTCTCCCATGAATTAAAATTATATCAGTTCACTATAAACTGTTGGTTTCAAATAAGAAGTTGAAGGACCCCACCCCCCGGAATACACCTTCCTATTGTAGAGGTCCAGCTTCTTCAAGTCCTTGGGCACTGGGCCTTGCAACCCCTGCCTCTCTCTCTCATTTACTGCTGGTACCACCAGTCATTCTGGCTGCAGGTGGGTAAAGAGAAACTCACCTTCTGAAGAACGCAAAGTACTTTCGTTTTACCCCTTAACTGTGGGAGGGATAGAAGATGGTGTCTGCCACAATGTTTTGGTGGTATTTTGAATGCAGAGAAGGGCTACAAGGATGGTCCATGGAATGGAAAACCTGCCTTATGAGAGTAGATTTAAGGAGCTTGGCTTGTTTAGCCGAACCAAAAGAAGGCTGAAGGGTGATAGGACTGCTCTCTATAAATACATCAGCAGGATAAATGCCAGGAAGGGAGAGGAATTATTTGAGTACAGCACTAATATGGACACGAGAACAAAATGGATACAAACTGTCCATCAGGAAATTTAGGCTTGAAATTAGACACGGGTTCCTAACCATCAGAGAAGTAAAGTTCTTCCAAGGGCAGCTGCAAAAAACATAATGGCCTTCAAAACTGAGCATGTAAGTTTATAACGGGGATAGTATAACAGGAAGGCCTACTTTAGAAATTGACTGATTGTTGACTACTGGTAGTGGATGGACCAGTGGCCTAAGAAGGAAGAGTGGATTCTGAGTTACTACAGAGAATTCTTTCTTGGTTAACTGGCTGGTGAGACTTGCCCACATGCTCAGGGTTTCTTCACCTTCCTCTGTAGCATGGGACATGGCTCACCTGCTGGTAAATTCTCCATCTCTTAAAGTCTTTAAATCATGATGTGCGGACTTTAATAATTCAGTCATAGGTTACGGGCTTGTTGCTGGAGTTGGCACGTGAGGTTTTGTGGCCTGCATTGTGCAGGAGATCAGACTAGATGATCATACTAGTCTCTTCGCACTTTAGAGTCTATGAATTGACTTAATAAAGGGCAGTGCCACTTGCGCTGCTAGGGTTAAGTTGATCATCATAGGCTCTACTGACTTCCCCACATCTTCTGCCTGGAGTTCTAGGTTCTGGGCTACTTAAGATTCCAGTAAGCCCTGATGTCAATTGAGGGTGACATCGTCAAAGTCCCCTTCATCTGGGGAAGATAACGAGGGTGCCTCAGGGGGACTGGACCTTACTGACCCTCTGAGTCACAGATCTCACCCTACTTTGGGTTGACATGCTTGGTGCTGGATCCTGCACCATACATCTCAGTATGGGAAGGTGTCAGGCATCCCTCATGCAGCCAGGGAGCCCATCTGTCAGAGGCAAATCAAGTGAGAATGCCTACAGTAAGAGCCCTTGGTGGTATTCCCACTGGTTACAGAGGGACAGCACGTGTGCACAATGGACAAGGTCCCATGAAGGGGCCACGTCCCTTTTCCTCTCTGTAGCAGCACCACTCTGACTGATATCAACTATGTTTCAAGGTATACAACTCCACCTTTCAGTCCAACGGCTCTGAGCATGGGGAATTATAGAATCACAGGGTTGGAAGTGACCTCATGAGGAATGACAGTGCCAAGTGAGATGGTGACAGAGAGCAGTGTCAAAAAAAGGTAACCAGTGCTGCATCATGACAGGTTTGCTTCAAGGTCTCAATTCCAGCACACTCTATATTCTGGCGGCGGACTGGCTATTATATCTCTAGCCACCTCTAAAGTGTCAGGGAGTCCAACTCTTCCAACTGACTACTCCTGAGGTGAGTTCACTGGAGCAGGACTTGAAAGAACCCTCCATGGGTCCAAAGTGGACAATAGGGTAGGTACTAGGTGCTGCAATATAGGATGCATACCTTTAAGTGCAGTGCCTCCTTGCTGCCTTCACTGCAGGCAAATGCCCCCATCAGTGTTTTTGAGCCTCTTGTGAGGTACCACAGAGTAGGAACGGTACACCAAGTTGTCTTCAGTGCTGGGAAATGCCAGTGCTGGGATTCTGTCAGTGGCAAGACCTTCTTTGACACCATGGTCTCTCTAATAGAGGCCGGCACATTCCACATTGAGGCATTTGGTGCCAGGTCTGAGTGGCCTGGAGGCAAAGTGCTGTCTCCATGAGAAAATGTTTAAGTCCACCGTTCTTCCCCTTCTTACGGAATCCCTTGCAAATCATACAGTGATCAGTCTGCTGGGCTTCAGCTGGGCACTTCAGGAAGGATTTTGGGTGGGGTGGGAGAAGCTCATCTTTGGCCTAGCTTTATGTCATTTCTTACATAGTTTGAATCCTTGGGACTGAGGCATGCCTTGGTTCCCAAAGACAAAGGGAGTGAGGGGAAAACTCCCAAGAAAACTTTAGCTAATTACTAATTCTACTCTATTTACAGGAACCACAGTAGAAAACAACTAGGGAAAATGCTTGCCAAAGCAAGAGAGGACAGAAGCTCCAACAACTGTCATGGGAGGTAAGGAGGAAATGAAGAGATAGTAAGTTGGCAGGGCCCTATACATGGTGCCATGGAAATATGACTCTAAGCAGAGCCTGTACGGATCCGACAGATACCACTAATGGGAAAACCTTCTGACAGTTGAGCATGCAACATGCACACACATACTTAGAACTGATGTGAGCAAGCAATCAAAGAAGTTGTTCTGTTCTTCCTCTGGTTCAATTCCCAAATGGAAGAAAAGTCCAAAGATATGCTGCCTTTCCCAATGCTACTTCACTTCAACATCATCCTTAAAGAGTACCTTGCTACCACATAACCATATGCTTAGCTCACTGGGGGCAAGACTTTTGAAAAGTCCAACAGAAAGGATATACATATAAACTCAGACTTTTCCTGCAATTTATCCTTTTCAGTCCCATATAGGTGAGCCAACTATCAGACAGAATTTTGTGATGGAAAGGTCAAAAGAAAGAACACATAAGTATGTTTCTTGTAAAATTTAAAATAAATTATTCTAAATACTCCTCTGGACTGCTTTATAAAAGATAAGAAAAGATCCAGGAAATCTGTTTTACAGGGTAGTGATACACAAGCTCTTCCATTGGTATAAAAATAATCTACCTCTGCAAGCAGCATAAGCTACATCAGTTGAAGCAGCTCTCCCGCTGACAATAGTGCCATACACACAAGCATTTTTGTCAGTATAACACACCTCTCCAGGAGATGGAATTCTCACACCCCTGAGCAATATAAATTTTACCAGCATAGGCTGTAGTGTAGATGCAGTCTTAGTTATTCAGTACAGCAAAGCAATTACTTGAGACACAGGTATCAAGAGCTTACCTTTAGCCAGTTATAAAACCCCCTTTTAGGAGTAGTTTGCTGCAAACTGTATTTTTATTTGCCCTGTATCTATATGCTGGTTAGGAAAAATCCCTCATTTGCTGTGCTGACATACTGGGGATTCTGCAGAGAAATCTAGTTCATAAAACAGAATGTTATTTTAACAGCACAATTTGACTCAAAAACTATAGCTGCTGTATCACATTCATAGCCAGATTGCCCAACAGTAATTTCTTTTCCCTTCAGCTCTTTAGTTGTTGTGAAGGCACAAAAACACTTGATCAATGCATATTTCAACTATCTTTAGTAGTTATTTTTATTTGCGTTGTGTTTGGTAAAGAGACAAGGTTTCATTTTCACTTTAAGATGAATGGGGAAAAAACCCAAAAATCCTTTAATCTTATGCCTCATTAGAACATTCACAATAGACAAGCCAAAAAGAAAAGGGTTGTTTTTTTTTCTAATCAAAGCAGCTTTTAATTAATGAGTACACCAAAACGTTATTAAGTTTTATTTAAGATCAAAGAAAAGAGGAAAACATTGTTGTATTTGTTGATACTGGATGTTTACTTGGCATCCATAACCAGTGATATGAGATAGAAAAACAAAAGCAAGATAAATAAAGGTGAAATTTTACTGACAGCAAACAAAGAAATTTCTGCATTCCTTCCCCTTAAAGAAAAGAATTAGACACCCAGAGAATCTTCAATAACATTAGCAATGTAATTAGCCATTGTACAACACTAAGAAGCAGCACTGTTAACATTATTCTCTCTTCCTCTCTTGCAAATTTAGTAACATAGTGGTCACAATGCTCCTACCACTTTGTGGATACTTTTTTTGCAAAATAAAACTTATTTTATACATCTTCTGTTACAGAGATGGGTCTGAGCTGCAAAGTGTGGATGTAAGCTTTCCCACAGATCAGGAATGTTTGGTTATGAGTTTCTGGCTGCATCGCTAATGAGGTAATATGAAATTGAGCCATGATCCACGGTTTATATATTTGGCTGCTTCACTGACACTGTTTTCAAGGTGTACAGAGAACAAGTGTGAAAAATCGGGACAGGTGGAAGGGCAGGAGGGCAACAGGCACTCATAGAAGATATAGCACCCAATATCAGGAACATCCACATAAAACCAGAACATCTGGTCACCTTCATATTTTGTATTACGGAAGAAGTCCAACTGCCTTATACAGAAATATCTGAAAAAATCAGCTCACTGAACTGCTTATCATCAACTGCAGAAATAATTGAGAGACTGATTTCTAAACTTGTACAGAGGAAAATTTAGGCAGACCATATCTAAAATATTAACTTGCTAAATATGAGGATCTTGTTTAACCATTTCTTAGGCCTCAAACAGAAAAACAAACTACTACAAAGCACTAGATAGAGGGAAAGGAAATACTTCATATGTGGACATTAGGTTATATATATAACGTTGAAGCTAGCTTCTAGATATGAACTAGACCTCACACAGTGCAGGGGCAGAGCATGCCAGCATAAGGAAAAATGGAACACAAGGGATTCTGACACTGAACTAGGAAAACGTTGACAGGTTCCCAAGTCACTCATTCCTAGCAGCAACCATGGGTCAAGTCTTCACTGATGGTGGCAAATAAGCCACAGTCAGCTCAAACTTCCTGGTTCAACTGAGAGGGTCTGGGAAGACTGCTCAGATGATCAGAAAGCCAGTTTACAACCAGCACCTTAGCAACTGGGGTAGCGCTGAGTCAAATGGAGGCCCCTTCCTTCAACTCAGCGCAGTGGATGAGGGGGTGTTAGGCAGTCAAACTCGAAAACACAAGTTTATTTTAAGTAACTTGCACATCTCTGTTCGACTGCCACAGAAAATCGAGGGTACTGTAGAGCTGCCCTAAGACATAGAAGGGAAACACACAGTTCGGAACAGTGATGATTGTTTGTTGTGAGGACACAGTGCCCAGCTCAACAAGGCCCTCATCCAAGTGGCAACGTGGCAATGTCACTATTACTACTAATAATTGGTGCCTCATAATAAAGCCCACACTTATATCAATCTCCTAAAACACATCCATCCTATTCCAAATCTTTTATAATCTCCCCCCCCCCCCCATGAGTCCACACATTTGAAGGAGGAAGTGCTGTGGGATTGAGACTCATTACCTTTCAATGAGGAGAACGATTCACAGGCTCTTGACTTTACCCTGTGCCTGTTTGTTATTTGCACTGCCCTTGCACTGAAACAATTACCTTGAACACCACACTGCACAGCACAGAAGGGCTGCAGCATCAAGACCTACAAAACAGACTTTGACTTACTCCTCCCCTTACAAGTTCACAAAAATCAAAACAGATCTACCTGAAATCTTACATGCCCGCACCTCCCAGAGAAATGAGTCAGGTTAACAAAGGCCTCGACAAAACTGGGTCCCAGCAGCTTTATTTTTGGTCACCACATGGCGCTCCTCCACTGTATTTCCACAGTGGAGCTAGGAGCCAGGCTATGAACCCTGTTTGCCATCATGACCTGGCACCCAGGTTCTGTTGAGCCCTAGGTTAGCAGTTTAGAGAACTATGCAATGCAGAGTTTTAGAGGGAAGAAATAAGGAAAGGAGATTGCACTTCTTCCCCTTAAGGGCCAAAAGCTGAAGAGCCTTCTTTACCCCTTTCCCATGAAAGCCATGAAAAGAGAAAGACAAACAGTATTTACTTCCCCTCCATAGCAAGGAAGTGAGGCATGGACAGGGGAGGATCATTAGGTGCAGAGGGTGTGGTCAGTCACAAGGGTGCGGAAGGAGTGGCAGCATCTCCCAGGATTACTACTACTAAATTAGCATTGTTTAACAAGTGAATGGGGCTGTAACTTCCTCTTTTCTCAGTGGCTCATCTTTTGGGAGCACAATTTGCAAGTGCAAGTAAAACCCATGTGTACGCACTGAAGCATTTAATTGCGTAAGTAAAGAAAGACACAATAGGGTGGTACGTTGTTTCTCATTTTTGTGACTGTGCCTACAGACTTGTCAGCACCAGAAACGTCCTGAATTGTGGCTGCAACAGTGGCTGAGCATTCTCAGTGGCCATTTCAACACTACAGAAGACACCTTCATTGTAGGAAAACCACATGGCAGGACCTACTCCTTGTAAACCTCCACAGCACTGGGACTCACCAGATGAGCACCTCCTGGTGATGGCACGGCAAACTGCTTAAGTGGTCTGCTGCCTGACAGTTTATGCTTGGTCTCTCATGCCTTGCAGTCTCTCCTCAAGACCTCAGCCCTCCGGACAAGTCCTCCATGCACTTTACCTTCTGGGGGTTCAATCAATTCTGATCCTGCCCACTCTGCCTCAGTGGCCACCGTCTGTGCATGTATCCACTTGCTTATGGTCTGTTGCAGGACCTCAGTCCTCTGGCTGAGTTTCCCCCTTCCAAGGCATGGTCCTGTTCCAGCTGGCTCACTTATCATCAGTGGCCCCACACTTCACCGCTTATTTCTGGCATCACTGCCCACTGGCAGCCTAAGGGAGCTGGGTGATACCCAGGCCTGCCCACTCTTCTGGGCCCTGGCCCTGGGACCCAATGTACTCTGTTAAGTGCCACCTCAATTCCACCCCCCCCCCATTTCAAGTGCTTTCCGTCATAGAAGGGGTTACAGTTTTGCTCAATGGCTTTCAGCATCCCAACTATATACACTGTTCCAACATCACTGAATGAATAAAAAAAGAAATAATCACTTACACCATCATAAGCTATAAGCCAAATCCTGAACATATTACTGATTTAATGAGATCAGCATCACAGAAAAACTTTTGATCAGCTCCAATCTCTCTGCTGCTTCACATCAGACATAATTGAACTATTGCACTCAGTTTTGGTATTACACTACCATAAAATATTGACAACTTTGAGTATGTTCAAAGAAGAGTAACAAAAATTTTAAGAGGCCGAAGGAAACTTAAGGGAGCTAAGTACACAGAGAATGACTCAAAAGTAAAACTGAGGTGTATGCATGTGAGCATATGTATATGCGAGGTGGGGGTAACAAAGTAGTTTTAGTGATCTGGTAATACATTGCACATTGGTCCATGCAATTCTCACAAGCAATCTAGAGTAGACCATCCTATGTGTGCGCAAGAGCTAGTGGACATTTACAGACTGATCCACTAACCTAGCCCACATGATACCCTAACTTGCTGAGATACTTATTACATAACAGTGTGCAAACTCTGCAGGTCCAACTAGAGTAAATATACCTTCTAAAATACATTAATAACAGGACTCTCCCCTCCACACCTCTACCAGTTCCCAGAAGCCACAGCACCCCGAAAGACCTAAAACCTCTACACTGTAGCATGCTTGACAGACACCTATGAACTGATGTCAATAACATTTCACATGAGTGGAAAAATCCGTCCTCAGAGATGATGTGTGTGACATTCATATATTTAATTTTGTTTTAACATACAGAACTTCATAAATATAGAGCGAGTAGTCAGGCTCACCCCTCTACTAGGGTAATCTAGCAACATTTAAGAAAGTACTGTATAGGATTACAGCATGGACAGAGGATCTGAACAGCAGCTTTCCACCAGTGTTTCCCTTAGTCTCTGGGTCAACAGATTTGTGGCAACGGCTTTTGTCTCTACTAGTTGTAATGTATATGATTTGTCAGTATCAAAATTGCTGAACTTTATTTCTTAATAGTACAGAAAATGATAATGAAATACATATACAGCTGCAATCACCATAAAAAGAATATAAACAGAAAGACACATGGCCTCAAAGAGTAAACATTTTGAGAGGGTGCCCAGGATTTTTAGCTTTGCAATTACTGAAATGAAATGGCGGTCTGAAGAACTAGTTTTGCTACAACAGCTGAATTCCTTGATACATGCTATGCATTCTGAATTCCACAGGAGCAACATCCTAATTCAGCTGTTTCTCTATACTGTTGAAGACATACATCAGTAATAAAATATCTGGAGCTTTCTTCTTCTTCAGGAAAGGATTATCATTCAGTTTAGTGAACAGGGTTTTCCTGTGAAATACCTAAAAAGCTCTACCGATTTACTTTGGTATGTTTTCTCTTCTGACAATTTCCTCCCAACAAACTTACAGATCACAGTCACAAATCCATTTGGCTTCCTAAATATCTCATTGGTATACATGGCGAGTCTTTTAATTAAACAACAACAACATGCATAAAAAATGTGAACTGATAGCAGTGAAGTTCAGTGGAGTTACTCTGTTCGGGGGGGGTTGGGGGTTGCAAAGCTGTTCAATACTAAAACCAGCACTATACATCTGTTTTTAAAGAGGCGACACACCTTCATAAAACGAAGTTTTGGCCTTGACACTCACAGCATGCACGAAACGTAGGGCCTTTTTTCCAAGGCACAAAAAATGTGGAGATAAACTCAGGCTGGATAAAATCTGGACTGTGGTCATTAACATATAATACTAATTTCACTTCAAGATTAAGCAAAAGGAACAGTCAATAGTGAGGAAATCCTATTCAGATACAAATATCTACAGCAGTTGCAAGGGAGAGAAAGAAAATGCTGTTCTATGCAATTTGCTACAGCATTAAAGTCTTTTAAATGTTTTTTCTTTTCCATAATAATAAATATCCTGGCAGACATCAAATATTCATACACAAAAGCTATTTTCTTCCCCCAAAGAGTTCCATAATACGAACCAAATTAGACATTTTTCAAAAGTATATTGGGCATGACAAAAATGGAATTTGAATGGCAGGTGCAAAATATACAACAATGTGAACTACTTCTTTGCATTCACCTTGTATTTGAGATTTGAAAATATGCTGAACATTCACTACTGCCACTGCAGTCAGTGAAAGCTGTGCTTTGAACATATAAAAGCGCTCTGCAAGTCAGACTTTGGAATCTGAAGTTGGGCAGACAAAAAATGAGGAACATGCCATTAGTGTCCCACAGACCATAGCCTTCTTTGATAAACAACTCTGATTTGCACCCAGAGCATGTAGATTGTATGCACTGAATCAGAGCATGGACTTGTAGGAAAAAAACAGTGGGTGATCATGAAATTAAACAATACATCATAATGTACACATGCAAGGTGGCTGAATTAGATTCCACGGAAAACTTAATTCTGGCCCTTCCTAATTTTTAATGTTCAACTTTGAACTTCATAAAACACAGGGGTTTGGGGTGCAACTTCCTAGGTTTTAAGAAATGCAAACTGAAAAATACAGAAATTCTGTCACACAACATATGGGTATCAAGTGATTCAGCTGCAGAGACCTGTGCCACTTGAACTAACAGTGCAGCCGATAGCAGTAGTCATCCTTTATGTGGCCCAGCACTAGAGTAGGATGAGAAGGCACTTTGCCAGTTGGTTTCACAGACATTTGCTGACAGATGAGAAATGGTGAGACTCAGGCATCTTTGGGTTCCACTCCTGGCAGGGAGGGAGTGTGCTCACAGATTCTTCTACCCATTCCCCCCAAAGTTGGTCCCTTCTGCCGTGTTGTCTCCAACCAGTTGCTATCTCAGCTCTGTTTCTTCCCCACATCTAGCTCTTTACCCAGTACCAGTCTCCTTACCTAGATAATTCTCTTCTAGTCAGTTTTGTCATCCCAGTTCTAGTCTCCCTGCCCAGCAAGTCTCTTACTCCTTTTGAAATCTCTGTTCCTATTTAACTTTCCCTTACTTTTCATCTCAATTCTTTTGTTCAGCCATTCTCAGGTAGCATCCCACTTTGTCTGCTCTGTCTCTCTCCCACCTGCCTCAAATGCCCATACCCCAGCTCCACTGGCACCCTCTCCAGTATCCATGTTTATGCTCCTCATCCAACCTTATGAACTTCCCTCAACTCCTTGGTCCAGTGTCCTTATCACTCATCTCACATACAGCCATTCTCAAAGACAAATCCCTGTTTCCTCATCCATCCTAGCTAGCCTGTAAGTTCCAGGATTTCCAGGATATCTACAGCAGTAGCAAAAGAAATACAGAAAATGCTGCTCTGTATAATTGTTACAGTGTTAAAGTTCTTCTTTAACCCTCAGGTTAGGTTCCTATGCCATCTGCATTCAAGGCAAACAACTCCCTGCTTCGCACTGCCTGGTTTCAGCAAGAACACCAATAAAAATACAGGAGAATGTCTCTCACTGCTCTCCTAGCCCTGCTGCATGGGCCCAGCCTGGGGCAGCAGCAGTCCAGGCTTGAGCATAGCCAGAATGCATGAAGTCAGGGAAATTAGTCAAAAAGGTCTAGGAAGTGTCTACTGATCATACAAATACTTTCAAAGGCAAAGGCATTGGCCACACCTGCACAGATTGCCACAGAGATGGCAAAAGGCACATCCCTAGCACAAAGGCACTCCTTCAAAATTTCAAGTGTCTGCTGAAAAGCATGGAGGCACTGGATTTTCTCAAACAAGAATAGCAAGTTGCCAGAAATTTTTAAACATGAACACTACAACATATTTCCCCCTGCTGTCACTCTTAGAAATTACTGAAATTCTCCCCCAAAATTCATTTTGAGGGACACCACCAGCATGGTAATATTCAGCCTGAATGGTTCAAGCTGACAAAGTTACAAGCAACTAAAACCAGAGTATTTTAATATGAAGTATTGACAAACCTTAATGACAAGCAACTTTACCAGCCCCATCCAAGAAATGCACTATGCAATGTTACAGAACCAATAAGATTGTATTAAGTGACTAGAATATTACATATTACATACTTGCAGTAATTATAAAACCTACATGTAGAAATAACATGCTGTGTTAGTTTGCTCTAAGATGAGAAAATCCTTTACTAAATTTCAAGAAAAAAAAATCCTTTACTAAAATTGCTAAGAGTCATATTTAAATAAACAGAACTTCTAGCAATTCTGGCTATGGGAGAAAAAAATCACTACTGTAGTTAATTGCTTCAAAACCCACAGCAGTTTGGAGTTATTTTACATGGAATAGCATTTTCAACATTGACATGAAAAGCTTTACACATACAATTATCAGAGACACATACACATTTTAGACATTTGTACGAGCAGCTGATGAATTATGTATCATCCTGGCCATGTACGTGCATGTCATTTTGTGAGCCCCTCCCCCCCCCCAACTGTTTGAACATCAGATCCTCAGTGTGTTCTGTTTACAGGCATACACAAAGCATATACTTACAAATCAAAGACTAAGTAATGGAATCCTTCTTCTGATATGCTGTCATGAAGCCGAACTATTAAAAAAAGGAAAAAAAAGAAACATTTATTTCTGTCATCGCTCTGTTTTTTCCATTCTATCACAAGTTTTTTAGTTACTTATTATATTGTCCATCTTCCAGTCCTGTCCCCTCCCTGCCAAGCCTTTCTCAAGTTGTTCATTTTTGCTTAGGGCTTTTCTTGATGAGATAAAGGACAAAACTGTACATGTGACTCACTCCGTTCTTATTTCTAGGGAGTCATGTTATGCCAGAGGAGCGCTATCTGGTCACTTCCAATCCTCCCCCCTTACACCATACACAGAGACACTCAGCTGCAGGCATGAGCAGCCCTTTGTCTCTGTCCGTCATGTGTATGACAGTATTTCTGAAAACACTGGATGTAAATATTAATATTAATATCAGCAAACTAATTCTTTCCCCATGACAAAGATTCTCTGCCCATCAGTCTTTGAAACAGAGTATACAAAGATTCTCAATTACTCAACTCTAACTGTGTTAGATACATAATATTAGTAATAATGTATTGTTATACAAAGGTCCCCAGTTACTGAACTTTAACTGTTAGATCAAGGGTGGACAAAACTGGCTCACACTTAAGTGCCAGCAGTTTTCCTTTGGTCACCAGAGGGCACTCTTCCATTACATTTCTGCAGTAGAGCCAGGCAACACATTACTAAAACTGGTTGCCCTGGTGAGCAGAAACATGGACTTTTTGAGGCCTGTGTTAGATACACAATACTAACAACAACATTTTAGTATACAATAGGTTTGAACCGTAACTGTGTTGATGCATGGTACTAGAAATATTTTAGCAAAGCCATTGACCAGAAACAAAATATAAAAATAGTTAAATGTCAACTTACATTAGATTTCAATAGAACAAACCAACATTGTTTTAACAACTAAAACATTCAATAGGCAAACAAGTATATACGAGGAGATTATAACTAGAAAAATACAAAAGCATTATGTTTTGCAGACTTCACTGTGAATAAATGAAAAGCATATGACTATATAAAAGAGATGAATATAAAAAAAATCCAAAAGCCTCCCTACACACTTGAGTTAATATTACAAGACACTCGCTTCATGTAAGTAGCAAGTAGCTAATGTTGGGGGCGGGGGGAAACACCACCACCAAAGCCAGCAGTTTCAGTCCAACCACCACTTAAAATGTCCAAACAAATTATCTGACTTAAGAAATAATAACTGCAGTCTACAAAACACTGAGTCAAGTCCTATCAAATAGAAATACAACACATTTTCCTTTTCAAATCCACTCCCCCCCCCCGTAGAAATGGCTAATGGAGCCGTCCTCAGAATGAAAAGAGTGGCTTGATGTGAACACATTTTTCCTTTCTGCCCTTCTAAACAGAACAGTGAAGAGATCACCACTACCATTAAAAGGCTCTGCAAAATTGGAGTATATGAACATTGCAGTAAAAGGCCTGTGGCATGGCCAGAACTGGCTCAGGTCAGCTACTTTGCCTCATGGGCCTCAGGCTGGGGAGCTAAAAAATTGCAGTGTAGACCTTTAGGCTTGAGCTAAAGCCTGGGCTTGGAGACTCACAGTCATGACACTTTTATTGCAGTGCTGACATACCCTGAAACACATATAGCAATTTTTCACAAGCTGAGTAGTAGCACTCAAAAGACGTTGACTAAGTCTCCCAAATGGTAGTTCAGTAGCGTATTTGATCTATAAAACTCGTCACCAGATCCAATTCAGAAGAGGTTTGCTGGACTCAAAAAGGATTTGATCTTTCCATGGATACTGAGCCACCCAAAAGTATTACTGGTAAACATTAAGAAACTAACAGACAGAATTTTGGAAGATATAGATGCTTCAGAGTATACCAGTAAGTCAAATTCTAAGTAATGAGGGTTATGAATAATTTTTTCATTTCGTGCATGTCATTTCACAGTTTTCTGGTGCAAGATTTCTTGAACCTTCCTCTGAAAAAGCAGGCATCAGTCACTGCCAGACACAAAAGATACTGAACAAGGTGGACCATTGATCTGATCCAGTATGGAAATTCCTATTTTCTTATATTCTCAGAGCTGTATGATACTTTCACAATACAACAAAAATCATACGAAAAACTGCCAATATTTGGTGCAAAAATTATATTAGTAGACATTTTGGACTGTGAATATTTCTCTGAGAAACACAGTAAAATTAATATTTTTCTGTCTCTGGAAAGGCCTGAGTTTTGTAATTTTGCCTTGGATTCATAATTAAACTTGTGACTATTGTTTTTGTTTGGGGTGAAAATGAACTTTTTTGGACTCTTGTGAAATCTTACAGAATACAGTGAGCTTAATGGAACTCACCAGTTATATTATGTTGGGTTCAAATGATTTTTTTATTTTAAGTAATGATTACTTAGCAAAATCAGCAAAAATTACATTTGCAAAAAGGCAAATGTCTCCAAACTGCAATTGTACATATGCACGCTCCTTCTTTAAACAAACATGATACAAGAACAAAACTTTAGACAATTAATCTGGTAGCTCTTGATATGCTGTAGTTCTTCAGAAATACATCATGACTCCAAGTTAAGTTCACACCCCCTACAAAGACTCTTTAGCCATAATACTAAGAAAAAAGCATACAAAAGAGATAGATGGTAGAATCATAATATGAGCTGATTATAATGCTATCTTCTTAATAATTACATAATCTAAGTATAATGTGCTCTCTAAATTTTGATAAAAATCAAAATTGCATTTTGCTAGCAGGCAGTCCTTTTGTGTGCAGAGGAGGGAAACAGGAAAGGAGGAAAGGTTGTGATGTGACCTGTGCCAGAAGTGTTCACATTCTAAGGATTCTGAGAACACCTACACGGATCAACAACGTTACACACAAAGAATGCCACTGAACTTACTGAAACTCTTCACACAAATGAAGTTATACATGTGCAAAAGTATTTGCAGGATTTGTAGCTGTAACCAATGAGGGTGACTATGAGTAGGTAGGAGAAAGGGGCAGAAAGACAAAGGTCACAGCAACAAGATAATGCATGTGCACAGTGCAACCTTATGTGCATCTTGTCTGTTTTAGTTTGATACATTTGCAAAGTGGTATTTATCATATTTTGAAAAGAATTTTATGAATATGCAATTAGATAATTTTGCCTCAGAAAATTTCTAATTAAACATAAATCAGTTATATTTATGTGTAAATCAGAGTCCTCACAAGTGCCAAGAATCTTTTACTTGCTTCATTTCTCTTGAAAGGATGTTTTATAAACTCAGTTCTTCAAATGGAACTTCAAGAGACGTGAAACCATGTGTACTGAGAGAGACAAAAAGGCATGTTGAAGTCTGCGTGTATGGGAACTGACATATTTCACACTGTTCTAACAGTGAGGGCAGTAGAGCGATCACCTCTTGCATATTTGCACAGGTTACTTCTCCATCTGTTTCATACAGTCTCAAACATCACCCTCCTCAACAGACAAACCGAGAAATTACCAGCAAGTTCAATGAAAGTTTGAAGTCAATTGTAATCCCTTTTACAAACTAAAATATTGCAGACCTTTAGGCTTATAAAATGTGATACACAGTGGAGGAGGACAGGAAATTAGGACTTTTACCTGACTCTTACCACGAAAGCTCATACAATAAATAAATTAGTTAGTCTCTAAGCGCCACAGGATTCTTTGTTTGTTTTACTGAACAAGACTAACACAGCTGCCCCTTTGGAACTTGACTCTTACCTGGGAATCCCACCTGCCCTGTCCTGCCTCCCCACTATAAAAAAATCTCTTACTCCCTGCATGTACACTACTGCCTTCGCTTGCTGATTGTCAGGCTAACCATTACATGAGGATACTATCCATCAGAGATGGATTACCTATGAATGTTCATCTGTTACAGGTCAGGAGGGAGTTAGAACACAGAATAAGGGAACTGGCAAAAGGATTTGGAGGCATCTTTGAGTGCTGACTGGGTTTTAGTATGGGTGAGGAATTAAGAAGAAAATGAAAGTAGAATGGTTTGGGTACACGGGAAGGAAGAACAGGTGAAAGGGCTGGATTAGTACACAGATGATTATGAGCATACCTTTTTAGAGGCACTTAGAATGAAGACAATGTGGGGCACTAATACTGTAAAAGAGGAATATAGGATAATCTCCCATCTCCCCGGGGGGGGGGGGGGGGAGATATATATCTCTCCACTGTCTCCCAATATCCTCACTTGAACTTCTCTCTCCTCATACTGTCTATTCCTCCCCTCTGTTATCTGCCTCAAACATCTGATTGGCAAAGGGCTACATCTGAGTAGGCATAGTACTGACAGATCATGGACTTCAAGTCTTATCAGAGGATTCCACAGTAGCAATGGAGTAAAGTAGCAGTAATGGGAGATGAAGGGAAGAAGGTACACATCAAATGTTGCTACCAGAGCTCATCCAGATTTACAGGCATTTACACACCAGGCAACCAAGACAACCCAAGAGGAGTAGTTTCAGCAATGTCTGGGGAAATGGTGGGTCCCTTCCACAAAGTCATTTCAAAGACTGATGTCCTTGAAAAAGGTGAGACACTGGAGAGGCCTAGTTAGGACCAGAGGAAAATAGAAGTTAGGGAACGTAGGAATAAGAGTGTAGTTACTATTTTCTTTGTGCTATTCTTTATCTACTAATCCAGAGTACTCTAGTGGTTAAAAGATGCATTTAAAATTTTATATTAATTTTATGTCTACGGACCTTTCCAACACCATTTACCTTCCTTCAAATTAATTTGAAGACGCACAGATGGGGCTACCAAATACAATTTTAATTAACTTCTCCCAAAATACCTTAGAAAGAGATTTCTATAAGAATGCAACAGCATGACAGTCTCTCATCTTATATTCACCTCTTTCTACAAGACTATGATAAATTTTGTACCACATATGCCTTCTAGGTATAATCTGAAAAGTCAATCTGTTGAATGTTATGGTCCTCATCAAAAGTATGCGGTAACACTGTTGAATGTTAAGTTATAAAATTTTACTGTATATGACATGTTTCAAGTCTGGGGACACAGCTTTAAAACAGTTCCCCAGATATCAACATAATCAAAGAGACTATCACCTGGTTAAATGGTCATCTTTCGGCAGGAGGAAGGGTGTGAGCCAGACATCTACATTTTGTCAATGGAACTACTGGAAATTCCCTTGCAAACACTTTGTCTCCCAAACCTCAGCTGAAGAGATTTTCAAGGAGGGGGAAAAAAAAAAAGATATAAGAAGTGAGAACAGAGAACACAAACAATCTCTTCCTTCATCTCCACTCATGGCATCATATCTGAAAGACATGGAACCTAACACTGAATTGAGGAAGAGATCCTGTCTGAAAGGAGTTCGGCTGATAAGCCTGATACAACTTGTGGTGAGAGGCTCTACTGCTTTGAATTCACTTAGTTTAGTTAAATTAGGTATTGGTTTGCATTTTATCTTTTACAGTGGAGTCCCATTAATGCGTGACCCGTTTGCGCGCAGATCCGCTTAACACGTGCTCTGGTCATGTCCCCCGAAGCCATTGACTTAACACGCAGGACTCACTAACGCGCGGTGCCTAAAGGCAGAAGTTGGCCTGGGCACGGAAACGCGTGAAGGGAGCCGCAAGTTAAGGAGCCTGGGAGCTGGGGCTGCATTCAGCCCATTTCAGTGGGGGCCAGGAAAGGAGTTGGGACCCCCTGCAGCACTGGGAGATGGAAGAGGAACCCATGTGGGTTAAGGGAAGGAGAGGAGCCCTTGTGCAGGGAATGATGGAAGGTAGGGAGCAGGGAACAAAAGGAGCTGTTGTGCTGGGGGAGAGGGGAAGACAGGAAGGGGGTGGAGCAGAGCCATGGTGCGGAGAAAGAAGGGAAGAGCAAGAGGAGAACTCATGCAGGGAAAGAAAGCTAGGGAGAGAGAGAAAGAAGCCCATGCAGGGAATGGAAAGACAAGGGAGGGAGCAGAGCAGAGCTCCAGTGTGGAAAGAAGAGAGAAGGAAGAGGGCAGGGGATCCCGCGCATAGAAAGGAGAGGAGAGCAGAGCCCACAGGGAAAGGGGTCAGCAAGTCCACGCAGCCGCATGGCGCAGCAGGGGCCAGGGAAGTGGTCAGGAGCCCATGCAGTACTGGTTGGGGAATGGGTTGCGGAGTCTGAGTGGTGAAGGGCAGGAGGAAGGGTCCCATTTGCACACGGTTGCAGGGGTTTGTCCCCCAACACCCGCACGTTAAGGGGTCCCCACTGTATTTCTTTGAAACTAACTGACTTCTATGCCTCATTACTTGTAATCACTTAAAATCCATATTTCTGTAGTTAATCAACTTGTTTTATCTAAATGTTGGGAGTGAAGTGATGGAAAACTCCATTTGAGATGACAAGATTTGTGAATAACATTTTCTATTAATGAAATGACAGACTTGTACGAACTAATACTGTCCAAGAGGGTGCCGGGCAGTAGACTTCTGGGAGAAAAAACAGGACTGTGAATTTGCTGGTGTGTCTCTGTAATACTATTCAAGGGTGGCTAGCTGAAACACTCTTACGGTATAGCTGGGATTCATTTGCACGCTTGAGGTTGTGTATGAGCAAGGCAGGAGTGATTGCTCTAACAGCAAAATAGTGTAAAAGGCACAACAAGTTGGAGAACTGAGGGGACAAGCTGTTCAATAGTTCAGATTATACCCTGGTAATGTCACAACTAGTCAATTGCAAAATCTTTTAGGTTATGTTAGCCATTTAAATCAAATTACAGAAGAACTGTGAAATGATTCCTAAGAGTTCTAAATTAGTATTATAACTTTCTAAAATGATGTGATAATTTCCTAAATTAACTTCATTAGATACAATGATTCCATACGCAATAAAAATACTGTTTATAGAAGCAAATACGAATCCAGGCTATGCTGAAACCACTTTGTATTCAGAAATTAAGTTTACGAAGAAAGCTTGGTAGAAGGATTTTCAGATTTCCCCAGACGGTAGCTTAATATATTAAGTAATATTTCCATGCACATATGAAATTTTTAAATAATCAAATAAACATGACTTTTTCCTAAATAACATTTTGCATTAGGAAACATCCTGTGTTTATGCAATACTGAAGAGAAAACCAGTTATTGACTGACTGTGCCCAGAATGTCTGCTGAGTCACAAAAGCCAAGTTTGCAGGTCTAATTCAGAATTAATGGGTAGTTTGGCTGGCTCTGCAAAGTGCCTGATGAAGTGGGATTTTTTCCCCACAAAAAGCTCATGTGATAGACACATTTGTTAGTTTAAGTGTCACAGGACTCCTTTGTTTTGCAGTCTAAGTGGCTCTTATTTCAGATGTGCTGCTTGCCATAAGCAGGAAGGTACACAGAAGATGTTCCAGGAGCACCACACCTATTCATTTATAGCCAATGCAGGAACATAAGAACTAACTTACTCTAAATTATAAAATATAATGGATACTAAGACGACCTTAACAGTAACAGAACAGCAACAGAAGGAAACATAACTTGGGTATCAAAGTGACTGCTTATTCTGCATCTTCCTGTTTGACCATGTCAGTGAACCTTTATGGTTTACAGTTTATTTAGTAATTTACTGCAATCTAATGCCCCGCCTCTGCAAAAGCCTGAGACCTGGGGACCAGCCCTATGAGTGTCAGATGCAGCTGAGGAGGAGATACGTGTTTCCTGTAAAGAACTGGACTGTTAGTAAGGAGGAAGAAAGCAGGTACGGTAGGAAGTTCCCTTGGAGAGACTGTCATAGCCCCCTGGAAGGAGAAGCAGTGGGAGCCAGCTGGGAATAAGAGGAGAATGCAAACAAAACCTGGGGATATGGAAACTAAGACTACTGCAATGCTGTATCTTAAAGCCAGGGAGCGCTGTGACATGAGACATCATGTGATACCCAGATTTTCAAAAGTGACATTTATTCCTGGTTACCCAATTTCAGACACTAATACACAAAATGTAGTCTTCTTTTAATACAAAAAAAATTTAAATCTACAAGTGAGCAGAAAAGTACTGTCTCAGATAAAATCTAGATAGTAGGCAGAAAACAGAAATAAATAGCTCATTTTCATCAAGGCAAAGGGTTAACAGGAGGATGCTGCAAAGTTCTGTACAAGGACCAGTGTTTAATACATTTATTAATAATCTGAAAAGGTGGCAAAATCTGCAGAGAATACAAAGTTACGTAAGGTAGTCAAGTCTAGAGAGAACTGTGAGGAATTCCAGAAGGATCACAGAAAACTCAGAGAATGTACAACACAACAGCAAATAAAATTGGGTTGATAAATGCAAAATACTGCATACTGGAGGAGAAGTGGGATTAAATTAGTCGTACAGCAGTACAAAGTCTCAAATGAACAGTCTCAGCTCAGGCAAAGGACCTGAGCATCAATTAAGAAATTTCTTTTCAATGACTACCTATGCTCCCTGTGCTAGTGCAGCAGCAGCAAAGGTCAAAAAAGCAAACAAAATGTTAGAATGGATAAGGAATGAGATAGAGAATAATATGGAACATATTATAGTACCAAAATACAAATCGCTGGTCTTAACTGTAATACTGTGTGCAATAAATGCCACCAAAGCTCAAAGGGAACACTGAAAAATAGAGCAAGGGGTCCTGTGGCACTTAGGATATATGTCCACACGTATCTTTTAAATCGAAGTAACACTGGTTATTTCAATTTAAAAAAGATTAGGTCCCCACAATGTTTTCTTGTTTCGAAATGACAAGCTCTGTCATTTGAAACAAGAGACATTATTTCAAAATAGCTTCAACCTATTTTAATTCGAACTGTTATTTCAAAATGGTTATTTCGAAATAACGCCATTTGGATGTGTTATTTCAAAATGACTATTATTTCAAAATAACACTTTTGCCCTTCTCCTTCCCAGGGTGCCTTCCTTTTTGTATATATTGGGTGGGGGCACCGCCTAGTGAGGGGGCCATGTTGCCACACCTCCCATGGTGCCCCTCTCCTGATTCGAAATAGCAAATCATGTGTCTGGACTTGCTATTTCAATTTGAGGTTTTTGCTTATTTCCATTTAAGTTAATTTGAATTAAGGATTTTATTTTGAATTAACTTATTTTGATTTAACTTAAATCAAAATAAGCATGTACATGTGGACACAGCCTTAAAGGCTAGCAAATTTATTTATTGCATGAGCTTCTTTAAGGACTCCTTGTTTGTTTTGCGGAACTAGACTAACACGGCTACCCCTCTGGAACCTGAAGAAATATATGGTGTTCAGCAACGAAAAGTGATGATAATTATTGGCCTACTAATATCTTAGAGGAATGATAGTGCAACCCTAAAATAGCAGTCATGATAGGGCATATAGTATTATGATTTTTAGACCATAGATTCAAACAGATAAATCCTTTTTTCAATGTTAGAAAGTGACATTTAAAAAAATAAATAAATAAATGAGTCTACTGACTTAGAAGTTATTTTCTGTGAAGCCTGCAAAATATTAACTGTGAATACATTGAATGTACTTTTGCAAAAACAGAACAGAATTATTTATGTAACATACTATAAAAAGCGGAATAAACTGAATTTAAGTATACATGTGCTCCAAACCAGCTTGAATTTTTCAAAAGTTTAAATATATATAAGCAAAATACACATCTTGGAAAAGGTTTTGTTTTAAAAAAAAAAAATCTAAATGCTAAACCAACATTATTCACTGATCCCAAGGCTACAATGGACCTTTTATGTCTTATTCCCAGTCTGAATTTGTCTAGCTTCAATTTCCAGCCCTGGAACAGGGCCACAGGACGTATTAGCCAATCAAATAAAAGAAATGAAAGGATAGCAAGTTATCTTTGAGTGACATGATGTATGGTTTTTATCAAGGTGAATACCCAGAAATCAAGAGGAAAAGAAAATGAATTATCTGATTCATAAGAATTTTTCTGTATTTGCTAAGAGTACTCTATATTCAACAGACTAACTCAAAAACATGTTAGATACCAGATGCCCATGCCATCCATGGATATTAAAAGAGCTATTAAAGACTGACTGCTGGGCACAGCACTCAGTGCTGACAGCTTGCAGATGATTCTGAAAAATTAAACAGATTGCTCCAATGCTCTAAAAAGGCCTAAAAGATATATTGGATATTGAATCACAAGCTACAGCTATGAAGCCCTCCTTGAGTTACTACTCATGTTAAAAATGGGCAGTCTTGGCTTGAAATTGCATCTAGGGAATGCTTAATAGCATTTATTCATACTGATATTGACTCACTGTTCACACTCCGTCAGCCTTTTTGGCTCATTCTTTCCTGGCTCTGAAATGGAGTCTCTGGCAGTTGACTGAACCAAGAAACAAAATTTATCGGATGCCACACTGCTATAACGCTACAATTTTTTTTGTGCTAATCAACATTTGTGCATGTATGTGAGAGGTGTGCTGTCCTCTGTGAGAACGCAGTCACTAGGGACCCCAAATGCAATTAAGGCACAGTTCTGCAACTGGGACAGTGTGCAGCATAAAAGGCAGAGGGAAACCCTAAGGAGGCCTTATGCTCTCCAGCAAGACAGAGGAGAATGCCTACTACCCCATCCATTAAGAGACTTTTTCATAACACCTATTGCTTATGTAATATAGTAAAGTCTAAAAGGTTGCCATACAATATCTATTTACATATACTGCACTATAAAGACATTAATTAGCTATTCCTAACAGCACCCCTGAATAAAAGTAGCTTATTTTCATCATGCTAAATGGACTAAATGAGCTATCCAAAGCCATGTATCAACTTGATGTTGGGGCCAACTTTACAGAATTCAAGGCTCAGCTTGGAGCGTAGTAGTGTTCGCAAGCCCACTTAATAAGCAGAGGTGTGTGGAAAGGCTCTGATCTCCCAGCTGCCTGTCTGAGATGTCAGATTCCTTTTATCTTTCCCACAATCCTTCTCTGAGGTAGATAGGTTTCCTTAATGAAAGACAGGGCTTCTTAACTTCACTTCCAGTTTGTCATTTTGGAGAAGAAAGAGGATGGGGTGGAGTTGACCCTTTTTAACTCAATGACACCATATTTTCCATACCTAAATTCAGTTTTGGGCATGTCAGTCAGAACCCTATTTTCTTCAACCACACATTCCCTTCCAATAGTTTTCCATGGCTGACTTCTTCTTGTGTGCAGTAGAGAGTTTCATTCAAGCATTTAGTCAGCAACTGTACGTGACAGGCTTTAGCAAATCCACCAAGCTGTTGGTCAGGAGGTTCAGGGAAACCCATCCTCCTTTGAGGATGAGGCCACGGATGAGACATTCCTCCACAAGATAGCCCATTGTTTGTATTTCTCCATACTCACATGCTCCAGTAGCACAAAGGTTCCAGCTGCACATGCCAGAGTTAAAGTGTCCCACACCAGGTCTAAGACGATTTGAGCTGGTCCACACCTTCCATGACAAGATGCAGCCTGTGCATGAACCCAGCACCAATTGGCAATTATTGCTCTCTGCCAGGGTGCTTTTCCTTCCTCTACTGGCTCATGACCCACTCACTCCAGTATTGCCTATAATCTGCCTGTATAAAGCTCTGAGCCGCTCTTATGAATGTTCTGCAGCTCCTGAGTTGTGGAGCCAGCAGAAGCTGGAAGATCCCTTCATGAAGAAGATGGAACAGGCTCTTAGAAGCTCTGAATGCTGCCTGCCTGGTCACAGCCAACTGTCTCAGGTGGTGGGGTAGAACACCAGACAGAAATGGCAATTTGTAAGATGGTGTGGGACACAGGCATCCACTGACAATGCAAAGGGCTGCACTGAGATCTGTGTCCCCATCTTAGGGGCGCGTACTCCTGCTCCAAAACAGACACGGTATTCTACTAGAGCGCACACAAATGCCAACACAGAAGGGTGCAGGGTTTTGAAAGCTCAATTGCAGTCATAACTGCAGAGTTTCCCCAGAAGGTTGATCCAATTGCCACTGTTGCTATCACTCCATTGGTATGATAGCAGAAAAAAAGGATTTTGTCCAGCTTTACCTCTATATGAGCTGAGGTGCTCAAGATGGCAGGGGCGATCCATTGAGTCAGAAGGTGAGTTCTTTGTTTGCCTCCATGTAGTTCAGGTGGAAGGCTGAGCACATTGTTTTTTGAATGTTAAGGCAAAGCCACCACTAATGATAAGTATTCATTGCTTGGATGTGTCTTTCTAAGACACTGTTGCATGTTCTCAAAGGACTTACTGGAGTAAACAATGACCATGGGATTGGCATATGCAAGTTTCATGTGAGAGGTGTGTGGAAGGTCAGTTGCCCAGAGGTGAAGAGTTCAGGGGCCATGTCATATGGCAATCTTGGGGTCTAATATGTAACTTGAGTAGCAGGTCACTGAGCTGGACAGAGTTGTAGCTAAGAAGGAGTCAAAGAACATGGCACCATACTTTCAACTGGACTCAAAAGCGGCATCAATATTATCTGTGGATGCAAATACATGATCTTATGTACTCCCGTTCCTCCTAAAAATCAGCCTGTTCTGCAGGAAACCAACTAGTTGGATGGGAAAAATCCTCCCCTGTGCCAGGACACCAGGGAACAGTCTGTGACAATCCCTGCCTTTCAGCAAGTGTTTCAGTGAGACTTTTATCTGTCAGTCCAAACAAAGTTACAAGGCATTTACCAACTAGGTGAAAAGGCTGGCCAGAGGAAGGGAAGGGAAACTGAGGCGGGAAGGAGACAGAGTGAGAATCTAGAAGGGGCATGTGCAATAAGAGAGACATGTCTAGGGTGGTTTGAGTTTGCAGCATACCATACTAGTCTGTGAGCAGTCCGCCTTGGAGAATCTGCTTGGGAAAGAGAGCATCCCCTGTTGCTGAAAAGGCAAACTATAAGAGAAATAGAATACATAACCATCTAGGCAGATCAGATCCTTTACTGCAAAGACAATGGTTATTCATCTCAATTACGCAAACAAAGGTTAGATAGGATTCAGGCAAGCTAGACTGAATGGTAGCAAGTGTAAAAAGGTAACTCATCTGACACAAGAACTACAATCAATAGAACAGCCTGTTGTACTCCTTTTCCTAAAGACAGAGGGCATTCACAGTGTAAAACATCCCATCTATCTTTGCTGAAAGACTATTTAGAATTTATTATTAATTGGCATTGGATAATCTATAAGTCCTTCACAAGTGCAGTAATGAATGACCACTTTTTGAAGGTGGAAGGATACAATGATACTTCTGCTCTCTGTCTCTTTTTCTTTTATATATACGCAACTAAAGCCAATTTACAATGGACTATAGAAAAGTTAAATGGAAAAGCTTCAGCAAACAACCTGAAACCTTTTATACAAAGTCTGGAGCAAGAAGAGCTCTTTTTAACAAAAAGTCAATTTTAATGCCGACAAGAGGCTTTGTGTGCTTTCTTTTTGCTCCAGATACTATTTATCAGACTGGGATCAACAGCCACCAGGTACTACTTCCTATGTAATACCAACATAATTATTTAAGGGACAAATCCTGAAAACTTTACAAAATGTTTATTTTGCCCCTAACATGCATAAACTCTCATCAGTCTTCAAACTGACCAAACACCTCCTGTATTTGGCACTAATGTTTTTATTATTCTGACAAATGATACTAGATGCAGTGGCAATGAATACTAGTTCTATATTTTTATTTTGATATTGCTTTTGAAAAATAAAGTTTAAAATAACATAATTCTTTCAATGGACAAGTACGTCTTTCATGAATCCGTAATTTGACAGAAAAAATAAAGTCAGACACTAGGTTATTTTTCTTTATACATAGGAACTTTTAAGTGAATTAATCACTTCTAAAAAGTGGTGTCCAGATTTCTTTTTGTCATACTGTTTTGAAAAAACGATCACAGAATGTGGAACAGAAAACAATGATGAAGTTCAAATCTGAAAGATAATTGCCTCACAAAAATGGATTTCAGTTTCTGATTATACTAGGAACAATAAAACTATTTGACTTGCCTCACAAACTGTGATGCTGAAAAGGTGCTTTCTGAGTCATGTTCTTCTTGTATTTTGCATTGGTAGCTAATTAAATCCTATATATGTCTCCAGGAATCCAAGCCAGAGCTCTCTTCTTGTAACTGCTAATCAAAACCTATTCTTGTTAGGTAAATACCATTAAGATCAGAAACTAGTGCTCCACAGAAAAGAAATCTGAACTCAACCTTGGCTTTAAAGGCTTTATTTTAAACTTAGTTCTCTTTCATAGATTTTAGATATCAAGAATGCTAAAATGCATGCAGACTGTCACAGTTTTGGACAATTGTGCCTGTACTTCCTATCAGTGGCCAAGCAAAGGTACCCACTGTCAGGCTTCCAGCTCCCCAGGTCCTGCATCTCGAGTGAAACATGTGTCCCTGTGCCTTCCACCTGTGGTATTTCCAAGCTGCACAGTTCCCTGCCTTGCCTTCACTGTGTATTTTCCAGCACAGACAGGTTGCTCAAGGGCACATGCTTGCCTTCTCTTTA
Source organism: Podocnemis expansa (assembly GCA_007922195.1). NCBI lineage: Eukaryota > Metazoa > Chordata > Testudines > Podocnemididae > Podocnemis > Podocnemis expansa. Next base: position 55,465,402 of record ML681966.1, on the reverse strand, counting down.
GAGACAGATACAACAGGTGCTATTGCTACAGACTTAAATCATCACAAAGACTTCCTATGCAAGCTTACTTTACTGTTAAGGTACAAAGTATTACAGAGAAAACAGTAAAAATATTAACTGTCCTCCACAGATGCTAATAAATTTGCCAGTATTAACACCAAAGCTAACAGTTTCCAGCAGAAGTACTTCCATCCCCCATGCTAGAAAAGTACTGGGGTACTTTTTTCCAATTCATCAGACCTTCAGCTCAGAACAAGCACACTCAGTTTAGTTTTATAAATTTTGGGATCTTTCATGTGGAGTTTCTAGAAGTTAAAGCCTTCTAACACAACTGTATGTGAATATGGTGCCTCACACAGCAGGGCCCCATTTCAATTATTGCCTCTAAACATAGCCATGATGCAAAGACATAACAATGACAGTATGTGTGGTGTGGAGTAGAGGTGGCAGGGATAGAGACCAGGTCATTGTTGTATAGAAGATGAAGAAAGATCTCTGGCAACTTCCCTATGGTACAAGATTGAAGGGAAGGAACATTAACCACAGATTAACATGCCCAGAGTTTCTTTGGTGACTGGCACTGCTCTACTATGTGTAGAGGAGAATTCATTTCTCAATTTAAACCTCAAACATAACAAGTGAACCATTCAGATACTTGGGCAATGCTGTGAACATAGGGATTGCCCTTTATGTCTTTTTACTGCTACATACTGTAATTTTCCTCATCTGAGTCCATTTAGAGCTTGCTGCTTTCTAAGAATCAGAATAAGACAGATACTGCTTTACGGGCATTAGTTAATGAGGGCCCTTGTCTAAGTGGACTGAGATATTCAGAGGCTAATCTGGTGAGATTTGCTACAGTACAAATGTTAAGGAGCAGCTGCTTTTTCTTGGAGAATATTTATACTATGATACTTTCTGTATCTAAAATAATCATCTTCTCCCTAATGGATAGCATACATGTATTGTAAAATATTTATCGTTGTTTGCACAAAGCCTTTTAATGAGCAGTGTTGTGTATGCTGTGAACCATCTATTTTCAGCACTGGTGTCTGAGAATTGTACAACATACAAATTCATTCAGCAGATAAACAATTCATTACAGCACCAGTTCAGAGTCATTCAATGGCACAACTGGATAACAACGCTCTTAAGCTGCATATTCACTAGCATAATAAAAAAGACAGCAAAAAACGTTTAGGCATTTTTATAACTAGACAAATGCATTTGTCCCAGAGGCACTGTATCACTGAAGTCTAATGTCTCTGAACAAACTTGCACCTATTCTAAAAATACTCAATTTGATTATCAGTCAAGTGTTGGAGAGCATAGGACTAAATATCTGTGTCCTGAGTAGGAGTGCAGTCATACTGAGTCAGACGCTCAGTTGAGAGTCACACAAAGGGAGTGAGTTCAGGCCACAAATGATCAGCCAGAAATTTTCTTGGTCCAGGCTGGCGGGCAAATGTAAAGCCTGCATCAGTCCACCTCTGCAATGTAGGATATGTATCAGGGAAAAGAGGGTTGGGAGGAGGAGTAAGTAGGCTATGTGGCCATGAGCCCTTCGAGATGTTACATTACGGGTGAAAGTTTAAGGAAACCTTTTTCTCAACTCTTCCTATGTAACCCCACTTCCCGACACCCTTTTCAGCGCTGAATTTGATTAGGGAAGACAAAAAAAATTTAAGAAATACAGACAGATAATGTGGGAGGTCTTACTGTATCTGAAGATTTTCAATGAAAATAGCTGTGACTACCCAGACACATTTGTTTTCTCTCTCTCTTTTTCAATTGGGATATTTTCTTCATTTTTGTGCAGTGCTTATAGCCTGTATCACACACACACAAATTTGGAGAGAGCAATATTCTGAGACCCTTACTCATGCTGAGTAGCACCTTTTTTTCACTAGAAGTGCTATTATGTCAATGCAAACAAGGGACATAAAAATCAATTATTTATAAACAAGTTAAAAGTACAATTTTTAAAATTTAAATTTGAATAATTACTTTTAAATTAAACCTATCTAAAGTTAAATGTGAAATTATAACCACCTAAATTAAAGACCTAAATTTAATACATCTATTTACACAATTTAAAGTAAATAAATAAAAAAAACAAGCAGTATACGTTGGGTACTACTTTTTTAAAGAAAGTCAAACCACTGAACAGGTGGAAGTTATTGGCAAAGCATCTGAGCTTGGTGAAGAGCTAAACCAGTTTTTGACAGCAGTGACCTTTTTTGTAGGGAGAATATTTTCTTCAACTAGTTCAGCTCAATGGCAAGTTCAATCAACATTACAAAACCAATGTAGATTGAAAAAAACAGGAAAACTTTTTTTCTCTTCCAATCTATGCATAAGAACTAGCTGTGAAAGCATGAGATCTACTGTTTCTAATATTTTGAAGGACATGGTGAACAGACAAACAGAAACAGTCAATTAAATTAACTAACTACAATAGCCATTCTGTTTAATAAATCAGTTAGCTTTAAAAGCAAAACATGTTTGATAGACTTTTGTTCTTATGAGTCCTGTCCATCTAAGGTAGTTTTATTTAACAAATAAAGAATTTGAAAATATTAGATTGAGGTATGTTTAATTGAAATTCAACTTCAATACAAGTAAAGATTTACACAAAGCACATGTGAAAAAATAAATCATATAATAAGAAATATACCATTCACAATTTTATAACATAAAATGGATGTAAAAATCATGACCTGACTAAGTGTAAGTTATAGAATTGCTTAATTAACTATGTATAAATATAGTGTATTCTGGTTAGTAAAAAGAAGTATCAAATTTACTACATTCCATTGCAAATCAGAATATTTTTATGGTTACCAGTCAAGAAGAATCATACTTTCCTCAGGAAAGCAGTGAAAAAAAAAAACCCCAAAGTATTTAAATCATTGCTTATACTCTTACTTTTGATTGGTGTCTAAACGTTGGGCAAAATTGTGTTTTTCATTATTCCCAGGGGACACATTAACTTCAACCAACTCAAACAAAGTATCACTGAGGACAGAATTTACCCAATAATTAATAAGACATTGAGTCGCCTAGTGATCTTAATTACACCCACTGAATCCCAATGAAATTAAGTCGCATGAGTGTAAAAAGTGAAATTTGTCTCATGTATAAAATCAGTCTGTTTGACTGTGTAATGCCTTACCTATCCCTTCCTTCACTCTTGCATTTACTTACTTCTCTAGTCTGATCAAAATTAATCTGATTGCCTAGCAAACAAAATGATAAGCAGAAATAAGTACCCTTTTTGCATAAAAGGCAAAATTCACATGATTTGAAGTTTTAATATGGTCCTATCATATGTTCAAGTTTATGGGAGCTTTACCACTGACTTCAGTGGATGCAGGATTTCACCTTATTTAAATCTTTAAAGACTAAGACCAGTGCTCCCTAAAGACTGCCACTCACAAACAAAAATAAAAGCAAGACCCTGCCTGCTACAATTATAATGAAAACCTTCAAAATTTGAATAGTTACTAAATCAAAGATGTCTACCTGAGATTGCTGAGAGCCTTTAAGAGTAACTGAGATGTGCGAACTGCCAACTCAGATGTGGTAACTAGTTAAGGATTAACAAGGAGACATGCAAGATGTATAAATTAAGACTAACATCTTTAAACCACCACATGGAAAAACTAAAAAGAGAGGGAATACGGTTTCACTTTCTGGAAAGCTCAGCTTTCAAGTCTAAAAAAACTGGCTTAGCTCACTCCTGCCTCCCCCCTCCCCGGGTCTCATTCACTATGTTTGGTCTTCTATTGCATACTCTCTCAGAAAGAGGCTCTTACACTTGGATAAAAATATTTGAATGTTTTTTAGGGCTGATTTCTCAGATCATCTTGGAAACCAAAGATACCTATGTGAAGACAGACATACCCTTAACTAAAGGTGTAGTACATCCTCTGCCTTTATGATCTAGTAGATGGCTCTATTTTCTACAATACAGAAAATCTGGATCTGGAAGGAACCTTCTGACCCTTGGCTTCTTGGTCTGCTTAATGTGGAACTGCCATGATAGTCTGGGGTTTATCAGCTGCAGAGACCTATTACAAGGAGTGGGAGTACAGAACTGGGAACTATAGATCACTGAAGAAGAGGGCACAAGACAGAATGGAAAACTGGATGAAAAGTACTGCAATGGACAAAATCTCCTGCATGTGTCAATCAATGAAAGCAAATCTACCCATTAATCACTGCAATGGGAAGATCTCTGTCCTTCTGTTATACACTTTTATACAAATGGGGTAAAAAAAATTGGAACACCTGAACAAGACAGAAAGAATAACAGACAAAGACAGACCTGCAATATATCACTTTATATATAGCTTCACTTAAAGTTATTTAATACCTCTCTCTGTCAACTCCTGGGAGTAATACAAAGCAGACTTCAACTAGATTCTAGCCCCAGGACAACAAAATAAAATCTGATGCTATTTTCTATCTGTCTAGAAGGGCTCAGTTCGCACTTTAAGAGCTTGCAAGTGGAAGATCTGAGCACTAAAACCAGATCTATTTTTGATAATCGAGTGTATGACCTTCTAAGTCTAGAAAATTGGTTTACTGTGGCTCTAATCAGCCAAGCATGGTTAGGATTTCCTCTTGGCTTTCCTTGTCATCTAAAATATTTTACAAAGAGAAACAAAGCAGCTTTACATACTTGTATTGATGGTGTGAAGTGTGTTCAACCTATTTAAGAAGCATCTATCATTTCCTTAAGATCTAGGCTCCAGGGTATCCTAAACCGCTAGCTCCCCGGGGGGGGGGGGGTTGAATTTAATTACTCACAAAGAGAGCAGCTAACATAAAATCTAAATAAAACTCAGAACGAAAGTCTTTCCTGTTCCATTTCAAAAGGTATATAAACAGGTCTTAAATCATCTACTACAATATTTTCAAAACCCAACATTTGACACTCCTTAAATCACTAGTCAGATTTGGAAAATCTTGCCCAAAGTATACTTCTAGCCAATTATATAGACTGAATTCCCTAAAACCTTTCCTTTTTACAGCCATTCAACCCCATAATTTAGTTTCTTTCACATTAGTTTATCACATATCAGGAAAATGGACAATTATAAGTCAGAAGCAAAATGTTTCCAGTCATTGCTCTCAACTTTCCAATTTTTCAAACTATCGCAGGCAAAACCAATGGCTCTGCATTTATACATGCGTTCCTTTAAACATGGCCCCGCTACATACGCTTATACATTTTTAAATTTTGAGATACATATAGAAAGACTGAAATGGATTCAATTTCTGAATTAGTTTAAAACAAACAGAACACATTGATTTGTAATACTTTGCAGTACTATAAGGAAAAACAGAACCTTTGTTAACAGTCATTCCTCTCAGCTGACATTTCTTGCAGGTAATTTATAAATTACTTAGTGGAATACATGAATAATATTATATGCTTGCTTGTTTTCATGTCAAAAAATGATCACCCTTGCACACACAATATTAATCGTAACAGGAAGTGTGTTTATGAATAACCTGCATTACTGCTTTGAACATACTACTCAGAGTCTTGACCAACATCCGTCAGGCTTGGTGGGTCTTCAGATAACTGAGGAACCTGATTCTGGATGCACACTTTCTTTGGCAGTGGGGGTATGTTGTTTTGCAGAAAAATTGGATTTGCGGCCCCATGTCGGTCTCCTCCTTCCTTCTTTGCTGCCGTTCTGCCTTGGTGTTGAGTCATTGGGCTTGGAAATGGTACACACCTTGACCGACAGGTGGTGCCATGCCACGTGGCCCGCAGCTTGCTCCTGCAAGTCACTGGTGTTGATGCCTCTGTGCTTGAGGGCAACCTTGAGCATTTCCTTGTACCACTTCCTTTGGGTGCCCTTTGAGCACTGGCCAACAGAGAGCTGGAAAAAGAGAAACTGGCGAGGGAGGTTGTTCTTGGGCATCTGGATGCACTGGACTGTACACCAGAGTTGAGTTGTCAGGAGCAAGGTTTCAATGCTGGTAGACACAGCTTCATGGAAGACAGTCACGCTCGTCTGGTGGTCCTCTCATTTGAATCCCAGAATTCAATGTAAGCAACACTGGTGGAAGCTCTAAAGAGTCCTAATGTGGCTTTGATTACAGCAAGTGCTAGAACTTCAGAGTCTGTGCCCACAACCCTGATCTTTGTAGCACCTGTCACCTAGTCCCTCAATCAAGTCTTACTATTCTCCATCTAGCTGTTACGTTTATTATACAAACTGGCTATAAAACAATCAGTAATTATTTCTATGGAAACAATTCCTTAACACATTGGATGACTCAGTGAATCCAGGGGGTTTACACCCTAGCTAAAGCAAAAAATCAGATATACATAACCAAGATGTTGATAGTATAATATACAACTATGTCACTTTTTCTTTAAAGATTATATAGTTCAAAATGTAAAACAGGAATAAGACACCTCGTAAACTGTGTCTTTCCATCACTTAAAATTTACCATTGTTCTCTGTCTGTCAAATAGTAGTGAACTTTCAAGCCTTGCAAACCTACTTCTCAGTGGAGGAGAAATCAATGGCACAGAATCCGGCTAATTGTTTAGAGTAGCTCATTTTATGTTTACAACATACGTAAGTGTTTCCCAAATTAACTGAGCCAAGGAACACTTTGGGGCTTGGTATATACTGATGGAACACATACAAGCTGGTCTGGGAAGCAGGGGCGTTCATACAGGAAAAATTACCACAGGTGTTGCTCAAAAATTGATTTATAATGATTTCATATTTAATATTTCAGAAGCAAAAATAATTGCCAGCTGAATACCTATTCACATCTCATGGAACACAGTTTGGGAAATGCTGACATACACAGCCCTTGAACAGAGGTGACCATAAACAGCACACAGTCAAATCCATCTTTCAGAAATTTCAGCCCTAATACAAACGGCTTGCTTCCCAGAAAACAATTCTTCCCTAAGAAATGGCTCCTATTAGAGACATTACAGCAGAGACCAAGTTCTTCCACTGTGTGCAACAGTTTCCTCTAGCAGGAAACTGCTTCACAAAACTAAGACCAATACTGTTTTCAAAGACTACACTGCAGCCCTGCTATCTGGTAATAACCCTCAGAAACAACTTTCCATTCATAATACCACCTCTGAACATCCTATGGCTCTGATTCTCTGTTAATCTATCTGACAGATAGGATGGCACAATGATGGCTCCAGCTATGTTCCTTGCCTTCTTTCTTTCCACACCTTTCCAGAATGCATACCCATAGCAGTAGCATGGGGGGGAGGGTTGTGGGGGAGTCCACTTCCATAGTATATTTCATGGTGACTGTTTTCATCCCTTTACACTGAAAGCAACAATAAAAAGGGATGTCAGTGCAATGGAAAATTGGCCATAGTGTATCCCCACTCCCTGGAGAAAGCAGATATTGGTGTTGCCACATTTACCTTGCAGAGATCATCTTCAGCCAAAGTTTTGGATGTGATCCAGAAGGAAGTTAGCTTCCTCAGTTCTCTATCCATAGAAGTCCTTGAATTTCCTGGGGCTGCATTTCTGATTTCTCAACATGTATGGGAAGGGAGGGGCACAATCTTGGAGGGCTGCAGTCTAATGTTATCAGGAAGATTCTACATCAGAAATTAGCCTGACAGAAGAAAATACTCCTGTGACCTCCCATCCCCATTTTACCCAGAATAAATGTCAGCAGAGGAAAACTGTAGCAACTGCAACAGCAATTAGTGGCAGAGCAGCTTCTTGTTGCAGCCTTTCGACTGACAAGGGCTGTTATTTTGCCAATCCTGCAGATACTAGCACTGCCTCTAAGATGCTGAGAACCCTCTTCTCACACCAATTCTTATGGAAAATGAGGTAAGCAAGCACTTGTCAGTATCAAGCCCTAAATCTGACATTTACAGAGTTTGTAAGAATTAAGTTAACTATAATTACTCAAGATAAATTATTATTCTGAACAGAGGCAGTAGCATTCCATCAGTCTCCTAGAAACCTTATTACCATATAATGATGCTGCTGAAGGGTACAAAAGCTCAGAAAAATTGTTTTTGTGATTTGCTTCTTGAAAAGACAATGTATAGACCTCCTGCATTTATTACAGATAAATTATTAATGAAGCAGTAAAAAAAAAATAATAAACTCAGCCTACCATTTTATACATAGTCTGGGGAAAAACAGATTTTTTAAAAACAAAACTTTAGTGAAATAAGTCATGGATTGCAGAATTCTGCAAGCAAGATACGACACAAAAAATCAATACGCAACTTAATTAATTTTCCAATCAGAGAAAATATACCTTAAAGTCATCAGAACTAAGACAAGTGCATGTGTGGGGCTAGGAATACAAATCAGCCATGACAAATATATGAGTGTGTAACAAATTGACAGGGACTTTATACAATCCTATTTCCCATTTAAGGCATTCATTTGAGAATCAGATCCTAAAAATATTTTATTTTGATCTTTATGTATTTTTTCAAATTTTATTAAAAAGCACTGCACCATATTGGCCCTCAGGTATGCCAATGTTAGGAAAAGGGAGAAGTGGACTGCAGGAGGAGCTGCAGAGCTAGTCAGGAAGATCTGCTTTGGCATGCGTTTCATAGACCCTGATTCTAAAAACACTTAAACATCTTTAAAAATAAGTTGTGAGTACCTAATCACATGAATCCTCTGACTGGCTTCAACAGAACTACTTGAATACATAAAAGTTAAGTAGATACTTGCAGGACTGGAGCCTACGAAGGATATGCACAATAAAGCCGTTAGAAAATGAGGAAAAAATTGAAAACACTGTGTTTCCCCCCCCCAAAATTTCACACTTTGAAGTTTTTCTATCAGCTCTTACACAGAGCATCTAAGCCCCGAAACGGGCAACTCTGAAGTCATTACATACAAAGTTCCAAAGTTGTATGAGTTACGAAGTTTGTAAAGTGCTTTGAGATCCTAGAGTAAAAGCACCACACAAATTCTAAATAGTACTGGCAATAAACTGATCTGTACAAAAGACTATTTTACTCTTTATCCTTGCATTTTTCTTGTCTGCTTGTCCCATGTTATATGCGAAAGGCAACCCATTACATAGAATTTCAAAGTGATGCACGATATTGTACGATCCAGGAATCGTCAGATAACACCATATTCTTGTTTTCAAGAATCAGCTAGTAAATGTGTAAGAACAAAAACAATAATGGAGAGCTTACAGGCTAATAAACAAAAAACTAACTGTACTACTTAGCAGTGTCAACATTTTATTTCAGGAGGACGTGAAACACTGCCCTTCAACGAATTAAGTACATACATTTTTCTAAAAAAAGCAAGGAGTCCTGTGGCACGTAAAGACTAACATTTATTTATCAGAGGAGCTTTTGTGGGAGAAAATCCCACTTTGTCAGATGCTTTGACTAATTTGCCTAATCTGTTATGGATTAAGCTGTTGCTGGGACTAAAAAAAGCCAAAAAACCTCATGTTTCCACACAATGCACCCCAAAACAACAGCAAGAGCCTAAAGAACATATGTGACAGTGAGCACACTTGGGGAGGAGAGGGAGGAAGCAAGCTAGGCAGATGGAAAGAAGAACAGGATTGGAATCCAAACCACGTATCTCAAAAAACCTTCAGTCACAGTAAGTAACCACCATTTCCTTCATTGAGTGGTTTGGTTCCTATGTAGATTCCAAATGTGGGCAGCAGAGTGAGCAGTACTCAACATGGAAATAGGAACAAGAGATTGTCAGAAGTGAGAGTCTGTATGAATGCATAGCCCCAACTGCCATTGATAGAGCTACAGCAAGGAAGCGGTGAAGGAGAAAATAGAGAATAATGTGACCACTTTACAAATGTCCTGCCATGGTGTATCTGTGAAGAAGGTGGACATGGTTGCTTGCGCCCATGTAGGGTGAGCAGTGATGCCAGAAGGTGAAGAGACTTGAGAAAGGGAGTAATTCTCCTAAATGCAACGAGAGAGCCACTTGGAGAGACACTGAGAAGAAAGGGCATAGCCTCTGCAATAGCAAGAAAAAGCTAGAATGAAGTATAGAAATCATGCATGCGCTGGAGGTAGAAAGCCAATATGCAAAGGATGTTGAGGGAGTACAAAGTTTTTGGATAGAAGATTGGGAGATACGTGGATTGGTTGAGATGAAGAAAGATGCTACCATGGGGAATGGTGGCTCCATTCGTTCTGGTGGCATCAACCATGCGGCATTTTGGGAGTTCTCATAAACTGAGGGAGAAGCCATATAAACCGGCAAAGGCAGGTGATGAGGTGCCTGTCCGTGGTCACAATATAGGTTCCACTGGTGTCAGTAGGTCCAAGCATATGGATTTGTTGGAGTCAGTGGACCACATTGGTACCAGAACCATCCATCAGTGGAAGGTTTACACGCTAGTATGTAGGGCAGGCATCACAGTTCTGGACAGTAGTAGCATGCCAGTCAAAAAGTGAGTTCCTGTTCTGAAGACCACTTAGAGATGCTAGCTTGGTCTGGAAATGGGAATGCTGTTCAGACAGCTGGAGCCTGTGCAGAGCAGCCCTGCAAAGATGTGCTCACTTGCAGCTTCAATAGTGCAAAAGAGGAGCAGCTTTGAGTGGTGGCGCAACAGGAGTTATTCTTGTGCTGGTGATGGAGCACATGGTGTCTGGTGATCCAGGATGCAGTTGCAAAACAGTATATGGAAGAAAGAGCTCAGCTGTAGGTGACAATGGAGATAGGTGGCCAATTTGGCATGGCACCAGGCATGGGATTCTGGATGATCTCGGTGTGTTGATGGAGCTTTGATGAAGACAATAGCTCTGTCACTGAAGTCCAGGAGGATGCCAGTTCACTTCAACTTTGTTTGGACTTGTGCTATGTCCCATACTCGGATGGAGGATCAGCCAAATCGTTGCATGATTTCTCACCCTGAATTGGTAATGACATGGGGAGGCAACACTGCATGTGTTCTGAGATCGTCTCCCCTATGGAGCCGCCCTGGTGCTCATGCATGGGCTTATTATAAGCTCTGTGCTGCTTCGACATTCCCACCGGTGGTGCTGCAGCTGCGAATGCCTCTCTGGGCCGAGCCAGTGGAGAAAGCGCTCACCTGCAGTGAGGCCAAACACTCCAGTGATCTGCCAATATGCCATCCAAGAGTACACATGGTTGCACGGCCTCCTCCATGAGGTGTTCTTGAGGCTGGAACTCTTGAGTCTCAGCATCCATGGTGGGAAGAAGCAACAGATGGAGTAGCAGGCAAAAAAGTATGCTTCACCCAAGCAATAGAGACAATGCTGGTTTTCTCTGCTCAAGGAGAACAAGCGCAGACACAATGTACAGCTTTTGAAGCTAGCTTACTGGGCTGCAGATCTCCCTAAGTAGGTAAGGCACCCTGCATGGGGTAAATGGACAACTATTATCAAATGCCTAGCTTCTAACTACTAAAAGACTGCATTTGAGTGAGTAAAAACTATAGTCAGTAATGCTAACAAGGCTACTAATATGGAAAGATGAAGGTCCCAACTCTGACCATGTGGTGGTAAAAGGGAATTGAAGAGGTGCTGATCTACACAGATTTGTAAGACTTCGGACACACCATGTGGCCAATTCACAACACATACACATGGGTTGACAAACACTGCCAAGAACAGTTCCACCTCTGGCACACACTGCATGTGCGCAACCAGGTTTGGAATCCACATAGAGACCAGCGCTTGAAGAAGAGAAACAAATTCATTAGTTCCCGTTATGTTCTGTCTTTAACTATTAAAGAACTCTATTTGATTTAACCACCATAGTACTGAATATGTTAATTAAGATTTCCCTTTAGCGTTCAAGACCATTGAATTAAAAACACACATCCAAACTTTAAATCCAATCAAAGATTTTGAAATCTCCCTCCATTGCTGAAATTGCCACATGGATTTACAAGTAATATTACTAAATAAAAATTACACAAGAGCTTATAAATACACACTAATTTAGTGGTAATAGGTGATATGGACAAAAAACATCTAGAGAGTAGAAAAGTGCAGCTCAATGAGCAGAATGATTCACGCTGAATGATTCAGAATCTGTGTTTTTACTTCCAAATTTTGAGACAGCAAATGTAAGCAAAATGGAGGTTACTCACCTTCGTGCAGTAGCCGAAGTTCTTCAAGATGCGCGCTCCCGACATGCTCCACAACAGGTGTTTGGCGCCACTAACACCCCGGATCGGAAATTCTTAAGTTAGCAGTGGCTCTGTAGCAGGGAAGCCGCGGCGGCGTCCGTTTCCCGCCAGTGTGACGTCAGCCTGACAGCTTCCCCGCTGCCCCTCCTGTCAGTTCCTTTCTACCCCGGGAGATATCTGAAACGACAAGAAGTAGCCTCCGAAGTAGAGGAGAGGAGGGTGGGTTGTGGAGCATGTCGGGAGCGCGCATCTCGAAGAACTTTGGCTACTGCACGAAGGTGAGTAACCTCCATTTCTTCATCGAGCAGCGCTCCCGACTGCTCCACAACAGGTGAGTACGTAGCAGTCACTGGAATGTGGCGGTGGGCACTTCGGACCATCCCTTGTCCATCGTTTGTAGTATTGCTCGACCGAAAGCCGTATCATCTACAGAAAAACGGTCTAACGCATAATGTTTTGCGAAAGTGTCATTGGAAGCCCAAGTGGCTGCCTGGCAAATTGTTTGTAGTGGAACCTTCGCAAGGAACGCCATTGAAGATGCCATGGATCTTGTTGAATGAGAGCGGATTGTGTCAGGTGGTGTCTTTTGGTTGATATTGTAGGCTGTGCGTATACATGATGAGATCCAGTTGGATAGTCGTTTAGAGATGGGCTGACCGAAAGATCATTCGGTAGTAGATACGAATAGCTTTGTCGTCTGCCTGAATGCCTTGGTTCGATCCAGGTAATAGGCTAGCACTCTTCTGACGGCCAGGGTATGGAGGGCTCTGTGATGTGGCATTGCGTGCGGTTTTGGATAGAAGACAGGTAAGTGAATGACCTGATTCACGTGGAATGCGGATGAGGCTTTTGGAAGAAACTTGGGATGGAGACATAGGGATACCTTGTCCTTGTAGAAAACCGTATAGGGCGGGTCAGCCATAAGTGCCGCCATTTCACTCACTCTTCTTGCCGATGTAATTGCAACGAGAAATGCCACTTTCATGGACAAGTGCAAGAGAGAGACAGAGGCGAGAGGTTCAAATGGGTGTCGCATCAATGTTTTAAGGACTAATGGGAGATCCCATGGTGTTGCTGGCGGTTGAACATGTGGGAATAAATTATTGAGGCCCAACATAAATCTTTTAACGACTCTGTGAGCGAAGATTGAATAGCCGTCTACAGGTATGTGAAAAGTCGAAATTGCTGCAAGATGGACCTTAATGGTGTTGACTGATATCTCTGTTTCTTTTAGGTGCAAGAGGTAGTCCAGGATCATCGGTATGGGTGCTTCAGTTGGAGAGGACGATCGCTGTGTGCACCAATTGGAAAATCGTGACCATTTTTGAAGGTAAGTTCGTCTTGTGGAAGGTTTTCTACTATTTAGTAGTACCTCCCTTACTCTGTTGGAACATAGGAGTTCCGTAGTATCGAACCATCGAGGTTCCATGCTGTTAAGTGTAGCTTGTTCAGGTAAGTATGCTTGTGGGTCCCGTCGTCTTGTGACAGTAAGTCTCATACCTGTGGTAAGATGATGGGAGGTACTGTGGACATTTTGATGAGCATGGAGTACCAGGGCTGACGAGGCCAAGCTGGTGCTATCATTATTACTGTTGCTCTGTCCTGTGCGATTTTGTGTAAAGTTCGTGCTATCAATGGAATGGGCGGGAAGGCATAAAGTAGCTCTTTTCCCCAGTGAATGAGAAAGGCGTCACCCTCCGACCCTGGGCCTCTCCCCGCCCAAGAGCAATATCAGCTGCATTTCTTGTTGTGCGCCGTAGCAAACAGATCGAGCGCAGGATGACCCCAGAACTCGAAAATGCTGTGAAGGATGTCCTGTCGGATCTCCCACTCGTGACGGTTTGTAAACGAGCGGCTCAGGGCATCTGCTATGATATTCTCCTTGCCCGGGAGATACACTGCCCGAAGGATGATGCCATGTTGGATGCACCAATCCCACAGCTTCACTGCTTCTAGGCAGAGTATGGGAGACTTGGTGCCTCCTTGCCAATTTATGTGGACCATGGTGGACCTGTTGTCGGTTCTCACCATTACCACGCTGTGAGCAATTATGGGGAGAAACTTCTGACACGCTTTGAAAACTGCTCTCAGCTCGAGTAGATTGATGTGCAAGCCTGTCTCTGCCATGGACCACCTGCCCTGCGCCGTGAGGTCGTGGCAGTGAGCTCCCCATCCCCGTAACGAGGCGTCTGCGGTTACTGTGACTTGTGGTTGTGGTTGTCGAAAGGGGACTCCTTGTAATAGGCTGGTGTGACATGTCCACCAAGATAGAGAATCTCTGATGGCACTCGGCACTGTGAGTAGTGTTTTGGTTAGACGACTGTAATGTCTGACATGGGAGAGAAACCACAGTCGGAACGGACGCATGCGAAGTCTTGCATTCTCTATAAGGTAGGTTGACTCTGCCATGTGTCCCAACATGCACATAGCTGTGTGAGCCGATATGACGGTTGCTCCCCGAATGGTATGCGCTATCTGCTGTAGGCTGACGAATCTGTCCATTGGAAGAAAAGCCCGTGATATCGGTGAACAAAGTCTTGCCCCTATAAACTGAAGTTCTTGCGTCGGCACCAAGGTGGACTTGTCAAAGTTTATGCTCAAGCCTAGCTCGTGAAACAACCTGATTGTTACTTATAGTGCTTGAGTTGTGCTGATCTGTGTAGGGGCCTTGATGAGAAAATCGTCTAGGTATGGAAAAATTTCTATGTGCCTTCTCCTTAAAAATGCCACCACCGGGGCCATAAGTTTGGAAAAGACTCTTGGCGCCGTGGCTAGGCCAAAGGGCAGGACTGTATATTCATAATGATTGTGAAGAAAACGGAATCTGAGAAATCTCCTGTGTGCCGGTCGAATAGCCACATGGAAGTACGCGTCCTGCAGGTCGAGGGAGGCCATCCAGTCGGATCGTTGAAGGGCCAGGAATATGTCCCTGAGGGTCACCATTTTGAATTGTTTCACCACTATGTGTGCGTTGAGACATCGAAGATCTAATATTGGTCTCCAACCTCCCGTCTTCTTTTGTATTAGAAAGTACGGGGAATAGAACCCTTTCCCTCGTTGTTTTATGGGTACCTCTTCTACAGCTCCTAGATCGAGTAGATGTTGAATTTCTGACTGAAGGAGTTGTACGTGATTGGGGTCCCTGAAGAGGGACGGGTGGGGGTGGGGGTGGTTGGGTGTAGAAATGAAAGGGATAGAATAACCGTGGTGAATGATCTCTATAGCCCACTTGTCCAATGTTATCTCTCTCCAACGTGAGAGAAACGGTTGTAATTTGTTGCGGAACGTGGGGTTGGATGTTGGTAAGTGTAGCAGGTGACCTAGTGACTGGTTGAACGCTCCCTCGACTTGTCCATCAAAATTGCTGTTTGATATTAGTTGGCTGGGAAGATTGTTGGGCATAGGTTTGGTGTCTGCCCCTCCTTTGTTGTCTGGGTCAGTTTCTATAGGTGTCCACTTTGCGATTAGACATCTGTTGGAAGTACCTGAAATTGGTGGGTTGAGCCCTATATGGTCGACGGCGGGATTGTGGGGTATAGATTCCTAGGGTCTTCAGCGTGGCTCTGGAGCCTTTAAGGCTGTCCATGACCTCATCTGTTGTTTTCTCAAATAGTTTTTCTTTATCGAATGGCAGGTCCTCAATGGTACGCTGCATTGGCTTGGGCAAGTCTGCTGCTTGGAGCCATGAAGCACGACGCATCACGACAGCTGTCCCCAGTGTCCTAGCTGCAACATCTGCTGCGTCCAGGGAAGCTTGAAGGGCAATCCTCGACGCTAACAAGCCTTCATCGATCAGAGGAGCAAATTGTTCCTGTTTTGTTTGTTCAATAAAATTTGAAAATTCATTCAGTTTGGTGTATATATCATGGGTATAATTCGCTAACAAGGCCGTGTAATTTGCAATACGCATTTGTAGTGTGGCCGAGGTATATACTTTTTTTCCCAAAAAGTCCAGTTTTTTGTCATCTCTGTTAATAGAATTGGATTTAGAGAAGGGTTGCTTAGGTCTTTGACTCGCTGCCTCTACCACCAAAGAATTGGGTTGGGGGTGGGAAAAAAGAAATTCATTTCCTTTAGAATTTATAAAATATTTTTTATCAGCTTTTTTGTTGGATGGAGGCGCTGAGGCTGGTGTCCTCCATATTTTGTCTGCTGGCTGTAAGATGCCCTCATCCATTGGAAGGGCCAATTTTTGGGATCCAGAAGACTGCAAGATGCGGCATAATTTGTGTTGGGTGGTATGAGTCTCCTGTAAGTAAATGTCCAGAGACTCCGCTGCCCTCTTATAGAGATCTCTGAATTGTTTGTGGTCATCATGCTTATTCTGTGATGTAGAGTCTTTTGTCAAATCGTCAATAGGAATAGGTGCTGTTTGTGTTAATGATGGAAGGGCTACAGACGGGCGTTGTAAAGTCGGTTGTACCGCTGTGTTGTTCGTGCCTGCTAAAGGCATGTTGAAGGGCTGCCAAGGTAAATAAGTTAACCCCTGTTGAGGGTACATCATCCGGGGGGGGTAAGCCCAAGGCATCGGGAGAGTCGCGCTCTGAGCCACCGCCTGAGGTAACTGCTGCGAAGTTTGCTCGTGTTCTGGGCTCGAGGCCACCGACGAGGCAGACCCTTTCGATGGTGACGTAGATGAAGAAGATTCCGAAGAATCAGAACAAAAGAAAGAAGATAATGGGGCTGAGTGCAC
The DNA here is from genome assembly GCA_007922195.1 of Podocnemis expansa. NCBI lineage: Eukaryota > Metazoa > Chordata > Testudines > Podocnemididae > Podocnemis > Podocnemis expansa. Next base: position 55,448,559 of record ML681966.1, on the reverse strand, counting down.
CGTGAGATTGTCTAGCAGCTCCATATGTTTAGATTTCCTGTGGTGTTTGACAGCTGGAGGCTGCACCACAGCGTCTACAGCAGTTGAAAAGGGTGTCTGAGTAAGTAATGGTGTGACAGCACCCTGCGGCAACACTGTCTGGGTCTGAGGAGTACAGGGAATCAGAGGCGGTGCCGAAGCCTGTACTGTTGCCGGTGCTGTCAGCGGTAGCATGCCCGACATTGACAAGCCCGGTGCCGTGGACGGTGACAATAGAAATGGTGCCGCAAGCGCCTGATTGGGCATCAGAACCGTAGCAGCTGACGGCGCCATCTGTTTGACCTTTTTCTGTTTCTTTGATGCTGCCGCCGCACGGGAATCATCTGCCGTAGCGGTCGGGAAGATCATAGCACTCTCAGTCCCCTTGGGTTTCTTTTTGGGGACTGGGGAAGAGGCTGGAGACCTCCATTTGTGCGCTCCCTCTTCGCGCTGAGGAGAGGCACCGGGGTCTGAGGACGGACGCAGGGAGCCCTCTAATAACAGGAGCTTCAACCTGCGGTCCCGTTCTTTCCTTGCTCGGGTGGTCAGTTGCCTACAGTCTGGGCACTTATGCGAAAGATGCCCTTCCCCGAGACATTTTATACAAGAATTGTGCCCATCTGAGGCAGGCATTGCCTCATTGCAGGAGTCACAGCGCTTGAAGCCCGATGCGTTGGGCATAGCGCTCCTGCGACTCTGCGGGCACTTGTAATATCGCCATCCGTTTGACTTTTTTTTGTTTGTTTGTTTGTTTTTTTTTGTTTCTCCCTTTGAGTATTTGCTTTTCTTATGTCTTTATTTCTATTTCTTCTTTTCCCTCAGGTTTGGTTGAAGAGCCAGTGCGGACTCTGTCCGGAGTCCCGGGTGGTTGAAAGGAACTGACAGAAGGGGCAGCGGGGAAGCTGTCAGGCTGACATCACACTGGCGGGAAACGGACGCTGCCACGGCTTCCCTGCTACAGAGCCACTGCTAACTTAAGAACTTCCGATCCAGGGTGTTAGCGGCGCCAAACACCTGTTGTGGAGCAGTCGGGAGCGCTGCTCAATGAAGAAGTTAATGTTTGAAAAGTTGTCTCTTTCAATACCAAAAACATTAGCATGCAATCAAGTATAACTAAAAAAATATACATGATCTTGAATAACAACCCTGCTGAAGTATACTGTGACAGAACCAGGACCTATGTTTAGCTTGTAAAGCTGTATTTGAGGACCTTTGGTAAAGGGAAAGCTATTTTATAAGGGAAATCTTGCCCACACAAGATTTAACATCCAATGCCACAGTCAGGAGCTAAATATGCAAACTTAAAACTCAGTGGGTCCCAGACAATGAAACAGTGGAACACCCATCACCAGCAACAATCACTTTTGGTGGCCCAGAATGGAATTTCCCTAGACCTGCTTGAGTTAATTTAAGGGATAAGGCAATATATTAATAAAACCATTATCTTAAAAGACTTAATCCAACAGGTAGGTTGTGACTTTTTAAAGAACACAGAGAGATACACATTCTCTAATGTTTGACTGTAATGCATTCCAAGGTGGGTGGGGGCAATCTGTAGCTAACCAGCATGACTAGCAGGACCAAAGAGATCACAAGAGGCCACACTTTTGCCTGTGTCAGAATGTAAAGTTCAGTCACCATTTTCCGCAGCATAAAATGAAATGGCCTTACCTAGCCTAATTTACGATAAGGGACACTACAAGCTCTCAGAGTGGTTTAATCATTTTGGCCTATGCTTTTGCGTCTTGAAATAAAAATTTGTTTTAAGAAAGAAACTGCTAGTTGTCTCAGGGAACTCCTATTCCTTGTCTTTGCAGAGACATGGCAAGTAAGTGCACCCTGCCCTTCCCACCACAAGATCTTGCCAGCTCCGTGTGGTTTCTGAACTTAGTCTAATAGTACTCAGACTGCAGAATCTCCCCAGTGTAAAGTGGAGTTGGAAACAAACACTTTTTGGGGATTACTCAAAAGATGAGACAGAGGTAAACCGGCCTTGTTAATTTCTAGATCTATTCATAATAGCATAAAGCAGGGGTCAACAAAATTGTCTCCCAGCTAGGCACCAGCATTTTTACTTTTGGTCACCAGAGGGCACTCCTCCATTACATTTCTGCAGTGGAGCTAGAAGACAGGGTAAGAAAATTGGTCACCATGACAACCAGAAACAGATTTATTGAGGCCTAAAATGATTAATTCTGTTATTTTCTTTCAATTAAGTTCCTTTCTTAGAGAGATACTGTATAAAGAACATCTTTTGAGAAGAAATGATCCAGGGGGTAGGTCTTTACATTCCAGTAATTTCCAGTTCAAAAATACAAATACTCTACTTCAGCTCGAGAAAATAAAGATCACATTACTCTACACGACTTGCCTATTCAATCATCACACAAATGCTCTCAATAAATGTGCAACATTTATAAAATGAGGAATTTTGGAATGCAAATAAAATCAGGAGAGAAAATATTACACCTAGAATCTTTATAATATACAGCTGAACGAGGAAATTCTACTTGACTAAGACTGATATGTTATCTTTTTCTCAATTCTCAGTGAAGATTCGACTTAATTGCAGTGTTGTAGAGAGATTTCACATTACTCAGGCCATGCCTACTTCCCTCTGTTAAGCTAGTGTAATTGTACACTCTAATTTCAATTTGAGAACGTCTTATTTCAGTTTATCTTAAAACAAATTCCCTATCAATTGAAACTAATTACACACAAGTATGATTAAACAGAAATAAGCATCTACACAATTTTTTGTACTGACTTACCAAAAGCCTTATAACGTCACATCTTTAAACTCATGAAACATTTTACACAGACTACAGTGCTGTCGTTAACGTACTGTGTCAACACATTACAGCCAATTTAACAACTCCCAATAAGAATTCTTTAGGCATGTCTTGGCAAGTCCCTGGCTGGTGTAGGCTGAAAGGTTATAAAAGTAATATTTATTTAACTATACCAGGACTCTAGTGCATTGCAAGATCACTGTCTCATACTATGGAGCATACAGTCGGGTATCACCCTGCTGCGTTCATTTTACAACCTGCAGAGGTCAAAGGGATAGTTTAGAGCAATGGTTCCCAACCTGTGGTCTGTGAACCACTGGTGGTCTGTGAGTGTACTACAGGTGGTCCTGGGGGGGGGGGGGAAGATAACTACTACAGGTAATGAGTGCTGTGATGAGTGCAATATTTTTGTGAGTGAGCATAATAAATTATTAGAAATAGATGAAATCTTAATACCCTTTGATACACAAGTTTGACTCCCACAATCCGCAGGCTATGTTAAAAATGTTTAAAATGGCTAGCTCATAAGGGCGTCATCAAAAGTTTTTTATGACAATGATGGGTCTACATAAAGGAAAAGGTTGGGAAACACTGGTCTAGAAGAAACAGCTCTGAAAAGAGACTTAGCATGAGTTCAGTTCATAGTTCTGCCAAAGTTTTACCATGTGACCTTCAGCAAGTCACTTGACCTTCTCTGTCCCTTATTAAAACTACTTTAAGTAAAAAGCCCAAACAGAAAAATGATCAGAGATGTCAGCTAGAAATGAACCCTCTGATAACCTGCAATACCTTGACTTGAATAGTTCCAAACAACACTGGATTTACAATAAAATTATGAGTTTGCAACCCTGTCACAGCCTTATCTGTAGCCTATGTTTTGACAACCTTCTTTTTTAAGAATGAGATTATGAACAGAGCCCTGCAAATGCGCGGATATCCGCGGATTATTTCTTGCGGATGTAGATCGGATATGGATCCACATATTTTTATCTGCACAAAGCTAGAGCCCTGCAAATATGCGGATATCCACATCTGCGGATACAACACCGATGTCTGCGGACCATTTCTTGCAGATGCAGGCTGGATACGGATCCACTTATTTGTATCCGCGCAGGGCTCTAATTATGAACCCCCTTATTCATACTGGTAAACAATTACTCACCCAAGTAGTCAAATTCCAACTGATATGACTGTAGTACAGCACAGCTCAGAACTAACCAACCTTTCTAAATTTTCACTTAATGACAATGCTTATCACTTTCAAAGTGAAAAAACATACCAGCAGAGATTGTGGGGCTTGCGAGACAGCTGCATTTCTTGGAATCTGAAGGTACCTGGCTCTTGTACTCATGTCTAAAGTCACATGTGATCTCGTGACAACCTCATACCCTAGAATGCGCTGTTCCTAATACAGGTATATCATTTTATTTCTTCACTGTGAATTCTTCCAGACACAAAGTGTTTCTACAACACCTAGCCCAAAGGGGCCCTAATCAGGGACTATGCAGGCACTACTGCAGTCGACATACATACATACATAAAGGAACATGAAAAATAATTACTTTTAGTAGATAGACTTGTTCTCCAGAATATGATTTTAAAAAATTGAGTGTGTTTGGAAACTAAGGGGCTGATGCTTCTAAAACCTAACTCATGAACAAAAGTTCAGATCCTAAACACAAAAATATGCTGTAGTTACAGTTCTAGCTTCTATCCTATACACACCAGCAATTTTAGCCAATATTTGTCTGGGTACTAATTTCAGTTATGTGCATGTCCTAAAAACTCCCTATACCTCACTCAAAACAAACTGTTTATTTTTTTATAAGGGCCCATTGGAGCGTTGAAATCTAGCATAAACTTCATATTCAACAGTTCATTTTCATTCCGAATCTATGTTTAGGATTCAAACCTCTTCTCTCTTCAGAGCTGTCTGTATGTGTATGTCCATCCCTATAACTGCATTACACTGTCGTATCTTTAGGGCAAGGACTGGCATTTTGTGCATGCAGATGGACAATCTGGTCATCATTTAGGATGGCTTCCAGTGCCTCAGAAAATTAATGATAATGTGTACTTGTGGGTGCTCAATAAAACCCTTCAAAACATATGAAGAGTGGGTGTAAACAGGTTCAAAATCCTTTTTTGTATATTAAAATATGAAAACTCTGACTTATTTTGAAATCACAAAAAAATAGTACAAAACAGAGGGGTTTTAGAAGCCTGCTCTGTGTAGCTTTAGTGCACAACTAGATGTGAAAGCAATGGGGAAATAATGAACATTTTTCCCCTATACTAATAGCAGGATATGACCTCACCACAGCAGGCAGAATAATACAAGGAGATGGTTCTCGCTAACTCTTTGACTAGCACATAAGGATCCCCATGGCTAGTGGCTATGGTATACACAGCAAGAATTCTTTTGCAGAGAATGAACAGGACAGAATCCCTTTAGTGACCAGGGCAGCATTCAGGCAATAAACAATACCTGCAATAAAACGACCTATTTCATGGTCCATTATATTGTCTCTCTTAGAATCTTATTCCTCTAGTCTATGTATCTTCGAAGACAGAAGCCTGTCTGTCTGAAAGGTTCAAGAGACCAAAAAGGATAGCTTCTGTACTTGTTCTCCTATTTCCACTAACCTACATAATCAAATGCTCAAGAATCGATCAAAATGACATCTAAACAGCAGCAATTTTCAATAACTTAATAAAGCATAAGGCTGAGGGTTATGAAGTACTGCAGTAAGCTGGAATATTTCCATACTGGTTTTATTGCAGCACTGCGCATCAGGCTGGGACTCAGACCCATCTGTGCACGTTCCTGTACCAGCATAGCTTCCTCTATACCAGTGAATTATGAAACAATTCTCTGCCACCAGTGCTCAGAGCCAATGAAAACTATAACAAATGACAATTTTTTATGGCACTACACAGTACAAATGAGTGAGAATTACAAGGGATGGAAAAAGTTTGTTTTAATAAGAGCAGGAAAAGCATACTAATCTAACAGATGGCAAACAGTAGGTTTGTGCAGAAAAAACTGTCATCATACTTTAACTTCTGTTCATTGTGGGGGCCAGGAAGCCAGTCTGTATGCAGAAAGCATAAATGCTAGCCACAGTTGCAGAATCTCTGTAAATAGTTCTGTTCATTAAGAGTCAGTTTAGTTTTAGAAACATGGAATGTTGTTATACAAATCTGTACAGCCCTACATGGATACAAATAGTGGATTCACGTCTGATCCACATTTGCAAGAATAAATTTCCATCTCATCCTCTCCCTCTTTTAAAAGTATCCCCATTTGCACCACCAACCAGCTGTTGTTAGCCAGCCACCCCCAATCAGCTGCTGAGCCCCTGCAGCTCCAAACAGCTGGTCAACTGTTTGGCTCACTCTCTCCCTAAGATCAGCTGATCAGCCCCACCCCCACTGAACAGCTAATCATCTTTTCCGCCCAGGCTACTGCCCATCAGCTGTTCCAGCATTCAGGCTGACGGCTGCTCCGCCCCTGCTCCAGAAGTCCCGGAAAGTCAATCTCCCTGACCATCCAATCTGCGATCTGCAAAAAATGGTCTGGCGATAACCACATTGCATCCATAGTTAGTGATGCAGATATAAAGTGGATGTGTGTGGATTTGCAGGGCTCCTACAGAAATGGTCCCTGAAATATAGTGGCAGCAGTCAATCTAGTGACACAGTAAGAAAGAGTATGGCAAATGCAGCACTAAGAAACAAAGTAAACAGGCAGGGACTCAGACTCGCAAGAATGCTCAATTTGCAGACAAAAAAACCTTGTACAAGCATGGAAACAGTAAAAGGAAGAAATGAGCCCATACAGAGAGCTGATCAAGTGGAAAAAGATTTTTTTTTTTAAATGTAAAGCTTTCTTTGTTATCTCAATGATATAGGGATAAGAAATAAGTTGTTACTGTTGCCCAATATAATGCTCAAAATACTGGAAGAATAGATGAATGTATCTGATGAGTACCATGACCCTGACAGGATGAAGCTTTTTTAAACTCAAAACCAGGAAGCAGAAGGAAGAACAGATACTTAGGTGACACAGCTGGGAACTCTGGCATACACATGCAATTGTAGAGACATTAAAGACATTAAACTTTAGTGAGCTAATTAAATGATGTGTCCCACAGTGGATCCTGTGAGTCCAATTTACAAGCGAGATTATAGAGAAAACAGATGCAACTTTAAAAAAAAAAAAGCCTCCAAATATCAAGGAAAACTCAGCTGTCCAGGGAATGCACCATAATAATGATAGCCATCAGCATAGTAGAATACATACACCAGCTCACACTAAAGGAACTCTGGAAATAGGACTGAGATACATCGACCAAGAACACAGGTATCGTGGTCCACTGGGCAGTGTGAAAGACAGAGAAAAATGCCCAACCAAGGGCAATCTAATACATGTTGCAAGGAGAGGGGAGAGGGACTGCTAGAGGGCAAGGTGCATGAGAAAGAGACTTCCCACTGTAGCCTGTGAAACTACCAAATCATTCCATTAGCCAGGCACAAAAAGCCAGCATAGTTTTACAAGCATGGAGTCCTTTCATTTTCCTTTTAAGTATGTTACCATATGAAACAAGCTCAGATAGACAAAAATGTCATCACAGAAAGTACAGGAGTATTCACACTTTCCAGACCTGTCCAACCTCCAAACAGCAGGAAGAAGACCGTATTTCTAGAGACAGTTTGGGTTCAGTTCCAGCTGTGTGTAAACCATTTTAATTTTAATTTTAAAAAAATAATAGCCCGAGGATGGCTGCTGGTAAGTGACTGCAGACTTGGATAAGAAGATCTTCAAAATCCAACTGATAACTTCGAGACTTTTTAAAAAATGCATTATAGTGTCCAGTGGATAAGCATCCACATCACAAAAACTACCATGATGTTTGTCACAGAGTGAGTGGGCCTGGAAACTGTATCATGCTTTCCAACTGTACTATGTTTTCCCTCACCACAAATGGTCCGTCTAGAAGGTGGCCCTAGACATAACAGCACACTACTGGGGGAAAATCTTGTACTACCACAGCCTGCTGGGTTACCTTTGAATAAAGAAAGAACTTTAGTCTCAGGAACGTCCCATCTGGAAATTTTCACAAACAGTAAAAATTAATCTATTTATGCAGTAAATAATTTACCTTTGTTTATTTTCATTTAAGAAACCCCAAGGTATCAGCCTCAAGAGAAACGTCACATAAAATGTACAAACTATTTGTATACAGCATCATGATTTATAGCATTAAGCAAATAGCTCTCGACAGAGATATAGGACAACTAATACATAAGAATCACCCATTAAACCAGTCCTTTAAAACTAGCCCACCTCTGATGGAGGAAATATTCCAGAGTTAGGCTCCATAACATTCCTTTTTTGAATGGAATCTAGAAATACTGGCAGTTTTGAGCAGATGTTATTGGAGGAGGGTGATTCCTGCTTCTCTGTGCTATCAGAGCTATAGGAAAATAACTACAGCACAGAATTATTACATATTATCAAGTGGCAAAGATTGACATTCATGCCTCAATACTTCTGATTGTTAAAGGAAATGCGAATGTTCCAACATGTGGTCACTCCATCATACTTAAGCACCAGCGTGTGTTTCAGTGCCATTTACCAAATACAGCAATGAGTCTTCTCCCAGTAGTTCTGTCCCTGAATCCAATTGACCTCAAATAAGCGTGATTAGCTTTTCAAAATAAGAAAAAGGCAGAAGATTATAATTTACTGTGTTTGATGGAGATAAAATTACCACTAAAGTATGTGTTATGTATGCAGAAAATTGCTACCAACAATTATGTGGCATTGGGAGGCTTGTGCTCAAAAGCCTTGAATATAGCAGAGCTGAAGACCAAGATAAAAGTTATTCTGCTTATGCTAGATTCTAATACAAACCCAGGAATGCAAAACATAAATTTCACTTAATCTAGCTTTAGTTCGGACTTCCTTAGTCCGAACTACTGTAAGCAGTTAGTTCAAACTAACCGCATTTTCTTAGTTTGAACTAACTGCGTTTTTTTCACTTCAACTAAAGTTAGTTCAAACTAAAAAAAGGAAGAAAAAAAACCCACTGTTGGTTTGAACTAACCACTTAGTTTGACTTTATTTAGCTCAAACTAGCACAGTTGCATTGTGCTAGTTTGAACTAAAATGTGAACCAAGTTCAAACTAAGCGGTTAGCTTGAACTAACCATTTGAACTAAAAAAAAATTTTAGTTTGAATTAAGCAAAGCCTAGTGTAAACAGGGATCAAATTAGTCTGGATTAAGCCTCCTTAATCCAGACTACTTTGCTAGTGTAGACATAGCCAAAGACTAACAAATTTATTTATAAATGTATAAATACATTGGCAAATGGCACTGAAATATATAAATTTGTTAGCCTTTAAGTGCCACAAGACTCCTTGTTTCATCCAGTTTTATACAAATCACTTCAAAATAAAATGGATTTCCTAGCCTTTTGAGAAGGGAAGAAAAAATATGGTGGGGGAAAATGTCCCCTTCCAAAATATTTTCTCCTTTTTCATACTAGTAAAAAAACCTGTTTTATTCACTAATTTCTGCATTCATTTCTTTTTTATATTCAATAGCCACCACCTCATATGGTAGCTTCTGAATACACTAGAGTCACCCCTGAATTCCCTTATGAAATGTGTACTCTGTGGGAGAGAAAGCCCAATATTAATAACAAAGAGTAAGCCCATAGGCTGTATACTTCTCGCTCTTTTTCTCTCTCTCACACACAGAGAGAGAGGGAACCATTTGTGAATCAACTGAGATGCCAGGCATTCTGTTTACAAATTCTAATTAAATTACATTTCCAGCAAGAATTAATGTCACAATATTTTATCATAACATTTACCACAGACAGACAAAAGAAAGCATTCCAGAATGCTACAGCTTTAGTTAAGATCACATTTTACCGTGTCCACCTTTTCTTCCACTAGTTAGCAAAAAATGGACTGTATTAACTAAAACACCTCAAATATGATATAGCTCCTCCTGCCTAGTTATTGTAAGAAGGCCATTCTGTATGTTTTAAGGAAAGTATATTTTATCAATAAGAATGCATTCAAAATTAGCCTAATCTGCAATGGCTTATACAGGGATATCCATTATGAAAATGACTGATGTAAGAAATTTGTTTTTCAAATTTGTAATTTGCAGCACACATAGGCATTGCCATAAACTGTATCTCCTGTGCTCAAAATAAGTGCTATTAATTATCTGTGCATTACAGTCAACCTAACTATTGTTCCCACTGCATGTAGAAAGTGAGATTTGCTCAACAAAGATTCCTTGCTGGTAAAGCAGCACCTGGAATTTCTTTTCACTAGGTTTTATGGGCCTGCAGTGTGTCCAGAGGCCACTGCAAGATAACATAAAACATACACATAATGAAATGACACAGACAAGAGCACCCAGCAAAACACGCAAAACCTTTATAGTAATTAGAATTCAGAGCTTTCATCTCCAAAATGCAGAGATCTCTACTATCCCAGACAGAGACTCTTCATAGTATTTAAAGTAGTACTGGGGCATATATTTTTGAGACACAGCTTCTAGACAGTAATTTAGTCACAAATACGTGACCTACACCAATTCTGTGCAAACAGATAGCACCCATATACACCCATGCTAGCTACCCAGGCACAGCCTCTCCTTCAACTTAATGGAGAGCATCTGGGGTGCATAAAATTGTATTTCAACACTCAGGCACCAATCTGATATTCAGATACAAAAACATCAGATTTATCAACTTCATTCTCTATATGCAGTAAAGAGACCTGAACTCAGGAACTTCTGCTCTAAAAACATAAGCCATTACACCAAAGGAGTTGAAAGAAAAATCTCCTTTTAGTTTTAATATTAGAGACCTATGTTTTTGAAGGAAAAGGTCCAGAGAAAAAACTACATGTCTGTGGTTTAGCTGGGAGCCACGATGTCTATGCGTATGTATAACATGTGGTCACAGAAGCACTATGAGCTGTTTTCAAATAAAATTTCACACAAGGTTTCAAAACTAAAGATTTATTTCCTCTATGTTAACAAGTATGCAATTAATATTAGACTAATTTATTCTTACCCTTCTCCACTCTGAAATTCAATTGGCAGTATGAGGGGGGGTTTGGGTGGTGTGGGTTTTTGTTTGTTTGTTTGTTTAAGAGTATATACCAGGTAAACAAATTACAAGTGAAGTGCAACAGATTTCATACTCTACTGATCTTACCCAATTGCAGCAGGCTCTTCAAGATAGCTATGTAGATTCTCATTCATGGTCTGGAGACTAAAGATTAGTCTATTTTACATTTGAAATCAGTGGCTACAGAAATGCAATTTTACTCTGGCTTTATGGAAAACAAACTTTGCAGAAAGTAGAAATTAGAAAAAAATGTTACAAAAAAGTTTTCTGAAATTAGAAGCATCTACAATAAGTAGTTACAAGTAGGCTGTGTAAACCAGCTAAGATTTGGCTCATGGGGAGTTATATTTTATCAGCAGATACCTATGCCATGTGCTGCAAGGGAAAAAAAAAGCACAGCTGGTAGCAAACATTTGGGAACCTCATCTTACAGTATACATCTCACTAAGAATATTGCTGTGATTTCCAGGAATATGGTGGCTAACAGATCACAGCTTCAAGGTCCTCCATAAATATTATTGAAGACGACAATAATTTAAGTGTCTTCTTGGATTTAGATGCAAGACATTCCTCTCTCCACACATCGTCTCCCTCTATAGATGGCTTGTGACACTGGTATTTAAATACCATTTTTTCTTGGAATAACACTTATGACATTTGTACTTGGATCCTTTTTTCCTGGGATAACCCTTTGGAGTGCAATACAAAGGCCCAATCTTGCTCCTAGTTAAGTAAATGAGAAGGATCAGGCCCTATCTAAAATAAAAATATAGTCCATAAAATGAATGTTTTTTAATTCTTTTATTTAGTGCCAGATATTACTAAATTGTGCACACAATACATTGAAGACAGAGTACAGTATAACACTCTCTCTCCATATCGTATTTGGCTGGGACAGAGATAAAAACAAATTGATTAGCACAAACCAGTGCAAAATGTTTAATTATTTAGTTTCCTGATATTTCCTACTTTCTCTCTACCCCCTTTATAAAACTGTTATTATAGAAGGGAAAGGGCAAAGCTACTGTTGAATACATTTAGCCAGTATATCTTCCTGGGTTAAGTATGGAATCATAGAGATTTAGGGATGGAAAGGATCTTAGGAGGTAATTTAGTTTAACCTCCTGCTCAAAGCAGGACCAACCCCAACTAAATCGTCCCAGTCAGGGCTTTATCAAGCCAAGCCTTAAAAACCTCTTAAGGACAGAAATTCCACCACACTTCCCCATGTAACCCCATGTGCTTAACCACCCTCCCAGTGAAAAAGATTCTCGTAATATCCCACCTAGACCCACTCCACTGCAACTTGAGACCATTGCCCCTTGCTCTACCATCTGAAGTTGAATCCTCTTTCTTCTAAATTCTCTTCCTATTCTCCAGCCCTTAACTTGGTAACTCTTGTGCGTTAAAGAACTCAAACATAACAACAATGAACAATGAAGACGACTGTAATAAACCTATAGATAATGAGGAACATATGATCCACCATTCACATACTAGCAGACAACTTCTGGATCCTTTTATCTTCTGTGCAGTCACATTACAGTGTGTTTAAGTTCACGGACTGGTACTACTGCAGCTGCTTCTGTCATTTATTTATTTTTGTTGCACCTCACTATTCAACAGTGTACTGTGAGACAAACACTGGTTCCACTATTCTGTACCACACATTTAACTGGCTTTTACATTAACTACAAAATTAAGCATATTACTTTTTTTTTAATCACTAAAAGAAAAACAAATTTTATTTGTCAAGGACACTACATAATTTTGTAATTTAACAGAATGAAGGTGATCTAAAAAAACCAAAAGGAACATCCAGTCTACCTGCTATAGATACTAAGAGAAGACAGCTAAAAAGTGAAATTAGAGCTCATGGAGATCTCAGAGACCATGGTTTAGAAGTGCAATGGAAAAAAGAGTAAATGCTCTCATATTCTCCATGGACCAGCATGCACACAGTATGTCTTCTAGATCAGGGTAGGCAAAATATGACCTGCAGGCAGGATCCTGACTATCTAACATTTCTGTCCAACCCATCATGCACAGGCAAAAGAAGGCCCACCCAACCCATTGCTTCTGCTGCCAGCATTTTGCTTAAGCTACTCTGGAGTATCAACACTTTTTGGCCAGTTGCTTCTCTAACTACCTTGTGCCTGACAATGTGACCAGAAGCTGGAAGTGGCCCAGGCCTGTGACAATTAACCAAAATTCATAGAATGTCCCCTCTGTGAAAATTATTGCCCTACCCTGCTTTAGTTGATGATTTGTTTGATTTATTTGAGTCAAAGAAAGAAATGGGTAATGGATTTAATTTCTAATCTGTATTTGTTTTGTATTGAAAAAGAAAATGGGGAAATATGAGACTTCACAAAAAATTTACCTTGCTACTAATTAAATACTCAGTAGGCATGCAAGCACACACACGGTATGGATCTGATTCATTTCAATCAATTTCACACTTTAGTGACTTCAATGAAGCTACTCCTAATGTAAATCAGAACCAGTTTTTTTCTCTTAAGTCAAAACATGGGGATTACTATGAAAACTGAAAGGCAGATAAGGAACTGGTACAAGGGGAGGCTACAATGGATCACAATGAAAGGTGACCTGTCATACTGGAAGGAATTTATTGGTGGAGTTCTGCAGGTATTGATCTTTGGGAATAATCACAAACCTTTTTATTGCTGACATTCGCACAAAAACTGGGAGCGTGCGAATAAAGTTTGTGGATGACACAAAGTTGGGAGGTATTGCCGATACATAGAAGGATTGGAATATCAAAGAAGATTTAACTGACCTTATGAACTGGAGTAATAAAAATAGGGTGAAATTTTGTTGTGGAAATACAAGATCATGCATTTATGGACTAAAGAATTTTTCTCCAAGTCTGAGAAGCACCAGTTGCAAGTGACAGAAGAGGAGAACAATCTGTGCATACTGGTTGATCACAGGTTGACAGCGAGCCACCAATGTGATGTGGCCATGAAAAAAAAAGTTTTTTGGGTTTTTGTTTGTTTGTTTGTTTTTTAAATTAAAGGGCAGTTCGAGAATGCATCAGGTATTTCCAATCAAGATAAGGAGATGTAGTACCATTATGCAAGGCATTGGTTAGACCTCATCTGGAATACTGTGTGCAGTTCTGGTCACCTGTGTTTAAGAAAGATAAATTCAAACTGGAACAGGTATAGAGAAGAGGTAGGATGGTTCGAGGAATGGAAAACCTACCTTCTGAGAGAAGACAGAAAGAGCTTGTCTTGTTTAGCCTAACCAAAAGAAGATTGAGGGGAGAAACAATTGCCCTCTATAAATGCATCAGAGGGATAAATACCAGGGAGAGAGAAGTGTTATTTAAGATCAGCACCAATGTGGACACAAGAACAAATGGATATAAACTGGTCACTAGGAAATTTAGACTTGTAATGAGACAAAGATTTCTAACTATCAGAGATGTAAAGTCCTCAAAATAGACTCACAAGGTGAGTAGTTGGGACAAAAAATTTAGCTGGCTTCAAAACTGAGCTTGATAAATTTATGGAGGGGTTGGTATGAGGGGGACAATGTAATCTGGCAATTAACTGATATCTGACAATTAGTAAACATGTTCAGTGGCGTGCTGTGATATTTGAAGTAGCAGGTTCTGAGTTACTACAGAGAATTCTTTCCTTGGGTTTCTATCCGGATAATCTTGCCTATAGACTCAGGGTTTAGCGGACTGCCACATTTGGGGTCAGGAAGGAATATCCCCAGAACAGATTGGCAGAGAATCTCGGTGTCTTTTGCCTTCCTCTGTAGCATGGGGAATGTGTCACTTGCTGATGGATACCCTGAATTCTTTAAACTGTGATTTGAGGACTTCAATGACTTTGTCATAGCTTAGGGGTCTATCACCACATGGGTGGGTGAGGCTCTGTGGCCTGGAGATCAGATTGTATGATCATATTTGGTCCTTTCCGAGCTTAAAGTCTATGAGATATTTTTAAGAGTTGCTATAAGATTTAGAAACTAAATAAATTTATTGTGTATTACCAATGTGTATATTTGAATGCACTGCAATGCACCACTTCAAACAAATTGTAGCCACAGGTATTCTGAATTAAAAATTAAAGGTCCATTTCCTAGAAAAACTATGTTAACACAACATTGCTTATTCTCAACTGAACAGCCATAGTGAGATGCAAATCAACAGGTTTTTTTCTTCTTTCATGAAGCATTTAACACATTCTGTACTTTTAACTAGTACGGTGACACGTATAACAAGCCTTATACAAATTATAAAGAGTAGGCAAGGATGAGGATGCTTCTGAATAATTATGGAAGGCAGAAGATTCTAAGTGACTACCAAAGAAACATAACAGCAAAAATCTCAGGAGATCCAGATTAGCAATCAGACACACAGGAGGATTTAAGCACTCTGATTGCTAAAAAAGTATTGGGAATTCAACACTTGCAAAAGGTTAAAGACCAGGAATCAGAAATGCAAGAGAGGATTACTCATCTTTCAGAATTTCAGCTACAGATCCTATTCTCCTCCAGAACTGGAAACATAGACCTATGCAACAGCTGAAAATGTAACAGTTGCGTTAAATGGCACAAGTCTTTTGGGGCTTTTTGTTCAATAATGGTTATCCTTTTATTTTAATCTTAAGTGTAACTGTACATAAAAATAAAAAAATACCCCCCCCACCACCCAGTTTTCTTAAGCTATAGCATAGAGTTTCTTTTGGAAGTTTACTATCATATTACTGTATTTAGTTGTAACAAAAAATACAAAACACTGAAATGTACAGCAACAGCACTACAAAGTATTATAGAAAGAAAAGAACAACACAGTAGTGTACAGAATTGGGGGCACTTCTCTTGTACACAGAAATAAACACACCACCCATATTATAGTATGTGCATGACAGTCCACAGCTCTTGATTCACATCTATTTTCTTATAGGAATAGCTCTACCACCTCCAGTTTATAAAGCAATGTGCAGTTTATGTTTTCACATCCACCACCCCTTACAGTCCAATAAAGCCACTCGATGCATGTTGACTTAGAAACATCATCTTCTTTTGTCACAGAGATTTCCCATTATCTCAAGCCACCCACTCATTGCCCCTTTGCACTTCCCTCCTGTCTCCTCTCTCAGGGCTTCTCTACAGTGGGGACAGGACTGTGATTCAACAGCAGGCTTTCAAATTACAAAATTCAAATGATCACACAGCAAATTGCTTGCTGGGATCCTCTGTCTTCACCACTCAATTACTTCCTGAAATTTGTGGGGAGGCATTCATCGTCCATTCACTCCTCTTTCCCTCTTTTCTAACTAAAAAAACCCCCAAAAACAAACAAAACAAAAACAAAAAAACCCACACACCAGGAAAAGCTTTCTTTGCTGTTTTCTGTCACAGGCAGGGAGGAGCTATGTTGCAGCAAACCAGAAAAACAAGAAAATCAAGACTAGAGTTACTCTCTGGCCACACAGACCTAAATTTGGATTGTGGATTTTTATACCATTGCTATACCACTTGCAGGGGTGGTATGATCAGGTTGAATTACAGCACCATTTAATTTGAACTTAACGCTCCGACAGTGAAGACTGACACTGCAGAAGGTCAAGGTAAGCAGCATTATGCTGAACTTCTCTGTCACTTACATCAGAACTCAGTTAATGGTTTACCTCAGTGGTTCTCAATCTTTGGCACGTTGTGACACACTTGGTGGTATACTGTGATCCTACAGGACACATCAGCACACTCCTCCCAGGCCAAACCCAGCCAGCAAACCTGGTTCTCCATGACAGTTACCACTGTGTGGAGACACAGTAATATGTCCTGACACAGTGGTTGAGAACCATGGAGTTAATGAGTTTGTTAGCTTCCCCAGACTGATTTGGCAGGTTGCCCTAATTTCCTACAGTCATGCCCTTCTCCCTGGAAACCAGCTGGGCTTATACACTGACAAAAGAACAGGTTCCGCTGCTGGTTCTCAGCAATCTATTATAGAGGCATGTTAGCAATCGCAGAACAGTCAATACGTCTTCTATTATTATCAGGAGCATCTATTGTCATGGCCTAGAGGGACCAACTTTCAGAAATAAGAAGGTAGTTAACCTAATTGTTCCTTTGATGATCTCTAAGCATAATGTAGGCCTGTTTAAAAGCAAATAGCACTGTAAATGTAAAAATCTTAAGATTTTGTGCAGCAGAAAAAGGGCTACAAAAAACACAGCCAGGCTAACTATTATTGCAATGTAACATCCTATGATTTTAAGCTACTAATTCTCACAGTTGTAAATACTGGTCAGTCACAAACTATCCTGCTAAATTTTTGTTTTTAAAAGCCAAAGGACACAGAGCAATTGATAAGGATTGTTTATTAAAACTGTAATGCATCAAGGACCAAAACAAACATTGTACCATCTTAAGCAATTTCCTGAGACTGCAATTTCAGGGGGGAAAAAAATCACCACTGTCTTTGTCAAAATATAAAAGTTAAATGATTAGAAGAAATGAGAAAATAATGTTAATTTTTGTGATTGAGGAATGAGTGTGTGTAAAGGTTAAAAGTGATAAGAGAAAGCTAGGAGGGGAGATGTATCAGTTCCCAGACAATGAAAATCCAGAGGGATGAAGACCGTGAGAAAAATGAACAGCAAAGAACAGAGGAAGTAACACCCACACCCAAGGACATGACATGATAAAGTTTGCAATGGGAACAGAACAGTAAAAACATCATATTTGCTGTACCTACGAGTGACAGCTCATCACATCAAACATGGGGACAACATGGCATAGCAGTTGTCATAGACTTGCATGTAGTCTTGGGTCCTATAAAAAGGGTGAAGAAAATGAAAGACTTTGGGTTCCTTATGCAATTCCAAGGAGCATTGTGTTGTGACCAGCTGGACCCCACTCCAGCCCCTTAAGCTTATCTACCCGGCCAGTGGTCTGACTCAAGCAACACTGAGGCTGTTAACTATCTTCCTCCTGCAGAACTGTGCACACGCGTGCCAGGGCATCACTGCACTGTGGCCAGCAGGGCACAGCCCCTGCATCTCCTGCCTGCTGCGCTTGGCCAACAGCACAGCAAAAGAGGCTGGATGCAGTTCCTCCCACTGCATGCAAATAGCAGGAGGCTCAGAACCAACTCCCTGCTGCTTGCGGGCAGTGGCAGCAACTGGCTCCAGCTTTAAGCCTCCTGCAAGTGGCAGTGGCTGGGGCTGGCTCAAGACCCAGGGCAGGACCATGTTTGCAGGACGGGCCTGGGCCCCAGCCCTGGCCCTGAGACAGCAACGCTCCTGATGTGCACAGGCAATGCATGTGCTATAGAACACTTTTTGGATCCTTGGTATTTACAGTAAATGTGGCACAGAGCCTTATCCTCTCCAATAAGATCTTGTTGCTTATTTACTAAGTATAACAGATCTTCAGTTTTGCTAAAGCTCCCATAAAAGGAATTGTTAATTACATTTCACTGTCAATTACAGCCATAATTTTTGAGATGGTGTTTCCTAGCCCTGAGGGACTATTCTGACTAATTTCACATAGACTGATGAGTTGCTAAAACAAAATTCATTTTCTTTGGCTATATGGGCCGAATTTGAACCCATGACTTAGCAGCAAAAGGTTTTCTATCCTCTTAAATGCCTCCTGGTCAAGAAAGCCATCTTTTATTCCTCTCAAACACATCCAAATGAAGGCGTTTAGAAAGATCACTCAGAACATAGCCCTGCATAGTCTTCTCTTTGAAGGAAGAGTTCAGCATCTCACATGATTGAGCTTTTAGCACACAAATGGAGAAGGAGGGGCTAAACTCATACAATAAGCACACTTCTTCCTGAACTGTTTGCTTCTAAACCAATTCAAAGATAGCTGGTACATAACTGCTGTAATTTTAAGCTGTCAAAACACTGGTGTATGATTCCATCTTTACTGAATTTCACTGGTACTTCCATAATTTTCAGTCTACACTGGAATATGCAATATCCTTGATGGTCTTTTTTGCAAGTAGTTATAATTGATACAACAGTGCTTATGTTGCTGTTCTGTCTATGTCTCATGCTGTCATGCAATGCTTCCACGGTTGTGCTTCCCAACTTCCTTTGGGAAATGAGAATGCATCTGAGGGCTGTAGAGAAAAATCTGCTCTAATTAATTTATTCTACCAGAGAAAGAAGGGAAGAGGAATGAGTTGTGGAAAGAGAGTTTTCCTTTCACACTGAACAAGTGGTTCTCCCTCGAGCGCTGCTCACATCATTCAGTTACAGGTGTCTACGTGCTGCAGAGCACGGTGGCTTGGAAGGTCTTTAGCATTAGCCTGTCGGGTCAGTGCGCACGGTCAATGCCCCCTCCATGCCGTTACCGCAGCTATAGAGGTGACCGTGACCCTGAGCCTTCCAGCTCCCATTTTCCACCATCATCATCAGTTCGGATCAGCATTATCTTGCTAAACGCAAGCACCTGTCCTTCGTATGAAATTCGAAATGCCCGGTTTCAAGCCACACTTAGGATGCTGCAAGGCTTTTCCGATGGACGACCCACACGAGAAATGTCTCACTTGCCTTGGTGAGTCCCACCTCGCAGCGGAGTGCTCCGTTTGTCAATCCTTCAAGCAAAGGACTTGGCTGGAAAGAGACCACCACCTCCTCTCGATTTCGGGGAGTGGAGCCGCCACCCCCGAGACCAGCCAAGCCACTAGCACTCTGCCAGACCCTGATTGGCCCAGGCTCAAGATCCTCGCTGATCATCGGTACCAGGCTCAAAATCCCGACCCGCTACGGTACCGCCTCGGCACTGACCTCGCCGGTCACTGGGTAGCCTCTTAGCCGCCCCGAGGAGGACACCAGCATAGGCAACCCCGACAACCTCACCAAGGGCACTCAAACCTGGCTTCGGTGCAGAATATGAACAAGTGTACCAAAGCGGCGCCATCCTCTACGGCACCGCAGGGCCTGGTACTGCTCCCTATGGTACCGCCGACAAGCCTGGTACCACTGGACCCGACACCATCACCTCCAGTGCCGTCAATCCCGGCACCGACAACCATGATGCCGATACCAGTATCATCAGGCAGCTCTATGCCCTTCTCCAACCCGGTACCGTGAACTGGCCCAACACCAGGTCCAAGTGCTGTACCTCCCAGCCCTCCTCCACTACCTCAGTCGGGCACAGAGGAGTAAGAAACCCCACTCCATCGCTCCTCTGAGGAGCTCTCGGTACCAGACTCCCAGATGTCGGGGGGGGGGTGTCTTCCTGATGGTCCTCCAAAGACCCCTTCCTTCCCCCCCAAGAGGAGCGTCCGAGAAAGCAGCTTCGAAAGAGCTCTGCATCACCGAGCTTGAGGAGACCACGAGCACCGGGAGAAGTCTCTGCTCCCCCAATCACTCCTACGCCGCTAGCGAGGTCGCCACACAACGAGTGGACCTTCCACTGGTTGAATGCGACAACAGATGATGTCTCCTCCTGTTACACTCGGTCGCCATCACCGGAGTCCTTGAATTTCTCCGACGACGAACCTGACCCTGATTCTACACAACGTAGCAGATCCAGGGCGCAATCCTCCTCGTCACCTGACGAGCGCTGAACTGACATGTCTGCCGACCGCGAAGGAGATCCCTGCGTCAAGCAGGGCCTCCTCCGCCGCATGGTGGCAAACCTATACCTGAAGCTGGGGGTGATCCAAGAGGAAGATGACTCTCTCTTTGACACGTGCCGTAGAGCCCCTCCAGCTAAGGTTGAAATCCCCTTGCATTCTGGGGTATTTTGCATTGTCCAAGAACGCTAGCAAACGCCTTCTTCGATCCCGCCAGTGTCCAAAGTGGTGGATAAGAAATACTCTGTCTCCCTGGAAGGATTCTCCTTCCTGTTCCATCACCCCACCCCAGGATCCCTGGTGGTTGATTCAGTAAACCAGAGGGAGAGGCAGGGCCAACCGAACTCCACACCCAAGAACAGAGAGCTGAAGAAACTTGACTTTCTGGGCAGGAAGGTTTACTCCTCCACTGCCCTCCAGCTGTGTATCTCAAACCACTCAGCCCTAATGACACGCTACATCTTCAACTTGTGGGAGGCCATGTGAAATTTTCGCACGGCCGTCTCCAAGGAGCACCTGAGAGACTTCGAGGCAATGCTGGATGAAGAAGAAAGGGCATCGAGGGATGTGCTAGCAGCAACCTGGGACGCAGTGGATACGGCGGCCCGCACAATGGCATCCACAGTCATTATGCGCTGGTTGGCCTGGCTCCAAAGCTCCAGCCTCTTCACGCAGATGCAGCAGATTATTCAGGAGCTCTCCTTTGAAGGCCCTGACCTCTTTGCATCTTCTACGGACGTGAAGCTGCATGGCATGAAAGACTCGAGGGCCACACTCCGATCCCTTGGAATATACACTCCACAACCCATTATGTGCTCATCAAGGCCGCATCAGCAGCTCCAGCAGCAGTTACAGCAACTGAAGTAGCAGCTGCAATTGCAGACTCAGTTTCCGAGATCCCTCCAGTTCCCCCAATGTCATCTTGGGGACCTGGACAAAAATGAGAGCTGATCAGGTAGAGGGGGGAAGCTCAGCGCGTCGCAGTCTGGACGGCGCAGACAGACTGGACTGCAAGCAGTGTTTTTGAAGGTCCCCTAGAGGGCAGCACTCCAGAGCCTCTGTTCTCCCCCCACCGCCTCCATCACTATGCCCCATGGTGGACCCGGTTCACGTCAGATCAGTGGCTTCTCAACACGGTGGCGTGAGGATGCCTCATCCAGTTCCTCTCAATCCCTCAGGACAGGAAACCGCCCCCTCATATACCATCACAGAATCTGGAACTGCTGGGCAGGCTCGAGGTCAAATGCCAAAAGCTACTCTCCCTCAAGGCCATAGAAAAGGTTCCCAAACGGGAGTGTGGCAAAAGGTTCTACTCCTGCTAATTCCTGGTCCCCAAACCCAACAGGGACCTGAGGCCTATTCTAGACCTCAGGGCACTCAACAAGCACCTAAAGAGAATAAAGTTCTGCATGGTTTCCCTGCCCCAGATTGTTCCCTCCCTGTCCCCAGAAGACTGGTTCACAGCCCTCGACCTAACGGACTCTTACTTTCACATAGTCATCCGACCCCACCACAGACGTTTTCTCAGGTTCGTGGAGGTGCAAAACCACCACCAGTTCACCGCCCTCCCCCTCGGGTTATTGCTAGCTCCCAGAGTGTTCACAAAGTGCGTGGCACCAGTCACTGCGTTTCTACGCAGGAGGGGCATAAGAATCTACCCCTACTTAGACGATTGGCTCATAGTGGGCAAGTCAAGTCGACAGGTGCAAAACAACATCGACCTGGTAGTGAAACTGTGCAAGTTCCTGGGCTTCCGCATAAACTCAAAGAAGTCCAAGCTTTGCCCCACTCGGGACACAGAACTCATTGGGGCATGTTTAAATGCTTGACAGGGCACGGCATCTTTGCTCCTTGGCTCTATGCGAGGAGGCAAACCAAGCTTTGGCAATCAGCGATAGATCATCACTGCACGCCAACTGCCTCCCACCTGCCCGGGGTAGACAATGGCCTAGCAGACTCACTCAGGAGGAAACCCCTTGCAAATCATGAGTGGTCCCTCCACAACGAGGTATTCTCCCTGCTGATAAACAGATGGGGAACCCCACAGGTGGATCTGTTTGCCACAGAGCAAAATAGTAAATGTCCCTGATTCTGCTCCCTTCGAGGTCAGGAGGAGGGTTCTCTCAGCGATGCCTTCCTCCTCAATTGGTCAGGGGCCCTAATGTATGCCTTTCCACCAACCCCCCTGATCCACAGGGTGCTATTGAAGGTCCTCGCAGACGAGGCACACATCATTTTGATAACCCTGGACTAGCCCAGACAACACTGGTTTCCACTCCTACAGGACATGTCCGTGAGGATCCCGCTTTGCCTCCCACGGTGGGCGGACCTCCTAACACAGGACTCGGGCCGCCTTTGGCGCCCAAACTTGAGCCTCCTGCATATGACAGCCTGGATGCTCTCTCTTGCTCGCTAAGCCAGAGATGCTGCTCAGATAGAGTTAAGAAGGTCCTGGTTGGTAGCAGGAAACCCTCCACCAGGTCCACTTACATGGCAAAATGGAACCATTTTTCCATTTGGAAAAGACAAAGACATAGACCCCACCTCCGCACCAATTCAGGCAACTTTAGACTACCTTCTTGATTTAAGAGAGAGAAAAGCCTGTCCCTGTCCTCATTAAAAGTCCACTTGGTGGCAATTTCAGCCTTTCACCAAAGAGTAGATGGGGGCTCCACTCTTTTCACACCCCATCTCTCATAGGGTCCTGAAAGGGGTGGAAAAGCTGATTCCCCACCCTCGTAAACCCATCGTTCAGTGGGATCTGAACGTTGTACTACGGGCTTTAATACAGCCACCCCATGAACCCTTGGACTCAGCCACTTTGCTCGTACTGTCCTGGAAGGTGGCTTTCCTGGTAGCGATTACCTCACCCAGAAGGGTCTCAGTTACGAGCGCTGTCCTCTGAACCCCCATATACGGTTCTCTTCCCAGACAAGGTGGGCCTTCATCACCAACCTCCTTCTTGCCGAAGGCTGCCAACCCCTTCCACGTGAATCAAGAAATTTGCCTGCCAGTTTTCTATCTCAACCCTCAGGTGACAGAAAACCAGAGATGGTGGCACACGCTGTATGTGAGGAGAGTGCTCCTAATCTATATCGAGCACACGCGATCTTTCTGCAAGACCTCCCAATTGTTTGTGGCGGTCGCTGAATGCATGCGAGGCTCCCCAGTATCCTCTCAGCGCATCTCCAAATGGATTGTAACCTGCATTAAAGACTGCCACGGAAGGTCAAACACGCCTCTCCCAGAGACAGAGAGCCCACTCTACCAGAGCTCAGGCGTCTTCCATGGCCTTCCTCACTAAGGTCCCGATCCAAAAGATCTGTAGGGCTGCTACGTGGTCGCCGATACATACCTTCACAACGCACTACACCATTGCCCAACAGGCTAGAGATGATGCCGCTGTGGGTAGAGCTGTACTCAGTGTGTGTAGACTGTAACTCCTCCCACCATCCTTGGGCACGGCTAGCAGTCACCTGTAACTGAAAGATGTGAGCAGTGCTTGAAGGAGAACGGTTGGTTACTTACCAGTAACCACCCTTTTTCGAGATGGGCTGCCCACATACTTTCAGGTCCCTCCCACCATCCCTGCTAACAGAGTTAGCAAAGGTATAAGAGACTTGGAGAGTCAGGGTCACAGTCACCTATGTAGCCATGGTTGCGGCATGGAGGGGACACTGGCCACGTGCCCTGACCTGACAGGCTAACGCTAAAGACTTTGAGCTCCTGTGCGCTGCGGCACGTAGACACTTGTAACTGAACGTATGTGAGCAGCCCATCTCGAAGGAGGACAGTTACTGGTAAGTAAACTTCTGTGCTTTCTGACTGCAGAGAGATCAGCACCTAGTCCACAACTACAAATGTGACAGGTTGCCCTGAAACAGGTCCATAAGAAGAAGAAAATACTGGGGCATGTTATGCAATTCCCAAAGTCCATTTCCCTTCCAATTTATTTTACATACGTGTAACACCCACGTCGCCAGACTGAGTCTGCCTTGCAGGCAGCTCTGACCAGATAGAGAGGGCGTGCACGGGAACACAGCAAGGAGAGCCCCTTTGCCCCAGGGGCACCTGTTCCAAACCCCCAGAGTGACCACACAGACTGGGATAGCGCTGGGATTATGGGAATGGGGAAGGTTTATTTACAGAGGTGCAAAGGGGAAACCCACAGGAGAGATGGGGCAGCAGTAACCACAGTAACAGCTAACACAGGGCCTGCAAGGCCCAACAATGCAGCAGGCTGGAGGCAGACGTGAGCTCTGCTTCTGCACCATGAGTTCAGGAGTCCCAGCACAGTTCCAGTCCAGAGTTCAGTCCAGCAACTCCTAGTCTTCGGTGCCAGCACTTTCCCAGCAAAAGAAAATCCTCTGATGCCTCTTCTGCCACCCTCTATGAACCCAGAGCGACACCCTCCCCACTTAACTAACTACAACCTCCCCCCTGAGTCCAGGTGCTGTCTTCACGGCCCCACAGCTCCAGATGGCCAGTCACTGGATGCTGCTCTGTCCTTGGGTGACTCTCCCCAGCACAGTGTCCTTCTGTGGGTGCTGGCCTGGCATCCCAGCTCAGCTGCTGTGTCTCCCATAGCTTCAGCCAGGGCCTCTCTCTTTCTTCTTCCTTCCTAGGACTCTGGCTGCAGCTCCAGCCCCCTCCTCAGCTCCACCACCTCTCCCACAGGGCAAAAATTTAAAGGGACCACGCTCCTTAAAACCCCAGGGGGGTTACATACAGTTCGAGACAGTTGATTTCACTATAGTTTGTTTCTCTTTGACTTCCACAGCTCTTTCATACAACAGGTAGAGGCACTTTTTGGTTTTGTTTCTTTTTTAAATAGGAAAATGTGGTTGTAAAACCATAGGAAATGGTAAAGGGACCTACAGACAGATGGGGGAAACATACTATTTTTAATTTACATTTGCAACCTCAGAGCCTCTTGAAATCATGTATCTAAACTGAACTGTGGCTCACTGACGTCAGTGGCACTTAAGCACATTTTTCATATTAAGCACATGCTTAAGTGCTTTGCTGAATAACAAAGGGGACCTAATTAGAAGTAAAACTATAAGGACACAATTTCATTTAATTTTTTTCTGTAGGTGACATTATAAAGCTACATGGAATCTTCAGATAAATGCAAATGAAAGGATTGTTTGAATGCTATTAGATGTTCATCACACCATACACAACATTTGGTTTTGCAAAGAACTACATCTAAGCATTTCTAAGGGCTTTCACTGACAGATACTTTGTGCTTTTCAGAATAGGGTGCAAGTCTATGTTAGCCTGTCACCTATCTAAATTGCCATGTGGGCCCTGCTATTTATCTACTCTAAGTTCTGTAGTGCCTTTGACCTACTTCAGCTTGAGACAGCAGTAAGTCAAAGCACAAAATGGAACTCTGAACTTTTAGTGAATGGCTTGCAAGTGTTATCAGGTTAGTGAACTGTTCATACACACCCCAGCTCTGGTTTGAATTAAACTTCTGTATGGAGAAGAACTAATGTACCTATCGTCCCTTATCAGCTAGTACAAAAATTCAGGGACTGTCTACACTAGAAAATTGTTCCGCAGTAAGCCTCTGCATTATAAAGAACATGGTTTAAATATTGCACAATTGCACATCCCACAGCCATCCTTTTACCACTGGACTGTATCCAGACTAGGACTGCTTCTGACAGCAAAAGAGGCTGTGTGGGGGAGCTGAGAGCATGTCAGTTACTTGACCTCTCAGTTCCCAAAGAAGGAGCTGCAGAAAGCCCACATCCCCCCTGATGCCCCCCCCCCACAACCCTGCTCTGGACCCAGCCATTGCACCTGGTGCCCCAGCATCCCCACAGCTGCCACGGTTCCCAGGTCCCCAGTGGCTCCGCAGCTCCAGCCTCCAGAGATCTCAGGTCACCAGCAGCTCCACAGCTCCAGCTGCGAGGGATCCCATGTCCATGGAGGCTGCAGTCATCGGGGTTCCCCAGCAGTTCCAGCTGAGGTTCCCCAGATCCCTTTCCCTGTTAGAGCAGGGAAGTTCACAAGCATGACAGCTCAGTGTCCCATAGCATCCTTGACTGCCACTCTGGGACATTTCTGGAGGCTTGTAAATGCGTATTAAATATTCTGCTCTGTACACCCACTCAGTGCATGAGAACTGATCTGGAATAGCTGTTACTGCTCTTGCTCAGGAGATTTTATTATTCAGGAGTAAGAGGGCACTTAGTGTGCAATAAGGAGGATTCTGGTGTAGACGGTGGACTTGTTAATGCATAGTAAGACAACTTAGTGCATTGTAATTCTCAAGTGCAGACAAACCCTAACCGTATGAGATACTAACACTTCAGTGGTTCTTAGATTTTCATAAACAAATATTAGAAATTATCCCCCAAAACCACTGGGCTCAGGAGATAATGTTCTATTCCTATTCCTGCAGGTAAATCTTAATAAAAAATTCAAAAACTTTTTTTTTTTTTGTTTTTTTTGTTTCATCAACTAGAGTAGTTAAAAAAGGTCATCCATGTTAAATTAATCCCAGCTAGCACTGGAAGAAATACTTCAACTAATATTTATTTTGGTGAAAAATGAAGATTCAAATAAACAAACACTTCTCAAATTTGTGCAATATTTGCCAAGTTATCTCGGTTTAATTTTTACTTCAAAATGACAATTTCAAAAATTTCCTTCCAGTTTTTTTAAAAAGTGTTAAAAATCCCAATCAGAATAAGGCATTTTGTTTTGAGTCAAATTTAAAAAAAAGTCTTTTTGACCCAAAATATATTTATTTCTTATGTTTTGGTTCACCAACATTTCCTTTCATTTTTTCAGAACCACCAACGAACTAAAAAAAAAAAACCCAAACATTTATTACACAGCCTTAATCCCAGCTAAAACAGTAGTCCCATATGATCTCAACATCATTTAATTTTTCACCACATACGAGTTGCTTCTTTTTGAAAAAAAGTAAGACTGCCAGTCCTGAGGCCTTCTTTACTGAAAATTTCCAACTTTGGTCTTTTATACCTAAAGCTGAAAAAGTTTCATCAGTATGAGAATTTTGAATGTCAAGATTTTCTCTCTCATCTAATTAACATTTTTCACAGTTGGGATTTATTTCTACTACCTAAGACCAACACATTTCACTACATATTAACTGGAAATCTTTGGCTTTGTAGAACACCAATACAAGCTGTTTTTCCCTAGTTCCATGTAAATAAAACACTTCCAGAAAAAATGTGGTCTGGCTTGTGGTGTAAAGTAGATTTACAGCAGAAATTTCAAAGTAAAAGGTCATGGAAGAAAGTCTGTAAGTGCCACAGGACTCCTTGGGGTTTTTCTTCCTACTATTATACAAATGTTTTTAAACTTGGTTTGGCCTGTGGCTAGCTGAATAAACAGTGTGTTCCAGCTTCATGTACTAGCAGGGCTTCTCAAGACGGGTGTGGTTCTCTTCTGCTCACAGTTCCCAAAGATCCTGGTTTCTCTGGGACAGTCCCAGGTTTTAACAGACGGTCCTGATGACACAATGTCTTGGAACAGAAAGGAAGATTTTCTGCCTGCCTAACTGCCAGACTATTTTTCAGAAAGTTCTGACGCACGGTGGGATCCTCAGTTAATTATTGCGCAGAAGGGTACTCACAGCAAGAGATTTAACTGCAAGATAGAAGCTCTACTGTTTCTTGGCTTCTTGATTTTCCCCAAAGAACACATCTACAATAAGAGCAATGACACTACTGGGGAAGAAGTAACCGTCTGGGGAGGCATGGGACCTCCATGAGTTCAGTTAGTTACTAGAACTCTCAATGTTTCAAGACCTTGATAACTAACAATCATTAAAATAATTTCAAATTCAACAGGATGAGTTCATTAAGGCTATTATATCTTTATGAGAATCTGAGAAATTGAGCACTACTGCAAATTAGTCTAGTGTACAACCTGTTAATGTATAAAGTACCCTGCTGGAGTACTCCCAATAAAAGAGCATTAACCTTTTATCTGTGTGTTTGTCCAGATTTCCTTCTTCAACACACTAGGAGAAAACCTGGAGTTCTTAAAATGATGTAATAGGGTGTGAGCAAAAGGGGAAGTAGAAGGAGCCTGAAGTCCTAAAAAACAGCTACCGAAGGGAGTAGAGGACACTGAAGGCACCAAACAGCATCTTTGTGTGGAATGATTGGGAAGAAGGGGCTCTGAGCGCTGAAGAAAAGTAAAGTAGCTTACAGAAACCGGAAGTTCCTCAAGATGTGTGGTTCCTACCTGTATTCCACTGTGGGTATGCACGTGCTCCATAAGCCTGGAGCCTGAGAATTTTTAAAGCAGTATCCCTCAGTCCACACATGACCTGGCTCATCTCATGTCTCTGTTCAAAGAGATAAAGAGCGAGGTGAACAAACTGCCTCTTCAGGTCCATCTCTGCTTTGAAACAAAGGATGACCCAAAGCAGAGGGAAAGAAGGGCAGGCAGTAGAACATACATAGGGACTCCTCACATTGAAGAGCCTTCAGTTACTTTAAGGTCAGGAAATTCCTCTTGAGTGCTGGCCCCTCTATATACTCCATTGTGGCTGCTTGACAAGCAGTACTCAGCAAAGAGGGTATGACGATGAAGAGCCAAATGAAGGAACACCATTCCAAAGAATTCATTGGCAGTGTGGTCCTCAGCTAAAGCATAATGCCTTACAAATGCTTAGGCAGAACTCCAACGTCCAGAACAATAACATTTCCCAATACCAAGGCACTTCTTGAAGTAATGACATATACATAGCTTGTGCTTTCACGGAATAAGTCCTTTACATATGATGGGGAGAAAGACAAGGCAGCTTGAAAGCAGAGCAAAACACAGTCCAAAATCCATTTTCAGATTCTTTGAGAGGATATAGCCTGACCCTGAACTCTTTCCACCACAGCAACAGATAGCCTGGAAGACGTTCTGACTCACTAGTTTTGTTCCCTGTATGTAAAAGTCTAAAACTCCCCTTACAATGGGGGAACAGGGCCTCCTTTCTTCTGAGGATGTGTAAAGTTTTGGAAAGAACACAGGAAATAGAATTAACTGGTGGAGGTGAATTTACTGTACAAATACAATGGCACTCTGTCTCTATAGAGAGTACACTATAAGGAAGATCTACCATAAGTGCTCCAGGCTCACTAATCCTTCTGGCTAAAGTGATGACTATGAAGAATGCAACTTTCATGGATAGGAGAGACATGGAACAAGATGGTAATGACTCCAGGGAGGCATAGTAAGTATCCATTGAGGAGCTGGTGCTTTTACTGGCAGAACAGTTCTGATTAGGCCTCTCCAGAACCCACCAGTGAGTCTTTAAAGATGGAGCTGCCCTGAGAAAGTGGATGATCTGCCCTGATTGCTTCCAAGTGGGACCATAACCAGTTGATGGGACAAAACAGCTGTCTTTAAGGAAAGAAAACAATCCAAAATAAGAGGAATAGCCACAGCTTCTGGGGTATAAGTCTTTGATGCATCCATCCAGGAAAACATTGTCACTTGGCAAAATAACACTTTTCTAGTGGAATCCTTCTTACTATTAGAAAAAGATGCACTCTACTTCATCTGTACATGATAGTTCTAAAACTATTTAGAGATGAAGGAATGAAGGATGAAGCTTTGGACACTGAAGGGTCCAATCGTAGACTTGTGGTAGCAAAAAGGAACTGAAGAGGTGGTCATTCCAACTCATCCTGTATCTCCTCAGTCAGATGTACAAGGAGACTGAGGGCACATGAATGGACCAGTGGACACTGCTTTCAAAATTCTCCAGCTCCAGATGCCTGGAGTGCATACCTATCCACAGCAGTACACACCCAGGAATCATCAGCACTTGAAGAAGAACAGATATTGCTAGGTGTGCAGAGAACAGGAACATCTGCAACAGTGGTGAGCTCACATGTAGCAACAGAGGAGGTTCTTAAACACAGTCTCCCATAGATGCAGGGAAGATGGCTGGCAGGAATATACCACAGACCTAACAACTAAAGTATGTAAGGTCTATGTTACGCCACCAAGGCCAGGGTTATTACATACAAATTCCTATGTTTTTAGGAAACCAAAACTACATATTTCAATTGATTAAGAAGAAGTTTAGTTCTAGACATTTCTTTATTGCAACAGAATTTAAACCAATTAATAGACTTGTTCAGCCTTCTGATGGATATCTGCTTGGAACTGTAATGTAGGTTAATAAAATGCTCCTATGAAGATTGAATACCAATAATTATTTTCTGGGAAAAGACATAAGTCAAACTATACATGTGCACATCTATGTTGCTAATGGGCTGGATCAGTCCCTTTTTAAAATAAATACTGTTTGTTTCTACAGTATCAAAAATATGGTAAATTTATTTCCTGGCTGGAATTTTAAAAGCTGCTTTATCAACACCCTGCTGTTTTCGATCTGATTATAAAGAAAAATATCATGAAACAATTAAGAAGAGTTTGGGGCTTTTTAAAATATATCTGGTGAGAAAATAAATCAGTATGGCTTCAATCATGCTTATTAAAGATAATCAAGTCTGCAGACCTTAATATAGTTTAGAAATTTTTAGAAAAATAATCACATCAAAAGATGACAATTATGACAAAAAGTTCATTTGATTATCTCTCTTCTGAAACTGAACAATAAAAAGGGGCACTCCAGTTACTGTCAGTTAAGAAGAATCAAAAGCAACTTTAAAAAAAAAAAGGATTTTTGTTCTGAACTGCTTCTTGAAGTTAAGTTTTGATGCTGTGAAACCAGACCGCACAATTACCCAAGACTGAAAGGGAAAAGAGAAGATAATTTCCTTCTAACTAGGGAGACAAACAGACAAATACACCCACACACACAAGCAAGTTACAAAAAAACCAATCTCAACCTAAGTTTAAAAAAAAAACCCTCTTGGCTTATGAAGAGGATAATAAATTAAAACAGATGTTTGTTCTCTGCAGATTTCATTTTCAAAAATCATTTCAGCAGCTTAATTTTTATTTTTTCTGTAGCAATGACCTTTTATTTTCTCCATTGTTTTCTAGGCTACAATCACTTCATGAGCTGTACATGATTCACAGATAAAAATGAACTTCAGAAAAAAAATACAGATTCTGTATACTCATAATACTTTATAGGTTAAATGAGCTCACACCCTCCCAAAAAAGAGAATGTATTCATACCCATTTATATGCTCCTTGTCGTATGCACATTTTAAAACATTACTACTGTATTTCACAGTTATAATTAAATTTGCTAAAAATAAGCTCTGTAAATATTTTTGGAAATTAAATTTTATTGTAATACTATCACATTCATGCTGATCAAGAGGAAATTTTAGAAATAAGTATTTAAACTGAATTTGTATATACTGTGAATTTAACAGGTAGCATGTCATAATAGCCAAAGCTTTAAGCTGAAGATACTGTTTTCCATAAAAGCTTATTCTTAAATAAATAAGGCAATAGTTTTCTTTTAAAACAACAGATTCAGTCTAGCAGAAATACAGTATCCTTTAGCCAATCTTTTACATTCTAAACATGATCACTTTCAATTACCTACTACTGACATAAGTCTAGTCTAACTTACAAGATCATGCAACCAATTCAAGGAGTGGGATTTTTCAAAAGCACTCAGCACTGACTCAACTCTTTGCCATTACTGCAATTGGAGCACAAGAAGGCCAACACTGAGTGCTTTGGGAATCCCACCCTCCCGATAAGAGGCCCAAAAGTAAAACTGGCTGCCAGTGTGCATAAATATAAGTGAAAAGTCTCCAATTTCACAGTTTGCCACATTCATGTTACAACTCTGAAGGGGATTTTCAAAAGCACCTAAGGGAGTAAAAAAAGTAAGGAGTCTTGTGGCACTTAAAGATTAACAGATTAATTTATCGCATGAGCTTTTCTCCCATGAAAGGTCATGCAATAAATAAATCTGTTAGTCTTTAAGTGCCACAAGACTTTTTTTGTGTGTGTTTTTGTTTTGGTTTGTTTTTGTTTCCCCCCCCCCCCCTTACTAGACTAACACGGCTGCACCTTCAGAACTTGGCAAGGTGTAAGGGGGTAAGAAACCCAGACCTCATCAAAAGTCAGAGTTGCATGCCTAAGTCTTTCAGATTTTTCTGAAACCCCTCACTTTTTTTTTTTTTATTGTGACTTTGGTATTCACAGCATTTTAAAGTATTTAATTTATTTTTAAACAATGTGAACAAGGTTTAAACCAACAGATGTAAACCAAAAGCAGAAGCAGAACAAGAACTTCAACATACTGCAATTTCAGGAAACTTTGCACCTAAGTTTTCACAAGTGGAACCCTGAAGTTATGTTCTAGATCTCCATTTTACACACCCAAATAAATGGCCTGATTTTCAAAGTAATGGAGCAGTCCCATGCAGAAAGTGAACTCCCTCTGAGCTGCTGGCATCCCAGGACACTTTAGATGGAGGTTCAGTGTTTGTCAAGCAAGGCAAGGCCCTATTTTCGACTCAATGGTCTTTTAACTTTATGTAATTCAATAACTTCTTGAAGGTCCATGAGATCAACTCCAAAATTTCAGGGAACATTCGAGGCATTGGGCAGAGGCCTACTGATTTTGGTGAAGACTGAAAAACTAGAGAATTCTCATCCCACTACAGTCTGCCTGATCCCACAGGGTCCCTCACATCTCCCCTCTTCTGGCTAGTCCCTCCTAGCAGAGTCTCTCTCTCCCCCCCCTTTCGAACTCAAGAAACCTATGGGATGTGGAGCATGGAGTCCAGATGGATTTACAGCTTGGCCTACTTTAGCAACAAAATATGCAACCCTCTAGTTAATGGGCCCAAATGTGCATTCAGGAACCTAATTTTAGCTACCTACTTTTGAAAATCAGAGCGTTAGTAAATCTGTAGGATATTTTTCCCACTCCGGAAACTACCTCTATGATCCTCCTCTAAAGACAGAGACAAAACATAAAAGCAAACTTCTTCACTGAACTGTGCAAACAAGGTACTTATATACTTCACAGCTTTAGAAAGGATATAAAAGTGGTTCTCTGGCAGGCACGCACTTTCTGTGTACAGCTGAATGTTCTACATAGGGGAAGGGGAGCAGGTAAATTTCAGTGACTTGGTAGCATTCATACAGTTTCTATAGCATAAAAAAGAACAGTCTCTCCCATAAGATTCTGAATCCTGATATTCTTTCTGAAACTGAACCACCAATTAGAAGAAAAAGTATACTCCATTGTGTGATTCATTGACTGAATTATCTATTTCAGAGTAGGTTGCATAGCATGGAATTTCCTCTGTGCTGTCTTATTGAACACCAGGAATGTCTCCTTAACTACAACCTTTCTGTGCTTCCAATCTGTACATTTCCTACTTATAATAATCCTAATAGAACAACTAGACTGCATACAAAAACAACATTAGCTCAAACTATTTAATGGAACAAAGGAATTTAATCTCATGCAGTGATATATTTCAATGATCCTTTGCAGGTTTTAGCTCTTCCCATTTCATAGCAGTTAGTTTCCATTTTCTTCTTAATCATCTTCCTTTGCACAAGTAAACAAATGTGCTTCAACATTACTTTATTATAGCAAGGGGTAGATAAACCGAATTGGGAACAGTAAAGAAGAAACCATCTGTACCTAACCAACCTTTAAAAAAGGTTAGACAATTTGTTCAAGGAACTTGCAAGGTTTCTGCTGTCTCCCCCCTTGTCTCTGAGCTTCCCATTTTTTGGCTGCAACATAATGTTTTGCATTCTCCAGTAAAAACACAAAATATTTGAAAGTTTTAGAGATTTCTGCTAAATCCCAACCTACATTTTGAGACATGGTTTTGGAATTTCATTTGTTTGTACATTTTCTTTTCCATTTCAAATTCTGTCATTGCCATTAAAGGGGAGGAGACCTTACTAAATATGAGACAAAAATCATTTTTGCTAATAATGTCAGAAAATTCACAATCATATTAGTTCAAAATAAGAAAGAGACAGATGAAACTTTAGGCACTACAAGCACACTGTTCAGTATTCCTTGGATAGCAAATCCAGAGTCTTATTTGACAGAACAAGTGGGAATACTAATTTTGTGACAAGAACATTTACAAGGGAGGGAAGGGACCTAGGAGAAAAGAAACTATTATCTTGTAACTGAAGTTGGGGAGGTAAAGTATATATTCACAGATGGACACAGGCTTCTGGCAGATAAACCAGTGCCTCAGTCATCCACAAAGTGTGATTCCCCATATCTTACAGCAGGTGTTTCAAACATGCAGCCCCTAAAGCTATTTCCTGTGGCCCACAATGACACAAATGTTACTGATATTTGCAATATCACTGTATGGAAAGGTTGCAGTGGTGCAGCCCTTGAACTAACATACTAATCCTCATGTGGCCCTCATGGTGATTTGAGTTTGAGACTCCTGGCTTAGAGTTATCAGTTTCTACTGACACACACTTTCAAGAAAACAAGGAACCCAAATCAAACTCTTTGTCAGGCCCTTGTCAGTGTTGGAACACAGGGATAAAACAGTGAGGAACGGAAAGGACACAAGTGACAAAAACAAAACACCAGCTCAGGGACAAGACGTCAGGATGAATGGTTATAGGTGACAGACATCACCTCTCAGACACCGCTGTACCTAGGAACCTTTGCATCAAAGACATCTCCTTTAACTTGACCCAACTTTCTACCTCCATTAAGATAGCCTGTGTTTTCCCTTTCAATTTCTGCACTGATATACACCATATAAAAACACAGAAAGAGTCCATAATAAGAGATTAAATGTTCTTACCAATATTAGGGTGCTTCAAAAGGCGACAGATCCTTGCTTCCCTTTCCAATTTCTGATGATCTGCAAAAAAGAGAAACAATTGTAACTTTTTTGTTTAATTATGAAGTGGCACATCCTTGCATGTGGTGCTAAGTGCGGAAAAACACATGGTACAATATGTGCCATGGTCTTTAAAATATATCCTCGTTCTGCTTAGGATCACTGTGATTTTACATTCAAACTGTATGCTATAAGTGAGTCAGAGTACTGCATCATCCCTTGCTGTGACTAGCTGCTAATATGTGCAGTGATTTTAGAAAACCATGCTGCCTTCTAAGTGAGGGATGGGACATAGTTATACCATGACCTATAATTAACAGATGACAAACTATGACTACAGAATTAATCAGAATGAAGATAGCCCTGAATCTACAGAATTTTAATCCTAGACTATTAGGTATTTCACTGATACCCAAGGTACCAAGTACGTTACCAAAGAAGTGCTAATATTCCAGTGTAAAGATGACACTTTTGAACGTTGAAGCTTATACAGTGCTACAGCCTTCTACAAACAGAATGAGCTGTAAGAAAATCCAATAGCAAAATGATCATCAACAGCAGCACCACCCACAACTCTCATATTATACAATTTTTCAGACAGGCTGGGGTTACCCGTTAGAAGGAATATATTCTTTTGCCATTTGCACTTTAAATTGTTTCTTTGTTGTGGGTTCCTCTAATAGGGCCCCTGTGTGCTAGCACAGCCTAACTGAAACAAACAAGAATGTGTTCAAACTAGGTTATAGATACCATATGGCTAAAGAAATATATTTTGCTAATGAAATTTGTGATCTTGTTTTCAGGGTCTTGCAGAGAAAAACCTCCAAAGAGACAAAAAGGAAGATAATTCCTTTTATTTATTTTCTTTAACTGATGGGAACCAGTTCCCTATCAGAATCCCTCACACCCTAATTGTGTGTTTTCGTAGCACAACGATGCAAAGCATGGCTGTTTCATAGCTCTGGAGTAACAAGATTATATGTTATATGATCACATCTTTGAATACAACCTGCGGTCAAAAATTAAATTACATCTCTCTGACAACAGCAACAGGATCAGAAACCAAACAGTATCAATATCTATCTCACAAATACTGGATGTCACAAACAACATCATACGCATAGCATGCTGGTAGTGAAGGGAAACAACACTGCTATATAAACCAAGGCCCATAAATTCAAACTATAGGTCTTTTAATGTCACCATCATCATGTTTAGAAAATGTCACAGCCTCCTCTTTCTCCCAAAACAGCCACCTTACCAACAGTCTCATTGTGGCTTCGTCTCAAAAGCCAGCATGTAGATGTTCCTGGGCCTATACAAAAGAAAATACAAGGATAGTGGATGAACAAACAGTAAATTAGAAAATAGAATCATTTCAAGCCTCCCTTTCGCAGCTCTAATATGCAGAAAGAGAGAATCAATGGCTGTGCTATCAAATGACTCTCAGAAAATTAAGATGGTTAGACCATCTAGCTGTTGACCGGTGCTAGTTTTAGGCTGTCTTTGACACAGTTTGTCAAGTAGTATCAATATACTCCTGAATACAGAGGCGCGCTCTCTCTCCTTCTTCTTCTGGCACCCACCGGTTCAATGAGTTGAAATAGTAACCAAAAATCTATTATGCATGCTGTGCATGTATATAAAGCCATTAGCAACAGGTTTTCTGCAAGGTGGTGAACAAGATGACCATATTTTTCTTATTAGCACGTAAAGAGTTTCTTCATATTATCCTGCTTTTCTTCCATATCCTGTTCTTCAATACCACTACCACCAACTAAATGGCTTAGCATTTGTAAATACATGGATTCGGGCATGTACTCATTTTAACAAAGATGGTGTCTTTGGAGAGACAAGTATGCTTGTAAGAGAATAAAGCATTCTGTATGCTAAGACAGTTAAACACTTAAGGGGAGACAGATGTGGTGTTAAATAACTACAGAAAACAGGGCTGCTCATGCATCCCTCTTTACCTGCCAATACAGACAAGTGTTGTTATGGGCACAACCATCAATGAAAGCTGGCAGCTATTCATCAATACTCTGTGTAGCCACAGCTTTGGCTGAATCTTCTGTAGGCTGGGGAAAACCCAGACAGTTCTCCAGGGTGTCTCTATCACAACCTCAGAAGCTTGTCGCACGTATTCTTATTAGTGGCATGCTGCTGCCTGGCATTTGGACCCTTATGCAGGCACTTAGTCAATAATTCTTTGCTTCCAACGGTTTCTGTCCTCAAGACAGAAAAAAATAATTCTCTGTGTTTTTAAATCTGGAGTCCTGTAACATGGGAATGATGCTTGTCTGAAGTCACTTCTCACTTTGTTACCGGTTCTTCAAGATGGCATGATCTCCATTTGTATTTCACAGTAAGATATACATGTTCACCATGCACCTGAAGAATCTTGCAAGCTGTGCCCATTGGTCTGCACCTGCACTCTTGTTGTTCTCCTCATGAAGGTGCAAGGGATGATGTGGACCAGTCACCTCTTTGGTTCCTGCTCTATCACAAATCATTTAAATATCCGAAACAGACGGCAAAGAGGTTGGACAATGGAATACAGATTGGAAGATTCCAGTCACAATAAGAGCACAGAGTCTTGTAACACTTAAAAGACCAGATTTATTTATCGCATGAGGTTTTGTGGGAGAAAATCCCACTTTGCCAGATGCTTTGAAGAGGGGAAACTTACAGAACGGGATGAAAATAAATGCAGGGAAGTGTAAAACACGGGAATTACTTACACTCCCATGCATTTACTTTCATGTGTCATCTGTGGAGACCTGGACTCAGGTGTAATGCCTTATGATTATATGAACAGAGTTTCACATTGTTGCTCCACAAATGTCCAATTAGGCCACTTTTGATGCAAGGCTACCAAGGCTGATTTTACTCTGCTGGAATGAGTTCTCTTCTGTGATGGAAGGAGATGCACCAATTGACAAAGTAAAATACAGCCCAAAAACCACTTAGAGATCCTGAGAGGGGATGATGGTTGCACTCTTGCTCATTCCACTGTAGCAATGAATAAATGTTGGTGACTTTCTCATCAGTTTTACTTTTTGAATATAAAAAGCTAATGCACATCTTACCCGGAGAGAACAAAGTCCCTTCTGTTCATCAGAGATGTGAGGTTTTGGGATAAACAAAGAAGAACATATCATCTGATTCATGGTAGATGGTTTGACATTTTCAGGAGACTTGAACCCAGGGCTGACTGGTCCATTTTGGAGTGATGAGGATGACTGAAGTTCTGTCCTGCTAGATCTTTTGCAGAACCAAGGTAGTAACACAATGGGATGAACAACATACCACAGGTGGCTTGTCCAACACAAGACGACATCTTTTTTTGGAATTCCATCCCTGAGCTCCACTGGACCAGAATGTGTCACACTTTCTATTCAACTGGGATTCAGACAGATCCAAACAGGGATTCCCCACTGGGTGCGTATACTGTTCCCCACTGAGTCAACTTCCCCGTTGTAATCAATGGTGAAATGCCTGCTGAAGGTGTCAGTGAGCAAACAGTGGGTGTTTGGTTCATAAACTGCCCATGGCTAACAGCATAACAGGATTCCCAAGAAACCAATTCTGTAAGATGACACCAGTCCCACTTTTATGCATATTTGGGTAGTGTTTACAGAGATAATGTTTACACACATTAATGTTATCTATTATTAACAAGATATGTTGGGATTGTATGAGTGGTAAGAATACCTTGCAGGCTCCCCAGCCTGCCCTGAGTTCCAGAAGGTTTATGTGCACAATGGACTTCTCGAGGCATCCAAATACCTTGCTCTGTAGTTATCTATTCAAAATTCCACACACTAATGGGGAGGCACCTATAACTACTGTTCCCTCTGGTGTAAGGGAAACTCCTATGCACACATATCCAAGATCTTTCACAATATCAGTGAAGCTTCATCTTGCAAGGGACCATCACCACAGTGTTCACAATGCTCTTTTGCACATACATCATTTGGAGCCAAATTTACAGGCAGCAACAATGGAGCCTGGCAAAAAAAGTGTCAAATACATGAGGCCATGGCACCCTGGAACAAGCACTTCTGGAAAGAAACCAGAGGCACCATCCCATCTTTGGCACAGAAAAACAGAAAAATGAGAAATACAAACTGAAACAAGGAGACATTTTGTCTTACTTCACTGATGAAGCAAAAAAAGACAGCACATTTTGCTTTCATTAAAGTTGGATCCTGGGTATGTGAGCTACTGAGGCTCAGGGATTGCATTAGATGAGAAATTACTATAGACAATAATTTAGCCTGTTACGGTTAAGTTTAAATGCTAAGAAGCATGTTACACCTTTTGTTTTACAAGTAACTTTGAAATTCTAAGCATAGTCCATCTGGCCCGTATGGATACTGGGAAATGTAAGAAACATAGCCTAAGATGCCCTAATTTGGCCAGACATTAGCCATGCCATCAACAATAAAGCATCCAAGTGTGAACTCACAGTACATAAGGAAAATAGAGCGCAAAAGAATCAGTGACGCCACTCAAGATTTCTGAATACCTTTAGTCCAAATTTTGTCACAGATCTACCCATATTTTTGGGAAACTGCACTGTTGCACAGCACACATCAAGAATCATTGTAATAGAACACAATCACAGTTCTCTCTCAAAGGGATTTCAGACAAATTAAAAACAGACAACGCTCCTCAATTTATGAATAGTTCATTCTGGCAATTCTCTCTGATCAATTTGTTGATGCACTGAAATATTTATAATTAAATATGTCAGCAGAAAGGTCAATGCAAGTAGCAGAGATTTTCACTGTAAAAGTCCTGCTGAGTTCAACAAATCCAGTTAGTACTTTTAGAATATCACAACACACCCCATGCAACACTTTAGTAGGATCATTGGTTTGGGCAGAAAATAAAGATCTTAGTGTAAACATCTAACAAATTTCTTTCATGACACACAAATAAACGTGTCGGAATTAAAAAGAACGACATATTAGGAACGAAGAATGGAATTATTTTTGTCTGCTGAGCTTCACATTGCTCAGTTAACTCCGTCACCAAAAAGGTGTCTCTCCCTCATAGCTTACACAAGGATTCCTGTGGTACTTTTAAAGACTAACAAATTCATCACGTGGGCTTTCATGGGAGAAAAAAAATCTCCCTTTGGTCAAACATTTTAAATTTTTTCTGAATTTTTGGATTTTCTCCCACGAAAACTCATGCGACAAATACATTTGTTAGTTTTTTAAAGTACTACAGGACTCCTAGACACAATGAAAGATCATATTGCAAGGCATTATTATTCAATGTGCCAGGTGGAAACCCAGAGGTGTGTAAGTAAATTGCTACTCTTGTATGTCTTGTTGCTTAAAAACCATGGTAAGAAATGTTCCTGCTTTCCTTGTACACTCAAAACTTTCATTAAATCTCAAAACTCTCCTTAAAGATGAAGTTTTTCATGTATAAGGATCTCAGGATTGTGCTGTAAAACAAATGATTCATTCTTGAGATCTCCTATCTTTCAATAGCTGGATATCAAATAATAAAAAGTTCTGACATTTGGATTCATATTTTACCCTGTTTTCTACACAGTGTTGCTTTTCAAAATATCAAGTGTATAAGATGAAGTTTTATTAGGACTATATGTGACAATCTAAGCATATAATACATGACTTTGCAATTGCCAACAATTGAATTAATTAGTGTATTAATCCTGGTCCTTTAAGCCAGTTTAAAGCAAACCTCGTTAAGCTAGTTTAACTGAGCACTCTAGTGTAGACAGAGCCAATGTGAGGAAAGAGGGGAATTAAGTGGCGTAAGAAAAAGCAGACTAACACCAAACATATCAAAAATGTAATATGTCAGGAAAGTGTTATTCACTAGTCTCTTTACCACCCCACCCCCCCATCATACTTAACGGCCTTTATGTCTATTATTTAAAAAATGGTCTGCAATCTTCATATTTTTCCACCTGAGATGCTAAAGGAGAAAGAGACTGATAAAGATTAACACATACACAGAGATGAGTGACTTGCACTCAGAAAAACAGCCAGGACAATTCTATTTGTTTTGAGTTTCTTTTTAAAATACGCATCCTTATTTAAAAGAAAACCTCAAAATGCAAGTCAGCATGTTTCTTTTAAACATCAGCAAGGTAAATCTAGACCTCTTTTCTATGTTACAGACTATTTTATTGAAGTGAATTTCTTCTGTTAGCCTATTGTATAAAAGTTGATGACATCTCTTCATACTAATAAATAGCCAACATGACAGAAGAAAGTGCATGGACTATGAAATGATTCAGAGAAATGAAGGAACGGGAACAATGAGGTTTTATAAATGGAGAAGGTTTTCTTTGAAAATTTTATATCCTGCAGCTAGCTCTAGATAACTTTAATGGGACAGGTAGCTAAAGCACACTGACGTACATGACAACATCCTCATATTCTACGACTAACACAGCTAAGTGAAATCTGGAGAAAAAAAAAAGAACTATGAAATACGGAATTTGGGACACAGACCGTATGAATAATCAGACCTGAACTCCTGCATTTCTAGGAATTGAAGGTTGCACCATGCATCACTGAAAGTAGATTTTCCAAGTAGTAATTTCCTTCAGATACGAAATGTCTTAAATTTGACACAATTTCTGTAGCACATGGTTTAAAGCAGCTTCATATAAGTTGGGTAATAAATGGGCAAATAAATGTAGTAATTTAAGAGGTGACAGTGTTACGAAGATTAAACAAAGTTTTGGAAGAATTTAATGTATCTTATCAATATTTCTGAAATTTAGTTTGTCTGTCTCAAAATATCTCTGAAACAGTAAGAGCTACAAACACAAAATTTTGAACAGATACTACCGATTTCCTAACTTAAATGACTGGATTGGTTATATCTCGAATCAGTCTCTCTGGAGCCCCATCTCAGACCACAGATAAATACCTTTTAGTAGCGCCTGATCACAGGAATTTGCTGGACTCTTCTGTAAAGCATGTCACATAAACTGCAGCTACGCTGCATCTGACAAAGTGGGTTGTAGCCCACAAAAGCTTACGCTCAAAGAAATCTGTTAGTCTATAAAGGTGCCACAGGACCCTCGTTGCTTTAACTATGAGATCCCTTCCCACTGGTTACGAACTAAAGAGTTTACCTACTGTCCACTAGGCTCCTCTCAAATCTCTTTCTTTTATCACACAAAAATGGGTATTGTAATCAATATTTCAAAAAACTGGCTCGGGAAATTATAGGCTATAAACACAAAAAAATCTGACCTCCAATATAGGCTGAAAACATCATAATTCCCTTGGAAAACACACTTTTTACCTGTAATAACTGGACAAATGTAATTGCGAAATTGATATCCCCAATGTTCTAAATAGGGAGCTCCATTTCTGCATGAAACGTACATGGGACTGTTCAATTCATGCAAGCGGACATGCATTTTGTTACATTTTGGGGTTCATTTCTTCAAGTAATATATGAGAAAACTATTTCTAGTATAATATGCTATGTTAATGTAATTGACGTAGTTCGTTCATCATTCCTTTTATTATATTGGCCCTGGGAGATGCTGGGTATTTCTGCTAATACTAAACATATGACTTCCTTGGGTAAGTTCAAAACACATTAAGAGTGGAAGCATTGCCAGTGGTGTCCCTAATCTAAATTTCCTTGCAACATGGTATGCTGCACTTCAGAACCCCAATTGCCATCACAGTATATGTGCCTTTCCAGTATGGTAAGAATTCCTCTTATTTCAAGTGTGGATACATCCTTGCTGTAACAAGCAGTTATGTAGAAAACCAATACCAGCATCTGCGGACATCTGAGATCCCAAGTTCTTCATCCTCATCATTGCTAAGACCCTCTGGATTTTTGATAAATTTCGTGGTTCATCCCTAGTTCATTCTGGAATGCATCTACGTCCCAATGGAACAAGTGTATCTAAAACTGAATGAATAAGTACTCCAGATATAATGGACTTTACCTTGCATTCTTAATAGCATGATTTTCTTCTCGCATTTTTTTTTAAATAAAATGACTAGATCTTAAAAGCCCTGCAAATAGTGCAGTGGTTAGCACCTCTGCTTAATATGCAGAAGGTCCTGGGTTCAAGCCCCAGGGGGTTGGACTCGATGATCCAATGAGGTCCCTTCCAACCCTATGATTCGATTTGATACTTGTATTCTTGCTAGCAACTGAACTATATGTTCCCATTTTCACGATGCTCTCAACTTATACTCCTTAGTCCTTCTCATCGTTAGCACATCCTAGAGCTCTATCCAGCAGTAGGTGGGCCACATTATTGCTTCTTATTCATTTTATATTTGCTCAAGCTAAAATCTACCAGGCAGCTCAGAGAGCACTGATCTTCCTAAAGATGATCTGTGTTTGACACTTTCTTTTAATGGCAGCCTACTACAGGACTTCCAAGGTTTTCTTTCTTTGATTACCTGGACTCAGGAATTCAACCAATTCTTTGAGCCTGTGTGACTTTTTTCATATTGTGCAGTGGGGATGTCTCAACAGGAAATCATCATCTTTTCTATGACAGTTTTAGCAAAGCAAGCTATCCTTGGTAGGAAACACATCCACAATCAGGAAAAGCTTCTACATCATTCACCCTGCTATATCATCTCACCATACCCAAGACTTGGCATTGTCAACATCCAGGACTGCTTCCACAATCTCAGGACTTTTGACACAGCCAGAGTTATCAGTGACAAAGCTCCGTTGGGAGAGAACAAGAGAGAGATATCTCTTTTCAAGAAAAGTTACAAAGAAAGCAGCTCCTGAATCATTAAGCCTCACCATTTTTAGAATTTATTTTAAA
This sequence comes from Podocnemis expansa, assembly GCA_007922195.1. Lineage (NCBI taxonomy): Eukaryota > Metazoa > Chordata > Testudines > Podocnemididae > Podocnemis > Podocnemis expansa. Next base: position 55,404,392 of record ML681966.1, on the reverse strand, counting down.
AAGCTATATATAAATACACACACACACACACACGGATTTTCAAAAGTACATAAAATTTACTTATGTGCATAAATCCCACTATATGTCATTTCTGATAGTCAAACTTGAGGTCAAGTCTTTTGAACATGAGAGAAACCACATTGGGGTGGAAAGAAAAAGGGAAGCAGTGTTCATGTGGAAACCAGGAAAAAAACCTCAAGGTTCTCAGTTTCACACTAAAGGCCAGTATGCTTCTCCTAGATACGATTCCTTCACACATGATCAGTACTCCTCTGATATCTGCCCAAAGAGAATACCTCTATTGTTTCAACCATCTATGTTTAACTATTAGGAGTGAGAATGTTCCCTCTAAGCTGATAATGCAGCTGGGCAAGTTATGGTGTTCACTGAGTGACAATTTGTGAGGCCTGGTGCCACCTGGGCAACAGTTTTTTGGCACTGGATGCATCAGCATGCTTAACTATCCTAATTCGAAAGAAATTCATAGATGTTTTTTGTTGGAACTTTAATAAAAATATTAAACTGAAATACTGTAGTTTTATTAATTTACTAAATAAATGAGAATGACACTTGCTGTCTATTAGAGTAGACAATCACCTACACCTCACAGTTTTTGTTGCTTGTCTTTGTCACGTAGCATTTTCTACCACAAAAGCTCATGCAATAAATAAATTGGTTAGTCTTTAAGTGCCACAGAACTCCTTGTTTGTTTTACAGTAATATTGCATCAGTCTTCGCTTCATTAATTTGTATTTTAAAATGCTCTGCACTAAACGATTCTCATCTGCCTGCCATTTCACACCTCTCATGCCAGAGAGAAGAACTCTATCTTGAGGAATATTTTCTACAGTGTTCCAAAGAAAGCCAAAATACAAAAAATGAACCTAGTTAAATAAAATAAAATTTAAACTGCATTTATTTTTTAAAATTTACTTGCAGAAAAAGGAACAGGGTTGTAATATTTTTAAAAGAGCTGTCAGAATTTTTGTTTATTATATAGTTTATATAGTAAAGCCTTTTAGCAACTGAAAAGAAAAGCTTTCACCCTTGATAGAGATGCTACATGGTTCAATGTAATTTATTGTGGTCAGCATCTTTCATGCTAAGTACCTTTCCAGAGTTCTACACAAATATTTCTGCTTTAGTGTTAACTTCAGGAGCTAACTATTCTTTCCTGGGCTTCTTATTCAGAAACTGCAACTAGAGGAAAAAAAACAAACAAACAAGGAGTCTGGTGGCACTTTTAAAGACTCCCACAAAAGCTCATGAAATAAATTTGTTAATTTCCAAAGGGATAGCCGTGTTAGTGTAGTCCAGCAAAAAAAAAAAAAAAACCCAAAAACAAACAAACAAAAAAAACCCCACACACACCAAGGAGTTGTGTGGCAATTTAAGACTAACAGATTTATTTTACGCATGAGCTTTCATGGGAGAAAATCCCACTTTGCCAGATGCTTCGAAGCATGCTCAGGGCAGGACTTGGGAATTTCAAAACCTCCCAGCTTGTGCGAAGCTCTCTGCCCCAGGGAGTGCGCAGCAGGCAGAGTTCCCTGTGCAGGGAGGGACCAGGTCAGCGCCCCTGCCCTCCCGCACAACTTCCAGGGAGCATTGGTGAGATATTTATGTGTCACTGATAACTAAAAAACAACACAGTTGAAGATTCATGAACTTATTTTCTCTTATATTAACAAAGTAACACTAGCATAGATCCATTCATTTCACTGTTCCTTAGTGTTCAACTCCTCAGACAGTAAAAAGACAAAAGCACTATACTGTCTCATCTGAAGTTATTTAGTAGGTTCTACTCCAAACCTTTGAACTGCTCCTTATGAGTTGCCATACAAGTTTGGCCCGTTGCACAAAAGCAATGTGAGGTTTTCACACAGACTTCACACAGATACACACACCTCAGTATTAACCCTTCTCTCAGGAGTAACAAAACCTCTTTGTTGTCAGTTTCTTGCAGCTTACTTTGGAGAGCTTCACCTCTAATGGCAAACTAGGTTTACATAACCTATGCATCCTACGCTCATTGTAGAGAACTCAAGTATATGAACATCTTAAAGGGTACAAAAAAATCTCATGTTTTACTATATATAATGCAGACCACTGAGTTCCGCTATTGAAATCAAAGGGTGCAATCACTACAAGTTTAAGAACATATGTGCTAAAATATAATTATATTATTCTATCCAATTTTAGGTTCTTTTGATTAGAGATAGCTACATGCCACCCAGCTTGTATTTTTTTTTTTCCTTTCTAGAAACAAGGTCCCAATTCTATTACACACAACCAGGGACCGATTAACGCATGGGTCAACGGGACCTGCACACAAGGGCCCACCACAATGTGGGGGCCCCTCCACCCTGGCAGCACTTGGTCAGGGGGGCAGGGTGCACCAGCCCAGAGGCCAGACTCCATGCTCCCATCCTGCCCCTGTGCCAGTTGGCCCTGCCCCCCACAGGGCCGACCAGCTAGGCCATTGCTGACCTCTGGCCCCAGGTGCCTCCTCCAACAGTACTGCCCACCTGCACCAGGGCCCTTGGCTGGAAAGTGAGATGGGGCGGGTGGGGGTTACTGGTGATGGAGGTCCAGGGCCCTGCAGCCCTTGATCCACCACTAAGCAGAACACCTACCTTTTTCAAAATTCTTAAACTAAAAACTTTCCAACTTACTCATGTTTCTTCCAATGAGACTAATATGACTAAATCTGACTCTGCCATTGTAATTTTAATGCTCACACAAAGTCAGAAATGCTTCCAATTCTAAATCTTTTAACTATGTTCACAAGCCCCTTTGAAGGAAAAAACTGCTTTTATTAAAAAAATAATATATATGTCAGAGGATGTAAAACTTTTTAACGTATTTATGTCATATCCAGGAGCAGGAAATGAATTATCAATTTTGTAGTTTTAATAGTTTTGAGATCTGCTGAAAATATACTTTTGGGGAAAACTGAGCACCAGGTACTCAGCTGGCATAAATTAGCATAGTTCCATTCAAAGTTCAACTTATTTAAGTTTTTTTTTTTTTTAAGCAAGAGAGACTTGTAAATTCCAACATTAAGGACCCTAACATGGAACACACTATCTCCTATTCCTTTTCTTTTCTTGCTGAGGGAACTCCAACTTAAGCACCTCCACTAATCACTACTTTTGCAATACTGCATTGTCTGGCTATACCAAAAGGAGGACAGGATTTGGATTTAATCAGGCACCTTTAATCAGTTGTCTGAAACTACCCAGCACATAAAAGTGCACAATACAGAAAATGCCAGGCTAATTCAAAATGGGGGATTCCATTAGTCCTCATTTATTTTTCATCCAGGTCCCTGAGTAAATCCAGGGCTTCAAACCTCCATCCACCTCTCCTTGCAGGAGGATTAAAGGTAGGTTGTAAGAAAGGGGAGGATGGTTCCCTGCCATACATATCACAGAAGCCCTGAGCCCCCCTCAGTTCTGTTACTTTAACCAACACCTCCTTTTTAAGTTCTTTGCCAGGTCATTTGTTTGGTCCACTGGGTGCCTTCCCTATGGACTGACTGAATTACACTTACAAAATTAATTGACATATGGCCTAATCCCTATTCCTCTTCACAGTAACAGGTTCTGCCTGCCATCCACTGTGGAAAAATTCCTTCCCAGTCTCCTTAAGACGTTATGACTAGAACAATGCCCGTAGTAGGTCCTAACAACCTGATATTCGCATATTGAATAGGAAGGAGTGTGGGTGGGTGTGTCTTAACTGCTCTGTGGAGAAAAGGCTTCTAACGCCCTGGCTTGCACTTTTTTAAAGCCTTCTACTCATACACTCCCAAGAGATGAGTCAATGTCTCTCTACTGTTCTCCTCACTTGCCCACCTTTTTCAGCAGCTTCTGACCCTATTTTCCTCCCTCCCCCCAATCATAAAACACTGCTAACCTCCTCCAACAAGCCTGGATAATGTCCCCCCTGCCTTTTAGGTGCAGTAAAGTCACTGGAGAAAATGGGGGGGGTGCTCAAGTAGGCAGATCCCAGAGCACTTAGGATTTTATAGGTCAGAAACAACACCTTAAATTCCATCCAAAACTCATCATCTAAACAGTGGAGATCCCATGGTACCAGTGGCACACACTCAAAATGAACTCCAATAAGTGGGTAGCTATATTCTAAGTAAGTCTAATCTTCCTGATTCGAGAACAGCCTCTTAAAATCCACCACTATCTTCTAACCACAGTCACAAAGGTGTTATGCCCACTGTACCAAAATCCACACCCAAAAGGGAAGGTTGAAGCCTTCCAGCCTGAAAAATGTATGAAAAAAGTCTTTCTAGCACAAATCCACTCAAGTTTATCCAAAAGGAATCAGAAACGTCCTTCTAATAGAAAGTTTCTTTATGGTTAAGTAGAGGCAGTTTAATTACTCTAGAGGTCCACCACTTGAAACATTAACTGATCAAGACTTTGCTCTCTGACACAGTCACATGCTAAGCAATGAGAAAAACTCTAAAATTGTTTAGCATCAGTCTGTGACACCTACCTCGCCTGCAAGGCAGAACTTCAACATCCAGTCGTCTTCTCACTAAAACATTTAGAATAAGAGATCTGCCTATGAAATATGTTCGGGGATGTTAAACATACGGCCCACAGGCTGGACATGGCCTGCAAATCTCTTCTGTCTGGCTCATTACCGTACTCCATGGGACCACATTCTCCCCTTAACAGAGTGACGTAGTATTTTAATTTATGGTGTGTGCAGCCCAATCTGGCCCACCATAGCAAATGAGTCCGACGCCCCTGCCTATGCCAATGACACAAGGGGAGTTAGGAGCTCTTCTTTAGGTAGTAATCCAATAGTTATAGTACAGAATTTGCTCTATTTGAATGCTGAAATTGTAGTAAGCTCTTACATGTACACATTGTCTTGTACAAAAAAAAGCAATGCAGTGAATTATGAAAAATACTATGCAACCAACCACAATATGTAATGCAGTAAGGCTGACAGGATTTCAGCAATATAAAATGCTGTCAACGGAGGTGCTTGAGGGGACAAGAACAGAAGCCACAAACTTGCTTTGTATTCTTTTTTGGGGGTTATCGAACACAAAGCATCTGTCTTTAGGAAAAAGGCATGAGAAAAATCAGACTGTGACAAGCTCTTTAAGAACTGTACAAGGCAAAAGAGAACCACTGTGGGTAGTGTTAAATGTAAATAGCTTAAGGGACTATTGTATAAGACTGAAATTTCTGCCACAGTCACATTCTTTGCCCATGTTCAAAACAAAGGCATAGCGCTGATAGGTATTTTATCTACATGAAATAAACACACTTTGAGGACTCTTTCCAGCCACAGTACTCCCTGAAAAATGGCCTATTTCCACTTCCAAAATTAGGACCAGTAGTTTACAATGAGATGAAGTCTCTAATAAAGCATCTATACTACCAAGCTCCTGCCTGAGCTTGCTAATTTGAAAGGAACTGTATTAATTTAGAGTACCTTTGACATTTTGCAGTAATCATTTGTAGACGATATGAGAATTCAAAAACAGCATAGTAATTCACACTACAGCTAGCAAAAGGCAGTTGCTTACCTGTAACTGTCGTTCTCCAAGATGTGTTGCTCGTGTCCATTCTCACTATGGGTTATGCGCACACCTGCCTACCCGGTCACTGGAAGAACTTATACCCTCAGCAGTAGCTGTAGACCCGGGGAGGGCGCCCTCTGGCGTCCCACGCTCATATCGCAGTATAACAGCACTCCCCGGGTCTGCGCCCACCCAGCCCCTTCTTTCCGCCAACTCTGGAAGTGGGGATGGTGGGTGGGTGTACAATGGACACGAGCAACACATCTCGGAGAATGACAGTTACAGGTAAGGAACTGTCTTTCTCCTTCAAGTGGTTGCTCGTGTCCATTCTCACTATGGGTGAATCACAAGCCATACCTGGATGGTGGGCAGAGTCAATATTCAGAGACCTGGAGGACCGCTCTTCCAAAAGCTGCGTTGTCCCTGGTCTGCTGCACCACGGCATAGTGGGTGGTGAACGTGTGGATCAAAGACCACGTGGTGGCCTTGCAAATGTCTACGACTGGTACGTTGGCCAGGAACGCTGAAGAGGATACCTGGGCCCTTGCGAAGTGTGCTGTTACCTGGGATGGCAGTGGTTGGTCCGCCAGAGCATAGCAGCATCGTATGGACTCCGCAATCCAAGCCGACAGCCACTGAGATGAGATGGAGGAGCCCTTCATCCTGTCGGCAACTGCCACGAAGAGCTGGGAAGTCCTATGAAACGATTTTGGCATTCGATGTAAAAGGCCGGTGCCCTCCAGACATCCAGCACATGCCATCTGGCCTCTTCCCTAGATTTTTGTGGTTTTGGGAAGAAGACTGGCAAGGCTATCACCTGGTTATAATGAAATCGTGTGACTACCTTCGGAAGGAACGTCGGGTGCGGTCGCAGCTCCACCTTGTCCTTGAAGGATGTAGCATACAGAGGGTTTGCGACCAAAGCCTGGAGTTCTGACACTTGAAAGGCAGAGGTTATTGCCACCAGGAAGGCTGTTTTCCACAACAAGTGTTGGAGGGAGCAGGTGGCCAGCTGCTCAAAGGGAGGCCCCGTCAATTTGTGGAGGACAAGGTTCAAGTCCCAAAGAGGCGTCGGGGGCTTGACCTGGGGAAAGAGGTGCTCAATGCCCTTGAGGAACCGTGTTGCCATCGGATGGGAAAACAGTGCCCTGCCCTAGTGTGGTGGGTGAAAGGCCAAGATGGCCACCAAATGGACCTGAAGGGACGATAGCGAAAGCCCTGACTGCTTCAGATGGAGAAGATAGTCCAAAACCGATTGGATAGGGGCCGACAGGGGTGATACCTTGTGAGACTGCGCCCACATGGTGAAGTGTCTCCATTTAGACCCGTACGACTTGTGTGTGGCAGGTTTCCTGCTCCCCAGGAGCACTTCCTGGACAGCTAAGGAGCACGATCTTTCCTCCGCGGTTAGCCAGGAGCCTCCAGGCTGCTAGGTGCAAATGACCATAGGTCAGGGTGTAGCAGCCTCCCGTGATCTTGAGCTAGGAGGTCCGGCCACAGCAGAAGCTCCCAAACTGGGGCTACTGTCATGTCCATCAGCATTGTAAGCCATGGCTGACAAGGCCATGCTGGGGCAATCAAGATGACATCTGCTTTGTCCCTTTTTATCTTCAGGACAACCTGGTAGAGCAACAGGATCAGGGAGAAGGTGTAGAGCAAGCCCTTGGACCACGGAAACAGGAACGCATCCGAAATCGATCCCTTCTCCATGCCCTGGAGAGCACAAAAGCAACAGCATTTCCTGTTCCAGCGCCTGCCGAACAGTTCTACCCAGGGAAAGTCTCACTTCCAGAAGATCATGGATGCCTCCACGGGGTGGAGAGACCAGTTGCGTAAGGGGAGAAAATGCCTGCTAAGCTTGTCTGCCTCTAGGTTCTGTATCCCGTGGAGATGGGAAGCTGTTAATTGGAAGCCATATCTCACTGCTAATTCCCAGAGACTGACTGCCTCCAGACAAAGGGCAGGGGAACGGGCTCCTCCCTGTCGGCTGATGTAGTACATCGATGTTACATTGTCCGTCAGGACCTTCACCACCTTCCCCCACAGTAGGTGGAGGAATGCCATGCAGGCTAGCCAGACTACCCATAGCTCCCTGACATTGATGTGTAATTGTTTGTCTCCCTGGGACCAGTGATCTTGGGTCTGGTCCTCCGTATCGAGAAAGGCTCCCCACCCCATATCTGAGACAACAGTCGCGAGAGTCAATGATGGGCCCTCCTCTACAAATGGGACTCCTTCCAAGACCTAGCGGGAGTCCTTCCACCAAGAGAGTTGGGACATTACCTTCTGAGGGATTGTCACCACCCTGCCGAGAAGATGCCTGACTGGGGTGTAGTTCTGAGAAAGCCAAGCTTGCAGGGGACACAGCCTGAGGTGGGCCAGGGGCACTATATGGGTACAAGTCACCATGTGTCCCAGAAGACAGAGGCAATGCCTCACGATTGTTACGGGATGACTCTGAACATGCGAGACTAGGTTCCTTAGCTTGATGAACCTTGACTTGGACATGAATGCTCTCCCGTGTGCAGAATCCAGGACTACCCCTATAAATTCTATCCTTTGAACCTTTACTAAAACAGACTTTTCTGCATTTATTTTTAGGTCCAGCTTGGCGCAAACTTCCAGTGCTAAGTTCAGACTGGACCTGACCTTGCTTGGGGAGGTCCCTTTCAGCAACCAATCATCCAGGTAGGGAAAAATATGCACCCCCTTGCATCTGAGGTACATTGCCACCACGGCCATACATTTGGTAAAAACTCTGGGGGCAGACGAAAGGCCAAAGGGTAGGGCTGTGAACTGAAAATGATGGTTGGCCACCACGAACCACAAGTACTGTCCGTGGTGGTGGTGGATCCAGATATGAAAATACGCGTCCTTCAAATTGAGGGCAGCAAACCAGTCACCAGGGTCCAGGGACGAAATTAGCAAGGATTTTGGTCACTTCTCCTGTGAGTGTCAGCTCTAGGCATACTACTTAATAGAACAGAATAGAATAGAATCATAGGGTTGGAAGGGACCTCATGAGATCATCAAGTCCAACCCCCTGGGGCTTGAACCCAGGACCTTCTGCATACTAAGCAGAGGCGCTAGCCACTACGTACCAGAAAGCTCTCGATCTGAGGGGTGGTTGCTCTGTGAGCCACGTAGGGCTGAAGGAGCCAATGTCTGGTGCAGTGGGTGTAGACTCAGCACCTGTGGGGCAGGCCAGGGTCCCCACTATGGCCAGTGGACAGGCCACTGATTCTGCGCCCAGGCCCTAGCGGCGGTGGCCCTAAGGACTCCCTGGTGGTCCTTCCTGTAGCTAGAAGGGGAATCATGCCTGAAACACCGCCCAGTGGATTCCACTTGTGGATGATGGTGCTGCACCTTACGCGAGGCTGGGGTAGTCTCATCTCTGTGACCTCTGCTACTCCTGCTACTGGCCCGACATGGCAAGGAGGGGCTGTGGTATAGACTCTGGCGCCCTCTGGTGTCTGGAGATAGGTACGGCACTGAGCTTTGCCTGTGGAGGCAGCATTTTTTCTCTTTAGCAGAAGAACAGGAGCAGAAGTGGTTGGAACCGTAAGTATGCTTAACTGCCCTCCGTTCTCGCCTCAGAACCGAGGGAAATTGAATTATGGAGCTGGAGGAAGAGCTGCTGGAACGTGGCAGAGGCCGCCTTGCTGCATGGTGTTTCTTGGAACCGGGTGCCGGTGCCAGTTCCGCTGGCGATTCTGAACCTGGTACAGCTGGGGGCTCCACACCCCAATTATGCAAAATCGCCTGGTCGCCCACTAAAGGTTGGGAAGCGCTTGGAGACAGCTGTTGGGGCGGTCTGGGAACAGAAAATGGGTCTCTCATGGCCCTAAAACCTCTGGAGTAGATGGAACTCGTAGTGGCAGAGACACCCTTCCATTCCCAGGAGTCGGGGGTGATGCTCTCACAGGGGATGGCCTCGCTCCACTCTGGCCAGAGCCCCCAGAAATAGGCATTTCCTCAGCTGGTCCCATGGTCCCACTGCCTTTACACTCCTCTGGGTCCATGGGACACTTCTTCCCCTTCCTCTTGGGGGAGGAGCTACGGTGCCAGGGGAGGGTGGCCACTGGTGATGACACTGAGTTCCCTGGCATCGAGGCTGATTGAGTGCTGCAACCCAATGAGTTACTGGGACTGGAGGGAGCCCCCACAAGATCTGCAGGTGGGTTGAGGGCTGCCTCAATGAGCAGCGCCCTTAAATGGTTTTCTCTCTCCTTCTTGTTGCGGGGCTTAAAAGATTTACAGATAGTGCACTTATCTCTTCTATGAGCCTCCCACAGGCACTTTAGACAGCAAGCATGAGGACTGCTAACAGGGAAAGCCTTGCCGTAATCCACACAAGGCTTAACCAGGGGACTTAAGCATTCCCACGGTATAAAACTATTTATAGAACTAGCAACACGAACAATAACCTAGCTACTGCTAACTCACCACTTAACTAACTAATAGATCTAATGCTTGCGGCTGCAAGAGGTTCCAGTGACCAGCAGAGGTGGAAAGAAGGAACTGGGTGGGCGCAGACCCAGGGAGTGCTGTTATACCATAATATGAGCGCAGGACGCCAGAGGGCACCCTCCCCGGGTCTATGGCTACTGGTAAAAGTTCTTCCAGTGACTGGGGAGGCAGGCGTGTGCATAACCCATAGTGAGAATGGACATAAGCAAGCACTCAAAAGAGAACCTCTGAGTTTTCCATTAGTGAATTTCATATTACCTAAATGATTACGAATGGACAGATACACTAAACCCATCCATCTATCTTTGAAGAAGTTAACCACAGCAGAATATTAGATCTGAGATTGCTCATAAATAGTTTTCTTTTTCAAATCAAATTACTTAGCATTCACTACCTCTCCTGGGGAAACATCTGAAATTCTATTTTTATTTGTTCTTCTCTCCCTGGTGTTTATAGCTCAAAAGTGTGACACTTATAATAAAGTGCTACAAACATTCAGAAAAAGGCATCTAACTGAACCCAATCTTCATAATACCTCCTTACTCTGAGCACTTGCCCACTGGTCATTATTGTAAAAACAACGTTTCCATGGATACACCTAATCATAATGGATACCACTCTGCAATGAGAAACAACAGCAGAGCCAAATCCCGTTACTGGGTCACTATTCAAAAGCATCAACAGACAAGAAATTATGGTGTACAATTTGCCTCGAGTTATTTGTATAGGCATGTTCTGCATACGAGTGTTGAATCAGTGGAACTTCTGAATAAAAAGGACAAACAAAATGCATAACATCAATCCAAGAGCCTTTGTTATTATGCAGTAGATAAATGGGAAAAAAAACGAAACAAAAAAACCCCCCACCTCGTGACTTTCGAAATTCACCTTTAAGGAAAACAAAAGGCATATTTGTGCTCAGCTATAGACGCTTCCAACAAATGGGAACAGACAGAAAAACACAGTTAGCTAGTGTTTCTTTAGGGCTCCCCCCCCCTTCTATTTTCATATTTCACATCATATAGGTAAAGCCCTGCAAATCTGCGGATATTCGCTTTATATCCGCATCCGCGGATACAACACGGATATCCCCGGACCATTTCTTGCGGATGCAGGTCGGATACGGATCCACTTATTTGTATCCGTGCAGGGCTCTACGTAGAGGTTGCAAATTAATAGATTTAGAGACCTATCTACAAAACTTATATGACACAAGCAGAGGCTTATCCAAGTCACATTATAAAGCATCTCAACCCTTACTTCAACTCACTAATCTGAGAAGACAAAAGTTCAGTCTCTGTTCGGTTCTTGGCACTTTGTCCTCTAAAAACTGTAGAGAGACTACAAGCGCATTTCACACAGCACTGAACAGAGGAAAATAACCAAATTGATTACTGTTATGTTCACATTTTCTTTGATGTGCCCAAAATTATGTTAAGTTCTTAAGAGGCCTATAATCAGACTCACTAAAGGGTCTTCTATCTAAATGCTAACTTGGGATGGATTTGAACCACTGACTTACAGCAAGAAGGAATATTTAAGAACAAACAAACAAAAGCAAATAACTCCTTGACTACATCTCCCTCCCCCATCCAACAGCAACCACACTAAACGGTCTCTATCCCTGTTCTAGGAATCTGTGCCCTGCTGCTGTAGTATTACTTTTTTCACCATCTGCAGTCAGCATCTGGTCTTTCTGATGATTTTTCTCCTTTTCAAAATTATCACAATAATGAAACTTACATTCGATTCTCTTGATTTTCATCGCAACTCACTAACTGAACTTGGTTTGAACTCAGAGTTTTAAAAGTCCTGAATAATGCTTTATGAAAGCTTTAATTGAACCCACCCAGCTAACATTAATTCAATAAAAGCCCTTACCCTGATTTTCCTTCCTTGTCAACAGACTGAGTCAAATACTTTAGTGACAAGCATGGTGATGCATAATTACATATAATGAATTACTACACTGGCAATCTTGAATGTCAGAACTTTGCAGGGTGCTATGCAGCATTAGGTTTTTTTGTTGGCTTAGAGCTTTATGTTTTGTTTGTTTGCTTGTTTTGCAAAGCCAGGACTCCTGTTCCAAACCCCTTAAAATCTAAATTCATCAGATATCTAATATCAGGACAGACAGAGAAGGGGTACAGAAAGAGGGATAAGAACTGAAAAACAAATAGAAATAATGAGAGTCACCTAGAATGATGAGCAATACTACACACACTGGTATTCATCAGAAGAGTCTGAGAAAGGACCTGGGGGAAGTGGGGGCGGTAAAAACAAAGAAAGAAGGCAAAGTGCAGGACATGAATGCTAGACACAGAGGACAAAGGATGTAATTTCATAAACAGATGGAAGCATTAGAAAAAGACATCAAAGAAGGAAAATAAGATCAGCGGTGAGCAGAGTGCAAGTGCTGAAGTGGAGGACAAGAGATGACATGAACACAATCAGAATATGCAGAGCTTTCAAAATGAAAAAAGGGGTCACAAGACCATTGTAAGATGGTCACAAGAACAGAGGCTGCTAGCTGTGCACCCAGCTGAGAAAGCAGCATCACCATCAACAGCAGCTCAGCAGTCAGAGTGCCATGGTATGGAAGAGGGATTTTCATACGGGGTTCCAACAAAAAAAAAAAAAAAGTTTGAGAACCCCTAGTTGAAGTGGTAGGACAAAAAAAAGACTGTTTTAGCTGCTGAATGCTAACTGAAGAAGGGATAGAGATGAGACCCAAGAATGCTTCATGGAAATAAGTTATAGTAGTCCAGGCAAGACAGATCAATGGGGAGCTGGAATTTTGGCAGTGGAAAGAAAGGAGGAGGGGTAAGTTTTAGAAATGGCTATGTGATAGCCATTGCTGTACAAACATAAAAAACAGTCACAACCCTGAAGAGCCTACAGTCAAAAATGGAACAGAAAGCAACTAGATTTGGCAACTGCTTGGTTGTGAGGAGAAAAGTATAAAAAGAACTCGAAGACAACTCCAAGGCTAGAAGCTTGAGTGACAAGCAGAATGATGGAACTGGCAACAGTGAAAGGACGTAAGGAAAATGGTTTAGGAGGAAAACCGGGCTTAGTTTTTGCCAGATTTAGACTAAGGAAGAACTGGGTCTTCAGTGAGGAGATACTAGAGAAGCAGGAACAGACACAGGCCTGGACAGAGAGTATGACATCAAAAGTAGAGATGTACAACTGAGATGATGAAAGAAACCATTACACACACAGGTATGCATCATCTGTAATTTAACCAAGTAAGTGATGAACACTTTCACTTGCATTTGGCTTTCTGTGAACCTAGCTCTCCAATGTGCTATACCATGTTTGTGCTATTCTACCTCAGTGGGGTTTCACTGATGCATAACAATCATAATTCAGTAAGATTTAGGCTCAAGAGACAGGCGGTACAATCGTACCTTACATCTATCACTTATACCCATCTTTGAAGCATCTGAGGAAGTGGGATTTTCTCCCACAAAAGCTCATGCGAAAAATAAATCTGTTAGTTTCAAAGTGCCACACAACTCCTTGTTGGTTTTCTTCCACTTACACCAGGACTCCATACTACTGCTAAGGAGAATGTAACTATGTTAATTTTTTCCTAATGTTTTCAGGGCTCTTGGAAGTGACTGTACTGAGGCTGTGAGCGGGCCAAAAAGTCTAGATAATTAACTCTTATAACATTAATATGTTACAGGCGGTAGAACTCTGAAGTCTGTTGGGTTTAACTGTTTATAGTTTTACTAAGGAATGTGGAAAGGTTCATAATTCAAGTTTCAGTTTACATACCTTGTTTGTGTGGATTAAGATCTGAAAGAAGAGCTAGGAAAAGACCTATGATTGAAAGAATCCCTTTGGGGGGAATAATATAAAGGGAAGTACAAATTCATATCCCCTAAATTTAATTTTTAGAGCCTTGCTGGTAAACTGTCTGTAATTACAATCAATATTTTCTGCTAAATCTGTACCTCATTTCTTAGCAAGTTCTGACTCTGGAGACTTTCCACATGTTGCTATATAACTCTTGTAAATGTGATGTGATAGATGAAGTCAGAAACTTATCCTTTCCAATTCAGTCAGAAATGCTCAAGTAAAACAGAACAGAGGTCAGAGTCAAATACCAAGTACCAGACTTCTCTCCCACTGGAATACTTTCCTGTTTTGTGTGCTTTGCTTGTTTCACTCATGTTGCAGAAAGAAAATAGATGATGAAATGCTCCTGAATGAACAGGGTTAAATCATGAATTACAATATTTTTCACATTCCTGACACCATGGCTCCTGCAAGAAAGCTGAAGTTAGTCTGCAAGAGCTAGCTGTGTTTGAAGCGAAATCAGAAAAGTTATAGATGCATACGGAATGGGAGATGTTTGGAGTTATAGGCCTCAGTTCAGCAGGCCAACAAGCACTTAGGCATCTGATTATACTCAAAAAAAAAAAAAAAAAAAAAAAAAACTCAAGTACTTTGCTCAAAACAGACAGATGCAAGTCCATCTTTGGTGAACTGGAACTTCACAGAACTGCACCTACAAATTTTAGTAGGTTACTGAGTAACTCAACCAATGAAATCCACACTAGTTTGAAACACGCACTGGTGGAACAAACTTCTAAAGACATGACACATTCTGGAAATTTGAAGTTTTGGTTTTTAAACTAGTCCTCTGATAAGTGGTACACATGGACATATTTGTATTGAAGAGACAACAGTCAGAGGAGAGACCATGATTCACATCTTCCAGGATCAAAATGGATATGAAAGTAGTCATAGACTAAAGGAAAAAATATACTGAAAATGAGTTTATTTTCCCTTTTTATATCTTTAACTTGCTTGGGCTTTACTTTGCTTGGAGCTAATTCCCTAGCAAACTGGAAACTTGTGAAAAAGGAAATAATTGTTTCAATACCCACAAATGGAGCCTGTCTTTTTTATACTTGTATATGCACCAACAAAGACTCAAGTTCCAAAGGTGCAGGCATGTTAGTCTAGTTTAGCAAAATAAGCAAGGAGTCGTGTGGTACTTAAAGACTTCAACACAAAGACTAACAAATTTATTTATTGATAAATTTGTTAGTCTACAAGTAAAAAAAGGCTCAATTTGTCATCTTCTCTTGTTCCTTCTCTTTTTTTTTTCCAGGTTAATAATTCAAAAGAACTTGCAGTGAAGTTTGATAGATTGATCCAACAAACTCCCGTTCTGTTAACACCAAACACTATCCTGTCTGACACAGAGGCAATTCTAGTTTACTTTTGTAAATGTGAGAGGTTTTGTGAAGCAGAAAAACTCTCCTCTGTCACTCTGTGAACTCTAAACCGAATCTGAAAACACCCTTCTCAAAAACACCACTGAAAGTAAAAAATGTGAAAAAGATGATGAGACTAAGAGGAACTTTGCTATTATTACTAGACTGGGTATCATAGCTTTCTTATGTATATATACAGCACTGAGAATACTGGGTTTCTCACAATAGATATGTATGTGCACATTAAATTAAATCCTAATGTGTGATAATGGCTATGAATTAAACAATCTGTTAAGTGTTAGTTAATGTTAAGATATTAGCAATTTTCCAGAAAAGAATTAAGACAATAGTTACCTTGCTGTTTGCGGTGGGTTTTTTGTTTGTGTGTTGGGATTAGAAGAAACTAAAGGAAAACTAAAACCATTGAGTCTCACATTTGTTTCCTCTATTCTAGCCTGCAGAATAGTATGTGTTTGCACAATCCTGTTACTGAGCAATCGCTTGACTTAATCCAGTGGTGTACCAAGGGTGTCCAGGGGCTAAGTCCACGTTTGTGCCCCCCAAGGGCAGGATCCTGGTTTAATAGCTGAGCACCCCAAGGAGGTCTCTACCTGGGGGGATGGTGGTCATGAGGCTGCAGCAGTCTCACAAAACCAGTTACCTCCCACCAATATGGGGGGGCTCTTCATTACACATGGGGGTGGGCATGCTCAGCATCTCCTGCATTCCCTGGCTCTTCACCACATGTGGGATGGGGGTGTTGAGAGATGCCCCATAGCACCTCCTGGTCTTCAAAAGGCTGCCTCTTTCCTTGCCCCAGCACTCACCCTACACTACTCACACCCAGCCCCAGCTGGGATAAGGCAGTCTCACTGCCCCTGACAGGTGGGGAGGGGACATCACGTCAAGCAGGGCAACATCATGCCATACTTCTCAGGGACTCCTGCATCCCCCAGCCCCTGTGAAGGGTTGGCCCACATTGGCCCAGCACCCTTACCCCCCAGCTCTTACCGACTGCCACTCCAGCCTTGCACCAGCTCTGATGGGGGCAGGGAGTGCCAGACTGGCACTTGGCAACACAGGAGGGTGCAGGAAGCTCTGTGCCTCTCAGTGCCCTGCATACCTCCTCCTGCACCTTGTGACCAGCCAGTCTAGCGTCCCACCCTCAGCCAGACCCTGGGTGCCTGCCCCTCCCTGCCCCCTTCAGTGCACCACTGACTTAATCAGTTACATAGCAGTAAATATGTGGTATTAAAACCAATACTTCTGAGGCTAAACTAGATCTTCATTTATTGGAATGTATATTTTCAGACAAAAAGATAAAAGTTTCCTTATCTGGTGAGGAAGGGGCAAGGAGACAACCATACCTCCTCTCACCACAACCCCAATGCCTGCATACAGCATCCTACTTGAGCATAGTGCCAGTGCTTTATAATCAAATCTCATTAATATAATCAATTTTTAAAATACTAATGCCAGAACCAAGGTATGTGTAATATTTTAGGGCACAGCACTGACTTCATCTACATTATATTTCAGATTAATGTCTGGCATCATAACAAATCTAAAAATGAGAGCATGCATCCAAGAAGTGATCTTAAAGATCAATTACATTTTATTATTCTCTAGAGCCACTAGAAGAGCTCCTGACCTCACCACTGTCCTCACTGAGCAAAAGTCCCAGCTAGCACCTGTACAGTCATGAGGATACACTGAATTATCAAACTGATCACTGTGTAATCCAAATGGATGCTGTGAGCACCTGGAGAAAATCAAAGAATTTCATCTACCCATAAACCTTGTAGGCAACACTCCTAAGTTCAAAAGTTCTACAGAAAACAAAAGCCAGACACTTCATTTACTACAAAATGCACCTGCCTGATTTTACTTTCATATATCCATGGCTGGTGTTATGCTGCAAGTAGAACCACTGCTTAACATTGTAGCTTTTAATGACTGTTTTATTTCAAAACACATAGAACAAAAATATATGTTGGCAAGCTGAAAATCAGGAGCACAGCCTAGGTCAATGCTGCTGCAATTTGTGATGGAACTGAACCCCTTTCCTCACCTGTTTGGATACAAATAGAACATAAGCCAGAAGCTGATGAATCTTTAAATCACAGTGAAAAGTCATGTATTTCCCCAGGCTTTTGAGAGAGAAGGGCCTAATGGGCAGGCTTGATTTGCAATTTGGGATTGGATATTTCAGAAAGGACAAGAGGTACTAACTTTATTCTTGTTTGTATGAATAAGTCTTAAACATATGCCAAATGAATTTTTAGCCATGTGTAGGCACTGTATAAAAATCAAGATAAATTAAAAGCTATTTCCAAACAGTAGGAGAACATGGCAAAAGGACAATCAATACCTTCAAACCTGATGAGATAAACAGCAGTAATATTCAGAACATTTGATCTTCAGAGCCTGGTACACACATCAACTATTTAACCCTCCCAACACTTCTGTAAGGTAAGCAAGCAGGAGAATCAATTTAATATGTGGGGGAAGAGGAGTCAGAGATTAATGTCCAAATCCTCCATCCATTTATTCGTCTCTAGTCAACAGAGTTTCTCCAGAAGGAGCACTGAAGGAATCATCTCCACAATTTACAGAGCAAGAACTTTACAGCTGTTTCAGTAACACCTGCAGCCACTGAATCTCCCTCACAGACATCTAGTAGATCTGATCACCTGTAGATGTCTCCCACAACCTCTTCCAACCCAATGCCCCTGAAACTTCTCTCTGAGCACAGTTCTGCAGCATGCCAGGAGTACAGACTGTCCCAGTGAGAACACTCCTCTCCAGCCTCCTCTCCCCCACCCCAAACCCGTACACTATGTAGAGCGGTGTTTCCCAACATTCTCTAACGCAGTACACCTTTAATTAATTTAATTAATCTTTAATTAATCTGAGGCACACCACCATATAGTTTCCAAATGACTTCATGAATATTCATGAGCCAATCCAGAGCTCTTTAAGTAGTTTTTCAAAAAACTTTGTAGCACACTTGCTCAGACCTGGTGGCACACCTGTGTACTCTGGCACACTGGTTGGGAAACACTGATGTAGGGCATAACTTTCCTTCTACCCCTCTACACCAACATGAGGCCTCAGCTGCAGCAGCACAGAAGAGGTTCTACTTACACGGAGACTACGAGAAGACAGGATTCTTTGATGTAGGGGAATCTGCGCATTACCTCTATGCCACAGGGCTTAACCCATAGGAACTCTGTCACCTTTGGCACACAGAAGGGTTTTGGGAACAGACCGGATAAGAATCCAGGACTGGAGAACTTGCAAAGTAGTTATGGTAAAGGTTATCAACTCTCTAGAGCTACAACACAGATCTACTGCCAGCTTTTACTCTTTGATAAAGAGTGGAGTATTCTTCCTCTCTCTTCAATTAGAGCACTGCAGACCTCACAGGTACCCCATACACTTACTTAGGCTGCAGAGCGCATGCTGTATTTACCCTCTGTGGTTTTCCCAAGGCTCATGGAAATTCAAAGCCAAGATTAGCAATTGGAAGTTCCTGGCTCCCAGCCTTGTCTTCAGGACTACAGAGACAGTGCTCTTGCCAGGACTACTATTAGCTCATTACTTCTATAGGTACCATGCAAAATTCTTTAAGCAAAATGGCTAATAGCCCACACATTTTACTGAACTGATGATGCCATCTTCCCTTCTGAAAGGCCTCATTTCATTTTCCAGTTGCTCCACCTAGCACCAACAGCCTTATTTTAGAGTAGTTCTGCACACGTTAAGGATCACACTCCGGTGAGCAGGAAAGGATAAGAGCAGCTCCTACTCAACTGTATGTCAACAGCTCTGCTTCAAAAACTCTAAGCAAAGAAGACTCTTCTCACATCACCTCCTCTACCCAAAAGCAATCTGTTAGCCTCCAAAAAGGGTGATGTTTCAGCATGGAAAACCAATTTCTTCTGGTTTTGGAGAGAAAAGACCATCTTATTCATCCTGTTTTCTGTGCTCCAGAAGTAGATCCTGACCACTCTTGTGGAAACATTTCCAGGGCTCAATAGAACCACAGTTTTTCCCCATTCCAAAACTGTACTTTCCTTCGCTTGATAGGTAATTCCAGCCCTAACAAGTAAGCAGCTGTCTGATAAACACATATTGATATGCAGGTATGAATGGCTCACAATAAGTCTACAGTTCAAAAGGAAACTGTTTTCCTTGCAACTTCTGATGAAGCAATTATTTGTCAAAAACACAAAAAAATACCCTGTAGCTCACCACATCAGACAAGAACACTGGCAGCCACATTCATATATGATTTACAGTAGCAGGTCATTTCACAGCTTGAAATGAGTCACAATGACACACTGACTGACAGCCAATGATGACCAAAGTGAATCATCATTACATATAAAACAGTCACCAAAATCACTATCTATAATAGATTATGAGCAAAATCTCTGGTTTTGAACCTGCTCTAGCGAATAATTTGAAAATATGACCTCAAGTTTTTCATTTTGGTTCTAAAAATAAATATCACAATGTCATAAAGCTGTGGGGGGGGGTTGTGGTTTTTTGTTGTTGTTGTTGTTTTTGGCTTAAAATGTTATTTCCAGAACTAGGAATTGTTATTAGTCAACTGCCAAAGTTACCTTAGAAGCAAAAAGTAGAGCGGTTAAAAGGGGAACCAAAGAACTGAAATAATTGAACTATTTTGAGTTGAAGACAATGTGTGTTCTACACTCTTCTTTCCAGCTGTCCAACTCTCCTTCATATTTCTGAATGCACAATTATCTTTGCAGGGGGTCCGCTCTGGAAACAGTTAAAGATGTCATCTGTAGAAAGTGCTGTTAAAGGTCACTAGGATAGGAAAGATTTTCATGCTTTAGATTAGCTCTCTAAATACATACTTTAGCCATTCAGGGCTGAATTTACTGAATTAAATAGTCATGCATTTGGTCTGCAATGCACTATTTAGTATTTGTGCATTTACCTTATGATGTGTGAGTTTTTATTCAATTCAGTAACAGCCTACAGATGGCTTTGAACACCTATTATTAATAGAAAGACAAGAGACCTGACAGAGCTGAGTCAAAAGATCTCAGCAATCTCATTGTCCAGACTAACAGTGAACAGACAAAAGAGAATTATCAAAATGTCATACCATTTTCTTCTAGGTTTAACAGCTCTCTTTAGGGTGGATCCCAGAAAGTCACTTGATGGCAGTATCTTTATTTCTTCTTTGCTTATAACAACCGAAGGCAAAAGCCTGGGGATATCTTAGGTATACTGGCAATAAATTGCTTTATTTGAAATCTGTTACCAGATATAAAAGACAAGGGTTTACAGAAACAAAAATAATCTGCTTCCTTCTCTCTGGGAAGTAGAAATAGGAATCTACATTATCTCTCTGACCAAACTCCTGAGAAATGGAAGAACACCAACACAGTGAAACACCCAAAATGTTAATCCACTAAGAGGGGCTGAATCTCACCAAGGTCACTTTTTACTCCTCAGGCAGTATGAAGAGGCCTTAAAAGAAATAATATATATTTTAGACCAACTTTTAGGCTTCTTAGTCTTAGCATAAAATAAGAATCAAGCCCAGAGAATCTAGCACAACCACCTCCCTGGCAGTGTCCCAAGAAATAAGCTAACAGCTTCCTTTTCTGTATAATAAAATTCACCTTGACAAATATTATTGCAGCAGACACTAAAGATAAAACATGCAGAAACTAAGAGACTTTTGTTTCCTTATGCAAACCTATCTCAAGGAAATGATGATTATCTCAGACAGCACAGTAGACTTTAACCCTTTTGTGGGGGAAAGAATAGAACCAGGGACAGGTCTGATAAGAACAAGAACGTAGGTTTCCTGACATTTATTTTAGCTTTAACAGGGAAGTTGCTGACACCCATCCTCCAAGTCTGAATTTTCATACTAAGCCTAAAAGCTGGGAACATAAAGGTATGTGTTACACTTTTTTTTTTTTTAAACTGTATAACTACTTGAGTACATACGGTGGTGTTTCCTTTTACTATGCTGCTGTTGCTACTCCAGGAACAGAGATATTCTTGCACTGATGAAAACAAATTACTAAACAACTGTTTGACAATCTCAATATTTACTGAAGAGCAAATTAAAAAATACACAGGAATAGGTGTCTATTTCCACATAAAACTGTTGTACAAAAATAGATACACAAATAATGACAGACAGTTCTATACTGAATAATAACCACCTTTCTTTTTAAAATGAAATACATCATGACTAACTCACCTTATATTTTTTGCTAAACTGGCAGGTTGCTAAATCTTTGCTCATTAATATAGCAGATCTTCTCTTAAAACCTATTCATGAACACAAACTGCAATTTAACTTCTTAAAGCTTTATTCTATTCCTAACAGACCGAACTTAAGTAACTATGGGCTTTGTGTTACATCATTCTTTGATGTTAGGATTCCAGAGCCATAACCACTCCAGCTACCTGAAGCTATTCCTGTTATGAAAATATCTCAAAAATTACATCATGATGATTCACACTGATTGTTTTTCATTAATCCTCCATTACATTTGTTCAATTTACAAACAGAAAAGATTTTTCAAATAGCCAGTCTTGCAAACTGGGTGTAGGATCAGAGACTCAAGCTGGTTTCGTTCCCTTCTAAAATCATGTTCAGTAAAGTATTTTTTTTTAAAAAAAAAAATTCAGGTTAAATTATGTCATCATTGTGCTACCAGAACAACTCCAATGTCTTCAAAGAGTACTCTCATTTAAAAACAGTGCAAGTTTATTAAAAACCTGTGGTCAGATTTGTCTTTACCTGCAGATGTGCCTAGGATTTGGATAAACCTTACTGTATCTTTCATCTGATTTTTCTATTCTGATAGTCAGCGCACCTTAACGGATTGAACCTTGGACCTCTTGATCTAAAAGCAGAAGCCGCCACCATTTGACCCAAGGGAATAAATCCCTTAGCTAGCAGCTGTAACAGACTCATTAACCTCTTAGGTGGAGTAGCAATTAGGGGGCAGGGAGGAGATGCACTGTTTGACTTAGTCATAATCAGCAATATGAAACATGACTAAGTTTTCAAATAGTTTAAAATTAATTCCCTGCCATTTTTCTAGGTGATGTACAAATCCTCATTCATGTTTCTCAAGCCTGTGAAACTGGTTCATCTAAATTGGTAAATTTTGAGGCTGTTGTGTCCATTTTAGCAAGACTCTGTTTGTCAAGGAGACAGTGGTGAAGACCTCACCTGAGAGAAAAAGGTTACAGTGAATCACACACAGTGACCCTCTAGTTTAAATTAGCAAAATTCTCTTTTATTTGATGCCTGAGAACTTCTGCTATTGCAAAAATACAACTACAGCTTAGTGGTGTCTCTTGCGGCACACATGTGACATCCATGCTTCAGAGCCTCCCCTGGCTTCAATTTCACCTTTGCAATCATATCTGTTTATTGGTTTTAACATGAGCCATTAATGGTTTGGTCCTGGCTTCTTCAAACACTGCCCCCCTCCATGCTTATCTTACCTCAACAGCAAATATGAGCTGGAACAAGAACAGCTCACCAGTCTTTTAAAACAACATGCAGCTAGCTCTCAGGTGTGGCAGCTTTGAGGAATAAAGCTAAAGCACACATTGATTTATGATACTATATGAAAAACAGATGCATCTGGCGAAGTGGCTTGAAGCCTACAAAAGCTTAGGTCCAAAGGAATCTGTTAGTCTTTAAGGTGCCACAGGACTCCCATTGTTTTTGCTGTACACAGACTAACAGGGCTATCCCCTAGGGAAATTTTCCCTATGTCAATCTAGATCAGTAAAACAAGAGAGTCTTGTGGCACTTTTAAAGATTAACAAATTTATCTATCACATGAGCTTTCATGGGAAAAATCCCACTTTGTCAGATATTAGAAGATGGAGAACTTACATGGGATTTTATCACATGAGTTTTTGTGGGGAGAAATAAATTTGTTAGTCTTTAAAAGTGCCATAAGACTCTTGTTTGTTCTCCTACCTACAGGGAAGTGTATGGAACACTGAACACCACTATAGTTTTACCTAACTGAAAAGGTTAAACTGTAAGATTTAAGGACAACCATACAGTATTTCAAAACCTTGAACAAGTATGTAGCTGAAATAAAACAACATTTTCAATTAAAAATGGGCAGTTAACTGGCTTAACAGATGACAGTTCTGGGGCTTACACTACAACTTGTGAAACTCTGAACACATTGTATTTATGGACTATCTTAAATATATTTCCATAACTATACTCAAATATGATGGTTCAAAAAGATCAAAGATATTATTTAATAATGATTATTTAATGCTCTAGTTAGCCATTGTAAATGTACAGTAGTATATATTGCCAAATCCTATTTGTTGAAAAAAATTGGAATTCATCCACTAAATCTTATACAGGTTTCTGTTCTAAAATCTTGACTCATGAAGGTGGAAAGAAAAAGAGCTGATTCTTAACCAACAGAAAAAAAAGTTTCTCTGTTAGGAATTATTACACTGAAAATACCCCAAACACTCCATTAAACATGCAGGCGCACTTATTACAAGAAACAGGGTATCGAAGGGCCCATACAGCTCCTAACCAGTATCAGGCCCTAATGCGCCAATAATGTTTTTTCCCCCCAGCATTTTACTACATACATATAAAAGGTCATTTCACAGAAATACCCCAGCTTCTGAGTACTTCTGTGCTACCATAAAAACACTGGGCAACAAAAATAAATCTATGTTTTGTTCCCCACACAGTAATTTTATTTCTTTTCAATATTCTACTCATCAAAGGAGCTTTTCTATTATTTGGATTTATTGTTGAAAAAAACCTCTTCTCTTGCTCTGCAAGGGGGTAGAGAACTTAACCTCCAGATTTAATTACATCTCTGCCACAAAACCAGGGGGAAAGTAGCATTCCAATACTAAGTTCACAGAGTGAAGATTCACTGTGCATTCTTCACACGCCCACAAAATTTTCAGTTAATTCCAGGAACTCACACCAAGCGGTCACATAACACAGCTGTATAAACTGGAAAAGCATTCTGCTACATGTATGAAACAGAAATGTTGCTATGCTCTTTTCCACTCTTAAATTTCTATAGCTAGTTCTGCAACAACAATTAGCTTTATAAATGAACAGTCTGATGGTTTCTGCTTCACACAAGCACAGCTCTTCAAGATTTGAAAGAAAAGAAAAAAGACCTATATTTCAATGCCATTCATTACCTCTCACATAGCTGGAATTTTTTCATTTCACAGTTTTGAGAGGCATACTGCATTTTTTTCCCCCAACTACTTATGTTGTTGAGAAGGGCAAATCAGTCATAAGGGCATGCCATGAAAGGAAAGTAGCTTATGAGATAATCAGTTGTTTTTCAAGGTCTGTAGCTGATTTATCCCACCCAATAAGATCTGATGGTTGCTACAGAGGAAGTGCTGGTAAAAGCCAATATGACTATGTCTACGCTTAGATTGCTAAATCAATTTAACTTAAAATCAATCTAATTGAATCAAAATAAAAAATTTTAAATCAATTTAAGTTAAATGAATTCAGCAAGGACAAGTGCAAAATCCTGCACTTGGGATGGAAAAACCCCATGTACTGCTACAGGCTGGGGAGTGATCAGCTAAGTAGCAGCACTAGAGAAAAGGACCTGGGAGTCATGGTGGATGGGAAGCTGGATATGAGTCAGCAGTGTGAGCTTGCTACCAAAAACCCCAATGGCATACTGGGCTGCATCAGAAGTGTGGCCAGCAGATCAACGGATGTGATCATTCCCCTCTATTCTGCACTGGTGAGGCCACATCTGGCATACTGTGTCCAGTTTTGGGCTCCCCACTACAAAAAGGACGTGGACAAATTAGAGAGAGTCCAGCGGAGGGCAACAGAAATGATCAAAGGTCTGGAGCACAAGAGCTATGAAGAAAGACTGAAGGAACTAGGCTTACTTAGCCTGCAGAAGACAAGGCTGAGGGGGGATTTGATAGCAACCTTCAACTGCTTGAAGGGTTGCTCCAAGGAGGATGGAGCTCGGCTGTTCTCAGTAGTAACAGAGGACAGAACGAGGAGCAATGGTTTCAAGTTACAGCTGGGGAGGTCCAGGCTGGACATTAGGCAAAACTTTCTTACTAGGCGAGTGGTGAAGCATTGGAATGGGCTACCTAGGGAGGTGGTAGAATCTCCATCTTTGGAGGTGTTTAAGGCCCAGCCCAGCTGGACAAAACCCTGGCTGGGATAATCTGGTGGGAGTGGTCCAGCTTTTTTGGCAAGGGGTTGGACTAGATGACCTCGTGGGGTCCTTTACAACCCTATGATTCTATGAACACGTCCCCACTAGAAACCCAAACCAAATTAGCATGTCCACGGACAGGGCTTACATAGGAAGACGAAGGCATCCTGGGAGGGAGAAGGCAAAAAGTGTTAAATCGAAAGAACAGCTAAATCAAAATAACATTGCTACGCTGTGTTATTTGGAAATAATAATTTCAATTTAATTGTCATTTTGATATAAAGCGAGGTTTTATTATTTCAAAATGACCGCTCCTTATTTTGAAATGGAGCTCCTCATTTCAAAATAAGGAAAGCTAGTGTAAACATGCACTACCTTAAATCGAAATAATCATCATTATTTCAATTTAAAAAGTGTAAGTGTAGACATACCCTATATGGAGTCAGTCCTGGAGATGAAAACAGAAACAGTAGTCCTGACCATAATCTTAAACACAACACAAGACTGTCAAAAGAGGAAAAAAACCAACCAACCAAATGCATCCCACAATGTTGAAAAAGACAGACAGACTTCAAATTAATTTGTTAGGAGATACACCTCCGCATGCTTATCGCACATACAGATCCCCTACCATTTGAATAATCCCCTAGCTTAAAAGGCTTAAAATGGGCTCATTCAGTTAACAGTTCAGCTTTGACTCTGAACTGAAATGAATTTATCAACTAAAATTTTATATAAAATGTTATTTGACCGTAGTTACACAATACATATGTATACAGAGAAACTGATGATTCACACTCTTTGGGTGACACAGATAAATGGTTCTCACACTTTTTCACACTAAAACCTCTTCTTCCATACTAGTACTAACATAGAACCTCCCTTATCATCTGACCAAGACCTCCCAATTTTGATGAGTGATTGTGCAGGGCAACAAGTTTTGACCCCCACCTCCCAGGAGGAGAACCCCTGCCACAAATGGAGAGAGTTACTACAGATTTTGTCTATATACTTAATGGCAGAATTAAAAATACAATTGTCTCAAGAATGTTGAAATAAACAGTCACTGAATTAGCACAAAAATTGATGCTGTCCATTTTTTTGTGTTTTGTTTTCTCTATTGTTTTGGTGCTCTTACAAGAACTTGAAAACAAGTGGTCTTCTGATATTGCTGTTAATCTTTTGGCTAAACGTTATTCTGTTCTTAATCAACAGGCAAAAAGTGTGTGGAGATCTTTCTTCCTGTCCAGAAATTCTTCCTTGAGCATGCTGCTGGAAAGAATCATAAGTATTGCTTGCACTCTGCCAAAAATCTGCATGCCCCTTGCCTGATGTTCCAAATGTTTCTGTGGTTGATGGTCAAAGAGATGCACCAACTGAACATGTCCAACAGCCCAAACTTTAGTAACCTACATGCCAGCAAAATAGATAAAGAAAGTGGAAAACCTTCACTTAGGGCAAAGCTGCACTGTCCATGGCAGCAACGACAGGAATAGCATGGGTGTGCAAGTTTGATTGAGCA
This sequence comes from Podocnemis expansa, assembly GCA_007922195.1. NCBI lineage: Eukaryota > Metazoa > Chordata > Testudines > Podocnemididae > Podocnemis > Podocnemis expansa. The sequence goes on along the minus strand of ML681966.1, from coordinate 55,377,365 downwards.
TCCCTGAAGATGTATTCAATTGAACTCAGAATTAGCTGGAGGTCAACTGGCTAAGACTTACCCAGAAGTAATGCTGCGGGAACCCTGCAATAAGCAGGTGGTAGACAACTGGAGACAGATACACAAGGTATTTTAAGTACATTGAGTCTCTCCCTTTGATTGCTGCTGATATCACACCACAGAAGAGACCACCAATAAGAGAAAAACAACTAAAAGCCTCTGAATTGACAATCAACTAAATTCTCAATCTGTCACCTGAAAAGGCAGCAGGATCAATGCAACACATTCCCACTTACGGAAAGGAAAACCTATATTCATAATATCCTCACATTTTCTGGTCTAGCAAATTCAAGCTACTCATCTTAGGCAATATTTCTCATGTCCCTTTTTCTGCCCTAATATTAAAAAATGATTGTAGGTGTTTAAATGAATTTTGAATCTACCATGTAGAACTTCAACAAGAACTAGAGTCATCAAGTTTTCAAACAACAGTGTATAACAACTTTAAGTCACACATCATGATATTTTTCTACAAACCGAGAAAAATTATAAATACAAGAAACCTAGCTGTCACCTGGCTAGAGGGATGAAAGCAAGGAAGACTGTCATCTGCCAAAGTCACCACTGCATAATGCTTTTGAGACTTTGCCTGAGTTACAATCACCAAGACTTCTCTTTCTGTCACAGAGACTCATCTAGATAACTGCAGAATAATATTTGAAAAGCAGTGCTCCTCATAGTCAGCAGATGGCTCTGAATACATGGTGATCAAGTGCAAGGAACTGGAAGCCTACTTCCCACTTTTTCTTGGCTCTTTGTTGGTTCTCAAGTTGGGGCCAACTCAGCCAAGTGAACAAGATCATTCCTGAGGACTGGTAGGGCCAGCATAGAGCTTCCCATCTTTGATGTTGGATCATAACATATTAAGGCCTTCAAGTTAATACCACACACGTTAACGTCAAATAATCCCATAAAATGGGCCAGATTCTCTTTAAGTATCCAACCCATTCCCTTTCTGGATCTCCCTGCCCTATGTTGTTCACGCCACCTTTGCCTCCTACTTTTGTGTGCTCTGTCCACACTGGGCCATTTTCCTCTTTCATTTGACAGAGCCTCCTTAGAGCCAAAGAACTTCCAGGAATGGTAACAGCAGATGCCCTCCACCCTAGGTCCCCAGCTGCCTGTGACCTCAGATCAGACGTGAAAACCCTTTGAATTTAAGCACATTAGTCAACAGACAAAAAGAACTAACCAGCGTTCCTTACATACCATTCCTGTAGCATAAAGGAAATAGATTCTGGCAGCAAATCATCAGTGTAGAATTCTCTCACTAGAAGGGAATCTCTGCCAGATCCAGGTATAATCCCAGTCTAAGGAGCATAGGGAGGCACCAAGGTATGGGGAAGTAGCAAAACAAATCTCCAACATACTATACCAATCCTGCATGATTGGCAGCTCACTGGCAGCAGATCCAGATATGTCAGAGCTGAACCAGCTCTGAGTCAAGGAGCAGTAAATCGGCTCCTTCACACAATCCTTCCATTCCAGCACCAAGCAGAGCAGATGTGAATCTGCTTAGAAGGGGGCTGGGTTGCTGAGCTGTGGAAAACATTACTGTGAATTTCCTCTTTTGTGCTTAAAATCTTATTCATACCATTGTACTAATGTTAAGTTTATACATATTAATAACAGTACCACTCCAGTATCTAAATATTATGTCAGAAAGAGCACATTTTAGATATGTATTCATTTAAATAAAACTGCAATGAAAACATAAGTCAAGTACTTGACATGCCTTGGAAACATGTTACATCTCTAGAGTCTGGTTTGCTACAGCAAATATTTAATAAAGCAATTCTCTCTTCTACCCCAGTTGTCACTGAAGTGTGCATATGTTTCAGTTTGCACTTTGATAACATGAAGAAACAGCAGCCACCCTTCAAAACAGGATCTTTACACAGTGTACAGACCAACTCACATGTATAGTGAACTTAAATGGGAGACTGAATCATAAAAACTCTGGACCAAAGTCTACAGTTGTTATCCTGGAAAAAACTTTGACTTCAGTCATTACACTGGAAGAATTGTCACTGAAGTATTTGGTCCACAACTTGTAAATTATGAGTCACGACTCCGAAACTTGGCTCTGCTATTATTTTCATAGCTACTTCAAATTTACTCTGATAGACTAGATTCTGGCTCTTACCAGAACATTACCTACATCATGTGCCAGAAGACATTTCAGTATCACAAGCTGTTTCCTGAGCTAGTAGGAACTGAAAGGGATTTATAGTGAAAGGGTCATTACAAAATCAGCTGTTCTGCTGCCTTTTCTTTCACAGGATGTAATTAAACAGAGCCAGAAATTGAGCTGCTTCTAAAACTCAGTTAGTAGCAGCAGCAGCACTGTCATAAATCCCCATAGCTTCACCTAATACTTAAAAAAACAAATTAAAAACACACCTGGTCTTTATTGTCCTTACATGGTATGTAAAATCCCTTCCTTAGTTTTCATTTTTAATTGGCTGGTTAAAAGCAACTTTTTTTTTATAGCAGTTGGATTCTTTTGTTTCTTACTAAGCATTTTTAAAAGGAGCAGTGGAGAAAATTTTATTTATTATTTGCATTTCAGTAGCACTTAGGGACATCAATGAGTATTTTGGGATGCATCATATTAGAATGCAGGAAGATAAATGGTCCTGCCCTAGGGACCATACAAACCACCCCCCACCCCCTGCAGTGAGAACTCTGTTGGCTGTGCCTGCACAGAGGTGGTTTTTGTAGGACTGGGGCATTTGCAGTTAGCTGTAACCAGCAGAAGACACTATCTGAAGACTGTCAGAAGGCTCACCATTAAGATAGAAGAAGCATTTACTTAAGCCTCAAAGTCTTACTTACAAGCACATGTAATTCTTCCATTCACAGAAATCCTCAGAGCACTGAAAAAAATATAACATTCCTGCTTCGCACTCCAAACAAACATATTTAATTTTGGTAGACTTTGGGTAACGTTTTGTCTTTTTGGAGGTGTTATTTTTTAATTTCTGCTTTTAGACACCCCAATTCAAGAAAGTACTTGTAGACATACCCAGTTTTCAAGCCAGCTGGCCAGGCCCATAACTAGGGAATCGGGAACCCAGAGCAAGCAGCCCCAAAGGTGCCCTCCCCCCAGACCTCGATCTGGGGTCCATTCATCCCAGCAGTGGGAGAAGGGGGTGACCCTTCCCTGCCGGTGGCCAGAGCCTGGCGGGTGGGGGGAATCACTTCCCCGCTGAGGGCCAACTGCAGCCAGGGCCAGGCAGGGGGTGCCCTTGGCCGCAGGAAAACACACCCCCTGCCCAGCTCTAGCAGCCATGAACTGGATGGCAAGGAAAAACACCCCCCACCCAGCTCTAGCGGCTGTGAATTCAGAGGCAGGGAAAACACCCTCCACCCAGCTCTAGCATCCCTGAACCAGTGCCTTCCCTGTCACCCGGCTCAGCACTGCTAAAGCTGGCAAGGGGCACCTTTCCCAGCTCCCAGAGGAATGCGCCCTTAAGGCACAGTCCTTTTTGGGGCCAGATAAGGTCTGGCCCTATCAAATTCCGTGGCTGGGGCTTTGCCCCATTTCCCCTGCCATAGTTACGGCCCTGAGCAGGACCGACTACATGTTTAAAGTTACCCACATCCTTAAAACAAAGAGAGTCCTATGACACCTTAAAGACAAACAAATTTCTTCAGGCACAAGCTTTTGTGGACTCCAGCCCACTTTGTCGGAAGCGCATCTGCACAGGTCTCCCATGGACACTACATTAAAACTAAAGGAAAAGTAGCAATGACAGAGGCCCGTCAGTCATCCATTGTGCCACCTACTATCTAGCACACTCGACACACAAAAGTGTGCCATGAAGATCCAGGAGATGTGTCATGGAAAACTGGCAACTTGAGTCGGAGCGTGCTTGGGGCTTCCGCTTCCCACCACCCTCTGCAGCCCTCGCTGGCCCACTTCTTCCACACGACACAGGTGGCAGCCAGGGCAAGAGCAGTAAAGAGGCTTAGGGGGTGCAGCCCAGGCCTCTGGGCTGGGGTGGAGGAGGGAACTGCCCACCCACCCCACAAAATTAAAGCTGGCCCGCCAAGGCACCAGCCCACACTGGCTGGATTCTGCCCCCAGCCAGGTCCCAGAGTGCCACAGCCTCCCAAGTACACCCAGCGCAAGCAACGCAGCCACCACCACTGGCTTGTCTCACTCTGCTCCTGAGCTGGCCGGTCTCTGGAGCACTGCAGTCTCAGAGCACACTCAGCCCAAGCACCATGGCAGCCATAGTGCAGTACTTCATGCAGGCAGGGCTGTCCCTAGGGGGGTTTGGGGCCCCAAGCAAATCGCCCTTTGCAGGGCAACCCTCACCCGCCCCCCCCCCCCCCCCGGCAGTAAGGAGCGGAGCCAACTAGCCCAGGGGAGGGGCAGACCACTGCATCAGACGTCCCACACCAGGGAGCAGGCGAGCCAGCCAAAAGAGCGGCCCAGTTCAGCGCTGCTGGTCCACCCCCCGCCCCCAGCAAGTGCATTGCTCTGAGCTCTGTGCCAGAGCAGCTGGGAGGAGGCAGCAATACAAGCCCCACACTACCTCCCACCCCCTCCCCACTGCTGCAGCACAGAGCTGAGAGCAGCGCACGTGCTGGGGGGGGGGGGGCCAGGGGGCATGGTGCAGACCGGCAGCACTGAACCAGGCCACCACTTTTGGCCACCTCACCCAGTCCCCAACATGGGGGGGGGGGACAGCAGTGCGGGCCCCACGTGACCCCCCAAAGCGCAGGACCCTGCGTGGCTGCCCCACTCGCCCTACCCTAGGGATGACCCTGCATGCAAGGGCAGGGGCATCGCTGGGGCGGGGAAAGACCTGGGGCACGGGCCCAGCCCCGCCCCCGGAGGGCAGGCCCACCCCCAGCCAAAAGGCCACACCCCCCGGCCCGGGATGGGGCCAGGGGGAGGCCGTGGCGCCACCGCCGCCACTAGCTGGGCCGCGCTGCTGTGCGGAGCGGCTCAGCCTACCCTGGCCCGGCCCGGTGCGGCCGGGCCCGCGGCCCCGTCCCCCGCTGGGGATCCAGGGCTGCGGCCGTGGGCCCGGCCTCCAGCGGCCGCTTCCAGCCACACCAGGCCAGGCTAGGCTGAGCTGCGCCGCACGGCAGCGCAGGCTAGCTGGCGGCAGCGGGGTGGCCACCCCCTTGCCCTATCCCAGGCCAGGGGGCGGGGCCTGCCGGGTGGCCAGATAGGCCCCGGATCCCTGGCCGGAGACGCGATTGGGCCGGAGACCCGGGGCACCGGCATTGGGACCCGGGGCACATGCCCCGTGTGCCCAGCGCTAGCGACGCCACTGCGCAGGGGGATATCTATCTGGTGTGTTGCAATGAAAAAAAGGTTGAGAACCACTGATCTAGCAGCCAGACTTCCTATCACACTGGGACTCCTTATCAGATGCTAAATGCCTAGCTATTTTCATTTTATGAGCAAAACATCACAGGTTCTTCAGTGTGGAAAAGAGGCACATTAAAGAGTTAAAAAGGTTTTCATAGGGACTTTCAACAATACTTTCTGTTTACGTCACTGTCCAGCAAGATAGTTCTCCATGCTTGTTGCAGAGTGTGCTAGCATATAACAAAGAGGAACTATACATAGTTCTTTGAGAAGGCTACTAAAACTCATTGCACAGTTTCATAGTGAAACCAGTTCTGAACACATAGATTTAAATGCTACAGTCAGTTGACTTTCACTAAAAAAACAAACAACCACCAAAAAAAAAGAACAAAAAAAAAACAGGAAGCTCACACATTTCTTTTTGACATGTTGCCATATTACTTATTTGTAACCAAAGTGACTTCACTATCTGTGTGTGCATATAGGCGTTTTTTTCCTTAAGAGAAGTTGAACATTAATGTGGCACATAGGTCATTCATAATTCAGCTACAAAAAAGTATTTAGGACAAGAGGATAGTTATTTCCAAAGCTCTAGGGAAAACAAGTTGTTTTTCTGACAACTTTAGGCCCCCAAAGCATGAAAATACTGCCAAGATGTCAGAATTTCTGACCGGGACAGATAATTCTAATAGAATTCTTTATTGCAATGGCAGATTTTGTATCCAGAGACCCCTCAGAGGTTAGTGATTATAAGAGAGTTTTCAAAGTCACAAGAAACAGCTGGGTATCTGAATCCCACTGAAACACAATGGGGGAGTCCAACATGTGACTATCACATGGAAAATGAACAACTGAATATGGATGAACTGGATTCAGCAGCCTCTTTTACTGCTTGAAAATGAACATGTATCCAAAGAAAACATATTTGAATTATGTACTGCACTGTCTTGCAGAAGATAAATCCAATTACACATATGCACACACAGCTTTAAGGTTTATTAGCAGAACAGTTGTCCTGTGTCTTTAAACAGTTTTTATTCTGTGCTAAATACCAGAACATTTCAGATTACATTATATTAGCATACCCTTACAGACAAAAGTTTGCAATTCTTGTACCGAATATTCCACAGTCACTGAAAATAGCGGTATGAATTAAACTACTGCACTGGAGTGAGGAGGGTTAAGTAGCCTAGGTCTTATGCCTTTTTTTTTTTTTTAAACTACCATAAAAATCAGTATGCACGTTTTCAAGATTAACTTCTAACCTCCTCTGTTTCAAGAAACAGAAACTAAAGTAACAGTTGATTCCAGATTTCCCCTTTATTAATAGTATAGTAAAAAAATATTCAGCTCTCAGAGACTCTTGCCACCAGTAGGTCTCAAAGTTCTTTACAAAAGACGTCAGTACAGCTATCCATGTTTTAAAAATGGGGAGACTGCAGCACAGGGAGGTAAAGTTCACCAGCAGGCCAGTGGCAAAGTAAGGAATACAACCCAGATCTCAGGAAAAAAACAAACAAGGAGTCCTGTGGTACTTTTAAAGACTAACAAATTTATTTATCACACAAGCTTTCATAGGTGTAATCTGACTATCAGATGCTTGATGACGAGGAATTTACAGAATGGGAGGAAAATAAATGCAAGAACTTGAATATATGTCATAGGATCAGGTCAGACTGTAACAGCAAATCAAAGCAGATGTTTAGATTCAAACACTGGGGAACAGCATACAGAGGAAGGTGAGGTCAAATTACCTGCTGTAATAAGGGGAAAAACGCAGTCCCATTGAACTCTGAAGTAGGGGACTCAAACAAACTCAAATCACCATGAGGGCTGCATGAGGACTAGTACGTTAGCCTGCCAGCCTCACCACTGAAACCTTTTCACACAACTATATGGGAAATATTGTTAACAACAGTGTCATTGAGGGTTGTAGGAAATAGCTTTAGGGGCCACATGTTTGAGACTCGTTTTAAGGCAACAATGTCAAATCTGTATATGAATTCCAATGCTGCAGTTTCTTTTTGAAGCTTCAATTTGTTATCCACACTCCAGATACCACACATCTAAAAGTAAATTTATACTCAGACCCATTACCAAGATAAAATGGCTTTACAGGTTTCCAGGTTAACAGTGACTCTGATTTCTAGCTCAAAATTTGTTCAGCTTACAAGCAAAAATGTTTTATACAATAGACTTCTCCAAAACTCAGCCTGGGATCGGAATGTCAAGCAGTGTCTTTTCTGTCTTTCTCATCACCAGTGATAATGCAGAAATCTGCATCTAAAACTTGTCTAGCAGATCTGTCAAGACAGAAAATAGCTCTGGATCTGTACTGCTGACAACAGTAAAAAGTATGAAAGACTTTTTTTTTTTGCCAACTGAGAAGTAAAATACCAAAACTTTCACTAGACAGAAAAAGCAAATTTTCTTAAGTCAAAACATGCCATTATTACAGATCTCCTCCCTTCAGATTATAACCTCAGAGAAAAACAATTATGGCCTCATACCCATTCCCCCAACCAAAGTAGAAATAATAATTAGATATGCTGATAAAATCATCTGGAAATTAAAGCACATTTCTGACCATATGTCAAGCACATTTGCAGCATGAAGGATAACTATACTAGTAAAAGGAAGGGGTATATTGATTTAACTCTGGAAAACAGCTTATTGTTTAAATGCATTTTATAACCAAGTAAAGACAGCAGTAGGTTGGCTCCACAAAAGCAATGGCTCTGCTAAAGGCACTAAACCATAGGCAACCTTAAGGATTTAAACATGGGGCGCTTAATATGTTAATACAATATTCTACAAAATTCAAGGCTTGCTGCAACTCAGGAAAGGCTGCTGTGCTCATACTTGTAAAGAGGCACAAATCAAAAGGATACTTTGCACCAAAAAGATACTTAGCAGGCTAAAAGTAAAGTGCAAAAGGAGGGTTGGATAGGAGAAAAAAAAACATTAAGAGGACAAAACATCCAAAAAAAATGATAGCGCAGAGGGAAGTCTGAATGATGTCCATTACTGTGGTACTGTAGTGGCACTTTATATTTGGCTTCTATTTCACCTTTAAGAAACTCATCCACTTCCAAGGACTTTTGTCAATGTAGGTTAGTGTTCCCCAACCAGTGTGCCATCAGCTCTGAGCAAGCATGCCACAAAATTTTTTGAAAAACTACTCAAAGAGCTCTGGATTGGCTTATTGGCTCATGAATATTCATGAGCTCATTTAGAAACTGTATGATGGTGTGCCTCAAATTAATTGAAGGTAGCAAGGTGTGCCACAGCAGAGAAAATGTTGGGGACCACTGATCTAGGTTACTCTTAGACACCTCAAGATAGAACTACTTACATACCCTTTCTTGTTAAAACTGTTATTTTATAGTCAGAGTTCAAGTAAAGGCCATTTGCCATGAAAGGTTAAAAACCCTCATGGCTTGTAATAGAGAAGGAGATCTGTAGCATTATATATTTAGATTTTGAGAACTAGCTCGATGAAAGTACAGTTTAGAGCCTATATTTAGGAGGTTTTCTGGACAGAGCAAACCAATACAATTCAGTTTTAATCAGGCAGCACAGAAAGTGCTCTAGTTTTTAGCAAAGCTGGTTATCTTCCTGTACCAATCCCCAGTCCAGTGCTGAACAATACTTTCCAAGTTATGCTGAGCTGCTAACTGATTCCTAGAGTATAAAACCAGAGAAATTTGTCTACAAAGCAAGCTACAGTAAAACTAAATAAGTTTTCAACAAGTAAGTTCCGGAATATTTGTTCAAGATTATTTTAGTAACTTCTGTTGTATTTGCTTCAAACACATTCTGCAGACCCATCCATTCCTGTAATCTTTTAAAGGGAAGCCCCAGAAGAATTTTAAAAATGTTAGAAATTGTCTGTTTCTACAGCTATGTAGTCCCTACTGAAACTTGGTCTTGTAATTATCTAGCTTTAAATAGCTGCGCCAGCTTTTGACTCACTTTACTGGCACAGAGTCAAGAGAATATGCAAATTGTTCAGTGAAGTTCAAGGAAAAATATAAAGAGGCACAGCTGTAAGCATATCAACATTCTGTACCCACTGTAATGTACACTATTCTATACCACTACCACCTGAGTAACACAGGAACATCTGCTCTTCTGAAACTCTACCTCATACAATTTGACAAACCAGAAAGATGGTCTGGTCTCCTGGAATTGTTCTATAAAAAGGACAAAAGCTCGAAGTAGGGAAAGAGCTAAGAGCAATGTGCCAAGTCCAAAATTAAATTACTTCACTCCTAGAGCTAACTAGAGCTGGCTGTGGCAACGTGTGGGAGTTTGTTCTCTTACAAAAGAGACAGGTATCAGCACACTGAAGCAAAGGACAATCCTGTCAGAACTTTTAGGATAGTTTGAATTTCTTTTCTGATTATTTTTCACTATACCTTTCCTTAGACAAAAACAATGAGAGCCCTGTGGCGTTACTTGGTAGGTCCATGTTCTTGGAGACCCAGGGCATAGCATCCAGCCACTAAGACTCGCCTCCCCCGCCTCACCCCCAATCACCTTCAGCCTCTGCTTGACGCAGAAGTCAGAAACAATGAAAGGCAGCAGGAGACCCACCTAAAACCTCTTTGAACAAGAGTACTGGAATTAGGGCAACATTTCGAGCCTCATTTGCATGGAAGATGTGAGCCATTAGCACACTGAATGGACAGCAGAAATTTCATTTGCATCAAGGATGGAACCAGAATTAGCATGCTCAATGGAGTACCAAGCTCCAAAGCAGGACTTGCACTGAATTCTGGGACCGGAAAAGCAGGAAAGCACTGCATGATTGGGGATCTCTGCTCCTGGGACAAAGGAACTCATGTCTGCACACACCCAGCTCAGCAGTTATCAGACCAATTTTAGTAATAGATTTTCAATTGATATCCAACATGCTGCATCTGCCTAATTGCACTGTGAGCTCCCTCACAGGAGATGCTACCCATCACCAGGAATGATCAGCTCCTCTTGTCCACCCAAACAAAACACCTCTGGTATACTCCCTTAAGTCATTATTTACCCCAAAACAACTCTAAGTGTTCTGCCTTGAACCATTGTTTCTTCCCCACAAAAATCCCCACCCAAGTTCCACATGCGAGTTCGTTAGTTCTGAATCTGTTCTGATGCCTGATCTGTTGCCTGGACCCACAAGCTGCATCAGGTCCACTGGGACTTTACCTTCTCTTTGCTGATCTGCTGATTGCAGTGGAAGTTCTGCCTGTCTCCAGCACCCCAGCCCCTAAGCTGAACAGAGTGGTTCCTGGGTATCTTTGAGCTGCGCTCAGTGGTGAGAGACCCCCCCCCATCCAACTATAACTCTCTAAACCCGATCTTTTGAAATCCACATGGGCTAGCTTTCCCCAATACTATAACTGAAACTGGGTAATACTGTAACTGTTTGATCATTTTCCTCTTTTTGTATGGTTAATAATATTGTAACTGTTTGGATATTTTTCTTTCCTTTTATAATTATTCATAAGTTTTATGTACCTGGCAATAAAGTAACTTTCCTAATCAAGCTGGTTGCTAGACTTCCCCTGTGTTCTTGGCCTCCCTATATTGCCCTGCACCTACGCTCCGTTTACCTAGCCAAAGATCCCTGTGATGCCCAACTCCTTGTACGGTTTGCTCATTAAGTTGTTACCAGCGTGCTGAACCTGTGGCATATAAGGGTGACAACTAAAAGTGCTGTTTTGACCCAGCTTGATTGAGTCCAGGAACATATAAGGGCAACAGCTGAAAGTGCTGTTTTAACCCAGCCTGTTCAGATGCATACTCAAGTCTAGTCCGGTATGGTCCAGGGGCACATAAGGGTGGGAGCAGAGAAGTGCTGTGTAACCCAACCTGCTGAGTTCAGGGACATATAAGGGGTCAGCTGAGAGTGATGATGGATCCAGTCTGCTCACTTGCACTTAGAAACCCAGTCTTGGGAAATTTAGGTCCTGCAAGAGTGGCTCCATTGGGAGGGATTTGCAGAAGGGAGGAGTAAGCTCCACACAGAAACACAAGTGGCACAAGCAGTACACTAACAGAATTGCAAGCTCACCCCCCCCCAAAGTAACCCTAATAAATGAGCATACCACCTTTGCCCATCAACTCGGGGCAACAGTGGCACCTTGAAGAGTAACAAATTTCGTTGGGCACAAGCTTTTGTGGACTGCAACCCACTTCAGTCTGATGAAGTGGGTTGCAGCCCATTAAAGCTCATGCATGAAGAAATCTGTTAGTCTTTAAGGTGCCACAGGACCTCATTTTTGCCGTACACAAACTAAACACGGCTACCCCTCTGAAAATCATTTTCTTAGACAACATTTTTGTTAAGTGTTTTAGTAAATGATTATAGCTATTCATACAATAATTTCACATAGTAAGATCACTACTATATATGTATGCAGATTCTGCAGTAAAAACAAGCGAATGTGTGAATTCTGTAGTTAAAATTAACAGCGCAAAAAAGCTGGGAATCACAGGTGTGATGCCAAAAAAGATCATTAGTGACAAGAGCAATTTCACACACTCAAATAGCAGCTTATACAAAATACATTTTTTAAAGTAAGAGTTTTGTAACTTCATATATCATTTTAACACCTCATCGTTCAACAATTTATTAGCAGGGATGTTTAATTCTCTCCAGTTAGCATTTTCAATACATTATGAAAAGGAGTAGTAGAACTATAGGAAGGGATAACATGCCACTGAAAGTTGCAGCTGCACTAACCTCCATACAAGACAGACAAAAAATAAAACCTAATACTGCTTTGCTTTCATGCATACAACCATATTGTTTAAACTATTAAAAACAGGAACACAAACACTTCAGTGGAAAGCACATGTACACAAAAACACATTACAGGCTGTTGAACACATGTAAGATTAACACTTATATTTCCACACACACATCTTGGGGGGGGGGGGAAATCAGGCTGTTACAGAGTGACTGTTCCCTTTAAAAGAAGATGAGACAGCTCCATGTGTGCCATATTTACTGGGTGCTTCCCCACCTCAGGAGGGGGAAGGGAGAAAGGAATTCAGAGACAGGAGGGGTCAAATGACAGCTTAATGGACACCCAGGCCTTATAAAAAGGCTGAGATCATTCAGTCTCCACGTGGAACCATGGGGAACGGGAAGGCTCCTGTGGAAGGCCCTAAGCCATGTCTGCAAGAGGCCAGTTACTCCAGAAGAACTAGCCTGGAGGCCCAGTGCTCTATTCTGGAACAGAGAACAACACTGAGAACAGAGCACAGCAAAGAATGGTACTCCAGAGGAATCAGCCTGGAGACCAAGTGCTCTAACCCAGAGCCAGAAAGGGAACAGGGAATAGGTGGCAATTGGATGGACTGAACAGAAACTCCTAACCAGGCATGGGGGACGTGGGGGAACAGTACTTTGTTCTGTAACTTGCTCTTTGAGATATGTTGCACTTATACTTCCAATCTTGCGTGTTAGCATGTGGCTAGTGGAAACTTTTTCCCTCAGCAGTATCCATCCTGGCAGCTCCAGAACTCTCTGCCACTCCATGATAGTATAAAGGGCAGAGCTGTCTCCATTACCATTCAGTTCCTTCTTCCCAGAATGGCAATTCAGAGGATGGCATCAAGGAACGAACATGTGCAACATGTCTTGAACAACAACAGTTAACAGAACAGGTTAGTAACCATTTTCCTTCTTTCAGTGATTCCTAAGCCATGAAATAGGAAGGGAATCAGAGTCTGTCTTAACAAAGACTCCAATGGTACGACACCCCATTCAAATCGAGCATTGTCACTTGAGTCTCGAATAATGACAATAGTGAGAAGCAAATGTGTGTCCTGCATAACAAGTTGCAATTTACAAACATCTAGAACTGGAACTTGCACTAGAAATATTGTGGAGGCTGCTCATGATCTTACTGAATGAGCAGTAAGCTTATTCAAAAGAATGATATTAGCCAGCTCATAACACATGCAGATATATGTGGATATCCAAGTACAAATTTACTGGATAAAGATTCGTTGACCTTTCATTCTGTCAGCTATCCCCACAAATAGTTGGCAGAATTTACTGAGCAGCTTAGTTCTATCAAGATAGAACACTGGTGCTCTTCTAAGGAGCACAAACACTGTTTTTCCATTTGAGTGTGGTGTTGGGAAGAATGAAGGCAAGTAAACTGGCTGATTGAAATGGAATACAGAGACCACCAGGGGACTAGCCCTGGATGAGAGTACAGGTACCCTGCCCTTAACGACGATCATGTACAGAAGTCAGACATTCTCATACACAGTTCTCCTACTCTTCTGGCAGGAAACAATGTCTCCCAACAATGCTACCCTCACTGACAGATGTAACAGCAACCAAACAGCCAATGGCTCAAATGATGGAGCCATAAGTCACAGTAACACTAAGATGATGCCCCACTGGACAACAGGACAGTGCACAAGTTTATAATTTGTTTAGGCCTTTCAAAAACCTTGCTCTTACATAACTAGAAAACACAGATCGATTATTCAGTTTAGGCTGGAACACAGAACTAACCACTAGGTACATTCTAACAGAGCTAATGGCCTCCTCTTAACCTGTCAAGCACGGTAGATAGTCTAGTACTACATGCTTGATTGACAAGTGAGACAGCAAAACTCCAGACTGCTGTGACCCAGTGAAAAAGGTCTTCTTTTAGAATGATAAGCAGCTCCTGTGTACAGTTTTCTGCTGTTTAGCAAGATGTCCCGAACCTCTCTTAAACAAGCCTGCTCTCTACTAAGAACAGAGAATCCATGCACTTAGACAAAGAGCCTGGTGGCTCAGGAAGAACCAACCATGTTCTGGGGAAATTAGATCTGAGATCAATGTGAGTAAAATCAGAGATTTCACTGACTGATCCAGGAGCATGGAGGACCAGTTTTGGCAGGCCCATGACTATGGCTTGATCCCATCTGATCTGTTACAGGACTTTGTAAATGAACAGAATTGATGAAAAGCAAAGAGATGCCAGCTTGACCAGAGAAGCAAAAATGCTTCCCTGAGGGAACCCAGGTCAAGACCTCAAAGTGAACAGAATTACTGACATTTTCTGTTGGTTCTTTTTGCAAACAAGTCATTTTGGAAGACCCCAGTGTTGAGAGTGGGCAAAGGAAATATCAACATATACACTGCTTGGACCTGTCCACCAATCTAGGGAGGCAAGGTCATAACAGGGCACCCTCACCACCAAATTTACATAGTGATGGCTTGGTTAGTAAAGTGAGACCAGCCACACCTATAAAATTCTGAGATTTAGCTTGGGATATTGGATCATACATGTGTATGAAGCCATATGCCTCAGAAGCTCAAACTGTTTTGTGTATCATGTCCAGGTGAGATCTCAAACCATGGTCTGGAGCACGTGAAACCTTGAATCTGGAGGAGCTCTTTGGCTTGAGATTAGTCCAGTATCATTCGATCCTTTGAACTGGGAAGACAGCAGATTTCACTGTACTGACTCATTGTCCCAGTGCATCAAATGCTGGCCAGATTAGATACACACTTTACAAAACGTGAATCCTGGAATGGCCTCTCACTAGCCAGTCATCCACGTAGGGATAAAAACTTGCACTTATCTCTTGAGAGAGGATGCTCTCACTGCTGTCACTTTTGCATAAAACTCTGGAAGCTAGTGACAGGTCAAATGGTAGTATAGTGAATTAACTGGGAAGGATTCTGAGTTGTCAGAAATCCAAGATACTGCCTATGAGTTTGATTGATTGTTCCATGGAAGTAAGTTTTTAAATCAAGTCAAAGGTGACATATCAGTCTCTAAGAAAGGTATAATCAAAACCAGGGTGGCCATGCCAAACTATCTTTTTTAAATATTTATGGACAAGATGCAGGTCCAATGTTGGTCTGAAATCGCCCTTCACTTTTGGAATGAGGAAACAGTGGAAAAAAAATCCCATCCTCCTGAGGACCTAAGGAACCTCCCTCTATAGCACTCACCTGAGTGACAGCTGGAGAAGGAGCTCCTAGTACAGAGGTCAGCAACCTTTGTCAGTCCCCGTGCCAGACTTGCTCCCATAGCCCTCACCAGGTGCCAGGGCAGAGCCAGCAGGTGCCAGGGGCAGGGACAGCAGGGGACAGAAGCTACAGTGTCTGCTCGGATTTTGCGGCCCTAGGACCCACTGGAAGGCAGGGCCAGCTGCAGGCTGGGAAGCCCTGCATGCTACTGTGAATCACTGTGCATGCCAACTCTGGCACATGTGCTGGGAGTTGCTGATTGCTGTCCTAGAGAGAGTGGTCCCCGAAAAGAGACAAGGGGAGGAGCTATGTACCATTTCTACAGTGCTCAAGATACACTGGTCTGAAGTAATTCTGGCTCAAGCACTGAGGAAGCAGGAAAGAGATTGTTTGTAAACACAGATAACAATAAGATTTGGAATCAGACTCTTCATGACCATCTCAGCCATGCAATCAAAACATATTTCACACTCCCTGGGTGACTATAAAGGCCAAGGGATGGTACAGAAGCTGACAAAAACAGCTGGCAGGCCAACGCCTACAACCCCTGCATCTCTTCCTTAAGAGGCCCTGATGAGATACCAGAGCAGAGAAGCAGTTTCTGATCAGGAGGAAACAAAAAACAAACCACACACACCAGGAGTCCCGTGGCACCTCTAAGACAAATTGATTTATCACATGATCTTTCACTGGTAAAATCTCACTTTGTCTTTTGCTCCAATGAAAATCATCTAATCCAGAGAGGGCGAGGATTCAGGCAGTTCTGGATGTGGCTGAACATCATCTACAGACTGTTCTGCAGACTCTTCAGGAGTCACTTCTGTGTGCCCAGTACTGCATCGGAACATAGGAGCTGGCATGACTGACATCTTCTGCATGATGGCATAGAAAAGGAAATTATGGAGATAACCTGGAGGCAATGCAAGTGATAACAGACCTGGCCATAAGGGCTTCCCAGCCATATCCTTGCAGTATGTCCTGTTACAGGATCCCAAGGGTACCCCAGGTGGTAGAATTAGGACTGGGGGGGGGGGGGCGAGGGGGGGGGAATTTGGCAAGTCCCCCTCTGCAGCTGGGAGACATCATTCCATTTCAGGATCTAAACACCATTCTTGCTCCTTCCAATGACCACAGAGGGGCTGACCCCATCAAAGTTGAGGACTGAAGCCAGGATCCTGAAGCCTGCTGAAGAGTCACCATTAGAGCAGGCTTCCCTGTTGCTGAGTGGGACAGTCTTAGAAGTGCACTTCTGACTAAAGCTGCAGCATCTGGCAGCTCTCCAACCAGGAAGACACCAGTAATGGTCTCAATGCCACCTCCATGGGCAAAAACATTGGCCTAGACTCCCCATCTGTCAGGACTTGAAGCCTAGCACAAAGACAAATTTTGCAGTGGTCCTTTAGGCAATTCTTGCTCAGGCACTTAAGATAAGAGCACTTCAGGTTGCTCTAGAACTACTATTTTTTTTTCCCCTCTCCCTCACAAGAAGCACAGGTCTTGAAGGAGGAGAGGAGATGGATGGACTTTTTAATTAACAGCTGCTAAATAGCTCATTAAAACTTTACATCTAAATTCAGAACTGCCTACACAAAGGCTGAGACATTGCTAGTGTTGTATTGTGTACTATCACGGGTAGTAAAATGGACTGGGGGGGGGGGTAGTTCTTCTCTTTAAACCTGAACAGATGGCAATGTGACAGTGAAGGGTGCTTGAACCACCAGGATGGGTATTGCTGAGGGAAGTTTCTGACAGTCATGTGCTCAGTGCACAGACACTAGGTGTGGAATGTACATGTGCAATCACTTGAAAAAGTGACTTTGTTAGGACTTTTAAATTCAAACTTTGATACCCCCAAAGAGGAGTTAGGTGTGAAGAACCACCAAGCTGCAGCACAGAGCCACAAGAACCCTTGGGAGGGACAAAAAAATCTTGTTTGAAGGGGCTCATCCACTGAGATCAGCAGTGTCACACTTGGCCAGCAGGGTTCATTACAGCAAGGCATGCCCCATGACATACACACTCATGATACCTTCCTCTCATCCCCCCCAAAAAGTCTTCAGGCACAAGGGACCTTCCAAAGATGATACAAGTGGAAACTAATTTAGTGTTATTTTCTGTATCTACAGTTGGCCAGCTCCAAGCAAGACAGTAAGAAGAAATAAGAGTGAAATTAACAAGACTCAGAACAGTTTCAGCATTGCTATGCTGAACTCCATGGGAGACAAGTAAAACTGACAATAATAATGTCAATTTCATAATACAACATTCTTGTGAGAGCTGCACACAGCAGCCAAGAGCCCAAGGTACACAAGTTATTACTGGGATGCTAATCAGAGGATTCTAAAAGTATAGTGTTACAGAAAACTCTCCTTTCAAGCAGTTGCACATTTGTAAGACATCTATGATAAACTAGCCTGAGGCTAAACCAAAAGCTACAGCCCCAGGTAAAGTGTGTGTAGTAGCATTACAGATCTCCTTTCCCAGTCCATACAACATTGTTTCTGTCCTTGGTGGGTCAAACCTGATCATTTGTTTTGCACTTAAATTTAGTCCCTGTACCTAGTATATCTGTCACACCCACTCACCGGACAGCAGTTTGAACCCATGCACTGGATCTATGTGCTTCTGTACATCCTCAGGTTTGGACAGACTCCAGTCCTTCATGCCAGTGTTCACCAGACTATGGGTTGTGACCCAGTACTAGGTTGCAGACACGAAGGGACTGGGTCGCAGCTCTCCTACCAGCCAGCACTACTTCTGGGAGCAGGGAGGCTGCCCCTCGCTCTCCTGCCAGCTGGTGCTTATCGGAGGCGGGGTGGGGAGGGGGCTGCCTGGGCCCAGGCAAGCCGGCCAAAAGTGGCAGCCTGTTTCAGTGCTGCTGGTCTGCACATACATACACCCCCTGCCCAACCACAGGTGTTGCTTTCGGCTGTGCCAGAGCAGCAGGGAACGGTCAGAAGGCAGCCTAGGGTCTGTACCACTACCCCTCCAGCCACGTTGCCTCCCACCCTCTTCCTGCTGCTCCAGCACAAAGCCGAAAGCAGCACCCGTGGCAGGGCAGGGGCCGGACTGGCAACACTGAATTGGGCTGCCACTTTTCCCCGGCTCACCCAGTTCCCAGCATGGGATTGCCACTACAGGGGCCTGCCTCTCCCCCGGGCCAGCTGGCCCCTTCCCCCAGTGCCGGGGTAGTTAATGGGGGCCCCCGCAGAGGGCAATTTGCCCAGGGCCCTGCACCCCCCTAGGGACAACCCTGCCAGCCAGCCAGCGCTCAGCAGTGGGGGAGGCCACTCCCCCCCACACACACACACACAGTGGAGGGCCACGGCATGGCAGAGGTGCCCAGAGCTGGGTCCCCTGTCCAAAAGTTTGACGACCACTGCTTTAGGCACATTTCTCAAGCACAAACTCCTGTGTCTGGCACCACTTCTAGGGATCCTATAGTCCAATTGCCCTAAGCACCAGGACCCAGTACTGAACTCCCAAAGTCTTCACATAGGCTTATACACACCATTCCTAGAGCTCCACCGTGGATACTCTGGTTTATAGTTTAACCCTTCAGGGACATATCATACTTGATGCAAGTAACAAAAGCTTTGCAGAGGTATTTTTAAAGGAAACATGCCTTACCCACAACATGCTAGCCAAACTTTTCTAAATGGCTGGGCACAAGGGCACACTTGAATTACCACTCCCAAAACGAGTCAGATGCTAAAAACTACTGCTTGAGCTATCCAAGTAGTGAATGACATCCATCACCACCAAAAGTGATGGAAAAAAGATTCAGTGGACATGATAGGGCTCTCATTTACATCTTTACAAACCACACTGTCTTCAAATTATTCCTGCATAAATATTTCTTTCAAAGTAGCTGATCTGAGCTTAACAAACAACTCTGTTGATGATGCATATTAAGTTATTAAAAAAAAGTCAATTTTCCATTCTCCATGTTGGCTTGCAAGTGCAAACATATGTAAAAAGCAGTAAAAATTTATGACTGCCCCTGAAGTTAGCACAAATGACTGTGAATGCAATGCCTGATCCGCATCCTACTCAGTGTAATGACATGCTTCATACTGACTTCAATGGGCTTTGGCTCAGCCCCCCTACGAGAGCAGAATCAATGAGTAAGGAAATGCCAAGTTTGGTTTTGTTTTTCTAAACCAAGTTACTTTTCAGACACTCACTGCAGTTCCATGGCTGGGAACTTCTAAAGCTTCGAAGGCTGCAGGAAAAAATTCAAAACTTGTAAGAGACAAGAGGATTCAGTCCCATTTTCAAAACTGACTTAGCCATTGAGGCTGTATCTACACTGCAGTTAAAAAACCACAGCTACCCCGTGTCAGCTGAATCAGGCTTGTGGAGCTCCGGCTAAGCAGCTGGTTTAATAGCAGTGCAGATGTTCAGGCTTAAGCTGGGGTTCTGGCTCTAGGACCCTGGGAGGTGCGAATGTCCCAGAGCTCCCGCTGCAACCTGAGCTGAAACACTGTCCTAGACCCTAGACAGTCATTAAACAAGGCTACAGCCTTAGCCCCATGAGAGTCAGCTGGCACAGGCCAGCAAGGTGTGTCTAACTGCAGTATAGAAATACACTGCAGTCAGACACTTTTGAGAATTTTACTTTAGCCTTCACAACCCTGGAAGTTCCTGATGATGGAATTGCAGTTCGTGACTAAAAACTAACTTGGTAAAAACATCCTGGTACTCTTTTATTCAGTGATTCTGCTCCATGAGGGATAGGCCCAAATGGGACTGAGTCATTGGGACTTTGGCAGCTACACACTCCAGTCACTGTTCAAAAGGGACTTGAATTGATTTTGAAAATGTAACCTGCATGTTTTGTATGAAAATGGCAGGGACTGTTAGTAACAAAGTTAATTTTAGGTAGAATCCTCATAATGAACTTTGAACCCAGAATATCCCTTAGAAGTACAAGACCAATATTATCCATTAAAAGGATAATGGAAGTCAGAGCTCAACTACACATTACACTGGGTTTTAAAATGCTACATCAAAACAGTGAATCACAACTCTGCAACCGACCAAAATGACATAGATCGAGGAACTCCCGGATTGGAATATGCATCATTTAATCGTACTGCGATGTGTCTGATGATTCGGCTTGCCCAAAGGTTACTTGGAGCCTGATATTTGTAAAGTCTGTGAAAATGACAAGACTCCAGAAAATGTGATTTGAGAAAGACAGAGTGTTGGGAAGGAAAGTGAGGAACATTTTTTAATGTTTCAGCAAACTAAGAAAAAGGCATTTATACAATAAATGCTGCAGTTTCACAGTGAGAATCTCCTTCAGTTCAGCTGCTTGGTTTTATTAACTTTCATAATCCATGCAGAGTGCTTATGTCAATATTTGAAACTCCAAGAGGCAGTCAGTTAAGGTGATGAAAATTATACATTTAAATTTTGTTGTGCCTAATCAGAGCCCACAGCCAGAGGCCTTTAACTGCATTATTCAGTTAAACTTATTGCAGACAGAATTCTCTACACAAAATCATCTGAACTGTGCTGCTGTCTCATAAACATCTATTTTTCTGCATATTTAAGAGCATTGGAAATGAAAAGCAATTCAATTATTTTGAAAATCTGAAAATAGAAACAAAAACAAACAGAGCCATATTTTTCTACATATATTACCCATCCCATCAGCTAGTAAGAGGTTTTGTAATTCTTCAGTTTTTTAAAGTATTTGTATCTATTCTCCACATGACTTCAATGTAACTAGTGTAACACTGGAGACTGGTCTGTGACCATTTTAGTTTACCTCTCCAAAGAGCATTCCTTTGCAATTCACTCCCACTAGAGGTAAGTTTACTTTAAAATACGTTACATCCCCGCCCCACCACAAAGCAGGAATGTAAAGGTCAAGTTCTCACTTCCTTTATAATATCCTTTTTCAGTTCCTCATAAACCTTCTCCAACAAAATCCTTTTCAGGCTGAAAAAAGCCCAGAAGACTGAAAGAGTTCCCTGCCAAGAATTTTCCACACACAGAATACAACAACTGATGGGTCTGATGCAAACATAGCTAGTTTTGCTGATCTATTTGTGATCAAGACTTGTTTGAAGTCATTTGTTTTAGCAGTTTTTCAGTTATAAGGATTTAAAGTTCTTCCCATCGGTACAGTTCAGGTTTAGATTTGATCTCCTTGATCAAAAGTTTACAATGTCGTGAAGAGCTGCAAATTACAAGAACAAAAATAAAAAATTAAAAAAAAAAAATCAACAAATCCCTCCACTATTTTCAATGCAATTCACTCACTAACATTTCCTGTTTAGTCCTGGAATTGCATTTGGGCAGAGCAAAAATATATAATAATCTTTTGGCTCCTCACTTAACATTCAAGCAATCCAAAAGGACAATAAATCATTAAGTGTACTTTGACTACAGAGTTGTTTCAATTTCTGAATCTCTGCATCATTAATTGTTGCAGAATTTATTGCTGGCAGCCTGAAGACAGTAACATGATTGCAAGCTTCCACTTACATTACATATAGCTGCAGCAGCATAGCTGGCCCCATGTTCATAAATTTTTTTCTTGTATTTTGTGCATCTAAGATTCAAATTAGATGGAAATAATTCAGTACTATAACTCCTAAAAATAACACCACAAGCCTAGCTCTTGCTACTGAACTATGTGAACCACAAACACAATACAAGTGAAAATGCAGAATACTTGTTCCCGTTTATCATAGAGGAAAAATATACTTAAACTGTAATATTTCTATTTTACTATATATAGGTTCACTATATTTTCTGCAAATTAATTTTAAACCACAGGAAGGATTTCAGCTGCAACAAACTCAGACTTCAAGGTCAAAAGGGACTATAATGGTCATCTAGTCTGAGCCCCTTGCACAATGCAGGCCACAGAACCTCATCCACTCCTGCAAAGGACTCCTAAGCTATGACTGAGTTAATGAAGTTTTCAAATCATGGTTTAAAAAGACTCTGAAGTCCAGAGAATCTGCCAGCAAGTGACCTGTACCCCATGCTGCAGAGAATGGTAAAAATCCAGAGTCTCTGCCAATCCACTTAGAGAAAACTTATTTCCTGACCTCAAATATGGTGATCAGATTATCCCTGAGCACGTGGGCAAGACACACTAGCCAAAAATACAAGAAAATTCACTGCTGTAACTCAGAAAACACCACATCAAACATCCCACCACTGGGCACTGAGCATATTTACCACTAATAAAATCAGGTAATTGCCAAAACAGGCAGCTCCATCATCCCATCCCCTCCAGAAGTTTATCAGTCTTGAAGGCAGGTAGGTGTTTTGTCCTCACTGCTCTTCTTGGAAGGCTGCTCCAGAACTTCACTATTCTGTTAGATACCTTATCTAATTTCAAGTCTAAGCTTCTTCATGGACAGCTCATATCCATTTGTTCTTGTGCCAACACTGACACTGAACCTAAATAGCTCCTCTCCCTCCCTGGTATTTACCCCTCTTATGTGTTTTTACAGAGCAATTACTTCTCCCCTCAACCTTCTTTTGATCAGGCTAAATAAGCCAAGCTATTTATTCCTCAGATCATCCTAGTAGCTCTGCTCTGCACCTTTTCCACTTTGAATTCATCTTTCTTTAAAAGATAAGAGAACAAAACTGCATAAAGTATTCCAGATAACATCTCACCAGCACCTTGTATAACAGTACTAACACCTCCTTATCTCTACTGGAAATAATTCACCTGATGTATCCTAGAACCACCTTAACTTTTTCACAGCCATATCACATTGGTGGCTCATTGTTATCCTTTGATCAACCAATACATCCAGGTCCTTCTCCTCTTCTGTCACTTTCAGCTGATGCATCCTCATCTTTTAGCAAAAATTTCAGTTATTAGACCCTAAATGCATGACTTTGCACTTTTCAATATAAAATTTCACCTACTTCTATTACTCTGGTTTACAAGGTCAGCTAGAGCTTCTTGTATAATATCCCAATCCTTCTCTGTATTAACAATCTCTCTCAACTTTGGGCTTCTGCAGACTTTATTAGCACATGCTCACTTTTTGTGCCAAGATCAGTAACAAAAAGGTTAAATATGATCAGTCCCAAGACCCGAGGAACAAATGGCCCCCTGCTAAAAACCAAACCAAACCATATAACCCTGTGTTGACAGACTCTGGACTGATTTCTGAATCTCTCCTTTCAAGGACAAGGCAGTTTTGAGATCTGACTTGTGTTCATCTTTCATTCAGAAGACATCACCTTTGTTTTCCAATCCATTTAAGATCATGGCTATTCCCTCTCATCAGATTCCTTTGGTAACGGCACCCTATTAACATTGAAATAAGTTGCTCTTCCAAGGTGCCAAGCCATTTAAATGGGCCAACCATAATTTTCAATGGAGAAATCACAAAGGTATGATGTATATAAAACCATTTGATAGTTACTTGGACATATGTAATATCTATGCCCATAGGGTTTTAAAATACTTACAATTAAGATGAATAGCTTTCCCCTACACATACTGTATGTATTAGAGTGGTGTCAGTCACTGAGACTTCTGAAAGTACCACCAAGAAAAATTGAGAAATATTTGTGTTACAGGATTAGAGGAACCAGATCAAACCAAGTTTTAACAGCATTAGCCCAGTAGGATTGATCTTTCCCCTGGTGATTTACTTTCAGAACAAAAGCTGTATGAAAGAGGTTACCTAATTAAGGATAAATAGCTAAAGCCTGGAAAATGCTAACTGATCTAAATGATTTGAAAGACAAGATGGTCAAGGTAGTCTCTTTTATAGAAAAAACTTGTGCTGGTGAAAAAAACAAGCTTTTGAGCTTATAGAGACATCTTCTCCCCCTCATCTCTCTAAGCTTGTACTGAGACCAACATGGCTACACCAACACAGCAAACACCAAATGATTTGGTAATTTGACAGGTCTCTTAAAAGATGATGTTTCTCATAAAAAGGGGATTGTTTAGGTGGCTGGGTTGGTTGGCTTGCTTTATATTTTCTTTTTAAAGAATAGTTTGCTTTCAAACAAACAGTCGTTACACAAAAGTTTCAAAGACTTAAGATTTTTCAGATGATACATCAAATAAACTAGTCAATAGCAGCTAAATGGGCAAACTGTCTTCATCACGTTCTTGCACTCATGGTGGACTGTAACTGCTCACAATCAGTATGATTTTTTTTTTTTTTTAGAGTAGAGGCTGAAGGAGGGGTGAGGGAAGGTTCTTACCTTCCAAAAGCTGTGGAACAGTGCTATCCAGGGGCTACGTGAGCTGTAATACACAAAGGGCCCTATTGGCGGACTCAAAACTATATAGAAACACTACCTACCATATTCTCCCCCACCCCCCACCTTAGGGAAGGAGATACAGTAGCTGCAAAGCAGCTCTGTTGGTTCTGTATGCCAGGATCAAGGTGAAGTTCTATCTCCCCCTGCACATCCTGGTCACCAAAGAGGTACATAAGGATCAGATCTAGCAGCTAGTTTTGCAAATGTCTGAAGCCACATTAAAATAGCAAGACAGAAATGTTTTTAAGAAAAGTAGGACGTTTGAAACACAAAGCACCCAAAACTGTAGTTAAAGAGCACAAAGAGCAGGAAGGTCCTGTCTGAGTTACTAAGGACAGTGTGAATTTAATTGGGAAAAAGCCCACGTAAATATATAGGGACATTAAGTTGATGAAACAGAATAAGCAGAATACCACTGATTTCCTCTTACAACCAGTCAAATCACAATGTTCCCAAGGTTACAGATTCTATTTGTCACCATAAATAAATAACTCTCTCATAAAAATGCCTGACTAGAGACTATTCCAGGCTTTAAACTGTCACAATTGTAAGGACAGGTGATATTTAGGCAGCAATTAATGAGTTACAGGGCCCCTTTTGGGGGATTAATGAGCAGGTGATCACAACCAGTTATTGTTGATAATAGCCTCTAATGTAGAGCTTTTCGTTATAAGTGCTTTTAAACATCATAGGTTTCAGTCACCCCACAAGTGCAGAGAAGCTAAAACCTGCACCTGCATGCACTCCCACCCCCCCAGGTGGTACTGGAATCAGCTACTTCCACACACACACACACACACTCATATATAGTGTGCCACCTTTCCCACGGATCATGTAAGGAGGTGGAGCCTTTAAACTCCTCAAAAGTATAGGCTAATACCCTTGCTTCTGTGCCCAACCATACTGTGAGCTCTGATAAGATCAAATCCATAGCTGTAGAATGGGGTCAGTGGCTTGTACTGTACTCTCATTCTTCAGTGGTGGTTTCTGCTACTGAGATATGACTTAGCTTTCACCAGCAAAGTTCAGAGGTAGGATGGAGAGGCACATACATGCACAGGAATTCTTCCCTCCACAACTCAAATACCTTTCTGGGGTGTAATACTACACAACTGTTTAGCAGCACCAAGCATACACAATCACTTGGAATGGGACATGGAAAAGAAACATGATCAAAACAGAACTGACAGAGATTAAAATATTTAGGCAGAATACACCTTCCCAAACTGAAATTTAAACAGAGCACTTGGACTAACAATTGTACCCTTAAAAATATTCCATTGGAAACTTGATGGCCAGAGGCGTCCCCATCACCCCCAGTGATTAGAACAGTCTAGAAGCTACATGCTTATTCTTCCTGCAGGAAACTAGTTTTTCCTTAGAGGCCTCTCCGAAAGTATTAAGCGCCACCCCAACTGAAATCCCACAAGATCCTAGTCCAACACAGCCCCTTTGATAGTTAACATTATAATTTCACATTTGTTTGACCTGTGATACAGTTTCAGTAATTCATGACCTTGTTGACAAGTTCCAAAGGGGCAGCTATATTAGTCTAGTTCAGCAAAAACAAACAAGGAGTCCTACAGCACTTTTAAAAACTAGCAGAATTATTTATTGCATGAGCTTCTGTGTGAGAAAATACTACTTCAGTCTCTTCTGACAAAGTGTGATTTTCTCCCAAGGAAGTTCACACAATAAATAAATTTGTTAGTCTTTAAAAGTGCCACCAGACTCCTTGTTTTTTGTGACCTTCATATAAAACTCTTTAAGCATTTCATTCAACTTACAGTAAGCCACAGATTTTAAATGCCATTCTAATACCCTTCCTAAGTGAAGTGCATAAACTGTCACAAGTAATGTGTGGGTCAAAAGATAAAGAGGGCAATGTAACTAAGAGGCCTGGAAGAAATATGCACTAGCATACAGCTTTAATTTCTTGATGTTATCTGATGTGGACATAGTGCTAAAATGAGGGCAGACATGTATGGAATTAAGCGGCAAGCCATGACTTCTACTAAACACATAGGTGGGGCGCTATCTGCTCATCACCACTACTCTCTGACCTCAGGCATTTAACTGGTTCTATTGTGAGGGTATGCTCCATATCATATAACCTGTAACTGGTACCCAGGCTTACAATACTCATCACATAACCTCTAATGCAGGTTGCTTTCTGACTGGTTCATGGCAACTCTGCTAAGAGTATGAACAATGCCATTCCACACAACAGAAAGTGCCACACGTCATTCAACACATTGCCTCCTGAAGCTGGAATATCTGAACAGGAAAGACTGAATGGGATGGTCATTGCCTGGCTGGGGAAATACCCTGTTTGTAAAAACACTAAAGTCTTATCTTTGAAAGTCTTATCTAGAAGTGACTGCTGTGAAATCCAGAAAGAGTACAGGAATACGGCTGTCATAAGCCTTGAGTGAGTTACCTAAAGGAACTTTCTACATATGTCAAGAAACCAGTAACTGGAACAGTGAAGGTGAGCTGGAGAATCCATATTCATTCCAGGTCATACTGATAATAAGCAAAATAACTTATGTATACATGTTTTGTTTACCCAAGTACAGATTTCATTACGTAACACTAAGTGATTCTAAGAAGTAGGAACCTTGAATTCATAGAATCATAGAATCAACAACCCCTGAATGACTACAATGAATGACGTGCACTTGCATTTCACTAACATATTTAGCCTTAATGGTCAAAAAAATTATACTGACTGACTCACTCAGTATAGAGTCTTGACAAACTGGAGGAATTGATTACACTAACTAAGGGTATGTCTATGCTGATGACAGCAAAATCGCCACCATCGGTGTGATCTTCCAGGTGTGACTCAGCAGTGAGCATGAACTCGCTGAATCGCTGTGGAAATCACTTCACCAACTCCAGCCCTGGAACTAAAGCCACTGAAAGCCAACCCCCAAGGCATTTGCAGTCAGCTTCCCCTAATGCATCTTGGCTAGGGTTTACCAGATGTCAGGCAAAAGGAGGACATGTCCTCCTTTTTACCTACACATCCTCCCTCCAGCAGGCATTTTAAAAATACATGATTTTGTCTGGCTTTTTATTTAAAGGGGTTCAAGTACGTAAGTATTTTACATGCCTTGTGTATCTGCTGTCGACTGCCACCAAAAAGTCCAGGAAGTATAGACTAGGACTAAGATTAGTATTGTCTGTAAGAGAAAACTGCTTTCCTGCCGCAAAAGTTAGTTATGTAACATCCTGGATGTTTCAAAGAGTTTATCTAGAAATCACACAGATTTTGCAGGCAAGAGAATTGAAAGTTCCTAGACAGAGAGGAAGAAGCTTTGAATCAGGCTATAACCTGTAGGCTTTATCTGTCTGAACCGTTGGTTCAATTGACCTAAGAGTTCATAGTACTGGGGAAATTCCAGAGAAATTAAAATAGCTTCAAATTACTTACCCACATGCTATATTTGGCTTTAATATGCATGAGTAAGTGTTAAAGATTGGCTATGTGTATCATCTGAACCAAAGTGACATTTGACAATTCTGTAGCTGGGCTAAATTTCTAAATACAAATCTAAAATCATTTGATTGAACTGACTCAAATATTCCATTAAAGTTATATAAAGTTGAATGGAAGTAAATAAGGCTCTACAGTCAAAAAAATTCCACAGTTCTAGGCCAATACCAAAATCTACTCCCTAGTCTAATGCAGAAGCTGGATAAAAGTTTGCCTTTGTAAAACAAGATGGTAGCAAAACCTTGTATTAACTTGTGTAGCACCTCCAGTATGCTGTGCTGCTGTAGCTATATTGGTTGCACAATATTAGAGAGAAAAGGTAGGTTAGAGACTATTAGACACAACAGAAGATATCTCACATACTTTGTCTCTTTATTATACCTTGAAAATGTTAACAGCCCATGTTGAATTTAATTTTTAAGACTGTGAATGTTATTTAATCCTATTTTTTGTAACTTATTTGGATTAAAAATAATTTTGGCTAATAAAACCCACAAATTTAAAACAATTTTGTCTGCATTTCAGCTAAAGAACACAGAACCATAAGGAAAAAATGTAGTAGAAGTAACTGGTTAGTTTATCATTTAATCATTGTGTGTTTTTAAAACCTATCTTTCTCATATTAAGTAGCTGTGTTATTCTAGTTAAACAAAAACAAACAAGGGGGCCTGCAGCACTTTTAAAACTAGCAAATGTATTTACTGCATGAGCTCATAGGCTATCTCAATGGGTGAGCAGCACAGGCAACTGCCCAGGGCCCCGCAGGAGAAGGGGCTTCTTGCCACTCCACGGGGAGTTGGCTGGGGACTGCAGACACCATTCGGGGGGTGGGGTGGGAACCTAGTGGCAGCTGCAGGAGGGCAGGTAGTAGCCCATGGCAGCCCACAGCAGCGCTGGGGAGCCCAGGGGTGGGAGCAGAGAGTCCCACAATGGGGCCATAGAACCCAGCGTGGACTGTACAGAGGCACTTGACAGGGCTGAGGAGTCTGTAGTGGGCGCCAGGGAGCCCTGCTGTGAGGCCCGCAGCAGGGCAAGGAAGGCCAGCGGTGGGGGGCCCCATGAGCCCACTGGGGGCCTCATGGGGGGGCAAGGAGGTTGGGCAAGGGCCCACAGGGATCCTGGCAGGAGGAGAGACCTTGAAACTAGCAGGGGGCCAGTGTGGCCCCAGCAAGGGAAGGGCAAAAAAGTCAAGGATGGACCCCCACACACACACCACGTGGGGGACATGAGCTTTTGTGGAAGAAAATCCCACTTAGATGCTTGAAGATGGGAAACTCACAGAATAGGAAGAAAATAAATGCAGGGAAGTTTAAGTCATAGGATTAAGTCAAACTATTAAAAGCAAATCAAAACAGTTGTTTAGATTCAAACACAGGTGAAGAACATATAGAGGAAGGTTAGATTAAATCACCTGTTGTAAATTGCAGCTGAAGTGATAAATAAATCTGTTAGTCTTTAGAAGTGCCACAGGACTCCTTGTTTGTTTTTCTCATATTAAGTGCTCTCATCCCTTTGGGTGACCCGCAAAGCCAAAAGAATATGTAATTAGAATGTTCCGTGCCTCCTAACCATCTTTACATCTTATTAGTCACTATTGTCACAGTTTGTTCCTTTAACAGATAATGATCTGTTCTCATTATACATCTACTGTACATTTAACTTTTTATTCTCAGTAAAGGAAACACACTCCAATAGGAGGAATGTAAACACTGCTGAAGAATCTATAAATGAAACTATATCATCACTAATAATTTAACTCGACATACATAAATTCTCAGTATGTCTCTGGAATTCAATGATATCAGTACTAAGCATGAATCCATGTCTGCGCTTGAATTCAGTTTAAGTTTAATTATTTAAATCAGAGGTTCCCAACCCCTTGCCCATGAGCCAAAAGGGGTCCACAAGGCTTTCTAAAATGGCCCGTGTTCCCGTCCCTCTGTCTTGGAGCCAGGCTGCAGCCGCACTCTCCCTAGCCAGTCCCAACACAAAGCTGGGACCTGGGCTGCAGCTGCACTCCTCCTGCCTGATTCCAGTGTGGAGCCTGGAGCCAGGCTGAGGATGTACCACCCTTGCTCCTTCTGGACGCAAGAACAGGGGCTGGGCCACGGGTGGACTCCAGCTTCCTGCCCAGTTGCAGCACGCTGCTGGCAATCAGGTTATGGCCACACGCTTGCCACCGGGTCCCTGCAAGCTGGCATTAGCTGAGCTGTAGCTGGAAGCCTCCCCTGGTCCGGCACATAGATGGGAGTCGGGCTGCAGCTGCAAGTCTGCAGCCCAGTCCAGAAGACAGCCAGAAGCCTGCTGTGACTGACAGCCTCCTGGTGGGTGCCTGCCTCCAGCCTCCCACAAACACCCAGCTCCTGCAACCAGCCCCCCCCCGCAACAAATGAACTGTTTTTAACACTTAAATTTTTTTTTAAGAATTTTAAATTTTGTAAATTATTTAAAAGACTTAATAGTTTCTTAATTTTAATTTATTCATAATTTCTTTTGCACTAAAAAAGTTAATTTTCAATTATGTTGATATCTATAGTCCTTAATCTTGTACTCTATAACACACATCAATACACTTTTTGAGTTGACAGACAAGTGGCCCTTCAAGGTTGTAAAAACAATATTTGTGGCCCTCAAGCCAAAAAGGTTAGGAACCACCGATCTAAACTGTTTATGTGGACAGCGTTTTAGACGTGCCCCCATTTGACAAGTTCAGGGCTATTTTAAATACAAATGAGCTTAGAGAAAACATATGGTAGTTATTGTTTGCTTTGACTGTTGTTAAGCAACTGGAAGTTTATCAGGTTTCTTCAGCCAATTAATTGCCCATCCTGCCTTAACACAAAGCAAGATCAATGGGTCAAATCCTCAAATAGCTTTAAACCTTGTGTAAAAGGGCTTTGCATGCTACTAACAGAGAGGGCTCAGTCAGATAATTCCCACAGAGCAAGGCTGGTTAAGAATTCTTTCTGTATTTGTACTTTATTTTTTTCACTTGACAAGAAACATATTCAATCCCAGCACTTCTAAGTTAGGAATCTGTCATCATATCTAAAAAGAAACGGTGACAACTTATTGTAATTCAAGATATCATGCTGTGCAAAAGATGGAACAGAGGATATATGAAACATACTACTTTTCCCTCCTACAAACATCATCCCTGTTACAGCTTTCTACCCAAATGCATTTATTTGTTCTCTAGTGATTAAGTTCCAAAAGGCAGCCGTGTTAGCCTAGTAAAGCAAAAAAAGCAAGGAGTCTTGTGGCACTTAAAGACTAACAGATTTATTTATCGCATGAGCTTTCGTAGGAGAAAATCCTACTTCATCAGACACTTCCCCCTCCCCCCCAAGTGGACGAAGAAGCAAAGCATTACTATAAATTAAAAGACATCTCAACTATGCAAAAGCAGGATACTTTTCACAGGAATTGGCTGCATAAATATATCTATAATTAGTGAAGCTGTACAAATCCTCACATATTTATTCTTCAAAAAAAGATCTAAGTGTTACTTCTCTCATATTGTCCAAACAAAAAAAAGCATGGCTCAGAACTGAGGTGACTAAAACTAAGTGTTTTGCAAACAAATGAAGGCAAAATACATCTATACAATGTAAATTCTGTGGCTTTAGTTTGATCCCATGTTAGAAAAAGTCAGGATTCAGGGAATCAGAGATGACATCTTTGGTCACTAAAACCACCTCACTGCATCACCAATGTAATCTCATCTTGAATGCCTCCAGGTTTGCCATAACTACCATACCTCACAGTGTAAACTCTTCCACTGACAAACTGCTTTAAAATTTTTCAAATTAAGTTTTTTAACTTTTTGTTTATACTAAACTTCTGCCTAACAGGGAGTATCTGGAGCAAAACGACACTTCTGCTGAACCATCACTATGCAAACAATTGCATGCAACATCAAAATAAAAATGAATGCTGTGATTCTGAGGAATAGAGAAAGGGTTAATACAAGAGCACTGTTCTTTGGTAACTGGTATCCAAGTAAAGAGAAATTATCCCCCACCCTTTGCAGTGTTATGCTTTAAATATTTATTTGGAGTGATGTCCAGCATCTCTTATCAGAGTAATTTCTAAAATTAGCTTCTTTAACCTCCTACACTACATTACTGTAATTGATACATCCTCAAAGTCAATTAAATCTGAATGCCCTTATGTTTTCCATGCTACCACTCCCCATCTCCTGTGCCCCAATTTTAGTTTGCAAATAGAGACAGTTCTTTCATTTCCGATTTCACTGAGCAAAAAGATTCTATTCTACATGATGATATTTTGGTTAACAGGTTGGATGCTGTACAGACAGCACTGCTATTTAAAGACACTTTTAAACTGCCCCCTCATAACTGCAGATATGTTAGACTGAGTTATCAGTCATGGGTTAACGCATCTGCTTAGAGATCAGACTAGACAGTTCAAAGCTCTACAGGGCCACAGTGGAAGGGACTCTAGCATCAGAATAAAGATTTACTGATTGCCATTTTTCAGGATAAAAAGACTTTACTTCCAACATTTCTTCTCTTTTTCAATGCTTTGAAAAAAGCACCCTGTATATCCACCATTCAAAACCTAATGAAAGAGTGTGTGTTAAATTATTTTATATACATCTATAAACACTACAAGAGAAATAAGTATTGCATTAATCGTTAAACCAGAAGTTTTGAAACTAGACATACGTGAAATGAAAAGGCTACACACAGACTTCTTTTCTTATTTAATAATTTGTGAGTTAAGGAGGAGGTGTGTTGGCTCCATCAATCCATACTGATGGTTTCCCAACCCTAACAAGACAGACAGGGAGAGATTAAAAATGTAAACCAAAAGGTACATAGAATTTTGATGTCACATCAAACATCCTTCTGCTATTAGAGACTAAATATAGAAAAATTTTCACTTGCAAAGAAGTTTAAAATAAACTAGTGTCTGGTAAAAGACAGCAAACATAGAAAATGTTACCTTATATATCCTATAAATAGCCTGTAGGCTGGTAACCCTTAGAGGCAGACTGCTAGTCACTTTACCAGTTCAGCTCGCTGTCTCTTAGAGAAGTTAGGAACAAAATGGACAACAAGTCTATTTTCAAGGATCAAGACTTCCAAAGCTTAGAGCAAGGGCAATCCTACGCCTGACCAATCCACACAAAAAAGAACCAAATTTTCTGATGAGAAAATGAGCATTATGAATTTCCAAATTCAGTAATTTAGGCTGCACAATCTATTTAGAAATATTTTCTCTCTCTACTCTATAAATTAAGAAGGAAAAAATGCAGTGTCATTAACTCCACAAACCAAAGGAAATTAAAAAAAAAAAAAAAATCACTTATGATGCAGTTGCAGCCACAAAGACTTGTGTGAAAATGGAAATCTGTAATTCTCAGCAAATCTTCCCAATTGGTACAATAGCCAAAGAACTTGCACATACCAGCTCAGACAACAGAGTGAATGACAAACTTCATGAGAGAGAGAAAAGACTTAAGTAAATAAGGAATAGCCTCAAAGGGAAATGAAGTCAGGAAACAAAGACAATATTACCTGGAGAAAACCTTTAACTGAAAGAAAAAAATGTAATAATGCTCACTATTAACCTAAGAAAAGGAATGAGGCTTAGTTCCCAATTGGAGAAGAGAATATTAAGATGTACGGAAATCCAGAGCACACATGCATTGCTAAAAACAAAAGAGTTAAAATCATGGCCCCATTAAAGTCTATTGGAGTTTTACGGTTGACTTCAGTGGGTTCAAGATCTCACCCAATGTCTCAGGCCAAGAAAACGTAATTAGGATTTCTAGCCTGATATACAAATACATGGATGAGGGCACGTACAGAGGAAAAGTTAAAAGAAACAAACAGAGAGATAACTTTTGATCAGATTACCCTAATCTTTTGGTATAAGCTCAGAGAGCTAGAATTCTGCAGAGCTCTAAAAGACACTAGATGGAGGTTAACACATCCAGACATATTAAAATAATGGAAGAAGGCCACCCGTGGGCTTTCCCAAACCTGCAAAAGACCACTTATGTGCCAGCAATGAAAACTGTCCACAGAAGGCAATGCTACTATAGTCATATCCATGAGACAGCAGCTGCAAAGATCATAGATTGTATTGTTCTGTTCTATGGTAACTTGAGCCCTATCATTTTTTTAAAAGTTAATTCATTTACTTGATTGTACTCATACTTTTTTTGGGGGGGGGGGTTACTTTTTAAAATATTAATTCACCACATACTGTTTCCATCACTGTTGAATACTGGATAGCAAATACTGACAGCAAATAGCATGTGATCAATCACTATTATTTAAAAAATAAAGTTTGGGTATATTAAAATATTTATAAATAAGTTTATTAAAGATAATCTTCTGGTTGACAATCTGTCAGCTGAAAAGGAAGTGAAATTCATTAGGTCATTAAGTAAAGTGGTCACTGAATTATTACTGTGAAAATATAGATAACTTGGTTATGGATCACTAAATATAAAAGCTGTACATATAAAACAAGCATCATTCAGATAGGACTTACACTCATAACACAGAGGTACTTTTCTCAGGCAAACGCAAAGATTAAATAGCTTTAGAACATACTTTTCAGCTTGATAAACCAAGTCTAAAATAGATGTATGTTTCTTTACAAGGATGACAAAGTTAGAAAGATTCCCCGACCAAAGAAGACCAAAACTTCTGCCATGAAATATTTGAGCGTTAGTCTTCACCATCATAAGCAATTATTTAACAAAAAGGAAAAAAGTGAGCTGATGAGGTAGATTCACAATCCTCTACTGTTTTTAGCAAAATTTAAAGTCGTTTTGTGACACATAAAATGAAAGCAAAGAAACTTTATCTAAAACTTAATAATAAGGACAATGTCTTCTGCAAGCTTAATGAGAAGTGGAAATCTAATTCTCCTGTTCTGAGCAGAGGAAAGTTCCCTTTCAAAAATACATTCATTGCCCCCATTAAAACATGGAGCATTAGGTGTCAAACCAACTTCAACTTACTCAATACAAACAGCTCGGAAGGACTTGGGTGCATCATTTGTGCAGAGAACTTTATTCAAAGTTTCTTGGAGATGTTACTTTGCCCATTTTCCTTTGGAGGAACAGATCTGGTTTTTAAAACAGGATTTTTAGAACTGTCTATAATCAGAGAAGCAGGCTTTATTGTGCAAAGGTGTTTCCATAGTTCATAAAGAGTTCTGAGTCTTACTTTCCTTATTCCCCCTCCCCCATCAGCAAGTAAAATATGTACTAGAGAGTCTACAGTATACAAATTAAACATAAAAAAGCACCAGTTATGACAAGAACAACTAACATTTTATGACTCAGAATTAGTAAAGTTAAAAAAGGTTACTCCCTCCATAGAGTTAAATCTATCGTCTTAACATTCAAATGAAAAAAAATTCTTGCAAAGGAAGCTATTTCTGCTCCCAATCATTCTTTGAAATAATCTGATTAGAAGCCACTATTTCAGTACTTCAAGATGTCTTGCTGAGATACTCATCTCTTTCTCAGCACCTAATTTATTTCCTATTTTTAATGTGATCAACTGAAATGTTTTAAAGTCTAAAAATTAAAGTTAGGTGCAGAAATAACACACACCAGAACGTACATACATGTCCTTTTATGCAGAACAGAAAAGTCAATGAGTTCTTCATAGCTAAGAATACTGATGAACGAGAAATACTGAAAACCAGCTGATACCACTCAATTTTATTATTTATAATAATATCTAACATGTAAAACAATTAGTTTATTCACAAATATATTCTCCACCAATAAAAGTCCTCTGTTTCCAGACTCAGACTATGATGCAGAATTAGATTAATGGAAAATGCAAACTTTAGCAAAGGCACTACATGATATCATCCGAGTGATATGTACTTGGTGGTTATATGTCTGGTGAAAAAAATACTAAACATGGCTCTGATCTTGCAGTGTACAACGTGCCAGCTCACATTCAGCTCTCTGAAGCCCTGCTGCAAGATCAGGACAATTGAGTTTATTGCATCCTGGGTACTTCCTTCTATTTTCTTTATTAAATGAAAAAAAAAATAAATTAATATAAAAGTCTTTGGGTGGAAATAAAATGTAAGAGTCTCCTGAGATTTGCTAGAAGCTCTGCAGGGGTAACTCAGTCACTAGAAGGGTAGAGGGAGTGACTGCTCATGGATAGACTCAGATGAGGAAGAGAGAGAGCGGTCCTGGTCCTGCAATAGCTCTGCATGTGTTAACTCTGAACTCCACAAGACTACTCACAAGGATAACATTTTCTCTCATGTATATTTGCATGGGCAGATCTTTAACACTGAAAGGCTGCATGAGAAATCTACAAAATGGAGTCCATTAACTCACTTACAGTCGCTTACTTATTTGCTAAATTGAGCCGCTGAGAAAAATGGGCTACAGATTCAAACAACATACATGCAAGCTAAAACATTTATTTCTGAAACAGTTAGAAGGGGATCTTCTGGCAAAAAAGACAATTAGAAATAAAATGGTGTCTGGCTTTGCAACAAAAGTACAAAATGCTAAGGTAAACTTATTATAGTCTACCATGAGCAGTTTAGCTCAGTTTCTTATGTAAGTTAAAAGGAGGAGCTGAAGCAAGAAAATATTTTCATACAAAATCACCTATAAATAGCCAAAATCACAATAACTAACAAGGGGTTTCAGACACATTTGCTATGGAATAATAGTTTTGACAGTGCACATGAAAATTACATTAAATAGCTATGACACAGGCATTTCTCAAAGGACACAACAGGTCGAATCCCAAACCCCGAATGTTTTCGGGGGGGGGGGTGACTGTCTTCATTTTTTTATTTTTTTCCCAGCATACTTTGGCAACAGTTGCATAGCTTGTCATAACACAAAAGCCTCACTGAATTTGAATTCAAAGGATAACATTTTCACAGAGGCATCATTCCATCTTCCATTTGTACATGAAGAACTTGAACGCATGGTTTTCCACACTACCACTTACATGTGGAAACAGGAGGTTTGCATTCATTATTGCATGCATTATGATGCACAAACAGCCATCCATGAAAATTACATAGTGCAACTGCCTGTAGCTGTATGTTTAAAGTGTGTATGTTCAAACTGTGTCCAGAAAGCTAAACTCAAACAGAAACACACTTATATTTACTATGACCTTGAAAAGATAGCATATCAGTTAATCTGCATGCTGACATGTACATTATCATTTATGCCAACACATACAGATGCTTGCATTACAGCACAATAGTGACTTTACAATTTCCATTTTGCTATCAAGCTTTAATTGTAATATCTACAGTATTCAATTATATGATAATGAATCCAGGAAAAATACTGAAATTTTACATTATTCCTTTCCTTTACATCAATTATCAAATTTGAACAGCTCAATTGTCAATATTTAAATATAAAGAATTGTTCATGGAAACATACTGTTGTCTTCCCTAAACAAACGAAGTTGGATATGAAATGAAGAAGTTCTATTTATCAGATTTTTGGCAACAAAATTTCTGTAAATATGTTTATGAGGTGGATAAAGTAAGGGAAAAGCCCATTCATTTTCAATGTTACAAGCTACTAGCTAGGAAATAAAATATGTACTCATAAGTGATTTACTACTGAAGAATGGAGTTTTTGGTTATGGGCTGATAAACATTAGTGCTAAAGATCATGAAGAAAGCAGAACTGCTCATGTAAAGAACTTGCACAGTTTCTACCAGCATGAGAGATTATTCATTCATCCTGCCACTTCCAGCCTTCACCAGTCATCCTCACCTGATGCCGCATTCTTTCCTTGCCTCCCAGATAGTCACACCTCCTCCCTCTCCACAGGATTACAAAGCGCCACAAAGAGAGGACGGCTGTCAGGGCTATTATGTTATACATGCATAATGGAAAATAACTATATAGAAGGCTATGAGGTATCTTAGAATGTATTCTTCTTCAGCAGCCACAGGAAAACGCAAAATCATTCATATAAATCTATTTTAGTCCCCCAGGAAAGCACAAAATATATGCTAGATCTATAAATATCTTCAGGGAATAGTTGTGAAAGAAAAGGCCTGGGCAGAGTGACTAATGAGCTTATCAGCCAGAGATAATCCTTTACAACAACATGCAAGGATGTTGAGAAAGGTGAACAAGTATTATACTATCTAACTTCAGCAGGAAGGTACAGTACATGTCAATATCAACTGATGTGTAGGCCAGGAAGTTGCCAGAGTACCACACTTAAAGTTTTCAGATTAAAAAATTCCTTTCATATTCTAAACTTCTACACATGATTTATAGAAATTTCTCATTAATATAAAACTTGGACATTTTCAGATCACACTACAAGCAGAGAAACATCTTGGCCGATAAGGATACTTTAATTTCTTTGACATTTATTTAATGCCAATCAAGTTGTGAAATAGCCTACCCCGAGCACTGAAAATTCTCTGCCACAAGCAGTGTTGTTTGGGAAATATTAAAGAGTTACTGTAGTCAGTCCACAGTTCTGGTTTAGAAACAGCTTTCTTTCTCAGCCCAAACTTGATACCATAACTTTCTAAAAAAGTTTAAAATTAAAGAACAAATTAAAATATCCTTCCTTTTGGACTGAAAAAATGTATCTACTTATCATTAGATTTGGGTGACATTTTGATACTGCTCAGACTGTGTATTTTCAGGTTATGAGCCTTAGAACAAATATTTTTACATTTTAAAAATTGTTCTTTAATGTTTTGGTCCATTAACATCTTAAATATGGCTCCAACTAACATTTCTGGAAATGTTTTTACACTGTAGTCCTGGGCAAACACATAGGGCTGAAAATTTTATCGTATTTTGGAGCTTAAGTCTCAGTTACAAAAGCCATTTGGGCATTTAGAACCCTGTCTGTAAGTAAGACACAGGTGTCTAAGCACCCAAACATCTTTTAAAACTGTAATTTAAGTGCCAAAGTCCCTTAGGTTGTTTTGAAAAATTTTACCCTAATGACAAGATGTAATTTTCTCTAGCCATCTATAGTGACACCCTTCCCCCAACCATTTCCAATAAACATTACCAATTAAATGTGGAAGCATGAGGACCTTTTAATTTCCATGCACTCTGATGAAACACAATGTCAGTAGGTGAAATTTATGGGAATTGCAATCTGAGTACCAATGGAGAAGAGAAAAGGAGGAGTTTAACACACTGCCCATTACTCTGAACAACTTATTTCAGCGTTCTAGAGACATACTAAACCCATGTACCACACTTCTAACATGAGCAACATACTGATGACAGCAGCCCATATTCTACCAAACAACATACAAATTACATTCTTACTTTATAGGAACCAGCTACTCATCCACACATCCCCCCTTACAACTCCTTCTATCAAGACCACAACTCCAACTTCCTGCTTCTTATCGACAACACTCTCCCCAACTACAGTCCAGCGATTACTGTATTTTCACATTTCATCATCAATATACTATATTAAAAAACCTTTAACAACTACTCTATATAGAGAGAATGCAAACACTAAATTTGTCTTATTCTCTCATTGGGTGGATCTAAGACTCAGCCAGCCATGCACAGAAGATCCTTACTAGGACCCAATTACTCTACAAACAGTAGCAGCAAACCAGAGAGTTATCTATGTAATTCTACAGGAAAAATATCAATGCAACCTGATTTGTGCCACATCAAAGACAAAGAGGAGCATTTATCATTCACATTCCAATAGTGAGTAAAGGTGCCAGCTGAGACTAGTGTTCAATTATGATTGATGTGGCATAAACACATAGACAGAGAGAGCTTGTACTGAAGGTTCAAGCCCCAGAGGGTTGGACTTGATGATCTCACGAGGTCCCTTCCAACCCTATGATTCCATTCCATTCCAAAAAGAGCTTAGAGAACACAAACACTAATAAAGCAGACAGAGAAGCAAAATACAAAGGTGAAAGTCTTGTTAGTTAACATTAACTTTGTTCATTTAACAAATTTCCTGCTCACATGTACAGGATCTCCAGTCAGTTGCTCTACAAGTACCGCCTAAATACAACCTCCTTTAACTTGAGCCAGTACATGGTGATTGATTTAACACCATAGTAAAAACCAAGATTACACAATTTTTAAAAGAACCTGGAATAGTTAAAATAGGTGTTAGTTTGGCTGTGATGTGCATTACACACCCATGATCATAGTGTAAGGACAGGTAATGTCATCTACAGGATCTTAACTTTGAAATTTTGAAACTTTTGTTCCCCAGTTCATAAATTCAACCTTATAATTTCCTGCCGTCTGTGTTTTGTCCTAAATAGGTAAAAAGCATATCTATTTTAAAATATAATTTTTACAACAAAACAGAAATATAAATTTCATAAGTCCTTAGCTGCAAAGGATTTTAGGCTCAAGGTGAGGAGAGGCATTGTACCCTGTAATACAAGGCCTTGCATGTTCCCCCTACAAGGCAACGTCACAAACACCCAATACAGCAAAAGTGAAATATCTACCACGGCTTGAAACGCTTCTGTCTTCAGCTGTTAAAGGTGAAACAGAAAACTCTGACAACAGTCGAAGAAACGTTTTTAATGTCACCTTGAATATTTATATTTTTCAAAACCCACAAACTTTCTTTTCAGCAATAAAACTACCTTTTCCTCCCCTTCCTATTTAAATATCTGAAGAGTAAATGGAATTACTCTAGGGAAATAACCTTCTATTTCTAACAAAACATCAGAATCAATAATTAAATGAAACACTTGGTCTCGGATTATAATTTCCTTGTCAAAGGACATAGAAGACAACCATCTGCCACTATCATTGCTTCCTCCATCTGTCTTTGGCACTCTGGTACATTAAAACCCAGCAGCCACAGTTTTCTCCTCTCTGAAGTTCATTCTGCTAGGGAATGAAAGTGAATTAGGAGAATTCAGAGGTGACACTGCCTGCCTTAAAGAATACTTCCAAAAGCAGCACTACATGCATTCTCTTCTATGTCAAAAGCTTTGGCCTTGATTCTCCACTACATTCAAATTGTGGATGGATGCAGTGAAGCAATGCAACTGCACTGAGATAGTTGCAGTGCCTCAATCCTTGGCCGCGACAGAAGAGTGTACAGAAGGAGACCTATTCCAACTTAGACCAATGGAGGGTAAGACATATCTGACTTCCACTACACCATGGCACCTTTCATGCCCACATCTCACTGTGTTCCTTTCCTCCCCTTACATAGTGGGTTTAGTAACTAGCATAGAAAGCAATGACACCATCTCTACTAGTTTGCTGGTTGCTCACTGGCGGAGGACTCCCCTCAGTGAAGGGAATGTTCCACCAATGATCTCCACCTATTTTAAGGCCGCTCTGTACTGCTTATGTGTTGTGAAGCGGCTTTACCAGTCCACAGACAGCCCATCACCAACAGAAGAAAAATTAATTTAAGTGAATTCTACTCTAAGAACCTGATGCAAATATCACTGAGTCTTTTCCACTGAATTCAGTGGTCTTTGAATCGGATACTAAGAGCAGGAAAATACAGCTATTCCAACACAAAAATACCAGTGAAAATAACTAAATTACAAAGCATGTTGTAAGGAGTATGCCAAACAGATTCACAAATAAATAGCAATACAACACTAAATCTACTGGATTTATGACCATCTGCTAATACATGAAATAGGAGACAAGATACAAGTCAAACTGCAACTGAAAGAGGCCATGCTTTTTATAACGCTTCTATAGTAAACAAATAAGGATTATTGGACTAGAATTTCCAGATCACCCTGGGTTCTTTGTAACACCAAAGAGTAACCCCCCCCATGTGACCTGAAAAGGCAATCTGTTGTCCTAGTTCTTGTTAAACAACTGAAAACACCTTGATTTCCTTGATCTTGTGAGAGGGCTCTGAAAAATTAGCAAACCTAGTAGGATTAGGGTCTCCCAAGAGACTGAAAACAGAGCAAGTAACAGTGAAAGGCTCTGTAGTTAAACTATTCAAAAGTGGTAACCACATTTTTCAGGAGATATGAATTGGTATTTCCCTATTGACTAGTTACACCACCTGAAAATATGGCTACATTTTTTGTTTCTGCAGGTGTCTAACTCAAACTGCTGACTTGCGGGAAATGGGGGGGGGGGTTGTGAGATTTATCCCAATCCTCTCCCAAACGCTACAAAACTCCCTATCCCAATTATCCAGTTCTCCAAAGAGCCACCTCAACAAAACAGTGATGAGAAGGCTTAATATTTCAGTTACATATAGGGTAAAAAACAAGAACAAAAAAAAAATAGTAAGGAACTGAACAACAATAACAAAACCTTTTAAGACCTCCTTCTACAGTGAAAAAAGGAACTTTTTTAAAATTTACCTTTAAAATACTTTCCTCCCCTTCTGTGGAAACTTTTTTCAAGTCTCCAAAGTCAACACTAAAGCGAGAACATTACAAACACTCAAAGCAATTTTATGAATCTTATGACGGCTTTGGCACATCCCTTTCTCCTGAACACCCTTTCTCTTTTAGATGAGTAAGGGATAGCCACTTATGAAAGCTTCAAGTGGGGCAGTAATGCTCATCACTCAGCAATCCATCACACAATACTGACTTACCTAATGAAAGTCAGGCTGGAGCATGGACAATTCTGGACAGCTTTTCTATAAGCAGTCTCATCAGAACGTAAAAAACCTTCCTACACTGTGAAGTTACAAAACAAAACAAAAAATTTTTGATGCAGCCTTTTAATCTGATGTCTATTCATTTGGTTTCAAGATTAATTTTTAATTGCTTGTCACTGCTAACACATCATGAGTAGATAATATCAGTTCTTTTAATTATAAAATATTCCACTAATTGCTTTGTTAGAAATGCAAAGTATGGGGTGTTACAGACACGAAAGCTTTTTTCTACAGCATTTACAGAGAACTAGTCTTCCCAACTGTCATGGAACCTTCCCTCATAGTGACTTATATCCACACTGGGATTCTCTTTTCCCTAAAAGGACCACCAATCTTCCTGGGATCGAACCAGCATCTCGTTTTCCGTATATCACCTGGGGGTGGGGGGGCGCAGAGTGGTCAGGTCCCCACCACTGGGTTGAGAACTACATTCTATGCAATATCAAGTATTAATGACTGACAAAATTAACCTGTCATATTTCAGATTTAATTCATAAGAATCTGGACTACATGTAAGAATATAGCCAATATACAACAGGGAATCCATGTGTGTAACATGAAGAATGAACAAACAGTTGAGAAAATACTGTCACATGCTGAAGCTGTGTGTATAATATTGGAGCTGAGTTGAAGCTGAAACAGCCAAAACTCTGGACAGAATTAAAAAAAGTGGTAATTTCATATTCAGTTAAGTATTTGTGGGTTCAAAAAAAGAAAAATGTACAATTTATGTTAGAGCGTCTAGTAATGAGACAGAGTTTCATGAACGCAGATATCATGGTGATTTATGTAAGCTGACAACTCAGTTACAGCCAAAACTGAGACATAACCAAAATGAGGGCACATGAAATTCAAAGAAGGAAAAAAAAAATATTTTTTTCCTCATTTTAACTGAATTAAATTCTACTCCTCTGGTCACCTCTTCTAATATAAAAAAGAAAAAAATTAATCTTAAAATAATAATACTGAAAACAAGGAAAACTCATGACTATCATTTTTGAGGGGCTGCTGTATCACAAAAAGGCTGACTCAATCACTTTTCTTCACGATGTTATCTTGTGATGGACTTTTAAAGGAACAGCGGCCTCAGTGGCAACACAGAAACCAGGACTGTCAATTTCAGGGGCATCTTTTACCAATGTACCTAAGTGATAAGAGTTTAAATGGAGACTGCCCCAAACCGAGAATGTGTTCTAGCTCACTATGAGTCACGGTAGGATTCTGCGTACGACTGAAGGGGACTTTCAAATAAGCCTATAAGAAAGGTTGCCCATATTCTCTTGTTATACCGTCAGAAATCACTAAAAATTTGAAGGCCCAGACCAGCTGTGCACAGAGAAACACTAAATCAGAAAACTAAGTACTTAAGTGTAAGTAATCCCATTTATTTCAGTGACTCGTACTTAAAGCAAGGCACATAGTTAAGAACCTTGTTGAACTAAAGGTCCAGTTCTCAGATTTTTAAATATATTTAGGCAAAGCTGCAACAAACTGATTTTGCATGTT
This sequence comes from Podocnemis expansa, assembly GCA_007922195.1. Lineage (NCBI taxonomy): Eukaryota > Metazoa > Chordata > Testudines > Podocnemididae > Podocnemis > Podocnemis expansa. The sequence goes on along the minus strand of ML681966.1, from coordinate 55,333,047 downwards.
ATTTAGGCACTTAGGCACCTAAATCCCATCAACTACCAATTGACTGCTACTGCTAAATCAGTAAGGCACTGAAACGCTCAGTGCAGAACGACTGAAGACCTTTACAAATCTGGGCCCTTGTGCCTAGGCCATCTCCATACAGAAAAGGATTTGGGGATTAAAAAAAGAGATTTTAAGAATCAAACTACTGTGTACAATTTTTAAATGGAATTTTCTATCTTAATTCTGCCTTAAGAATATGAAAACTAATAACACAACGAAAAGAAAAAGGCATGAAAAAACAAGTGTCTTCATCCATATATGACAGGATGCTGAAAACAGATCAGAAGTTCTTCATATTTACCCAACATCCCACTCAGGGGTTTCATACTGCAGGCCATCACAAAAATATCAGAGTGCCTGGTGGATGTCACAGATTCTCTTTTTGAGGATAAAAACTCTGCTTAAGGGAGGGTTTAAATTTTTTTTATTGTTTTTAATAACTTTTTTGGCTGGCTTGTTAGCACAGGATAGGGCAGAAGGAAGTGTGTGTTTCATTCTTATGGTCAAAATAAGAATGTGTGAGATAAGAATATTTCTATTAAAAATAAAAGAAATACATCAAACTCTAAAAAACCAAGCCATTCATTTGATCTAATTATAGATTTAGATGCTTAACTTTAGGCATCTGAAGTTGAAAATGTTAGTAAAAGGGTTTATAATGGAACTTAGCGGAAGTCTGAGCTTTATAGTTAAACGACTATTCCATAATCTTGTTTATATAAGATGTATAGTCCTACAGCCAGCAGGCAGCTTGTTAATTGGAGTAATTTACTCTTTATATTTATGGGCTGTCCAGAAGATACAGAAAGTGCTGTTAGTAGGCAATATTCTGTCATTTTACACTGTATGTCTTACAACAGGTGATGTTAAAGTCTGATGGTTAACAGAACATGATATGGAATTATTGTATAATTATATTTATCATCAATAGAACCATACTATATTTTAAACAGTGTTAACTTATTTTGCATCTCTCTTTCCTATTTCAAACCGGGAACAATCTACTTTCAGATGTTTACCTTCTGCCATACAATAGTTCATATAATGTTCTCTACCACCCCGGCACAAAATTATCTACATATTTCAATCAGCCGGCGTAGGGAAACTCTCTCTCTACAACAACTCATGTCTTAATTTATTGGATGGAACTGGTAGTCTATTTTCTAAAATGTAATGGTGAGGGGTAAAATCTAATTTTTTTTCCAGTATTACATTGATGTTCACAACATATAAAGGCCAAAAAGGTTACATAAATAATTATATTCTCCCCATCAACAGGAGAGAGAGCCTTCTAAACATAATCAGAAAACTGAATCTAACCACTCTAAATATCCTATACGAGAACATGACAGCACGAAATTGCAGCTATACATGCATTCCTCCCATATCTGTTTTTCTCTAAATGACTTCAAAATTAAATCAATGACTTCCAAATCAATTGCAGTATTTTATATTGTACAGTAATTGATTTTCTGGTGAACCTTTAGCTATCTACCATTTAAAATACTTATCCATGTAAGCTGTACTCCAAAACATGATCACAGATAATAAACGATCCGTAGTATCATGACATTTATTTACCTCCTGAATCTGAATCACTATCCAACGCAGACCAAAGCTTTCTCTCTCAAACACTTACATGTGTATAACTTTATACATATCACATCCCACACAAGGATGGATTACAAGCTATGAGAAGAACCATCCCAGATGACGTCACAGCACAGCTTGTGACTGAACTTTTTTGCCTTTGTGCTCACCCACAACCATTTCAGATTTGAGGATAATTTATACCTCCAAGTCAGTGGCACTGCTGTGGGTACCCGCATGGCCCCACAATACGCCAACATTTTTATGGGTGACTTAGAACGTTTGCTCAAGTCTCATCCCAAAACACTTCTCCTCCACTCACGCTACATTGATGACATCTTCATCATCTGGAGCCATGGCAGGGATGCTCTTGAAGATTTCCACAGAGATTTCAACAATTTCCACTCCACAATTAAATTGAGCCTGGAACACTGCACACAGGAGATCCACATTCTGGACACTACAGTACAAATTAGGGATGGACACATCAACACCACTCTATGCCAAAAACCTACTGATCAGTATAATTATCTACATCCCTCGAGCTTCCATCCTAAACACACCAGACAATCCACTGTCTACAGCCAAGCCCTAAGATACAACTGCATTTTCTCTGATCCCTCAAGACCAGGGCCAGTGCAACATGGTAAGCACAGTAAGTGTTGCAAGGGGAGCACCAACCTTCGAGGGGTGTCAAAATGCACTGCACTGCTGACGTCACTCATCTGCCTGGCATAATCAATCTGCTGTGCTGCAGGAGGAAGCCAGAAACCCTAGTACCGGTGCTGCCTCAGACAGAGGCAAACATCTTCAAGATCTCTATCAAGCTTTCTTTTAAAAACTACAGTACCCACCTGAAGAAGTAAAGAAACAGACTGACAGAGCCAGTCAGGTACCCCGCAGTCAACTACTACAGGAAAGGTCCAAAAAAGAAAACAATAAAACGCCACTGGTCACCACGTACAACCCTCAAATCAGACCTCTACAACAGATCATTACGGATCTACAGCCTAGTTTAAAAGATGACCCCTCAAAGGGTCATTCACCTGCTCATCCACCAATGTGATTTTTGTCATCATGTGCCAGAAATGCCCCCACGCCCTTATACATTGGGCAAACAGGACAAATCCCTATGCAGAAGAATAAATGCACACAAAACTGACATCAGAAATCACAAGCCAAAAACAAACAAAAAAACCAGTTGCTGAGCACTTCCATCTTCCTAATCACTCCATTGATGACTTGTTAATGATGGTCCTCAAGAAAATCAATGGGACGTAAGACTTCAAACAGAAACAGCTGAAATCCAATGAATATGCTAGTTAGATTATGTGAAAGCAGGCCTTAATTGTGACTATAGATTCTTTTCACATTATAACACGTCATCTGACTTCACTCTCCCTATGTGTTGTTTTCCAGAGTTTGAATCCTTACAAATGCTGATTTGCTGTTGCAGTATGACCTGATCCCATGTCTTACACTCCCCTGCTGCATCTATTTTCATCCCATTCTGTAAGTTCCCCCTCTTCAAAGCATCTGACAAAGTGGGATTTTCTCCCACAAAAGCTCATGTGATGATTAAATCCATTAGTCTTTAAGTGCTACAAGACTCCTTGCTCTTCTAGACTAACATGGCTGCCTCTTTTGAATTTATGCACATCAGTAGTCCCACAGAACTTCTCAGGTGCCTAGCTACTGATCTACATCAGTGGTTCCCAACGTTTTCCAGGCTGGGGCCCCCTGGTCATAAAAAAAAAAAAAAAAAAAGAGTCTGCATCCCCCACCTCGGCTTTTTTTTATCCAGAGGAGGCTCTGCTGGGGAGGATCCAGCCCCTGCCAGCAGAACGCTCCTCCCCGTCCCTGTCCCTTCCCCTGAATACTCCCCCCAACCACCATTCTCCAATCCCCTCCCTGGTTCCCCCCAACCTCCCCCCAGGGCCTCTTCCCATGCTCCCCTTACCTGGCCAGAGCCGCTGCACCTGGCCTCCTCCTAGGCTATGCTCCTGAGCATGGTCTAAACATGTTCAGGAGGCAGGAGTTTTAAGAACTCCCTGCCTGGCAGAAGCTCCCTGCTGGCCGGAAGCCTGGGTCTCAATTTACCCCAGTGGCATCCAGCCCCAGCTTCCTGCCTTTCCACGGACCCCCCCCCCCCAGAGCCATGCTGCAGCCCTCCAGGGGTCCGCAGCCCACAGGCTGGGAACCACTGATCTACATCATGGCTTCCAGATCAAAACCTAAAGGTTTAACAACTCAAAATTAACCCTAGAACATCAATAAAGCACATTCACTGAAACCAAGATTTTTCAAAACTAGAAACAGAAAAGGAAAAAAAAGTTCCCAAATCCATATATAAGCAATTAAATAAGAAGCCTGATTTTCAAAAGTGTCAGGCACCCAGCAGGTGAAGTGAGGTCTGTTAAAAGAGCTTTCCAAAGGCAAAATGGTAGTTTAAGTGCCCAGGTCCCACTGACAGTCAAAGGGAATTAGGCACTCAACTGCAATTTAGAGTACTTCCCCCAACCTGGAACAGAAGCTCTTCGGAGATCAGCACTTTTGACAATCAGGACTCCTCCTAAAGCACATGTTGCAGCCTTATGTCATGCACCTTTTCTAAACTTTTAGTCTGAACATATAAAACAGTAATAAACAAAATTAAGCTGTATTATACATTTGCATGTGTCATTTTATTGACCAAGTCAGCCACCAGTAGCTAGAAGGCTCAGAAGTAACAACTGCAGATAAAACACTTCAGTTTTAGGTATGCTTTAATTTATTCAGAGTGAAAAGAGTCTCAAATGGTTCACAGTTTGCCTTTAAATGAACAGTGAGAATTAGTCTACTGCAAGCACACGTGCAGTTTTGTCACCACTCTTCAGCAATTTTCTTAAACACAAAAGTATGTGGCATTGTAGCACTGAAATCTAATATTCAGCAGAAACTATTCCCCATTTACCTCTATTTCAAGTTATTTTCAGAGCACACTCCACTTGACCTTGCAGAAACCTGACAATGGCAGCAGTCAATGGAAAAACTATCATGTCAAATCATGAATTACGTTTTTGCAATGGAAGCAACTGCTTTTGTCCCATCTCTCTTCAAATGTATGCTCAGAAGTGAAAGACAGCACAGAGAAAAAGTGATTACAATCTGTTCCTGGTTGTGTAGGTCAAGCCTTTCAAATCATTATTTTGAACGATTTCTTGGTGCAGAAACAACGTTCTTCCTTTGTGTTTCTAACAGCAGCTAGAACAATGGGGCCTGAGATGACAAACCCTTCCACACAATCATAGTGCAAATAAATAATAATAATGGCCTAACATGGTGGAGGGAACACAACTGATTCCAAACAAGTGCATAACCAGTGGAAGCCCATGGCCTAACTAAATGTTGGGGCTAAGAGAAACTGCAGCTCCCTCCTGCAACCTAAAGGCAGAAACTCCACAGATTTAAGTCAATTGAAAAATATACAAACAACTTCAATAGCAACGGATCAAGTAATTATTATGACCATATTCTGGAAGAAAAATTCACTCCATGTGCATATCAAGATGAATTGTTTATGCTTATCTATACAACACTGTCTGAATAAAGCAAACACATTCAACACTAATTTATTTGTCACCATTTATCTCATTTACTTATTTGCATTTCACATATTTTAGACCAGGAAAACAGTCCTGCCATGGTACATCTATTATAGCTGGTTCTGATTTCTGGTTTTCATGATACCACACCACTGCAGATGGACACTTAAATTTCATAGAATCATAGAATCCTAGGGTTGGAAGGGACCTCATAGGTCATCTAGTCCAACCCCCTGCCAGAGGCAGGACCACTCCCACTAAACCATCCCAGTCATGGTTTTGTCCAGCCGGGCCTTAAACACCTCCAAAGATGGAGACTCCACCACCTCCCTTGGCAGCTCATTCCAATGCAATTTAATTAAAAGCTTTTCATTTAAGATTTTTTTTTTAAGTGATTTGATTTAAAGAAATATTTCTCAGTCACATTAGGTATTGCACTTGCCATTTATCTCTTTTTGTTGTGTTCTTTTAACAATGTATATATAATTTGGATCTAATATTACTTGACATTCTCTCTTTATGGAAAAGTTTTTAGAAAAAGATGATTAACAGGCAAAAAAGATACTGCATGCCGTTAACATCCATTTTTGCAAAAAAAAAAAACCAAACAGGGATGGAAAAAGGTCAACTTAGCACAGATTGTTTCAATAAATGTTTTAATATAAGCTAATTGGGGAAACTTTAAAAGCTATATGCTAGGGGTGGTCAAACTTATGGAAGTCAAGAGCCACACAAGTTGATTATTAAACCTTTAAGAGCTGCACTGAGGCATCTAGACATATACTTTTACCTACTAAATTGATGGGCTGACATTCTTCCACAAGCCATGCTTTTTCATTCAAGAGCCACATGCGGCTTCGAAGCTGCAGTTTGGCCATGCCTGCTATATGCACTAAAAATATACAGGGAAAGACAATGATGAAATAATTCCATGTCTTTTTGTGGATAAGGTGTCCTACAAAAACAGTCAAAACAATATTTATTGAAGGCTGTTTTCTCGGAAATTTACTCAAGTCTTAAGGTATGTAATCTCTTGAGAAGCCTTTCAAGAAAAGGCAAAAAGCAAATCATCATATGCTGCTGTCAAAGCTGGGTATCAATCACAAAAGTTCAGTGGTACCTTGAGCTGGCATACAGCAAATCAAGGTAATCTACACCACAGTATAAAATCTTCACTGCAATGCAGTACCACAGTAACCAAGAATTTCTCAATGATACATGACATTTTGGTTTAGAGTACTGACAAAAATAAGACTGCTCTTTCAATGAAGAGTTTGAATAAAGTCAGTCAAATGATCAAAGCTACAGGAGAAACACTAATTCCAGACAACAAGCTCCGAAGAATGATAACCAGTAACAAACATTCCTGCAAAAAATCTTCCAAACAACATAATATCTAAGCACTAGAAGGAAGACTGATATGAAATACAAATAACTCACAGGCCTCCCTTGTCTGATTAAATTACTATCCCATCTCGTGAAGAGGTTAAAATATAAATGAAAGCTTCAGATCAGCAAATCCCATCAGATCATCAAATATGGTTATTATGTAGGTATTCCATCTGTTCCTGCAGCTACATGAATATGCAATTGGACTGACACTATTGCACCTGCAGTCATGTTGTTGAATATTAGAAGCAGGCTATTTCTAATTATAAAAAGTTTTGGAAGCATTGAAAACAAAACTTCTTGCCACAAACTGTGTTTGCTCATGAACTCCATACATTGATAGTTCACATTTCCTATCCTTTCTAAGCTTTGGGATGAAGTGACTTTACAGCATAGGAGTTCTATGTTTAAAAATTACACTAAGTAGTATCATTTTAACAGCTGTTTTCAACACAGTCCGCATCTTGGTCATAGTTAATGTTTGTCTGAAAATGAATTTCTAGTGCTCTCTAACATTTTTGCTTTCAGATCAAAACCGGGGAGATCTGATGATATACATAGTAATGCTACCTTGGAATTTCAATCTGCACCCCATGATTTTAGCCTACAATAGTGTAATAGCCCTGAACAAAGAAACAAAACAGACAAAACACAGGAAAAGAATTCTGAGCTTCCCATCTTAGTAAATAAAACAGGTTTTGCTCAAACCTCAAGCCAAATTATTGCTGATCTGTCTACAACTGATTAGCAAAAGAGACATAGCAGACTCTTGGCCTCCATCCTCCAACGGGTAACGCGGCTACAGTTTCAAAATGACTCCACAAATGTACAGAAATTCATGTCAAAGCAACACAAGATACTTTTGCTGGGAAGCCACACTCAGTATAACCTTCTGGTACAGTTATGAAAATAAAATATCTCCCATTACAAAGAGCAATTTACTTTATGGTTGCCATCAAAATACCAACACTGTTGCTTTTCATTAATAGAAAGCTATATTTTCTTTAAAATTCTCTTTAATTTGATACCTTTATTTTTTTTATAACCAAATATGCCTAAAACTCTAAGTTACCATCACAGTTTCCTGTGAAATACTTAGTGTTCATGAAAGGCAATACCAGAGCTGACGTTTCATAGGTTACCTCCAACCACCAGCTAAAGCAAAGCAGATTTCTACCAAATACAACACAAATGCAGTGTTGTATGTACAGACTCCTAATAAGCTCAGCTGGCTTTCCCATTCAACCTACCTTCTATCCCTTTAAAATAAAGTAATTTTTAATCCTAATGTTGAGTTGTTTTTCCTAGTCTGAATTTAATTGTAACTCTAACCATATTCTTTAATTTTCCGTTTAATAAAACAGAAAATGAGTTGTAAATTATTTAAAACATCCACCACTAACCAAAAAATGGCTGAACAGCTGAAAAAAATTAAAAAATAATAATTCATGAATGAAGGATCAGTTATACAGGCACAGCTTTCCTGCTCTGGAGACCCAAGTTTTAACCCAGACTCAAGCAACAAGTGGAAATGAGCTGTCACCTCATCTTTTTAATGAAAAAAAACAATATAGAACATAACTCAGCATGTTTGTCACCTTCCTCTCAAGAGAGGCCCAAGACCGGAATAACAAACATTACAAGCCAAGGCCTAAGTATATTAACAAGGCTGAAAATACACACAGCTCTTGACTATACTGTGACAGGTTCCAGAAGAGAGCTGTGTTAGCCTAGTTCAGCAAAACAAACAGAGTCTTGTGGCACTTTTAAAGACTAACAAATTTATTTACTGTGGTAAGTTAATTTGTAAGTCTTTAAAAGTGCTTCTGGAGTCCTTGTTTGTTTAACTTAACTGTGTTTGGCATCAACCAGGCAGTATCACTCAGAAGTTAAATACACTGCACAGGAGCTGACAACTTCCCTAGTAACTTCCAATCAAATATACAGTAACATGAAATAGCAGAGCTACAAGACCTACATGAAAAGCTGGAAAAAGCTTTTGAACATCAAACACAGGAGAGGGGACAGATTGCAATAGAACAGAATCATAGGGTTGGAAGGGACCTCATGAGATCATTGAGTCCAACCCCCTGGGGCTTGAACCCAGGACCTTCTGCATATTAAGCAGAGGTGCTAGCCACTATACTATTTGCAGGGCTGTATAATGGGGGGAAACCAAAAACAACAAAAACAGTTGCAGAACTGGTTGGGACTACAGCAAAAAAAAAAAAAAAAAAAAAAAAAAATGCAAGCCATCTCACAAAAGGCAACATCTGCTCCTGCTGGTATTACATAAAGATGTTGGTGCATAACACACTTCCAATAATACTCAGATTAGAGATTGAGAAGAACAGATATTATATCTACACACTCATCACTCAAGCATTTACAAGAATAAACAGAGACTGGACTTATGAGGCCCTTCAAAATGAAGGAGTTGTTCCATTCAACATTAAGATGTGATTAATTTTAAATGAACAGCTAAACAAAAGATTTACCACCTTAAGCATGAATATGTATTGTATTTTTTCTTTACCCAGTAAAGTTTGGAAGTGGTTATACGTTTCTATAATTCTTTACAATACTCACTGTCCTTGCAAAATACCCTGCAAATGCTAGATAACTACAGTACTATATAGAAAGATGTAGGATACTGACGTAAATAAAACCTACAGGTACTAGTAACATCCACTCACATACCTTTTCCTATGCATCTGAAGGTACTCAACAAAAGTTAGGCAAATGATTCCATTATTTTGCTTACATTTACATATGCAAATAAAATGATTTACTTTTTTAATCTGTCAGGATCAGTAGGTTGTCAAAGCAGATGCTCTTAGGTTATAGAAATGAGGTTGTGGGTTTTGTATTTTATACACTAAATATCTTACTGAATTAGGACCTCAAACAACAGACAAAATTCTGTACACAATTGCACACACCAAAAACAGACAAAACATAATAAAATTATAAATATGTATTCTTCTTCTTGTGTGCTATTTTCCTATGTTAAGAATACAATTTACTACAGTAAATCATATTCATATGAATGTGTGTACGCACATGTACACAAATACTTCAGACACAGAGAATGTATTATGGGGTATATGGACCTCACATAAAAATCAATAAAAACAAAAACAGAGGTTTAAAAAAGTAATAGGAAAAACACAAAAAGGCTGTGGAATACCAAGTAACATTACTGCACTGATTCCTGGGTTTCAGAACATAATTAAAAAATTACAAGCTTAAGTCCCAGCCCTTACTGAATACAGCTAGTCCTCACTTAGTGACCTACTCGTTTAGTGACCCCTCAGAGTTATGACCGGCTCTCTGATGAGTTGGTATTATGGCGATGTACGAGAACTCGCATCAACTCTCTCAGATTACCTATATTTACAGTACACTATGCAAACTAAGTTCAGTACATTAGAGCTTAAAACATTTAAAATATATATGAAAAATGTTATAAATGATGCAAAGGTGACATTAAAACTATCTACCGATGGTTGAAAAACCCACTACCAGTAAAGTACATTATGCCTGAAATACCGGTAAGGGCTGCTCCTCATTTAGTGACCAATTCGTTTATCAACCGGGTTTCAGGAACGGAACCCGGTCACTAAGTGAGGACTACCTGTATATATATCTTTACTTCAGCTTGTAGGCCTACTAAAATCACTGGCACTATACATTCTAATATAGATATGTGCAGAAGCAACTGCATACAGGTTTAAGAACGTCTATTTTTTAATCTCCTAAAAGTGCTACCTTTTAAGAATAGCTTCTGCTTTGAAATTTGATTTGAACTTAAGCAACAAAACAAATCAAATGAATAAATGCTCTACAAAACAGAAGAAAAGAATTATGTTATAGAATCACATGAGATTTAGAAACTATATCATGAGGAATTCAAGATGAAAACATTTATGCCTGACTTACTTTTCTCTCATGCTGAATGTATCTGAAATAACTCTACAGTGGAGAGGAGGAGGAGAAGAACGAACAAGTCAGCCTTCAATAACCCAGTTCCATCTGACTCCTTAGTAGAAGGAACTTACTCATGGAACAATGGGTCAGAAGATCAATCCAAATTTTAGTAGGTAAAATGGAATAAAATGAGAAAACTGGGAGATCGTAAATAACGTTCATTCCTTCCTAAAAAGTTTTCCAAATTTTTAAGCATATTTAATGATTTCATAAATTGGAATGGAAAACTGAGCATTTTTCTTCACAATCTTACACATTTGGGGTTTGATCCTCTGTTCACCGTGGCCAAGTCAAAGCTCCTATTGATTTCATTGTTGCAGATGCAGACCCCTTTAGAAGCAAGAGCTTCAAACAGTACTTCTAACTTGCATGCGTGTCCCTGTGTACTATATATATACACCACATTTCCCTGACCGGCAGAAAGAAAGTTGATTCCAATATTAACTCCCCCCTGCACCCCTGGAAATTTCTGCAGCAGATGTGCTGATGTGTAAAGAAAAAATATCTCCTAATACAAACCAGAACATCAGTTTAACAACAGGCAGCTCTTGGCCATACAAAGAGTGACACATGCACCTTCAAAATTCAGTTTCCCATTTTTATTTCCATAATTATATAAAATTAAAAAAAGAAAATAAAGCAACATCTTTCCTGGATACAGCAATACTCACAATGGAAAAACAATTTATTTGCAAAAGAAAAGGAAAATTGGCTTTATAGAAATTATATGAGATTTGCTATGGATAATTTATCTACCTGCTGCCAGTAATATTCATGTCAAATCATACTTCAAATGTTAAAAGAAGTTACTATCATCCAAAATCAGTTACAGTAAATCTAGGATTCTTTGGACATTCTCAATGATATCTGAAAAGTTCTTTAAATGATTAGGCATTTGGTAAAACCAAACTAACAGAAGCATATTTAAACAACACAAAAACCGCCAAAACATAAACTGAGCACTGTTCAGTGAAGGACAGAAACATCACTGGCACTGCTATGGGTACCCGCATGGCCCCACAATATGCCAACCTTTTGATGGCTGACCTACAATGCTTCCTCCTCTCTCATCCCCAAGTAGCACCCCTCTAGCTACGCTACACTGATGACACCTTCATTATCCGAACACACAGAAAGGATGCCCTTGAAGATTTCCACAGATATTTCAACAATTCCCCACCCCACCCACCCTAGCTTGGAACACTCCACACAGGTGATCCACTTTCTGGACACTACAGTGCAAATTACTGATGAACACATATCAAAACCTATACCAAAAAACCTACCGACCACTATAGTTACTTACATCCTTCAAGCTTTCAACCAGGACACCCGACACAATCCATCGTCTACAGCCAATCCCTAAGATATAACCACATTTGCTCCAACCACTCAGAGAGACACACAGACACCTTCAAGATCTTTATCAAGCATTCTTAAAACTACAATACCCACCTGCAGAGGTAAAGAAACAGATTTACAGAGCCAGATGGGTACCCAAAAAGTTAATTACAACAGGAGAAGCCCAAGAAAGAAAAACAACAGAATGCCACAGGTCATCACCTACAGCCCCAAGTCAAACCTCTACAGCACATCACCAAGGATCTACAGCCTATTCTACAAGATGCCTGTTCACTCTCTCAGGACTTGGGAGGTGAACCTGTTCTTGCTTACAGACAGTCCCCTAGCTTTAAGCAGATACTCACCAGCAACTACATACCTAACAGAAACATTAAAGCAGGTACATATCCTTACAAACCACGCTGCCAAGTTTGCCCACATAACTGCAAAGAAGACACCATCACAGGACCTAATCAAACTAGCTATTCCATCAAGGCCTCATTCACCTGATCATCCACCAATGTGATTATGCCATCATGTGCCAGAAACGGCCCTCTGCCTTACACACTGGACAAACAGAACAGTCTCTGTGCAAAAGAATAAATGAACACAAATCTGATACCAGAAGTAACAACATTTAAATACCAATAGGGGAACATTTCAATCTCCCTGCTCACTTCACTGATATGTTAACAGCCATACTTAAATTGCAAATCAAAGCTTCAACAAGACACTGCAGAACTGAAATTCATATGCACCCGTGACGCCATTCCCTTAGAGTTAAACAGGGATTTTGGGTTCTTCTCTTATTACAACAGGTGATTTTATCTCACCTCCCTCCAGTATGCTGTTCTCCACTGACTGAATCTAAACAACTGCTTTAATTTGATTTAACAATCTAACCCAGTAGTTTGCAACCTGTGGCACTGGAACCACATGTGGTTCTTTGGCTGCCCCCTTGTTGCCCTAGCCCTCCCACTGCCGGGGGATCCCAGCTCTCCCCATCCAGAGGCTTAACCCACTGCAGCTCTCAAAACACTTAGTTGTTGAAGGATTTTTTTTTAAAGTGACTCTTCTTAGCTTTTGGGCTGCTGACCCAAAGCCTTAACACTGTTATTTGCCACCGGGATGCGTTCCGATCAGAACACGCCCCTTCCCATTAGCGGTGCTTAGAGCCGGCTCCGTGAAAGCCGCCCCTTTAATAGCATGGCTCCATTGAGCCCCTCCATGGGTCCTGCCATAGTTACTGCTCTCTGCTGAGCCCTGGTCTAACCTGATCCTATGACTTACACTTCTCTGCTTTCATTTTCCTCCCATTCTGTAAGTTCTCTATCGACAAGCATCTGATGAATTGGAATTTTCTCCCACAAAAGCTCAAGCAATAAATAAATTTGTTAGTTTTTAAAAGTGCCACAAGACTCCTTGTTTGTTTTGCTGAGCTAGACCGGAGACAGCTACCCCTTTGGAACTTGTCAACACTGAAATGTGTATCTGGAAATTAGCTTAAAGTCTCTTTCACCGCATGGTGTTTGGTGATGAGACAGTACAAAACATACTTACGAGTCTTCTGGACTGACTCGTATTTTGAATGACTGATGAGAGGGAAAATATAACACTCATTTACCTGAATATTGCAAATAAATACAGAAGAAGATTGAGAACAAATCTATACATCTCAGCAGACACAGCAAATACACAAGTACAATATGTGGTCATAACTAAACTAAGTATCAGTGAGTTATTAGGAAAACGCTAGTCAAGTGTAACCAGTTATTTCCTATATCCTAAAGGAGACAAATCAAAATGAAGCATATTTAATACAAGAAAGAATGTTACCCACAAAACACACAATTAACCTAAGAAACAGATCTTTGCAAGGTATTACTCAAGCAAATGGTTTAGAGCTCAATCCTGTGGTTCTTGCACACACAAAATATTTGCTTCTTTGAGGGTAACATGCCCAGGTAGACTGTAGGTAAGTTTCCATGGGAAGAAAGTCTTTCGAAAAATAGCTCAAGAGAGTTGGCAGTTTTCAAAAGACACAAGAGCAAATGATCCCACTGCACAGGAAAGACAGGAAGTATGGTGAGACCCCCCATGGCTTAACCAAAAGATCGTCAATGGTCTGAAACGCAAAAAAGATTTTTAAGAAGTGGAAACTAATTCAAAATTACAAATGATGAATATAAACAAACTGCACAAATATGTAGGGACAAAATTAAAAAGGCCAAGACACAAAACAGGATTAAATAGCTAAAGACAGTGTGACAAGAAAACATTCCACAAATACATCACAGAAGTAAGATGATGAACTAGGAAAGGGCAGGCCCATTATTCAAGGAGAGGGAAAAACAGTAATAGAAAATGTGGAAATGGCAAAAACACTTAATGACTTATGCCAATTTTCACCAAAAAGCTTGGTAACAGTTGGATATCTAATTTAATGAATGCCAGTGAAAATGAGGTAGGATCAGAGGCTAAAACAGGGAAAGAACAAATTAAAATTACTTCAGTGAAGCGTCTTCAAGTTTCCACGGCCTGATGAAATACATTCTAGATCACTCAAGGAGTCAGAAGATATGAGTTATTAGTGATTATCTTTGAAAAAGTCATGGAAGATGAGGGAGATTTCAGAGAACTGGAAAAGGTCAAATTGCCTTTCTACGAAAAAGGAGAATAACCCACCAACCAGGGAATTACAGACCAGTCAGTTTAACTTCAGTACTCAAAGACAATGGATCAAATAGTTAAGCAATGAATTTGCAAACACCTAGACAAACAACAGTCAACGTGGATTTGTAAAAAACAAATTGTGTCAAGCCAATGGGGTGACTTGCTTTGATAGGCTAACAAGCCTTATGGATGATGAGTAAGTGACAGATGTGGTATATTGACTTTAGTAAAGCTTTGATATGGTCTCACTCACATGACCATCTCATAAACAAATGACAGAATTACAAACTTGATGGATGAAGCTACTATAGGGTGTGTACATAACTAGTTGGAAACCTGTTTCCAAAGAGCAGTTATTAGTGGTTCACAATCAAGCTGGAAGGGCATATCTAGTGGAATCCCACAGGGATCAGTTTTGAGTCTGGTTCTATTCAATATCTCCATCAATGATTTAGGTAACGGCATAGACAATACACTTTCAAAGCTCAAGGCAGTACCAAGCTGGCAGGGTGGCAAATGTTTTGGAAGATGGGATTAGAATTCAAAATAACCTGGACAAACTGGAGAAATGATCTGAAGTAAACAGGACAAATGCAAAGCGCTCCACTCAGGAAGGAGCTATGATTGCACACATACAAAATTCCTAGAAGGGGAACTGTGAAAGGATTCTGGGGGTCATAGCAGATCACTGAAAAAGTGGGATTTTTCTCCCATGAATGTTCATGCAGTAAATAAATTTATTAATCTTTAAAAGTGCCACAGGACTCCTTACTTGCTTTACAAGTAAACAGTGTAACACTGCTGCAAAACAAAACCCAAATATAATTCTGGGATGTATTAGCAGGATTGCTGTAAGCAATGCATGAGAAATAATTCTTCTGCTCTTCTGCACTGATTAGGCCTGAACTGGATGATCGTGTCCACAAATCAACTGTGACCAGTTCTGGGCATTACATTACAGGAAATATGCGGACAAATGGAACACAGTCCAAAGAACAGCAACAAAAATAACTGAAGAGCTAGAAAACATGACCTGTGAAGGAAGCCTGAAGAATACTGGGTTTTTGTTTATTTTTAAGTCTGGAGAAGAGAAGAGAGTGAGGGGGAACATGATAATAATTTTCAAGTACATTAAATGTTGTTACATGGAAAAAGGAGAAGAGCCATTCTGATAAACCTCTGAGGACAGAACATGAGGCAATGGGCTTAAATTGCAGTAAGAGCAGTTTAGGTTGAACATCAGGAAAAACTGTCAAGATAGTTAAGCTCTGGAATAAAATGCCTGGAGAGGTTGTGGAATATCCATCATGGGAGATTACTGAGAACAGGATGGACAGAGTAGGACCATTACTCAACAAAGAGGAAAAAAATGATAACAGAAAATCTGGAAATGGAAGAGAAACTAAACGATTTCTTTGTTTCGGTCTTCACCAAGAAAGTTGGTGGTGACTGGACGCCTGATGCAGGAGAGGGGAGTAAAAATGGAACAGGATCAGAAGCTAAAATAGGGACAGAACGAATTAAAAACTACCTAGACAAGTTAAATGCCTTCAGATCACCAGGGCCTGATGATATGCACCCTAGAATACTCAAGAAGCTGACTCAGGAGATTTCTGACCCACTGGCTATTATCTTTGAAAAATCATGGAAGACTGGAGAGGTCTAGGAAGACTGGAAAAGAGCAAATATAGTGCCCATCTATAAAAAGAGAAATAAGGACATCCCTGGGAATTATAGACCAGTCAGTTTAACTTCTGCACCTGGAAAAATAATAGGGCAAATAATTAAGAAATCCATCAGCAAACATCTAGAAGAGAATAAGGTGTTAAGTCACAGTCAGCGTGTATTTCTCAAGAACAAAAGTTGTGTCAAACCAACCTGACAGCTTTCTGTGACTGGGTTACAAGACTTGCGGATAGAGAAGAAGCAGTCGGTGTGGTGTATCTAATCTTTAGTAAGGTTTTTGATACGGTCTCACATCACCTTCTCATTAACAAGCTAGGGAAGTAAAGCCTGGATGGAGCTACTGTCAGACAGGTGAAAAACTGGTTGGGTAACTGCTCCCAGAGAGTAGCTATCAATGGTTCACAATCATGCTGGAAGAACATAATGACCGGGCTACCACAGGGATCGGTTCTGTTCAATATTTTCATCATTGCTTTAGATTATGGCATACTGATTACACCTATGAAGTTTACCGATGATACCAAGCTGGGAGGGGTTGCAAGTGCTTGGAGAACAGAATCACAATTCAAAATGATTTGGACAAATTGGTGAAATGGTCTGAACTAAACAAAATTCAACTAAGATAAGTGCTCCACTTAGGAAAGAACAATCCATTGCGCATACAGAAAGTGGGCAACCCCTGCCTAGGAAGGAATATTGTGGAAAAGGATCTGGGTGTCTCAGTGGACCACAAGATAAACACAAATCAACAGAGTGACGCTGTTGCAAAAAAAGCAAACATTCTGGGATGTACACACAGGAGTACTCTAAGACATGAAGAGTAATTCTTCCGTTCTACTCCCCCATGATTAGGCCTTAACTGGCATATTGTGTTTAAGGTTCATGGAATGTCCCAAATGGATTGATTTACTGTTTGAAGTAGTCTCTCTACACAACGAAATTCCTCACATTCTTCCAAGAAAAGCCAGTAAGTGTTTAGTGTTAGTCTGGTTCAGCAAAACAAACAATGAGGCCAGTGGCACTTTTAAAGACTAACAAATTCAAAAGTGTCACAGAACTCTGTTCATTTTTCCAACAAAATGTTTTCCAAAAGCATGAAAGTGCCTCTTCAGTCTCTGTGTCCATCATAGGTAGTTATGGGAATCTGCAATTGGGGTGGACATCTTTTGCACTGCCTTGCACATAGTCTTTCAGTGGGTTAAGTGTAGAAAATTTCACTGAAATACTTCCCCCCGCCCCCGAAAACAGGAAGATACTGAGAGGAGTGAAGTGGGATGCAAACAGGGAGACAATAACCAATCAAGAGAAAACTGAAAGGATCTGAGCCAAGGCCCTGTGAAACTAATGAAAAGTCTCTCATTAATGTCACTGGACATTAGATCAAGTGATGGGTGTTGGAAGAAAGGAACTGAATCACTAAGATTTCCTGTATCTGTCCTACAAATACATATGCTTGCCACAGATGGTTGCTTACCTTCCTGGTGCAAAGGGTTGGTTGGGGTGCTTCCAACCATATGGGTTACAGCACACTGGGAACTGGACTGTATCACTGAGAGTATGTCTAGACTGAATCCACTGCGTCAGGCTCCACAGATCGTGAAAATGAGATTGACTGAGAGGCCAATGGAGACCCACACAATTGATCCTGGAATTGTTTTCAATTTGACACAATAATTCCACCCTCCACAAGAGTGTGACTGTTGTCAACTGGAGGGCATTTTCCATTGGCACAGCCCAGTAAAGGCGCCACGATCAAGATGCATAAGTAAAGTTAACAGGAGATATGCAAGCTACATATTGTAGAATTGACGCAGAGCACATTGATTTCTGATCCTTTTCAATCCAGTAAGAGAAAATATGTCAAAAGCATGGTGGACGCAAAAATGTTTCATATTTACATATTGTCCACGAACCACGTTATGTTGCAGTTGAAGATTAAGGCCTCAATCCCACATTGAGCTTTGTGTAGGCAAATGGGTCCATCCACATCAAACTCACCATAGGATTAAAGCCACAATTCTTGACACAACAAATCAACAGACAACCATGGAACTGACAAAAAAAAAAAAAAATCTACCAATTATCAGTATTATAGCATACTATATAATTAAAGTCAACCTCTCTACTTCAAAAAATAACTTAAGCTTAAGCCATAGTACTACTTCTATTGCTATTAGATATGGGGCCACATTCTTATATATAATTTGTCATCAATTTAAAACACAAACTTAGCTTTAGAGTAAAGAGTAGCAGAAACACCATAAAAAACCACAGAGGAACATGTACCACTTTAAACACGAGTGTTTTTAGAAGCTATTTGTAAAGTTTTAATCATTCAGAGAAACTATGAAGAAAATGCAAATCCACAGACAGCTTAGTGTGACCAGATCAAAGTTTCACATTGAATTGGAAGGACAATGAACTTAAGTATTCATATACACTCAAAAAGAAAGTGTGTGTGGACAAGAGTTGTTTGAATGAGCAACACTAACTGAAACTAACCATATCAACACTGTTTTAAAGTTTCCTTAGTAAAATATCATCCACACCTTGATTTTTCCATAACATACCTCTTTTTCTTCTTCAACCTCTTTCAAGCAAAAGGCTTATTGAACACTATGTGACTTCAGTGATCTACATCAAAGAGAGCCAGTCACAATACATAAAATTAATCTTAGCACAGAATGCTGTTTGAATGTACCCTGGGATGAAGCTCACTTTATGAGCTGTCCATGAGAATTACAACAATTGCATAATCTGTATGTCTTCATACACCAATGAATTACAGTATGAACCCATGAAAGTCACAATGAAAAACATGTCAAAACGTAACTAGGATTTATGCAAGGGGTGCGATTTCAAACAGTAGCTAAGCTACAATCTGTAAACCAAATATCAGTTATCCAAATTAATGTTATATAATATATATCTTCAGTTTAATGCTACATAATAGATATCTTCTAAATTACAAGAAATATTTCAAGACAGAAAATTGGAAACTTTCTTTTAAAAAAGACTACAAGTGTTCAAGACAATAAGTACTTATTTTTCTAACCTGATACATGCTTGTCGATTACTGTTTCGTACCTGGAACTATCTACCTAAAAAAATACTTCAGTAGATTCAATCTCTGTACTTAGTATAGGTATACTGTGTGCATGTGTAGATACATATGTATATGCACGCTATACAAAACAATTACTCAGGTATGTTAATATCCTCACTACATTGACCATATCACTGCAATACAACTGAAAGTGAAACTTCCTACTAGCGGTTTTTGAAGAGTTCTGTAAAAGCCTAGCTCTGCAAGAGTTGCCTGATGGGTGACCAAACTATTTATGCAAACTACTGGAGGCAGAGCTGGATACTCCTTACCCCTTCAGTACTCATTTACATTCACTGACAACAGATCATTCATACATACGTACACACACACACACACACACGTATGTAAGAAAAACAACGAGCCCAATTTATTATCCTGATATGAAGCTTAAATCCAGAAAAAGAAGGGCATTCAGAGTCAAATTCTTGGGTAACATTCACACTGAGATCAAAGAGTTTTGCCTGATGTCACACTGTATGCTGTGAGCTAAATTTCCTTGATACTATTCCGTTTAAATTAACGGAATGCACCAGAGACTAATCTGTCCCCTTGGGAGTAAGGAAACTGAAAAGCAGAACTATTTACTTTTAAGAGTTTAAGGCAGATTCTTACATTTATTTTACTAAAGGTTTATTTTTTCACTGTAACATATATAAAATCCTAATAAACGTGATACACACAAAGCATAATTCATTAATAATCTAGTACTAAATCCACTACAGTCTCTCGGACGAAGAGGGGCTTACAGTTTTAAACATTTATCTGCTCTAAATGTCAATATTCTGATTTTTTCCTTCTAAATAGCCAAACTAACAGATAAACATGAGCATCCAACACAAAAACAAAAAAATATATATATTATTTAAAAACAGTTTGATTTTAAACATGATCTCAAATTACAAACTTCCATTGTATTTACTTCCCTCACGCCTCCATTAAAAAAAAGAGCCAAATCCTGAAAGTGAACAGACCCATTAAAAAAAACGGTTTTACAAACTAAAAGGAAAACCATTAAGAGCCTGAAAGCTAAGACTTAGTGAAGAGTAGACTTTTACAGTCCAGTTGCTAAGCCACAAGCAAGATTATACAATGCAAAATGTGGACTTACCCCCAGCTGTTAAAACTGCAATAAATAGCTATGCCACCATATATTAGAATTATTTTATATATTTATGAAATGAATGAAGTTTGGCTGCCCCTTATATATTACACTTTCTTTGTATAACAAGAAAACTGAGCCACAAAGGCAAGTTTACACACTGACTTGTTTATTTTCATGCCCATCACAAAGCCGTAAGTTGCCATGAAAGTAAAGATAATGTTAACAGACAATAATCCTTAATCCCTAACATCCTAGTACAAGCATGTTAGTGTGGATTTATCTAGGAATAAATATCATAAGGCCTATCTTCAACAGTCCTAACACACAGTAAATAAATAGTTTCTTTAATGTAGTGTAAACACACAAGTGCATGCATGCATGCATACATACACACGTATGCATACATACACACAGAGCTGTGAAATACATACCCAAATGTATACCACATAAAGAAAATACAAATAAAAGAAGAAAAGTTGTGCATGATAGAAACAACAGTACAAATGATTCACTTAAACATCACTCCTTGGTACACAAATAGTCAACTTTAAAATATGTTTACCGTTACACTACGTTTCATTTGAAAAAACTGTGCAGCAAATAATTTTTCTAAAAGCATTCACTTTTAAATATGGTGACAAGTTATTTATGTCATGTTTAAATACAGTGAAAGTGTGATTAAACTTTCACCTTTTTTAAAATTAAAGTTATGAGAGAACATTTTCTCAAAAAATAATACGAGAAAATGACATTCCGAAATGGTACTCAAACTCACACACGCACGAAGCTGAAAAGCAATTTTCTATCTTATTTCTAAACATGCTTTAGAATGTGTGCATCTTTCCATTTTAGTGTGGTAGAGCAGTAATCCCATATCTAAGCATCGTCAGCCTGAGAAAGATTTAGTTAACAACATTGAAAATCTAACCAGTAATTTAGGAAAATGGAAAATACATGGAGGAAAAAATACATCCGCTCCAGAGCGTATATGCTCATTATAATATTATTGTAAGCAGAAAAGTGGGGGGGGGGAGAAGGAGTAGACAGACATATTGACAATACTGGGTTAAAAAAAAAATACCCACCTCTAGCAGACAGCTTTTTGGTGTTGATAATTTTGGCCGCATACTCTTGCCCTGTAGTAATTTTCACACATCTTCTCACCACTGAAAATGCCCCCCTGAAAATCAATAACCAGACACACATCAATCCAATGGGGCTGTAATACTGGATAATGGTTCTAATAATTTAAGAGTTTAAACTGATTTGACTGAAATGCATAACGTCAATAGAGGAGACAAGAAAAATCACAAAATGGCAATCACCACTCATTTTATACACAACAGTAAATTGGATTTAAATTACAAGTGACTGCAAGTCACATCATTAAACACCGTATTAAATACATCTATACAGCAAAATGTAAGAGATAGTATTTACACAACGGAGGAAGTGCACATTTTACTGTTCCTTGACTCAAAAGCTCTGTGACTATGTTATAGGCAGCAAAACTGAGAAGTGTAGAAAACAAATCAAAAATCTCTGTAAAAATTTGACCTCCAGCTCTATCAACATGGCGATTATATTTAAAGAAATTTAAACACTGAGCCCATCCAATCGACTAGGAAGCAGATCTTAATAAATACAGCTCTGCACTGACATTCCTACTCCTTGCAAAAAAAAAAAGGGGGGGGGCAACATTTGAATTAGACTGCTGTTTACAACCTATTCTCCATGTTTTTAATACAAATGGTCTCCATACATGCCTTTTCAAGTTATTTACATAACCAAGTGACACAGCCCTGAATTCGCAGTTTAAATGAAAAATCAAAGAGAAACTGGAGCCTGGCACTGAACCATACACAGGTGTGACCCAACCACATGCAACCCGCCAGCTGATTTGGGAACAAAAGATCTACCAGCCTCTGGGTGTCTTTTTTTTTTTTTTTTTTTTTTAAAGACATTCAAAAATAAGTGGGCACAGTTTTTCTGCTCGTGGATACAAACAATACAAAAGCACACCCCGCTTTGGGCAGAGCTTCCTTGGGTTTCTCCTACAGCCTGGCGAGAGTGATGGAGCTGGCATGTGACATGAAGACCAAGAACCACCACCCCTCATAAAGAAGAGGCGGGCGGGAAGGGCAAGCTACACTCCCGCAGGAAAGAAAAAAGGCAGGGAGTCTTGCGGCACTTAAAGACTAACCGATTTATTTATTGCATGGGCTTTTGTGGGAGCAAACCCTGCTTCATCAGATGCTTTGAAAGCAGGGTTCCAAAGGGGCTGCTGTGTTAGTCTAGTAAAGCAAAAAAAGCAAGGAGTCTTGTGGCACTTACAGACTAACCGATTTATTTATTGCATGAGCTTCATGGGAGCAAACCCTGCTTCATCAGATGCTTTGAAAGCAGGGTTCCAAAGGGGCAGCTGTGTTAGTCTAGTAAAACAAAAAAGACAGGCAGTCTCGTGGCACTTAAAGACTAACTGATTTATTTACTGCATGGGCTTTTGTGGAAGCAAACCCTGCTTCATCAGATGCTTTGAAAGCAGGGTTCCAAAGGGGCAGCAGCATCAGTCTAGTAAAGCAAAAAAAGCAGGGAGCCTTGCAGCACCTAAAGACTAACATTTATTTATTGCACGAGCCTTCGTGAGAGAAAAATCACACTTGGTCAGACACCCCAGGTAAAAGCCGCTCTGCCCAGCTGAAGTTTCCGCCTGGCTAAACGAGGCACCTCGCTGCAACAAGGGCAGCGCAGACGCAGGCGGCGGGCTGCAAAAAAAATTTGCATTTCTCATCTACCGGAGACGTGCAGGGAGCCAAATCCTCCCACTGCAGCGAGCCACCCCCCCATGCACAGCAGCAAGCGCCTGGACCCCGCTCGCTTCCCCTGCACCCCCAAAGCAGAGCCCAGCCTCGGGCTGTCAAACCCGCCCCGCTCTTACTTCCCGAGCTCCTCGAAGAGCTGGTACTCGTCGGTGAAGCGGGTGCAGGTGGCGGGCGAGGCCATCATGAGTCCGGGCGGCTGCCGCTCCCGCCGGCGGCGGCGGTGGCTGGCAGGAGGAGCCGGGGGCTGGCAGGCAGGCGGCCGGAGCGGCAGGCGCGCTCGCTGCTTCTGCTCGGGGCGCGTGGGCGGCAGCCTGGCGGGCTCCTTCCCTTTCGCGCCGCTCTCGCTTCGCGCCCCGCTGGCCCGTGTGGCGGCGGAAGGGAAAGCAAAAGCGGCCGCGAGGAAGACAGCGGGGCGGGCGCAGGACTCCAGCCCCGCCGCCGCCGCCGCCGCCGCCGGGGGCTGTTTCTCCTCCTGCGGCAGCTCGGCCTCTCCCTTCCCCAGCCGGCTGCCTGGTTTGCAGCCCCCTCTGGCGGCGCCGGGCTGCAGGCGAACAAGCGCCGCGGGGGAGGGTGAGTCCGCCTACGAGGCAGCAAAGCCCGCCTCCCCCCCCCGGAGCGAGGAGGGCCGGCGGCCGCCACGTGCGGCGAGCCAACGGTTGGGCGGGAGGCACGTGGGGCCGTTCAACGAGCGCGCGCGCCCCGTTGTGTCGTCATCATGATTGGCACCCTCGCGGCGCGCGTTCCAGCCCAAGCCGCCGCGTTGCGCCGTGGCCGCGCAGAAGCGGGCCCGGGCTGGTTCTCGCGAGATTTCGCTGCTCGCCAGGCGCTTGGGCGGGCGGGCCAGCGCGGCGCGCGCAAAACAGCTGGCGGGGGGTGGGTCAGTCTGCCCAGGGTTTGAAGCTAACAGCTGCTCTCGTTTGCTGTGACTGGATGACCTGAGCCTATGTTTTACACCCCCTTGCATTTAGTTTCATTCTGTAAATTCACCCATCTTCAAAGCATCTGACCAAGTGGGATTTTCTCCCACGAAAGCTCATGCGAAAAATAAATGTTAGTCTTTAAGTGCCACACAACTCCTTGGGCTTTTTTTTTTTTTTGCGGGACTAGACTAACACGGCTATCCCTTTGGAAATCGACAAGTGTGGCATTTTGCAGCTCTGTGGCACCCAAAGCACCTCTCCCCACCCCCACGTGCTTTCATAGCCCGCAAAATCTACAGGCCCTTTTGCAGTCTTTTTGAATGGACTAGGCTCCGAGGGCTGGAAAGGACCTCATGAGATCATTTAATCCAGCCCCCTGGGGTTTGAACCCAGGACTAGCTGCATGTAAAACAGATGGGCTAAACACTACACTATTTGGTTCTACGCTAGAGGCTTGCCCCTCCTGGGTAGAATAACCAAATGTCAGGCAAAAGGAGGCCATCACTTCAGATCAAATTATAGGGTTGGAAGGGACCTCATCCAGTCCAACCCCCAGGGGTTTGAACCCAGGACTATCTGCATGTAAAACAGATGGGCTAAACACTACACTATTTGGTTCTATGCTAGAGGCTCACCCCTCCTGGGTAGCATAACCAGATGTTAGGCAAAAGGAGGCCATCACTTCAGATCAAATTATAGGGTTGGAAGGGACCTCATGAGATCATCCAGTCCAACCCCCAGGGGTTTGAACCCAGGACTTTCTGCATATTAAGCAGCAGTACTAACTACTACACTATTTGCTCACCTTCAAAGCATCTGACAAAGTGGAATTTTCTCCAATGAAAGCTCATACAAAAAATAATTCTATTAATTTTTAAGTGCCACAGGATTCCTTGTTCTGTTAAAAAGAGGACATGTCCTCCTTGTTACCTTCACACACTCTGTCCAGCAGGCAGGGCCAGCTCAAGGGGTTGTGGTGCCCCAAGCCAAATTTTGAGCTGTCAGTCCCGCTTCTCATTCATGGAGGTTGAAAATGGTCTTCCAAAGTGCATAAATCTCCATTATCTGCCTGCAGAGGGATTTAAAGTGCACTCTGTCTACATGACTTAAGCTGCAGTTTGACTAAGAGTGCCTGAGCTGCTAGGAAAGAGGTGAAGAAGTGGGAGCCAGCCTGATCTTCAGGGGAGCTAGGCACTCCCTAAGAACTGTCACCTAAAGCCATGTCTGTCACTTGCCCCACAGTAGAGCCTGCCCTGCCAGCAGGCTTTTTAAAAATACATGATTTTGTCTGGCTTTTTACTTACAGGGATTAAAGTATGCTGGAACTCCCCAGAACACCCTATTTTTAGGGGGAAGCGTTTCAGGGCCCCCTAAAAACAAAAGAATAATACATTAATATAACATTTTCTCCATGTGTCCTCGAATGTCCTCTTTTTCATACCTCCCTGTCCTCCTTTTCATGCTTTGGTATCTGGTATCCCTACCCCTCGGAGACCTGTGGTGTAATGTAGTTAGGACTGCACCACCTTCCAGCAAAGTTTCCACAACATTGTTTTCAGTTGCTTCTAACGTTGCCAGCTTCTGATCTGAAATTTCACAGTGTAGGTACCTGCCTGCATCTTGCTGATTCATTCAAATATTTAATTATTTTATTTTATTTCTTTGAAATTTTCAGCCAAAATGGATCAGCCAATTTCTGAGCAGGAAGCTAAGGGAAAATGGATTCTTTGCCCACGTAAAAAAATTGTACTGAATGTTCCTTTGAACATCTTGTGCTTTGGTGCAGGGACTATGGTGCCCTTTTTGTAAATTGTTGTAAGTCTGACCTGATCCTATGACTTACATTTCCCTGCATTTATTTTTCTCCCATTCTGTAAGTTCCCCCATCTTCGAAGCATCTGATGAAATGGGATTTTCTACCACGCAAGGTCATGTGACAAATGAAGTTGTTAGTTTTTAAAAGTGCCACAGGACTCCTTGCTTGTTATGATGGACTTTGTGTCAAAGATATGGCTTTTGCTGTCTCTGTGACAATTTGCCCAAATTGGGCCAGTTGCAGTTTGGGCATGTTCAAATAGCAGCAAAAATCTCCAGGGGGAAAAAAATCTTTTTCTTTGTTCAACTTCCTCCAACTTTGACCAGCTGTATGTTCTGCCCAAACTATGCATGTGATCTCCACAGACTAAGCGTGCTCCATCTGCTCACAGTCAGAGATTGTCAGACTTTTTTTTGCTAGGACCCCCCTTGTAATTTTATTTCAGGCTGTGAGAAGTCCTCCCCATGCCTTGCCACCCTGCTGCACTGCTGTGAGGGTTGACACTGTCTTCAGATCACCTGGCCAGCCACAGATGCTCTCTGACTGTCAGCCGCACACAGGTGTTACAGCTGCAGGCCTGCACTTGGAGGCTGACAGCTTGTGACCCCCTCATCAGGGTCACCTTGGAGGGGCACAGGGGCAACTTTCCCCAGGACCCCACCAAGGAGGAGGCCCCCTGCCCTTGCCCCTACCTCAGCTTCTGACTCTATATGTCCCAGGGACATTGGGGTTGGGTAAACCAAGACAGGCTTGGTAATGGGCCAGAGTGAGCTGAAGTAGGAAGAGACCCAGGGGTGGGCAGAGGTTGTATGTATGGAACAGTGAGGGGGGGGACCCTCACATCAAATCTGCCCCATAAGTCCTCTGGGGGGCCCTGCCCCTCATAATAACATCACAACGCCTGGAGGGGTCCCAGCCACCAGCTTGAGAACCCCTGTCCTATGTGTAGCGGGACTGCACATGTATATGTTAAAAGAACATTATTCAGATTACAAAGTTAAGCATTCAAAGTTAGGAAATGTCAGAATTAAGGCAGCTTTTGTTATGTGCTTGAGTAGGGCACAGAAGAATGGGGTACTGGTCTATGATGAGCATCCTGGTCTATATTTGAAGTTCCTTAGCATCACTTCAGTATAAATAATAATACAATAGAGACCTAGTTAATGATAGGTCTTAATAGAGACACAGTTATTGTGGTAGCTGGATGAAATTTAATGTTGTATGATACATAGCAGATTAAACTCAGCGATCTAATGGTCCCTTTAATCCCCACTATCCTTGCTCTCTGAGGGTCATTAAAAGTACCAGAACGCTAACCCCAATATCCTGCTTAAGTATCAAGGGGTATGTCTACACTGAAAAGTTTTTTCAGAATAAGGAGGCTTATTTTGAAAAAACTTCTTCATGTCCATGCAAGCATTTGATTATTTCAAAATAAGCACTTTGGTATTTTGAAATAACAAAGCGCTATTTTGAAATAACTAAACCTGCTTTTATTTCGAAAGAGAAATTCTTTTGAAATAATTATTTTGATAAAAGCCATTCCAAGCCGCAGAATTGGCTGTTTTCAAAGTAATGGGAAGGGATTCCCCTGACACGGCTCCATTCCTTGCCAGGGAGAGATTCCCCCATGGGCCTCCCTTCCCTGCCAGGGGGAGATTCCTGCAACAGGGCTCCATTCCCTGCTGGGGAGAGATTCCTCCACGGGGCTCCCTTCTCCTCCAGGGGAGGGATTCCTTTGTGGGGCTCTCCCCCCACCCCCAGGGAGGTATACCCTGGTGGGGCCGCTTTCCTTGCCAGGGCTGCATTTCCCACCAGCCAGCCAGGGAACCCTAACGGGACTGTGGCTGTGGGGAATCTCTCCCCAGCGAGGTATAGAGCCCAGCGGCGGTATCCCTCCTCCATAGAGAAGGGAGACCTGTGGGGGAATCCCTCCCCCCGCGGGGAGACCATTCTGCCAGGAGATCCATTTTCGAGTTAGAGCTAATGTAGAGTCTCTAACTTGAAATGCTAATGCCTGCTTTATTTCAAAATAGGTGTCTTCTGAAGAATCACTATTTCAAAATAATTATTTTGAATTAATATTGACATAGTTATTTGAAAATAACTATTTTGAAATAACTGTGCCAGTGTAGCCAAGTAGGGCAGTTAGTTCTTTATCTTACTGAGCCTGCAGTAAGAGGAGCTCCTTTAATCAAATGCAGATTTCTGTCACTATCGTGTCTCAGTCTGTGTAGTATTTCTGCTAATTAGTTCATTAGGTTACAGGTCCCCATCCCAGAGACAACTATGTCTCATTGCTGGGTTAGAGATCACTGTAAACATAGGGATTGTCTACACAGGGTGGTTGTGCACACCAGAACTCTTAAGTTTAGTCTGCACTGGCTGGCTCATGTGATTCTGCTGGTGTGCACTATAGATCTCTTAATGCACATTAATAGTACTTTATAAAATGGGATGACAAATTCTCACATAACCAGAAGTCATTTTGCCTTTTTCAGTTCTTTTCCAGGTGCCTAACAGCAAAGATGTAATAATCATTCAGTTAAATTATTATCTACACAGTACTTAAAATGGGGTAGATAACTTTTAAAATTCTCATTATAAATTCACATTAGATGTTTACAGTAAAATTCAATTTCCAAATTGGGGCCAAAACATTTCAAGTGGGGGTGTCTAAAAGTGAACCAACTAAATCTACATTTTGGCACCTAAATAAGAATTTACAACATATGTAATAAGTACCCAAATCTCCTAATTACTTTAGGCAGCCAAGCTAGGGCCAGGACATACAACCCTGAACTATTACACAGCTCACCATGAGAGACAGTTAAGAATGTAGTGATTTTTGTCTGCAGTGATGCAAAGAGCACATAACCTTTGAAAACAAGTTTCGACTGAATGAAATGCATGTGGTCCAGGGATGCTGATCGCCCAGTCTCACTCTGTGCGTAGAACAAGAAAAGGGGATGTGGCCACTGGAAACAAAGTCATGACCGGGTACTAAGTATTTATACCATAAGTTCCTACTTAATATTGCATGGCATATACAGCAAAGAGGGTAAACAACTGGAGAATGCATCAAGACAGACATCAGCCCTCACCACAAAGGCAGGAAAAAAGCTACAAGCATGTAAGAGAATAGATGGTGGAGGGGGGGGGGGGAACCAAAAAGCAAGCACCCAACTTGCTAGCACAACATCCTCTAGCTGTAAATTGGTGTGCAGATCATGCACAAATGCAAAGCTGGCCCAAGGTTTATTGGCACCCTAGATGAATTATAACTTTGACCCCCCCCCCACATGACTGGCCAACACTGGGCTACTGAGAATGACTAAAAAAAACCTGCCAGAGCTCCACCCCCAGGCAGCAAACCCACACAGGCAGCACTCTTATGAAGCTATGCTGTGACACATTTGAACTATTCGCATACACAGCTGTGTGTCACAACAGGGACTTTGCTACACAAGGGGAAAGGTTTCAGGGCACAGGTCTCCAAACCCACCCTCCTCAGGGCCAGGACCCCCCTGACTCCAAGCCCATGTACAGCACAAAGTCCATCTCCACCACCCACACTCTTCCTCTGTGCCACCACTATGGAGCCAGGCAGACACTGCCCCCCACACCCATTACAAGAAAGAAGCCAATGAGCTTGCCCCAGAGGAGCAGGTGGTGACTCCCTCTCCCCATGCTGAGCTGATGGAGCCAGCAGCAACAGGGCCGGGCAGCCCTCATCCAGAATCCCTTGTCTTGAGCAGCAGCTTGGTCTGGCACTTTCCCAGCCCAGTGATGGAGCCAGCAGCAGGTCCAAGCTGAGTCCAGCACAGAGCCATCAGGGGAAGCCCCTAGCCCCATGCTGCATGATGTAGCTACCATCTTCATTTAATGGGCAGGGAAATTGAGGCTTATATTGCAAAAGGTACTTGAATTCCCTCCCCCATAAGATTGTACCCTGTATCCGTGGCAGATTGGGGAATAAAGCCCAGCAGTCCTGACTCCTAGCCCCCTGCTCTTACCACTAGACCCCATTCCCCACCCAGAGCACCAAATACAATCTGAGAGTCCTGATTAAATCCAACCCCATCTTCTGTCCTTGGTCTATTCTTTGGTCTATCTCTCCATCTTCTCCTCTCTTAACCCTAAGAACCAAGCTGGTATCTGTCGCTTGAAAGAGCTTCTGAAGTTTGAGGATTCTGGTGGCGTGTGGTGGTGGCTTGGATGGATCCCAAGTGAGAGATCTGTGACATGGCTGTGATGAGGATGGAATGGGGTGTGGGAAGATAAAAGTGATGAAGGATCAGGATAGAGTGAAATCAATCACCCCTCATGCTCCTAGGTCCCAGTCATGTCTAGTAGTAGTTGCATCACATTCTCAGGTCACAGCTGATTTCAAATCCAAGATGAGTTCAGGGTGTGAACCACCCATCAACCCAAGAGAAGCCCCACTGGGTTTGGTCCTGTTGTCATGACCCTCACTCTACTGGAGTCACTCCTGCTTTACACCAGGCAGAAGAAAGTTGAAAGTTATCTTTCTGGGTTCTTCTTTATTTCCTGACTTGTATGTAAGGCCATCATTTACCTCTGCAAAGTACCTGCTTTGACTCTGTTGGGGCCAGGGGGGTCAGCATCCCTTGCCTCATGTGGTGGTTTCCCCAGCAGTGACAGGGAACTTATAGAATAGAAGAGAATAGACTCATAGGGCTGGAAGGGACCTCATGAGATCATCTAGTTTATGCCCCCCTCTCAGCTGCTGCTGGAGCCAGGGCAGGAGTCAGTCATCTGGCAGCTTTTCCTCCACATAATCTCTCCAACCAGCAGGTGGCACTGGCAGGACTTTTTGCCTCAACTCTTCCTAGCTTCTGCTGGGGCGAGGCTGCTGGGTGGTCAGGTTAGGTCAGGCGTGGCCATCATTTCCCTGTTTTCCCCACTCAATTAGTACTTTTGGTCCCACCTGGGCTCCTGACTTCCATGTGGCCGGGGGCTCCTCTCCTGCCCAACGCTCCTGCCTCGCCAGCCAGAGTCACCATGATTTACTACACTCCACACCCCCAGACTTGTACCTGGCCCACTGGGAGATGAAGGAACGGTGGGTTACTCACCAGCAACCGTCCTTCTTCGAAATGAGTTGCTCGGATCCATTCAGTAATAGGTGTCTCCATGCCAGAGCACTGGATTGGTCGGAAAACTTTAGTCCCAGCCTGTCAGGAGAGAGCAGGCAGCCTCCGCCCCTTGCGCCACCCCGTGGCTATATATATGGCCGCCTCCCGACCCCTCCTCAGTTCCTCAGAGTCGCCAACTCCAGATGCAGGGAAGGAGGGGAGGGACCTGAATTGGATCCAAGCAGCCCATCTTGAAGAAGGACGGTTACTGGTGAGTAACCCACCGTTCTTCGAGCACTGCTCAGATGCATTCAGTAATAGGTGACTACTAACCATGCTGATGGATGGCGGGTGGAGTTGGGTCTTCCGCCTTCAGCACAGCAAAACGCCCCAGATGGGAAGAAGCCCAGCAAGCAAGATTCTAACCACAGCCAAGAGACGAACTAGGCTCTGGGCGTGGCACCGAAGAGTCGACAGCTGAGGGCCAACCCAAAGTCAGAGGAAGGGCTGAACCCACCGAGACATGAGTGTGGGCAGGATGGACCAAGGTCACCATAACTAGGATGAAGAACGCAACATGGAAACATAGAGGGTTGCGTTTGGGTGATCCACCTAAAAGTGGTATAGCACAAGGTATGAAGACCAGAAGATAAGTGTCTGGCCATAGGGCCTTGCAGTGTGAGTTCATAGGGAAATGCTGGAGTCCATGGGTGCGGGGTTAGCCATAATGACTGTGGCCCACACAGGAAACAATGGAAGGGATGACCATTATCCCATGGACTGAGCACATCAAGGCCCAAGCCAGGATCCAAAGAGTCACAGTCTAGCCAGGGCAGCTGCGGACTGCACCAGTAGCCGCAGGAGGGAGGAAACTTATCCCCCGGCCTGGCCATGACCAGTCCTAGCAGGGCCTGGTCGATGAGAGTAAGAGTGGAATTACGTAGCTGCGCTGGGGAAAGGGGACCCCTGAGATCGATCAAGAGAGGTCTGAGCAAGACACTTCAAGCCATAACACTGAAGGCCAAAGCCAAAAGTAGTGCAGTGGGAGGCACAAAGCATGCCGGCTACAAGATCTCAAGTTAGTACAAACATGTGAGCTTCCAGCCGAGTATGGTATCAGAATCTGGGTTTCTCGCTGGAGAGGTACTCCAGGACACTAGCACCCACAAGGTGGCATAATGGCCTGAGGCGATGCTGATGGTTTGTTACCTATAAGAGCCTTGGTAGCGTGAGAACTCACGGAGAAAGCCCGCTTTTGGTCTGTAATCCTGTGGGATTCCAGCATCACGAGGGCTGTACGAGAAAGGGAGGCGAAGGCAGAGAACAATGCCAGCGACCACTGGGCCACCCAGGCGAGGTGGCCAAAGGGCTCGTAGAGGTGCCGTATTAGGGATACAGTCTCGTGTGCCTAGAGCACCACCAAAGAAGGATATTGCCGCAGCTAAGTTGTGCATATGTGAGTACCAGGGGAAAAGACATGTTGAGGCAGAGCTACCTCCAAAAGTACGGTTGCCAGGGGAAGGAGAGATCACCTTCTGACCACCTAGGAAGTGAAGCTACCTGCAGAGTATCAACCACAGTATCACAGAGGTACCCTGGGTTTAGAGAAACCAATGCAGAGGGTTATGTCCAGCTGGGGGACCGCATGGCCTTCCCTGTGGGGGATACAAGCCTCTGAATTTCTCAGTACTTTGGAAAACAGGAATTTTGACCTGTTTCCCTCTATCTATTACATATATATAGATATCGATATAGATATATAAGCACACATATATAATCTGGTCCCTCAAGGAGTGAGGGAAAACAACCGTCCACATAAGATTGTCACATGGAAGTGACGCCACCATTTGAACTGCAGATCCCCAAGTAGGGTCAATGCGTGCCCAAGGAGTAGTGCCCTCTGCCAGGGTACATGTGTCCGAAAGGCAGGTAGGCTAGGGAGGGCAGTTACAAGCAGCTCGGTGGAGGAGCTTCCATGCCTGGAGTGCAGCCTTTTGCCCGGCTATAACGGGGGACTAATGCCGCGAAAGCAGAGGCTGATGTGGAAGGCCCAAGATAAGGTATCCCACTGTTGCTCCCTTGCCATGGGAATAGCGATGCTGGTGCCATCCCTATAAGTTCAGGTACACTACGCCTCTGCTTTGCAAGTGAAGGGGGGGAGGAAGGGGAAGCTATGAGGAGGGCTGGTCACCACTTCTGGTAGGGTGGGCCTAGGACAAGGACTCTCAGGATAAGGTGTCCTGATAACAACGGAGGTTGCCCACAAGGGAAGAGGCTGTTACAGAGCCTCAGCTTCTGTGAAGAAGGGGGCTATAGGGTGGCAGGGGTTGGATTGCTCTGCCTTGGCCTTCCCAGGAGGCTAAGGTCCACCATGATGATGTGAATGCATCCCGCTAGACGTGTAGGGTAGTAGAGGTTCTCGTCAAGCCGAGGTGTCGAGAGCCCCAGTAGAGCTGGTCTACTTGGCATGCCGGTGGTATGCTAGCAAGGGGAGGGTGTCCCCCACCAACCCAAGAATGAGAATGGGGCCTACCTGATGTAGGGCATTTGGGTAAACAGGAACGGTTCTGCATCCTAATGAACGTCATGTCTGCACATGTCAGAGCCTCTCCAGCCATAGCTGGGGCTACTACAAGACACGCTTCTCATCCCTGGCAAGACCCATGCTGTCACGAACCAGCGCAGGGGTTGTCAGTTGATGGGTACCTGGGAAAAAGGGGGGGAGGTGGATCCACCCTAGGTGCCTGAAGTAGCAGCTGCCAAGGATGTCTCGGAGTAGACCTCAGTATACATGTACCGAAGGTGCAGAGGGGTTTGGCTGGCATGGCCCGTGTCCACCCAGGATCGGGGAGGGTACATGGCCAGAATTAGTGTGCCCGTGGTCGCAGTAGCACAAGAGGAAAGCTGGTGCTGATCAAACCCGTTCCCCCCCAAAGGGAGGGAGAGGGTGTCAACTGTCCACTGCAACAATGCACTGAAATCTATTGCATCTCAGATGTCTCAAGAATACAGTAGCAGCCAATTGGGGTGGGCACCAATCTTACAGGGGAGAGAGAGGAAGAGGTCTCAGCACTCTAGCAATGGGATGATAGCGGTGGGAGGAAAAAGCTTTGCCTGTATTCCCGCAATGATGTAGATGAGTGGGAATTGGGGGGGGGGGCACGTCACCCCAAGAGGTCAATGTGGGAGGGGTGGGGCGGGGAGAGAGGAGGCCGAAGTATTTGGCCTCTCCCCTGGGGTCCCGAGCAGCGCCCACCACCAATAGGGTTTCTGGATGGAACAGGGCATCCCCTCTGAAAAGTAGGTCAAGGACCACCTGCTGTGCATTACTCTAGCCTCCCTCACCCAGGCCATTCGGTGGATAGTTACTGCTGAGGCCATAGTATGGCCGGCTGTATCCACCGTGTCGCGGGCCAAGAGGAGGAGGTCCTGGGAGATTATGTTACCTTCCTCTAGAAAGGCATCATACTCCTCTCTGGCCTCTGGTGGAAGCAAATGTCAGAATTTCACAACCGACTCCCACACATCCAGCAAGTATCTGCGGGTTATGGCTTGGTTGTTTGCCACTCGTAGCTGGATGGCCAAGGAGGAGTAGACCTTACGGCCCAAGAGATCCAGTTCCCTGGCTTCACTGGAAGATGGGAGGGGGTCGCTAGGGGGCTCCTCCGGGCCTAGCGCCATTTGCACCATGTCCCTCGGGGGGACTGGATGATCAGCGAGGAAAGGGAAGTCTGATTTGGGGACCCGGTATTTAATGCTCACCATGTCCGAAACCAGGGCAGTAGAGCTTGTGCTCTGTCACTGGGAAGACATAAGGTCCCAGACACTCGGATGAAGTGGGACTGTCAGGGGTCGTGCCAAGGCAAAGGCTGGCCCAAAGTGGGTATCCGGAGGGGGACCCGAGGGCTGTACCTCCATCCCTAGATGGGCTGCAGCACGGTGCAACAAGTCAAATTCCGCCAACAGATTCCCCGTATAGGAACCCGATGCCAGGGACAGGGCAGTACCAGGAGCTCGCCATGATGGGAAGGGAGTCTTCTGGGGGACAATTCCTGTGGGCAGAAACGGAACAGCTACGCTACCGAGGTGCGGCACCGAGGTCGCTTGGAGCCCTTCGAAGGCCCTTCCTCCGGGCTGAAAGTAGGGGAAGGAGATCGGGACTCCCGGAGTGGTACCGGTGATGGCAAGGTGATATGTTGCCATGGGGATGGCCCTATGGTACCGGGGCCCAATGGAGTAGACGATGGAGGGCTTTATGGCGAGGGAGAGCAACGCCCATGATGGACCCAGGCCTTGGTAAGGTTGTTTTGCCGCTTCTGGCTGGGATTGGGGCAGGTGGTGTGGGAAGTAGGAGGAGGGCTCAAGCGGCCTCCACCGCTTCAGGGCTTGATGGCACAAGGAGCGACTCTGAACAGCCCCGTGGTAAGTCCTCACCTAGGGAACGGGGGCCGCCTGGCTGGGAGGACTCCCACTCCTGCAGTACCGGGCTGTACCGAGGTGCCGAGGGTGACTGTGGTTGGTGCCGGGGTGAACTTAGCACTGGCGACGCCAGGCTGTACCGAGCCAAAGGGTACTGAGCTGTGCCGCCAGGGTGATCCAGGTACCGGCGGTACCTCGCTGCGCCGGGGGTGACCTTGAGCAGTGCCGGGGTCCTGGGTTGGCGCCGAGGTACCAAAGTCAGCACCGAGGTTGTGCAGCGGCAGCTACCGATGGTATGGTGCCATGTGGGCTCTGGTGCTGAGCTGGGCCTGGGCGCCGGGCAAGAACCCGAAGCCTGAGGTGAAGAGTGCCAAGCCTGCTCAAGAGGCTAGGGCACAGCGCCATTCTTCCCTCTTCTTGATGGTCCAAGGTTTAAAGAAGAGACATAGGGAACAGGCTGAGACCAGGTGGTCTTTGCCTAGGCACAGGAGGCACTTCCCGTGGGGATCATCCTGGGGGAAGGCCTTGCCACACTTGGAGCAGGGTTTAAACCCTGGCATATTCGACGATGTTCCGGCTCGATGGTGGAATTCTCCTGTGGTGGAACTATGGCCACGAAGGGGTGCTCCCAGTCAGGTGAAAAGCTCAGAGGAGGAGGACAGGCTGCTTGCATTAGTAAGGAGTGGACGTTCCAGATCCGACATGCAAGGCGGAAGCAATGAAACTGAGGAGGGGTTGGGAGGCGGCCATATATATAGCCACGGGGTGGGGTGAGGGACAGAGGCCGCCTGCCCTCTCCTGACAGACTGGGACAAAAGTTTTCCCACCAATCCAGTGCTCCGGCATGGAGACACCTATTACTGAATGCATCCAAGCAGCGCTCGAAGAAGAACCTAACTTACCAGGACCCCTGCCTTGGGAGCTTGTGCTATGGGTGCTGGGGCCAGGGGGAGCAGGTGGGTGGGGAGAGTAATTTTGCTGTTTGTTAACAAGGCAAGGAATGTGGCCTACCTTTCTTAGCACCTGAAAGACTGAACAGCAGCAACTGCCCCAGGGTTGATTTGCAGATCACAGAGGCATTGTTGTTAAATAAAAAATACAAGGAGTCATGCAGCACTTTAAGACTAACAGATTTATTTTTCTCATGAGCTTTCGTGGGAGAAAATCCCAATGACTTATTAAAATCCAAAGGGGGTAGTGGTGTTAGTCTAGTTCAGTAAAACGAACAAACAAACAAGAAATTCTGTGGCATTTAAAGCCTAACAAATTTATTTTTTGCATGCAAAATAAATCTGTTGGTCTTTAAGTGCCACAGGACTCCTTGTTTGTTTGTCTGGCTTATTAAACAGAAATGATCACTGAGGGAAAAATGAGCAATCAACAGATCCAGCCCTGGATCTGTTGTCAGCGCTTCCACAGTGCAAGGCATGTTGCAAAAAAAGAAAGAAAAAATTCAGTTCTAATTTTGCACCCCATAAAGCCTAGCACTCTAGGCAACTGCCTAGTTTGCTTGTATGGTTGAGCTGTCCCTGCATAAATGTACACACAGTTTCATAACTAAGGTACAATAAGTCAGCAGCTTTAAAATACCAGCATGCTCTTTTAAGGAAATGTTTTGTTGGTGTCGTGTGTGTGTGTGTGTGTATTATTTAGATAGATAGATAGATAGATAGATAGATAGATAGATAGATAGATAAAAAAATTAAACAATTCCCCTATTATATTTCCAATACTGTTCTTATTTTCTTGGTGATATCTTCTAAAAACAAATATTGTGGGGAGAGTACCTATTAGCATATTCCCGTGGAAATTCTGTACCAAAGTGTTAAAAATTCTGCAAACATTTTAAAATTCTGCAAAATTCTTCATATGTTATTTGTCAAAATAACACATAAGCTAACCAATTTCAATTATT
Organism: Podocnemis expansa; assembly: GCA_007922195.1. Taxonomy (NCBI): domain Eukaryota; kingdom Metazoa; phylum Chordata; order Testudines; family Podocnemididae; genus Podocnemis; species Podocnemis expansa. The sequence continues at coordinate 55,295,550 of ML681966.1, read as the reverse complement.
CTGGTGTTTTATTTCAAAATATCTGTCAGCAAGTACATTTGTAACAATACAGATAACAGGAAAGATTCAGGAAATGTTTTTTGACAAATAGGTCCCTTACTAAGCATATTAGTAGAAAACTTTATTAGTAATTCATTTAAACTACAATACAGGAGCGTATTTCCCACACCACGGAGAAGCAGTGCAAAGGCATGAGGGAGTCAGGTAATAGGGGAGCGAGGGGGAGAGGAGGAATATCTGGGAAGGAGCCTGGGTATGAACCTTGAAGGTTGTTGGGTAAGTGTGGAGCTATATAGAACAGGTTTTTTATGCTGGGTGGGAGTAGGGGAGAGATTGTTAGGCAGTTGGGAGCCTCCTCCATTCAGACCACGACTGGCCCACCCTGACTCTCCCATTCAGTTAGGCTCATGTGCCCCTGTCCCAGTGTGACCCTGTACCACTACTCAGCTATCCCCACTTTTCCATCCCTATGTGGCCCTGCACCCCCATTCCCATTCAGCCCCTGGCTCACTGCCATCATCCATTAGTGCCCTTGTCCCCACTTCAGTCTGTGCCCCCACTAGCCCTTCTGAACCCCACTGTGTGTAAACCCTCCCCTCACAGCAGCCCTGTGTGCCCCACTGTGTTCACCCCCTTTGTACCTATTCCTCTTCACGGGGTCATGCGGGAAGGCATTGTGGGGAGGGAGCCTCTGTCCCTTTTCTCTGCAGCTGCCTGCTCCAGCCTGTGAGCAGTCTGCCTTCTCTTCTGGTGCTATGTCAACCCCTAGGGGGCAAAAAGTGTAATTAAAGTTTCTCATCACCTCACGATCAGAATCAATTATTCTGGAGGAAAAACTCTGCAGGGGACATTAATTCTGCACTTGTGCAGTGGCACACTATTGCCTCAGTAGTGATAAATACCTGATGCTTGTCATTCAATTAACACAAAAATGTCAAAATGAAGAAAGTCAAGTCATTTTTCTCAGCTCTGTACTGGTGCTCACATGGTCATGACATCATATGACTGCGCACTGGAAAGTCAAGGATCCAGAAAACATTCTTTCCCCACTGCACTGTCCCTCATGGTACAATTGTTTGTGCAAAATTTTTCATGAGAGGTTTCAGACTGGAATTGGAGAAACGTGAGAAAACTTGGCATTTGGAAAAGAGAAATATTTGCTTACACTTCTGAACTGTGAGAAAAAGCTGAAGAATCTAGATTCAGAAAAATTACATTAGGAAAGAAATCAGGAAGATAGAACACACCTTTGAAACATCTTAGAGGCTGGCTAGTTCTTAAAACACACCATTCACCCTGTATAAAATTCACCCTGTGGAGGGGATAGGAAACATAATTCCTATCTGACACTCAAGTCTCACATAAACCCTCAAAATCAGGTCTGAGTCATCCAGAGGAGCAAAAACGGCAACGAAGGATCTAGCCCACTAAATTCACTTTTGAAAAACAAAAATGACAATCATTCAGGATATTTCTAAGGCTACAGAAACAGATCTTTAATTTATGGGTCTTATATTGGATGAAGAAGGTCAGATAAAAATAAGGAAGAAAAAAACTAAAAAAAGAAAAAGCAACAACCCTGAAATATGTTTCCCTCCTCACAGAAAGAGTCAGGAGAGGATTGTACATGGATAAAATATATGAGAAACTGGATAGCAGGTTTTGCTAAAAAAAAAAAAAGAGTCTGTAGTTTAACAAAACCTTGCAATTCAATGGACTGAACTTAACTGTAAACTGTGATAAAGGCATTCACCGTAGCAAAGGAAGTGTCATTTATTTTAAGTTTAAAGTACAATTCATTGAGCTCATTGGCTAGATAGTTCTATTTTTAGACAGCCAGAGTGAGGTTCTCTTTTTATTCTGATACTTGCAAGCAGAGACTTGCAAATTTGCCAGAGATGTGAAATAATTACTCAGCTTTCAAAAGGTCATGTGTGTAGACTTCTCATTATGAGCAGAGGTAAGAATATTGTATATATATAGCTCAACAAATTCAGCAACCAATTTAGAAAAAAAGTCTAGACATAAAATGGCCTGGAAAACTGAGCAGTCTTACTTGGCGTTAGACGTATATTTCTTTTTATAACCAGCTGGTCATGAACTGCAATATTGAGTCATCTCCAAGGCCTTGCATTCTCTTGCAGCAAAATCCACAAGCACCTCAGGGCAGCAGAATGGAAATTCAAAAGGCACTTGAGGTATGTTATTGGATTAAATATAAAAATGAATAATTCAATCAATAAAATATTCCTTGTGTTATTCATTTCGGGTTTGAGCCAATGCCCATTGAATTCAGATTCCCATTGACTTAATAGGCATTAGGCCTTTCACTGTTAAATTTAGTTTATTGTAGTCTGCTCCAAAGTTTTCCAGTGTTCCTCAGATGTTTAAACGGACATCGCCTTACTATATTGCAGAAATTGTCAGGGGTTAACTAGAGATACTGGCAGCAAAGGCACTTGGTTAATTATCAAAGGCTAGGAGGTAGTTTGGGATTATGATAAAAACATTAGTTAAACATTTCTGCTAAAATGATCATCAGTGAATCATGTTAGCAACACTGTCACTTAAAGTGTCCCCAGGTTAGCTTGTTTGAATGAATGAGAGCAGACTGTTTCTCTTGCAGGATGATGAAGGAAGACATCACTGAGTGGTTTACAGTCTATTCTGTTCGGAAGGTTTTCTTGGAAGCCCTATGGTCTGTAGGGGAAGAAAGCTGAATGAAAAAGTTAGAAGAGAGATAAGATCAGAACTGGGAAGGAAGAAAGGGAAGACAGTGGATGGAACAGGAAGAGTAGAGAAAGCGAGGACATTGCGTAAGAGGTAAGGGGGAAAGAAGAGACTAATTTGATTTTAGGTGAAAGGGGGAAAGAAGAGATAGACTATGTGCTGCAGCCTGCAGGGGAGGACAGATTAGACTGGAGGGCATATGAGCAAGTACATGTATGTGGAGAGAGAATGAATGTTTTTTTTTCTATAGAGTGGAGAAATAGAAATATAATGAATGAAATGGACTGGAAATAGGAGAGAATGTGTTTAGAAAAGGGAAAGTTGTGGCACTTAAGAGTGGGAGAGAGAAAAAGATGGAGGGTAAGACTGAAGAGCTGGAAAATGATAAAGAGTATGGACATGGAAAGACATATAAGTGCAGAAAGGAGAAAGAGTGTTGGGTGTAACAAAAGGAGGAAGAAGAGATGGAACAAAGAAGAGGAAAAGAGGGAGGAAACAGTAAAACTCATAGATAAATATACAACAAAAGGAAGGAAGAACTGAAGTGGAGAGAAGGAAAGATGAAACAAAAAGGAGAACAAAGGCAAAGGGTACATGGCAATAAAATTATATTTTTAGACATTTATATAATAGAAAGATGAATACCAAGATACTGAAATAAAATTAATTTCAATAGGGATGAATACAATTCCTATTAACACTGTACCCTGGATACACAGAACATGGCTATAAAGATATATTGGCATGCATTATATTGCAATATTTTACTCTGATTTCTCATATAGTCAGTGTTCCCACTGACTGTAAAGAGGATGTATTGGCAGGGGTGGGGGGAGGGGCAGCTTGTATACCAAGCCATCCCTGCTTAAGATGCCTTTTATCAGTGGCTCATTACAGACACTTCTGAGGAGCAATATTTTGGAGCTTGATTCCCTTCCACTGAAGCAGAGAGGTCAATTTCCCTGTGAGGAAAAGACTTTAGCAAGGCTTTTGATACAGTTTCCCACAGCATTCTCATCAGTGAGTTAAGGAAGTATGGGTTGGATGTGTGGACTGTAAGGTGGATAGAGAACTGGCTAGATCAACAATTTCAGCATGTAGGAATCAATGGCTCCATGTCTACTTGGTAACCAGTAATGAGTGGTGTGCCCCAGGGGTCAGTCCTGGGGCCAGTTCTGTTCAATATTTTTATTAATGATCTGGATGATGGGATTTATTGCACACTCAGTAAGTTTGCAGATGACACCAAGCTTGGGGGAATGGTAGACACACTGGAGGGCAGGGAGAAGATTCAGGAAGACCTTGACAAACTGGAGCAGTGGGCCAATAGAAATCTCATGAGGTTCAACAAGGACAAGTGCAAAGTTCTGCACTTGGGACGGAAAAACCCCATGCACTGCTACAGGCTGGGGAGTGATCAGCTAAGTAGCAGCACTGTAGAAAGGGACCTGGGGGTCCTGGTGGATAGGAAGCTGGATATGAGTCAGCAGTGTGCTCTTGCTGCCAAAAAGGCCAATGGCATACTGGGCTGCATCAGAAGAAGCATTGCCAGCAGATCAAGGGATGTGATCATTCCCCTCTATTCGGCACTGGTGAGGCCGCATCTGGAATAGTGTCCAGTTTTGGGCTCTCCACTACAAAAAGGATGTGGACAAATTAGAAAGAGTCCAGTGGAGGGCAACAAAAATGATGAAGGGGCTGGAGCACAAGACCTATGAAGAAAGACTGAAGGAACTATGTTTATTTAGCCCGCAGAAGAGAAGACTGAGGGGGGATTTGATAGCAACCTTCAGCTACCTGAAGGGATGCTCCAAGGAGGATGGAGCTTGACTGTTCTCAGTAGTAACAGAGGATAGAACAAGGAGCAATGGTTTCAAGTTGCAGCTGGGGAGGTCGAGGCTGGATATTAGGAAAAACTTTCTTACTAGGAGGGTGGTAAAGCATTGAAATGGGCTATCTAGGGAGGTGGTGGAATATCCATCTTTGGAGATGTTTAAGGCTCGGCTGGATAAAACTCTAGCTGGAATAATTTAGTGGGAGTCGTCCTGCTTTTTTTGGCAGGGGGTTGGACTAGATGACCTCATGAGGTCCCTTCCAACCCTATGATTCTGTGAAATCAATGTGCTAACACTCTTTGCCTTTCCTCAGGAGTTCTGCTGGAAGAATGCAACTTAAAGTTGTGATTGCTTGCCATAATAGCCCTTACGAAGAGATTGCCTTGGCCACTTTCTCTCACCAGTGCTGCCCACTTTCTGGGGTTTGCTAGCTGTGTGCGGCCTCCATCTCTGGAAGTGCTTCATGTGAATTGTACAACACAACATTACTTTGGCCAGGTCTATACTGACAGCATCAAATTTGCCACCATCATTTCAATTCTTCCAGTTTGAATGAACAGGTCAGGGAAGACCCACTCAATCAATAGAGATGTTGACACAGTAGCCCACCCTCTCAAGAAGAGTAGCACTGAGTCAAAGGGAGAGCATTCCCTTCAACTAAATGCAGTGGAGACGCTGTGGTAAGTAGGCATTAGGAAGTTAAAGGGAGATATGCAAGTTATTTTATGTAGCTTGCTTACCTCCTGTCTACTGCCACCAAAATAGGTGGTCACTGTAGACCTGGCCTCATGATTATAGGCATGGATGACTGAAATGCAAGGGATATTGTGCTACATGATGCATATTTTACAAAAGAAGTCTCCGAAAGGATACCTTGGTCTCTGTGTAAATTCCATAATTCAGCAATTGAGTAGAAAGTGAAAAGGAAGAATGGAAAGAGAGGAAAGAAAGTAGAAAGTGCAGTTTAAATGCTGAGGATAAGTAATGCAGGTATGCAGCTCTTAGCAGTATCCCAAATACAGGAATTTGGACTCCAGTAGTAAAGTTAGTCACTACTCTAGGCCATACTACCTTTTGAACACAGAGATTTTTATGAAAAATAAGATTCAGAACACTGCAGCAGCACCATGGTAAGCTGTTGTGTGTTGGAACATCGTTGTAGTAGCATAACTTTCATAAGAAGAAGTGGTTTTCTTTTTTCTGTCTCTCAACTTAATCCAGTGAAGGGCTGGATCACTGTAGGTTCAGCCATCACCATCCACCTTTAACTATAAGTGAATTGCTCCCTGTTAGTTGAGTAAAAACCTGGCTACTAAGGTCAATGGGAATCTTTCTATCAGTTGGTGAGCACTGGATCGAGTCTTAAAACCTAGTAAGGACAACAGTTTGGACTCTCCCAGTAGCAAATGTTCTTAACCAACTAGACTGGATGGCAGTCCAGCAGGAGGTCCATTTCCAGAATTTGGCATCTATTGTATGTGTGATTTTGCCTGAACTGCACATAGGATCCAAGCAGTCAAGCCAGAAAAGCATTCAGAGATTGAACTTCATAACACAGGATACATCATGAGCTGGTTATATATGTTTATTATGTATAAAATCCAAGAGCTGATACCTAGGCTGAATCTAACCACACTGAAATAATCTCAATAACTATGTTTGTGGATATATATTTTATATTTAAGAGGAGTAGTGGAGAGCAGGTACAAGTAGGAGGGAAGAATAAAATGAAGAAAATGTTACATCTTTCAGTCATATCTTTAATTTTTAGTCATGCAATTAGTATTAAATGGTTCCAAGATGCCACTAAAAGCTGGATGTCAAGACTATCATCTGGCTGTCATTATAGTTTATATTGACTGTAATCACTTTCAGACTTCCCTTGATGAACATTTCCAAGATCAACAAAACAATGCTCTGGTTGGAAACATATATGTGACAAATATAAGCATGTCTGTTACAAATTTCTCTGAAACTCAGACACACCCAGACTTCATCAAATTCCTCCCCATTCTCCCTTAAGGAAGAGCAAAAGAGAACTCCACTACACAGAAAAATCAACACTACATAAGCTAAGATTTAGCAGATGGACAAAGTGGTTCCAAGGAAGGAAAACAAGAATAAACTGGCCATCTCACCTATACAGACATAAAAAACCCCCAATAGGCCAAAAAAAAAAAAAAGGTAAAACTGGCTATGCAACCCTGTCCACACACTGAAATTCTGGACAGACCTTTTGCTAGCAAACCCTCCTGTATCATGAGCACTATCCAACAAACCACTTCAGCCAGTGTTCAGGAGAGTCAGTGGTGGCAATTACTAAGGTGGGCCTGAATCTGCAAAGGTGGGAAGGGCATCCTGATTAGTGACTGACTAGCATGTTTCAGGCAGCAGTGGCTGGGTTGGCAGATCTAGAGGAGGTGCTAAAGCTACATCTAGTCATGGACAGTGGAGGGACAACTGGCTGGCAGAGAGGAAGAAAGGAACAGAGAACTTGGGCATTTGTGGCACTTAATATGGGTGCTAAAAGAAGGAACAAGGTTGGAACAGAAGAAATGCAGAGCTCACTCTGTGGAAAGAAAAGGGTGTATAGTACATTGAGAACAGCTCAGAGGGTTGCAATGTATCATATGAGGCATGCATCAGAACTAAAGGGTTAAGAATTTACACAAAAACATTAATTTCCATGGGACTCATTGGGTCATCCTGGGATTCGTAACATGTGCCTCCTAAACTATCCATTTAGAATAGGTGTGACTAGCATACCAATCTACTTTTTACTACATGTGGAGATGAGGAACTAAGGAGTTTAGTGTGAAAAGTGACACAAAAGAAGAATGTACAGAGAGGTGGAGATGCAAGCAGAAATGCACAAAGGCATAGAAATCCTCTGATTAAAGTAGAATCCTTAGGTACACATATCTAAGGATGACTCTAATCCCAAAACCACTTTGAAAAGCCACCCCATATAGATACCTGATGCTAACTTTGGCAGATATATATATATACCTAGCCAACCAATAAAAAATTAAACTGAAAACAACATATAAAATCAGATCCTCCATTGCTGTAAATCAGTATAGCTCTAACTGAGGATTGGGCCCTTGGTCTGCAGCTCTTTTGCTTTTACATGTTCAGTAATACTGGGCCAGATTCTTGGAACTGTAAATTGATTGATTTCAGTGCACTAAGGATTTAGCTCTAATATTTTTAAGGGGCAATTCTTTTGTGATGCAAAGGCAATAGTGAAATGACAGGCTTTGAGAAGATGTGGAATTTTTTTCTACTAGAAAGATGACAATATGTTAAAAAGGATCTTCCTAGGTTCCATAATTAACCATTTTTGACATGGGAAGTAAATTCAGATTACCTGGAATCAAGATGACACTGTGCTTTGAAGTCAATGAGAAATACCTAAACTAATAAGTTAGTATTTGGACATATCCCATCTTGTTATGTAATCTTGAGGTAAAAGAAAGAACAGGGTTGTTATGTTTCTCCATGAGTGGTTGTTATATCTCTCAGTTTATGTATTATAATCACTTTGTATCTTCAGTAGTTACCTGAAGAGTTTCCCCCAAAAATGTAAATCTGACTTATTTCTGCTGCTGCAGTTTTGTTGTGGTTTTTGTTGTTTTTCCTGACTGATCTTCCAAATTTCCCTTAACTTTCTTTCATTTGTTCCAATCTGAATCCCATAAGATACTAACTCCCCATGGGAAGAAAAGCAAGATCCAGAGCTCATTAATTCTTCTCCTGAGTCTGTCAAGAGGGTTGATTATTTTCTGTTAAACACTAATGCCAGATGAGAAATAAATAGATGTTCTCAGTAAATAAGATTTGATTTTATTATATTTTCGCATATTATCTGACAATACCACAGAAAATACATATATTTGGAAAAGTTGGCTATGAAATAGTTCTAGAAATGTACTTAGCCTTTCAAACTAAGAAGATGGCATTGAAGAACAGTGAGCCAGATTCTCTGGCCTTCTCCATTCCCTTTGCATAAATCAGGCCACGAAAACGGATTGTTGATTACACAAAAAAGAGACATTACAGCTGGTTCCTAAACCCTGTTCACTTCAGCTTCAATGATATTAGAACTACGGAAAGACAGGGACAAGAAGCAGCTAGAATGTGGTGTGCTCCTGTTTCTAGCTTGCGGACAATCCCTTGGAGATGATTGCCAATGTGTACAATTTAAAACAGCCCCCAGACTGGTCTAATCTATGCCCATAACGATTTCTATGGGTAACTAAATCAAAGAACTACAGCAGGCTCCCTGACAAACTGGTTGTCCTTAGTAGAGACTAAGCACAGCAAAAGAACTACCTCAGAATCTTAACTCTGAATGCTTTGGAACTGGTAGATTTCCATGCACTTTCTGATGAAGAATAGGGAAGGTGCTTGAAGCATATGTGCTGGAGAGCTATTGTAGCCATATAGAACAGCATGAAACCAGCAAGGCTGAAGATGACTGGGGAAGCAGCCAGGAAGGAAACACAGAATCAGAAGGTGTTGCTAGATGGACATGAGGTCAGAGTAACTGATGATGAGGTTATTTAGACTTCCAGAGCGTTGAACAAACAAGATGTTTGAAGATGAAAGAAGGAAAGGCATGAAAGTGAGAGGTTCTAGTAATAATTAGAACTTGGGATAGTGTTTTGACAATGGAGACAGAGAAGATGACTTTTGCAATTATTATAAAAGAATCAGTAGCAACATTTGGTTTGCACTGGATGTAAATGAACAGTGGGTTACTTACCAGTAACCATCCTTCTTTGAGATGGGTTGCTTGAATCCATTCAGTAATAGGTGTCTCCATGCTGGAGCGCCGGATTGGTCGGAAAACTTTTGTCCTAGCCTGTCAGGAGAGGGCAGGCAGCCTCCACCCCTTGCACCACCTCCCAACCCCTCCTCAGTTCCTCAGAGTTGCCAACTCCAGATGCGGGGATAGAGGGGAGGGATCTGAATGGATCCGAGCAGCCCATCTTGAAGAAGGACAGTTACTGGTGAGTAACCCACCGTTCTTCTTTGAGGGCTGCTTGGATGCATTCAGTAATAGGTGATTACTAGCCATGCTGATGGATGGCGGGTGGAGTTGGGTCTTCTGGCTTCAGCACAGTAAAACGCCCCAGATGGGAAGAAGCCCAGCAAGCAAGATTCTAACCAGGGCCAAGAGTCGAACTAGGCTCTTGACGTGCCACTGAAGAATTGACAATTGAGGGCCAACCCAAAGTCAGGGGCAGGGCCGAACCTGCCGAGACATCTGAGTGTGGGCAGGACGGACCGCGGTCACCTTAACAAGGATGAAGAACGCAACATGAAAACATAGAGGGTTGCGTTTGGGTGATCCACCTAAAAGTGGTATAGCACAAGGTATGAAGACCAGAAGATAAGTGTCTGACCATAGGGCCTTGCAGCATGAACTCATAGGGAAATGCTGGAGGCCAACGGGTGCAGGGTTAGCTGTAATGACTGTGGCCTGCACAGGAAACAATGGAAGGGATGACCATTATCCCATGGACTGAGCACATCAAGGCCCAAGCCAGGATCCAAAGAGTCACGGTCTAGCCTGGACGGCTGCAGACTACGCAGGTAGCCGCAGGAGGGAGGAACCTTATCCCCTGGATGTGCCACGACCAGCCCTAGCGGGGCCTGGTCGATGACAGTAGGAGTGAAATTACGTACTTACATTGGGGAAAAGGGGACCCCAAGATTGATCGAGAAGGGTCTGAGCAAGACACTTCAAGCCAGAACACTGAAGGCCAAAGCCAAAAGTGGTGTGGTGGGAGGCACAGAGCACACCAGCCATTGGATCTCAAGTTAGTACACAACATGTGCGCTTCCAGCCGAGTATGGTACCAGAATCCAGGTTGCTCACTGGAGGGGTACTCCAGGGCACTAGCACCCACAGGGCGGCATAATGGCCTGAGACGGTGCTGATGATTTGGTACCTATAAGAGCCTTGGTAGCGTGAGAACTCGTGGAGAGAATCCGTTTTTGGCCTGTAATCCTGTGAGATTCCAGCATCATGAGGACTGTATGAGAAAGGGAGAAGGGAAGGCGGGGAACAATGCCAGCTGCGGCTTGGCCACCCAGTCGAGGTGGCCAAAGGACTCGTAGAGGTGCTGTATTAGGGATACGGTCTTGTCTGCCTAGAGTACCACCAAAGAAGGATATTGCCACAGCTGCGTTGTGCCTATGTGAGCACCAGGGGAAAAGACATGCTGAGACAGAGCTACCCCCAAAAATACAATTGCCAGAGGAACAAGAGATCAGCTTCCGACCACCTGGGAAGTGAAGCTGCCCGCGGAGTATCAACCACAGTATCACAGAGGTCCTTGGGATTAGAGAACCCAATGTGGAGGGTCATGTCCAGCTGGAGAGCCGGAAAGCATTCCTTGTGGGTGATACAAGCCTCTGAAATTCTGAGTACTTCGGGAACAGGAATTCTGACCTGTTTCCCTCTATCTATTATAAAAAAAAAAAAAAAAAAATTCCTCTCTCACCCCTATGGGTGGTATGTGTCTTCCTCAACCTCGGGTCCTCTACCAGAGGCCTGGGAGTTTGAGGGTTCTGCGCAGTATCTTAGCTGTTCCGAGCACTGCACTCTTCTGGACAGAGAGCTCTGATGTTGTTCCTGGGATCTGTTGGAGCCACTCTCCCAGCTTAGGAGTCACAGCCCCGAGTGCTCCTACCACCACCGGGACCACTTTGGCCTTCACTTTCCACATCCGCTCTAGTTCCTCTTTCAGGCCCTGGTACTTCTCCAGCTTCTCATACTCCTTCTTCCTGATGTTACTGTCACTTGGCACTGCTACATCTATCACCACCGCTGTCTTCTGGTCCTTGTCTATTAGCACGATGTCTGGTTGATTGGCCAGTACCTGCCTGTCTGTCTGGATCTGGAAGTCCCACAGGATCTTAGCCCTGTTATTCTCCGCGATCTTCTGTGGGATCTCCCATCTGGTCTTGGGAGGGTCTAGCCCATACACTGTGCAGATGTTCCTGTACACAATGCCAGCTACTTGGTTATGCCGTTCAGTGTATGCTGTTCCTGCCTGCATCTTACATCCTGCCACTATGTGTTGGACTGTCTCTGAGGCTTCTCTGCACACTCTGCACCTTGGGTCCTATCTAGTGTGGTAGACCCCTGCTTCAATGGATCTGGTGCTCAGTGCCTGTTCTTGTGCTGCTATGATCAGTGCCTCAGTGCTGTCTTTTAGTCCAGCCCTTTCCAGCCACTGGTAGGATTTCCCAATGTCAGCCACCTCAGCTATCTGTCGATGGTACATTCCATGCAGGGTCTTGTCTTGCCATGGCACTTCTTCTGCTTGATCTTCCTCCCATGTCTGCTGCTGCCTCAGGCATTCTCTCAGCAGCTCATCTTTGGGTGCCATCTTACTGATGTACTCCTGGATGCTCTGGGTTTCATCCAGGACAGTGGCTTTGACACTCACCAAACCCCGCCCGCCTTCTTTCCGGCTGGCATACAGTCTCTGGGTGTTGGACTTGGGGTGGAAACCTCCGTACATTGTGAGGAGCTTCCGGGTCTTCACATCGGCAGCCTCCATGTCCTCCTTTGGCCAGCTCACTATACCGGCAGGGTATCTGATGACTGGCAGGGCGTACCTGTTGATGGCGTGGATCTTGTTCTTCCCATTGAGCTGGCTCTTCAGGACCTGTCTTATCCTTTGGTGGTACTTGGATGTTGCTGTCTTCCTTGCCTCCTCATCGTGAGTCCCATGTGACTGTGGGATGCCAAGGTACATGTAGCTGGTCTGTATGTCTGCTATGTGGCCTGCTGGTAGTTCCACCCCATCAGTCTTCACTACCTTTCCTCTCTTTACTACCATCCGGCCACACTTCTCCAGTCTGAATGACATCCCAATATCCTCACTGTAGATCCGTGTCAGGTGGATTAGCGAGTCGATGTCTCGTTCATTCTTAGCATACAGCTTGATGTCATCCATGTAGAGGAGGTGGCTGATGGTAGTTCCACTCTTGAACTTGTATCCATATCCAGTCCTTGTGATTATCTGGCTGAGGGGGTTCAAGCCAATGCAGAACAGCAGCGGGGACAGCGCATCACCTTGGTATATGCCGCACTTGATGGCCACTTGTGCAAGCTGTCTTGAGTTGACTTCCAGTGTTGTCTTCCACAGTCCCATTGAGTTCTTGAGGAAGGTCCTTAGTGTCCTGTTGACTTTGTATAGCGCCAGACATTCACAGATCCATGTGTGCGGCATTGAGTCATAGGCTTTCCTGTAGTCAATCCAGGCTGTGCAGAGATTGGTCTGTCTAGACCTTGAGTCTTGGGCGATTGCTCTATCTATGAGCAGCTGGTGTTTTGAGCCTCTGGTGTTGTTCCCAATGCCCTTCTGAGCTGTGCTCATGTACTGGCCCACGTGGTCCTGTAGCTTGGCGGCTATGATGCCTGATAGGACTTTCCATGTTGTGGGGAGGCAGGTTATTGGCCGGTAGTTGGATGGTGCTGTTCCCTTGTGGGGGTCTTTCATGATCAGCACTGTCCTTCCTTGTGTTAGCCAGTCTGGGTGGGAGCCTGCTGCTAGCAGCTGGTTCATCTGTGCTGCTAGGCGTTCATGCACTGCTGTTAGTTTCTTTAGCCAGTAGGTGTGGATCATGTCCGGGCCAGGTGCTGTCCAGCTCTTCATGTTCTTGACCCGCTGTTGGATGTCGGCTACTGTGATGGTGACTGGTTCCTGTTCTGGGAGATTGCTGTGGTCTGTTCTCAGGTCCTGCAGCCACTTTGCACTGGTGTTATGAGTCTTCTCTTTCTCCCAGATGTTCTTCCAGTACTGTTCAGTTTCTGCTGTTGGTGGCTCTGCTGTTATTGTGTTGTTGCACTGCAGTTGGGAGTACACCTTGGATGGTTCTTTGGAGAACAGGGCATTTATTTTTTTGGCCTCTGCTTCTCTAGTGTATCTCCTTAGCCTGGTGGCCAGTGCTGTGAGCCTTTGCTTAGCAGTCTCTAGGGCTTCAGATGGAGTCAGGCCCTTGTATTTTCTCAGTAGCCGAGTCTTATCCTTAATCTCTACACCCTTCTGTAGTTCCACCAGCTGACTAACTTCTCTCCGGGTTGCCTTGATCTTATCCTCCAACCTCATTTTCCAGGGAGGGTATGTATTGCTGTTCTTCTTGATCATGTAGCCAAGCATCTCCAGGATTACAGAGGCTGTCGCATATACCAGTTCATTGGTTTCAGTGATGGTGGTAGTAGGAATTGTCATTAGGGCTCTATTGGCATCTTCTAGCATACTATCTGATGGTACTTCTCCCACGAGCCTTGGTAATCGGTCTCAAGGGTTGACTGTAGCTAGTTTATCCATGATCTTATGCCTCATATCAGCTGCTGTGTTCTGTAATGGAGGGGGTGGCAGTGAAGTTCCAGCTTCAGGTGGTGGCTGCACATCTAGTTGTTCTTCTGGGGCTTCTTCTTGAGTGTGGGAGGTATCGTGCAGTTGGTCTATCTCCAGTTGTGAGAGCAGCTGCCTCTTTACTATGTTGAAGCGTTAGGTAACTAGCTGTTTCTCAGTTAGTGTGGATGTAGGTCTTTTGTCCATCCATAGTTCCCTCATACGTTTTATATATCCCCTCTCATTAGGTCTGCTGTTGTAGTAGCATTCCATCAATTCCAGGTTCTCTTGTCTCATCCATGCATGGTTTGTTCCAGTAGCCCACTTCCAGTAGTCAGATTGTCCTGGTTCCCCAACATCTGGCACGGACCTTGTTAATCCGGGCGACGTCCGAGCCGGCATGACTCTCCTAGTTCGTGTCACTCTCATATTCGAGGTAGGCAAGTGAGGCGTTAGGGGGTCTTTTGCCCAAGGACCCCTACTGGGAAAGTAGCTAGGAACCCACCGGGATTTGAACCCCGGTCTCCCGTATCAAAGGGCGTCGGTATTAACCACTACGGCGCGCTTAACCACTACACTATCCAGTCACCTGTAACGTAGAGCTGTTGAACATTGCACACACAAGCACACATATATAATCTGGTCCCTCAAGGAGGTGAGGGAAAGCAACCATCCTCGTAAGGTTGTCACCAACATCACATGGAGGTGACCCCACAGTTTGAACTGCAGATCCCCAAGTAGGTATAGCGGGTCAACACACACCCAAGGAACAGTGCCCTCTGTCAGGGTGCATGTGTCCGAAAGGCAGGTAGGCTAGGGAGGGCAGTTATAAGCAACTCGGCGGAGGAGCCTCCATGTCTGGAGTGCTGCCTTTCGCCTGGCTATGATGGAGGACTGATGCTGTGAAAAGCGGAGGCTGATGTGGACGGCCAAAGATACGGTATCCCACTGCTGCTCCCCTACCATGAGAAAAGCAATGCTGGTGCCATCCCTATAAGTTCCCTGATCTGGAAGGTTCCAAGTCAGGTACACTAGGTCTCTGCTTTGCAAGTGAAGGGGGGGAGGAAGGGCAAGATATGAGGAGGGCTGGTCACCGCTTCTGGTAGGGTGGGCCTAGGACAAGGACTCTCAGGATAAGGTGCCCTGATAACAATGGAGGTTGCCCGCAAGGGAAGGTGCTGTTACAGAGCCTCAGCTTCTGTGAAGAAGGGGGATATAGGGTAGCAGGTGTTGGACTGCTCTGCCTTGGCCTTCCCTGAAGGCTAAGATCCGCCAAAATGATGCGAATGCATCCCGCTTGACGGGTAGGGTAGTAGAGGTTCTCGTCAAGCCGAGGTGTTGAGACTCCCAGTAGAGCTGGTCTACTCAGCGTGCCGACGGTATGCTAGCGAGGGGAGGGTGTCTCTACCCCCCGACCCAGGAATGAAAATGGGCCTACCTGATGTAGGGTATTTGGGTAAACAGGAGCAGTTCTGCATCCCAATGAACGCTGTGTCTGCACGTGTCGAAGCCTCTGCAGCCGTGGCTGGGGCTGCTATGAGACACGCTTCTTGTCCCTGGCAAGACCCATCCTGTTGTGAACCAGCGCAGGGGTTGTCGGTTGAGGGGTACCTAAGAAAAGAAAAGGGGGGGGCGGATCCATCCTGAGTGCCAAAGTAGCAGCTGCCGACGATGTTTAGGAGTGAACCTCGGTACAGATGTAGCGACGGTGCAGAGGGGTTTGGCTGGCGTGGGCCGTGTCTGCCCAAGATCAGGGAGGGTACACAGCCAGAATTAGTGCGTTCGTGGTCGCAATAGCACAAAAGGAAACTGGTCCCAATCAAACCCGTTCCCCTCCAAAGGGAGGGAGGGGGCATCAACTGTCCACTGCAATGATGCGCTAGAATCTATTGCATCCTGGGTGTCTCAAGAATAGGGTGGCAGCCAATTGGGGCGGGCACCTTCCTTATGGGTGAGAGAGGAAGAAGAGGTCTCAGCACCCTAGCAATGGGATGATAGCAGTGGAAAGAAAAAACTTTGCCTGTATTCCCGCGATGATGTAGATAAGTGGGAATTGGAGAGGAGGGGGCGTCGCCCCAAGAGGTTTATGTGGGAGGGGCGGGTCCGGGAGGGAGGGAGGCCGAAGTATTTGGCCTCTCCCCTGGGGTCCCTAGTGGTGCCCACCACAGATAGTGTTTCTGGAGGGAACAGGGCATCCCCTCCAAAAGGCAGGTCAAGTACCACCTGCTGTGCACTAGGGGGCACTCTAGCCTCCCTGACCCAGGCCACTTGGCAGATAGTTACCACCGAGGCCATAGTGTGGGTGGTCGTATCCACCGTGTCACGGGCTGAGAGGAGGAGATCCTGGGAAATTATGTTACCTTCTTCTAGAAAGGCATCATACCTCTCTCTGGCCTCTGGTGGGAGTAAACGTCAGAATTTCGCAACCAACTCCCACACATCCAGCAAGTATCTGCTGGTTATGGCTTGGTTGTTTGCCACTCATAGTGGGAAGGCCAAGGAAGAGTAGACGTTATGGCCCAAGAGGTCCAGTTCCCTGGGTCCTCTGGAAGATGGGAGGGGGTCGCTAGGGAGCTCCCCTGGGCCTAGCGCCATTTGCACCACATCCCTCGGGGGGACTGGGTGATTGACGAGGAAAGGGAAATCCAATTTGGGGACCCGGTATTTAATGCTCGCCATGTCCAAAACTGGGGCAGTAGGGCTTGGGCTCTGCCACTAGCAAGTTGTGAGGTCCCAGACGCTTGGATGGAGTAGGACTGTCAGGGGTTCTGCTTAGGCAAAGGTTGGCCTGAAGAGGGTATCTGGAGGGGGACTCGAGGGCTGTACCTCCATCCCTAGATGGTCTGTAGCGCGGCGCAACAAGTCAAAGTGCACCGACAGATTTCCTGTATAGGAACCCGGTGCCAGGGACAGGGCAGCACTGGGAGCTCACCATGATGGGGAGGGAGTCTCCCGGGGGGGAGGCCATTCCTGTGGGTGGAAACAGAACGGCGATGATGCCTAAATGCAGCACCGAGGTCGGTTGGAGCCCCTCGATGGCCCTTCCTCCAGGCTGGAAGTGGGGGAAGGAGATTGCAACTCCAGGGGCAGTACTGGCGGTGGCAAGGTGATATGTTGCCGCGGGGATGGCCCTACGGTACCGGGGCCCAATGGAGTAGAAGATGGAGGATTGTATGGTGAAGGAGAGCGGTGCCCATGATGGACGCAGGCCTTGGATGTAAAGGCCGGTTTGCCCTTGATGTGGGGGAGTGGGTGCAAAAGGCATGCTCCCCACACTTCAAGAAGGAGTCCGAATCGAGAGGCAAGAGACCAAACCACAATTTTTTAGGTTAACCACTTTCTATGTGACTTTTATTGAGATAAATAAAATTACAGAAAAGAAGTAAGAAAAAAAGGGTTAAATAAGAGGTTAATATTATTTAATTACTAATATTCCTATTACTAAAGTTAAAAAACTTGCAATTCCTATTAAATTACACTTATCAAAACTCATACAAACTGCGGTTTTAGAACTCTATTTCTTTAAGGCATTTTAAGATCTTCTTAATATAAATTAATAGCCCAATAAACAGAAAGTAGAGCACAAATACCACTACAACGTCTATCCCAGTCCTTGTGCCTAACCCTGAATTAAAACCCCCAGTTCCAATCCTGGTTGGTATAATTTAGCAGAGCGGGGTTTATGGGAGACAGAGATAGAGCACACAATCTGTAGGCAAAAGAACTTTGCTATTTACCCCCCCCCCACACACACACACTAAAACATCATGCACAGCCCAGGACAGCATGAACACCTTGCTTCTCCTCCTTACTCTCCAGACCATGGGTCATGGGCCATTGAGGCTAGCCATGGGCTGTTTGCAGCTAGGAGTTACAAGGGTCAGCTGGGGTGCCTGGTGGGGAATACAAGTGGATTTATTCTTTCATCACACTCTTTTACACTGCCGTTTCCCGATTTGATTGTGGAACACCAGCTTGATTCTGATTTGTGAGGTTACTAGGTTCAGAGTAGTAATAATACACATACATACATCCCCAAAAAGCATTTTCCAGTTTAAATCCCCAATTTGACCAGATTATATTTACTACATCTGGATGTTATCTCTGGAGTGACAGACAGCAGATCTGTTTCTTTGAGAGAAAGATAGCAAGACGTGATAGAAAGCCCGGTGTTAAGATGGCTGTGGCTGTGGCCAACAGGACAGCCTACGAGCTCCTATCTGTTGACTTCAAATCAGCAGCCCACTGGTCTGGTGTCCACCGACTGCGTGCTTCTTAAAATCCTGCACTTGACTGGACCGGTGTTAAAACAGCTCGACCAACAGGACAGCCTACGAGCTCCTATCTGTGGCCTTAAAAATCAGAGCCCACTGCGACCAGTTGCAGCAGTTGAACACCCCCTGCCACTCCCTTCGGATGTGCCAAGAGCTAGGGCCCCCCACTCCAATGTGAACAGGTGAAAATTGAATACTTCGTAAAAGAATTAAAAAAGAAAAAGAAAAAGATCTGCCAAAAGGAGAAAAAAAACCTGCAGGCTCCCTTGGTGATCAGTCAAGAGGTTTAACACTCTTCCTTGTGAAGAGTGGGGAGATGCCTAGGGGGTGGCCAAATCCCCTGGTAACATGACAGGCTGATGACCTATCACTGCTCTGACGTGCCTAGAACAAAACCCCAGCTTTATGCCTTGGACCTGCTAACTATAGTTTGTCTTGTCACTTCCCTCAAGTCTGGTTCAAACCAGCTTAGATACTGACAATAACTCTCTTGGAAAGTTGTTACTGTTTGCAATTAGGAGATAACACCAACTAATTGTTTGTTTCCCCAATTAGAGGCCTAATAAGCTACATTCCATCCGAGGTGGGAGTTTGGCCATAGCAAAAAGGAAAAAAAAAAGGAGGGGTGGAAAAATCCACCTCTTACAGCCCCTTCTAGCTAGGATTGGGACAGGTGATGTGGGAAGTAGGAGGAGGGCTCAAGTGGCCTTCACCGCTTCAAGGTTTGACGGCACAAGGAGTGACTCTGAGCGACCCCGTGGCAAGTCCTCACCTAGGGAAGGGGGACTGCCTGGCTGGGAGGGCTCCTGCTCCCGCGGTACTGGGCTGTACCAAGTCTGCGGTGCCGAGGGTGACTGCGGTCGGTGCTGGGGTGAACTTGGCATTGGTGATGCCGGGCTGTACCAGGCCAATGGCACCGGACATGCTGGCGAATGGCACCACGGTGATCTGGGTACCGGCGGTACCAAGCTGTGCTGCCAGGGTGATCCGGGTACTGGAGGTACTAGACTGTGCCGGGGTGCCAGGGGCGACCTCGAGCGGTGCCGAAGTGCCAGGGTGCCGAGTTGGCGCCGAGGTGCTGGAGTTGGCACCGGCTATCGGTGGTGGTATGCTGTGGGGGCTCTGGTGCCGAGCTGGCTCTTGGCGCCGGGTGGGAACCTGAAGACTCAGGTGACGAGTGCCGAGTCTGTTCAGAGGCTAGGGCACGGTGCCATTGTTCCCTCTCCTTGATGGTCCAAGGTTTAAAGGAGAGACATAGGGAACAGGCTGAGACCAGGTGGTCTTTGCCTAGGCACCGGAGGCACTTCCCGTGGGGATCATCCTGGGGGAAGGCCTTGCTGCATTTGGAGCAGGGTTTAAACCCTGGCATATTCTACAATGTTCCAGTCCGACAGTGGAAGGCTCCTGTGTTGGAACTATGTCCATGAAGAGGTGCTTCCAGTTGGGTGAAAAGCTCAAAGAAGGACGACAGGCTGCTTGCATTAGCAAGGAGAGGATGTTCCAGATCCGATGCGCAAGGCAGAAGAAATGAAAACTGAAGAGGGGTTGGGAGGTGGCCGTATAAATAGCCACAGGGTGGTGCGAGGGGTGGAGGCCTCCTGACAGGCTAAGACAAAAGTTTTCCGACCAATCTGGCGCTCTGGCACAGAGACACTTATTACTGAATGCATCCGAGCAGCGCTCGAAGAAGAAAAACATGCAAGAATGAAACCAGGGAGCATGGCAGATAGTGTACTGACAATGTGAGAGAAGGGAAGAATGAGGATAATTTTCATCTCATTTGCAAAGCAGTTTTCAGAAGTTTTGCCATCTAACAAGAATGCAAATCTTTGAGGGCTTATAAATTAGTTGTGTCTTCTCCACCATACTCAGAGTTACAGGAAAACATTTTATTAATTATCCAGAAGTCATCAGCTAAAACACTTATACTTGACTTTAATAAAAGGTATCTCAATCAGTTCACTGGCACAAAAATCTTCAAGAAGAATAATGGAATTGTTTTATGAATCACAATTTCAAATGAAATTACTTGGAAAAAATTGATAATGCTTTCTCAAGTTTCCTATAAAATCAATGATACAGAAAATTCCTTATTTTATTTGGAAAAAAGCTTATATAGAGGTTAGCATTAAGAAGTCAGCCTTTCCCAGCAGTTACCACACAATATTATCTCAGACGCCACTGCATATCTAATGTTATGGTCTGGATACTTGATAAATGCAGAATTTTAATGGTGACCACCAAATAAATCAGACCTGCGTCCCATGCCTTAGAATAGAATAGAATAGAATCATAGGGTTGGAAGGGACCTCATGAGATCATCGAGTCCAACCCCATGAGCCTTGCCATTTACCTTTTCTAGCATACAGTACTAAAAATTAATATAATACTTTTGAAAGCTCTGTCATTACTGAGCAATTTAAGGATCAAAATGCTGGCTTTTTTCAGATGTCGTTGTACTGTATGTAGTCTCCCACTGTGGTCTACTGGCTCTACCGTATTGGATTGGTGTTCAGGAGATCTGAGTTGAAGTCCTAGCTATATTGTTGGGTGATGTTGAGCAAGCTATTTGCTTCCCTGTGCCTCAATTTCCTCATCTGTAAAATGTAAATGTTAATTATGACCTCATTTGTAAGAGCATGTAAAGTGCTTTGAGGTCTACTAATGAAAACTACTGTGAAAAGTAGTTGTTGTTATTATTGTTCAGTGCTTATTGCCTGGGATTTAGATGACTTCAGGAACGAGCTTTCACCAATGCAGAAAATGGAATTTTGTGGCTTAGCTATCAAGAGAGATTCCACACAGAACCTAACTTGACAAAAACAACCAGTTACAAAAACCCAATATACCTAGACCAGCAAATTCTGTATTTATATTATTATTGTTGTATTTAGAGAACTGAATATTTTAGAGATAATGGAATACACAGCCTTTTCCCTCTAGAAAAACAAACAAGAGTCCTGTGGTACTTTTAAAGACTAAGAAATGTATCTATCATATGAGCTTTCATAGGAGAAAAATCCCACTTCATCAGACATTTGCAGATGGATTCATCTTCAAGCATTTCATGAAGTGGAATTTTCTCCCACAAAAACTCATGCAATAAATAAAATCTGTTAGTTTTTAAAAGCACCACAAGACTCCTTGTATGTTTTGCTGAACTAGACTGACATAGCTACCCCTTTGGAACTTTTACCTCTAGGCTGCTCTTCAATTATGGCCCATATTGGTTGTGGGCTTAGGTTGGTTCCTAGAAGACACGTCTATGTCCTAAAAAACTCCATTGCAGTTGGAACTAAATGGAATTTTTTGTTGGCAACCTGTGTAGAGAGGCCAAGAATCAATAGACATAATGACAGATACAGTACTCTTCCCTAGCATTAGCTTCTATAGGTCAAGATTATGTGTACTCATTCTGCAGTCTGATAAGATCAAAAGCTATCCCATGAGGAAAGTTTCTGCATGATCAGGGTGAGAGTGCCCCCAGCCACTCAGAGTATATATATTTATTTGTTTCAAAGGTTATCATGACTGGCAGGGTTAGTTACCATATTTCAGAGAGAAAGCATCCACCCACTTAATACCAATCTGGGCATGCTTTTCTCTTCTATGTTGGTTGAGTTTGGCAGTCCTTGCTTTTCAGATTCTAGGAAATGAAAACATTGCAAATACCTTTTAAAAACCCTACAATTTACGAAAGGAATAATCTTTAAATCAGGCTGGTTTTTATGAAAAACATGGCACTATTCCACTTTGAACCTGTTTGCTCCAAAGGGAGCACACTACATAAAAGACGTTTCTCACCTTTAGGCACTGATGTTCTTTCATTCTCAGACCGTTCAAGATCTGACTGACTGCTGGGTTTGCATACTTTTAAATTTGAGCAACAGTCATTACTTTGGCAATCAAAGACAGAAGAAGCCTGTTGAATTAAACTCACAACTTCTTAATAGTGTGAAAGGCTTGGATCAAGTGAGCAATTTTTATCATGATAAAATGCAAAGGAATTCATGCTCAAAGAAGGGACAGACATACTGAATATTTCATACCTAACATACATTATGCATTTGACAGCAATTATGCATTTTATCTATAAATATAAAAACATGACAGTGACGGAGAGAGTTAACCAACCATAATTCTTGTTAGTCTGTTATTTTATTTGGATTTCTTTTTCTAAATTGAATTTGGCTGTTCTTCACAGAATGAAATGTTGGCATATATATGTACCAAAGAGTATGATGCCAGCTACAGACCACTATAGCTAGGCTTTTTTTCTTTGCTTTCCATCAGGAGTACCTGCTTTGATTCATCCTGTTTTTACCATCCCTTGGCAGTAATCCCAGTGAGAAGTAGCCCACACTCCAACTATCCTGGGATCTGGAAACATACTGCCTAATACTAAGGATTCTATTTTCCAGTTGATGTGAGTACTGAGAATAGCAATGCAGTCTGCTGACTTCAATCCAGTAATCGGGGTAGTTCAGATTAGTGTGGAATTTGCTTTCAATTTTCAAAATGACCCTGGCAAAGCTAGAATGCAAGTGGAAAAGATGTTTCCTCAATGAGATCTGATGAAAAAGATGCTTGTCAGCGTTTTCATTTAACTATTCTATATCTGACTGTGACTAACAAAATAAACCTCTCTTAAGGACTTGTTTTTCCCAGCTTTAATCAGTCCTAACATCAAACTTTCCACGTCTCCTTCCCCATTTATGAAACCCCAGGCAGGGCTGGCACAAGGTTTCTGGGCACCCTAGGCAATGGGGGATTTTGGCACTCCCCCACACTGCAGGCACCTCTCTGCCCCACCCACGGGTGGCAGCCCCGGCCAGGGATACAGATCCAGCCCCAGACAGGGAGCAGTGCTGCCACTGTGGGGATGCAGCTGCAGGTGGGGCTCCATGCCATGGGCAGGGAGCCCCTTGTCACCCCCTAAGTTTTGGTGCCCCAGGTGACTGCCTAGGTCACCTCTATGGGCCAACTGGCCCTGATCCCAGGATCCATACAGCTAAATTAAAATTCCTTAAACTGTGCACACACAATATAAATGTGATGTCACAAACAGATGATCATGCACTCATATTTCACAGTTAGCTGTGCAAATAATTTATTTTTGAAAAACTTGTCCACAGGTTGTAATTTGGATCTTTCAGATCCCTTGGAAGTTTTGAACACTGCTGTCGGATTTCATAAATCTGTAGGCAGAGCGTTAGTGGACTCATGCACTGACCTGAGCCCATGAACTGAAGAATATTAATTCTGAAGAGAAGACTGATAGATAATATTTTGGGGAAATTATATATATTGGTCACCAAGAAGCTTTATTCTTCGAAGATTAATATTTTCACCTAAGGAGGGTATTTATACTGAAGTCAAGCACCTGTGACAATTTGGTCAATTACCCCACAAGTTTCAATGTAATTGAAACAAAAATCACAATGATACCTTGCTAAAGGCCTTTTCCACATCCTTTGTATTTGGTGGCAAAAGTACAATTGGTGTTTGGAATGTTCAAACATTGTCTGAAACAGCTCAATCCATTTTCCATTTCCAGGTGATATTCAAAACTGGTTCTGGCAACTTTCTCAGTACAGTTGTATTTTTGGAAGACCAATGGATTCTGTAGCACATGTCCCAAAGGATGATGCTATATGGTTGGCAATCCCATGGGTTTTAAAACACACAAAAAGACTACCAATGAGGGTAAGAAACTAAACATCCAGTCATATGTTCCTTAAGGACATAGTCAGAAACTGCTTCAGGTGCCACTTTGTCTGCAAGGAAGCTATGTCTCTTGGATTTGCCATGGTTATGATGAAGTTGCTTTGGACTCTCAAAGCATTCTGAAAAAAAAAAAAAAAGAGTAAAATCCTGAGTGTTCTCAAAAGAACAAGACCAGGAGTATTATATCAATATGTAAGAGTCAGTGTTAATTACCACTGTAAAATTGGTTGATGGCAAAACCACTAAAGGTCTAGGCAATGGGCACACACCAATAAAGAGTACAGAAGGTAGAAAGTGGGTTATTTCAGAGAATAAAGCAATGTGAATCCAGACATAAATAGGACAAAACGACATATGCTAGAACTCTATGTGTATTTACTGCAGTAATTATACTACATGTGTAAGCAGTGCCTATAAACTTGAAAAAGTGTCATTAATTATCAGTATAAACTCAAACTAATAGAAGAACATGGTCCAGAGACCGGCAACAAGCCCCTAGGATGGCATGGAGAAAACACTACAAACTAACTTTTATGTGGTTCTGCATTAAGGATGGATGAGCTGAGTCACGGACTAGGGTAGTATACCAAAGGCCTGCACGCCCTAGATGCTACTGCTGTGCAGGTGTTAAATAACAACAGTAATAATAATAATTTGAGAGGCTTCACCCACACACAACATATGAAGCTTCACTCCCATACCAGTGAAATGTCACGAAACAGCAACTATAGTATTGACAAGTTTCAAAGGGGTAACCGTGTTAGTCTAGTTCAACAACACTAACAAGGACTCCTGTGGCACTTTTAAAGACTTACAGATTTATTTATCGCATGAGCTTTCATGGGAGAAAATGCCACTTCATCAGATGCTTTGAAGCTCATCTTCCATGAAATCTCATACAAAAAGAACCCCTTATTTGTTCAACTATAATATTGTACCACAAAGAAATAGGCAGTGCTAACATTGGAAATATGCATTTAAGAGTATGCTCAAAGAATCACTACTGATACTGCAAAAGTATAACACATAGAACTTGGTAACTAGCTGATACTATTTCTAGGGGCTGGAATCTAATCTCATTTGGAACAAGATAAATCTGAAATAGCACCACTTAAATTAATCCTCTAGATTAACACAGATATGAGATCAGAATCTGGTTCTTGATAAATTCATGGGTCCTATTTGGATGATATCTATACCACCCAAAATTCTTTTCTGAACCTTCTACCTTGTCCTTTCCAACATTCACTAAGACTTAGCACACACTAACCTCAGGCTTTGGCTAGGTTTGAACTCAAGCCGTCTTCCATCCTAGGGTGAACAATTAGGACAGAGGGTGGGAAGGGGGTAATAGGCACCTATATAAAACAAATCCCTGAATATTGGGACAGTCCCTGTAAAAGCAGGGCATCTGGACATCCTATTCCAACCACACACAAATTAGTCTGAGTCAGATCATCAAGTGCTTCAGGACACAAGTTTGAAGGCCCTTCTAAGGAGTGGTGGGTAGGAACCTGAATCCCACTCTGACCCAGGATCCATGTACTATCATTTTTCAGTGTGGATGCTGGTCCAGCCACAGACCTAAGTCAGCAGGTACAGTCTGACATGCCAATACAGCAGTGAGACCTGACTTCAGCAGCTGTAAACCAGTGGGCTTGGAAGTATTAAGCACACAAGCCTGTGATGGGTTTCTTGTGCGGTGGAGACATACACCACTGGAGATCACAGCCTCTTAAAATACTTGCTAGGATTTGGACTTCTTAATGTAGTCTGGAGTAGAATACTATCAGACAAACAGGATTAGTATAAACCCCATCACATTTTCCCATATCTTTTCCCCTTCCACACAAAGACCGGTTTATTCAGATACATTGTTTCCTTTTGTTTAGGAACAACCTCTTTCTAAGCTATTATATTGAAACATCATAATCTTTATTCTCATGCAAACATTGTAAAAACAATGTAAAGGCAATATGGCTGAGTTTAGTAGTTGTTGCAAGATAAAAACAATAGAAATACTACAGCTAAACCAGTTGTAATAGTGTTTCATGTGATATTGGATGACTAAAGTGCATACTAGTTGAAGTACCATGTAGATAATGTGCATCTAAGCATAAGTATTAACAATGAGATACCCTGCAGATGTCTAGCATGTTGCATCTGAAGAGCTCAAGACAAAGGAGGGAGTGTACTGTGAACCTCATTTTACAGATAAAAGATTAGAGGCTGCAGTTCAAAATTATATGAAAACTTCTCTGAATGAAAACATTTAATTTATTTATCTTAAAGTAGAATTTCATTTTAAACTGATTCAGTTAAACCAGGGCAAACCCCTGTTAAAAACTGCCTTATTTCAGATGATTTTAAACTGATTATTAATTGGTTTAAGCTGAAGCAAAGGAAATGACTTTTAAAAACAAAATAAGGGTTTTCATACAGTGGCTTGCACCGGTTAACCTAAAACTGGAGAAACTACTTTAGGTTTTATAGCCTTCCTGAATATAAAACATTCCCAGTCTTGCATCACCAGCCTCGGGAAAACTCCAACTGAAGATAAAAGGGCGTTTTGCCAGCATCAGAACTAAAAATGACCTGATTAGATCTCCCTACTGCACACATGTGTTTGGAGGGGTAAGTGTGTAAATCCAGAAAAGAATGGAATCCATTTTGAAAACAACTATCTTGTACTGGTCCTTTAGTTTTGTGTAAATGAAATGAAAATTGTATGAAAAGTGATAGCTTAGTCAGAATTTAGTATATATTGTGATGTATAAATACCTGGGTTGATGATGTTGTTATGCACTCCTTAAATTTAAAAGCTGTATGAACTGAAAAGCAAATTACTGTATTTCCCTTCAAAGCAACTGGGCAGTCACATCATTTCTTTTTGGAGGTGGGGGGAGGGGCATTCCAAGTTAAAAAATTAATGACACAATCTTGTCACTTTTTTTGGCTTACTTCTGTAACAAAAAATATAAATAACATTGATATAACTAAAAGTCTTGGCAGCAAATCTGGGAGACCATTAATAGTTAAAAATTAAATCCAGAGACACTTGAGTTATACTGAATATACTGGGTATTTTCAACTCTTAATAAATTATTGTGGCCATATAACTACACACTCTTGGAGGAATTCTCCTTTCTATTATCACCTTTGGATGCTGCTGCAGTGGCATACAGACTCCAGAAAATTTTATTAACCATCTAGGAGAGAATTCTAGAAGAGCTCTACACAGACACATTTGCAGGCCCTGGCATAGGGCCCATTGCCAGGAACTGGTGGGCAGGGATGGGTGCCCCTCATGTACTTTACAGCAAGCAGGTGCTGTTCTCAGTTATGAAATCCACCTTGTATCCTCTCTGTTTGTGTAAGGGCTGTTATGCTTCTGTAAATTATGCTAGGGGCTTTTGTGAAGTATGCTTTCAGCCTCTGGAGCAGCACAAAATAATGGGGGGCAGGGGACACGCAAGACTGTCCTAAAGCTCCCTCTCCCCTGCTTACACCTTCTGTATTATGCCTCTTTGAGGCACCAGACAGAATATGAACCTCTATTTCTTTGTCTTTTGCACATGTCACTCTTTAAAATAAAATGAAATGTGTATGCGAGTGTAGAAGCCTCTGACAGTTCAGCTTCATCTCTGATATTAATGCTTGAATTTTAGCAGAGTACATAGTTTTGAGGTCATCCTTTCACACAAACCATGATTCAGAAATACTGGGTCTGATCCCAAGCCCACTGATATCAATGGAAAAACTTCCACTAAGTTTAATGCGCACTGAATCAGAATCGTTCTGAGCTCCGATTCAGTGTGCCTGGGACTGGGGTGTCGGGAAGTTACATTACAGTGCCCTTGGAACAATGTATCAGTTGACTGATTCATTCCAGCCCATTCCTAACTAGAATTCTGATGGTTCCCCCCCACCTCTTAAGAATACTCCATTCATTATCCTATTTGCGTTTTAAAACATCAGTCCTTCTTTAGCCTTTAATCTTTGTTTAATACGATATACCAGCATCCATGGATTTATTTTGGGATTTTTATGTTATTTTTGGAAAAGAGAAGATGTCAAACCCAAATTAGGTTTTGTTGCAATGCCATTGCATAACTGCCCTATTAGTAGCTCTATACAAAGCTATTAATAGCAGGGCCTAGCCTGCAGCTTCCACATCCAAATTGTTACTGTGTAGTACAACAATGAATGGAAATTGTAGGAAGCATATTAGTTATTCCACCTCAGAAGAGAATGCATGAGCTTAGAAAATTTATGAAATGCTGAGTAATGTAGTATTTATTGGTTGCCAGATGGTTGTGTTGCTATTTTACTTCTTCAGACTCGCATGAGGTTTAAAACAACTAGATTTAGTTATTGCAGTTTATTTGTCAGTGTACCAATATCTTGACAAGTCATTCTGGATAGTATATGTGACAAACTGACAACACTGTCTCAGGATCTTTTAGAGAACAGGTTGGATAGTTAGAGCTGGAAGAGGTGCAGTTTTTGTAAACTGCATATAACTTTGCAGTATAAACAATGGAACCTTGACTATCTCTTGGGCAAAGGTCTGATGAATGTTCCCATTTACCAATACCTTAATCACTATCTCAAATATGAGTCACATTCAAGACAAAAGGAGATAGGACTACTGTTGAGATAAACTCTCAGAAGTCAGGAAATTCCAAAACTTAAGGGTAAACTCTCAAACTAACTCATCCCTCCTTCTACATATGCTTTAAAATAGGGACTCTTTATATCCTTAAATATTGTGTTTCAGATACACATAGGTATATAAATAAAACCATAACACAAATCATTCTGAAAGTCAGCTCCTCAGCTGGTGTAAGCTCCTCTGATCAACTGAAAAGGTCAGACTGCAGCTGGTGATCTGTTATATTGACCCGCTGAACATCCAACTCACAAGGCAAAGTTGAATTTCACTATCTTGTATTTCAACTACTCAAAACTTAATCACACTAATTCCTTTTGTATTGACATTTCCAGTGCTTTATTGCTATAACAAACTTGCACCCACACAGCCTGAACATTTTAATTGCTTTACCTCTGTACAAGCTTGTACCCACACAGCCTGAACTTGAGCTCTGTATTATGGCAAACCTCCTTCGCAGTTCTGCTTGAGTTAAGCTACTCTTGTGTAGACTCACAGAATTTGATCCAAAACATTTCATATACAAACAAAAGCCCAAGTTGGGGGGCAGGGAAGACCCCTTTTTCCACAACATTGTTCCTGTAAAAAGAGACATCTTAAAAAATCACATTGTAGATTAGCTCAGTTTTATCTCCAACAGTCCATAAACTCACATACCAAAGCTCAGAAGTTGGAAAGAAAAAGAAATTTTCCATATCCAAATAATCCTCTCATCCTCAGTTACTGGGCATTCGCTTCAGCAGTCAAGTATTAAGATTCCAGTTAAGCAAACTACTTAAGCACATGCCTAACTTTGAGGATGTGCACAGGTCTACAAATGGCAATGGATCTTATATGTTATGTATGTGCCTAAGTAGCTTGCTGTATTGGGGATGAAGGTGGAGGGGGTGTGAAAACATCAAAAGAACATTTCAGTGGTTGGTACTCCAAAGCAGTACTCCAGATTCTGCAATGATAGTTCAATCTACATTCCTCAGGCTAGATTCCTGTTGATTACAATGAGTTTACACTGAAGAAGAGCTATATTAGAAGGTTGAATGCTGAAAGCTTCTCAGAGGCTAAGCTAAAAACCAAGCAAATGTATACTTTTATCTCTACCCCATAGGACTATCAGTCTCAATTAAGTAAAATGAAAAAGTGAGAAACTAGAGAACTCTATGTTTTAATAACTTAGGTGACAATCCTGCAGTCAGAGTCATGTGGGCCCAAGGGCTTTAGGATGGCAATGAAGTGAAAGAACGAAAGAAAGTTCCAAAATGCAATTTAAATAACACATTTCCAAAAGCAACACTCAAAAAAGTCCTTCATTTTCCTAAGTGAGCTAGAACAATCTCTTCAATTCTCAATACCATTTGAGTTTTGAAAGGGATATTACAGCAATTACATCAAATCATGCTATAATTCTTCCATTTGGGCTGAAATGAATGAATGTACCGGGTAATTTGTATCCACAATGCTGTGGCATGTTAAGCTCTACATAATGTTGGCAATGTAATTAGCATCATACATACAGGCCTTGTGCTTCAACCCACTGGACCAGATTTACCTCTAGTGTAACTTTATTAACTTAAATGGAAATTGCAACAGGAATGAATTGGACCCTTTTGGTTTTGGCAAATTGTGGGTCTGATTCTACAAACCCTCATTCAGACAGAGTCCTTTCTTACATGAGCATGTGGGGCTACTTACATGAGCACAACTGCTGTTGAGAGTAAGGATTTGCAGGATCAAATCTTATAACATTAGGAACCCAATCCTGTGAACTGGATTGTGACAGAGTAAGTAGTACAAATCAGGCTCTTGAAATATATTTATTTAACAAACAAACAAACAAACAAACAAACAAATCAACCAACCAAAGACAAGAAGGAGTTTGTTTTCAGGATAAAATGCCAGCAAGGGAATAAGCCTATGAAGATTTTCCATTCACTTCACTCAGAGCAAGATTGGGCCCTAAAAGATGACTTCTTAAAGAAAAAAATCTCCAAAATATTCACAAATAGTCCATTATTTAATATTACTGAACTCTTTTTACAACAAGGGTAACTTTAGTCACTGCTGTATCTACCAACGTAGTACAACACTAGTTCTCCTTCGAGCGCTGCTCACATCATTCAGTTACAGGTGTCTACGTGCGGCAGCACACAGTAGCTCGGAAAGTCTTTAGCATTAGCCTGTCAGGTCAGGGCGCATGGCCAATGCCCCCTCCATGCCGCGACTGCGGCTATATAGGTGACCGTGATGTTGAGCCTCCCAGTTCCTTTTTCTGCCATCAGTGCTGGTTCGGATCAGCGTTATCTTGCGAAACGCAAGGGCCTGTCTTTTCACACGAAACTCGAAATGCCAGGTTTCAAGCCGTGCTTGGGATGTTGCAACGCTTTCCCAATGGATGACCCGCATAAGAAATGCCTCGCTTGCTTCTGTGAGTCCCACCTTATGGCGGACTGCCTCATTTGCCGATCCTTCAAGTGGAGGACTCAGCTGGAAAGGGAGTGTCGCATCCACCTAATTTTGGGGACCAGAGCTGCTCTGCCCGAAAGCAGCCGAGCCACCAGCGCTCCACCAGATCCTCGATCTGCCTGGGCTCAAGATTCCCGCCAATCTCCGGTACTGGGCTCAAAATCTCGGTCCTCTACGGTATCTCCTCGGCACTGACCTCGCCAGTCTCCTGGTAGCCTCCTGGCCACCCTGAGTAGGGCCCTGGCTCAGGTACCGGCTTGCCAAGGGCATTCAAATCCGGCTCCGGTGCAGAACAAGAAGAAATGGGCCACAGTGGCACCGCCTCCCTTGGCACCGCTGGACATGGCACTGCCCCTAAGCCCTGTACCACCGTCAAGCCCCGCACTGCTGGACTTGGCACCGTTGCTGACACTGCCGCTTCTGGTGCCGCCACTTCCGGTACCATTTGTCAAGGCTTTTTCCCCACTCTGGCACTCTGAGTGCAGAAGGTGGG
>ML681966.1:55227168-55263966 GCA_007922195.1 Podocnemis expansa | reverse complement strand
TGTCAAGGCTTTTTCCCCACTCTGGCACTCTGAGTGCAGAAGGTGGGGGCCCGCAACAGGCCAGAAAAGCCACTGGCCTTAAAGCCTGGTCTTAAAAGTCTCCAAGGCCTCCAATTCCTGGCTTTGGAGTGGTATCGCTGCCACCACCCAAATGCAAAAAAACCTCTTGAGACCCAGGAAGGCGCACTTGGGAATTCCTCCCTGTGAGGTACTTGCAATCCTGTTTATTCCTCTCTCAGGAAAGTGACTGGACCCCAGCTGCAATATGAGCTGGAACTGGAACAGGGTTCCCTCTAGTAGCTGCCTGTGCAGTCTAAGGCACGGGCACACAAACCTCTTGCCTTTCAGGACACAGAACCAGAACTTGCTTAAAAGGTAAACTCTTTAATCAAAAAGAACAGATGATAAACACAGAGAGTTGCTTCTCTGGGAATTAACTTAGGTAGTTACAGGGTAGTGGGGTGGGGGTTTGGGTTACATGTGGTTAGCACAGAGAAATCCAAAAAACAAGCCAAAAACAAAGCAAATGCCCTGACCGCATCTAAATAAACATTCCCTGTTCTACCCACGCCCGGTCAGTACCAAACTTAACTTATCTCTGGTAAGGATGTTGCTGGATTCTTCCTCAGGCCCCTCTGGCCTCCTCCTGATCCTTCCAGGAGCTCTACTGCATCCAAACAGGCCCAGGCCAGGCTGCTGTTACCATTCAAAAAGCTGTGCTTCGTTCCTATTGGCTGTCCTGGGACTCACTGACCAGAGTGTTAACCCCTTCCTCCCCAAGGGTTATTACACCATTGGACTCGGCACCAGCAACACCTGCACGGATACCACTACCGTCGTGGGCCTCTTCACCCTTCTCCAACCCAGCACCATCAAACCTGGTACTGGGTCCAAGTTCTGCGGCTCTGCCTCATTGCTCCTCCTAGGAACTTTTGGTACGAGACTGCCAGTTGTCGGGGGAGAGGTCATCCATATCATCCTCGGAAGACCCCTTTCTTCCCCCTCAGGAGGAGCACCTGAGAAAGCAGCCCCGAAAAAGCTCTGTCTCACTGGGCTCAAGGAGAAGACACCCATCAGGGGAGGTGCCAGCTCCCCTCATGGCACCCATGCTGCCTTTGAGGTCTCTGCACAATGAGTGGACCCTCGACTGGCTGAACGTGACGGCAGACGATACTTCTTTCTGCTATGCCCGCTCACCGGCACCGGAGTCCTCGGATTTCTCCAACGATGAGCCAGACCCTGATTCTACCCAGCAAAGCAGATCAAGGGCCCCATCATCTTCATCACCCAAAGAGTGCCTAATCAATATGTCTGCCAACCATGAGGGAGATCCCTGCGTCGAGCAGGACCTCCTCCGCTGCATGGCGGCGAACCTGAAGCTGAAGCTAGGACTGATCCAAATGGCAGATGATTCTCTCTTCAACACATGCCGTAGAGCCCTGTCGGCTAAGGTCGCGATTCCCCTGCATGCCGAGGTGTTCCGCATCGTCCAGGAATGCTGGCAAACACCTTCCTCAATCCTGCCAGTGTCCAAAGTAGCGGATAAGAAATACTCTGTCTCCCTGGAAGGATTCCCCTTCCTGTTTCATCACCCAGCCGCAGGATCCCTGGTGGTTGATGCACTCAACCAAAGAGAGAGACAAGGTCAACCTAGCACCACGCACAAGAACAGAGAGGCAGGAAAGTTTACTCCTCTGCGCCCTCTGGCTGTGCATCTCAAATCACTCAGACTGATGACGCACTACCTCTTCAACTTGTGGGAAGCTCTACAAAATCTCCACTCAGCCATCTCCGAGGATCGCCTGAGAGACTTTGAGGCAATGCTGGATGAAGGAGAGAGAGCGTCCAGGGATGCGCTCGCAGCAACCT
Source organism: Podocnemis expansa (assembly GCA_007922195.1). Lineage (NCBI taxonomy): Eukaryota > Metazoa > Chordata > Testudines > Podocnemididae > Podocnemis > Podocnemis expansa. Next base: position 55,262,097 of record ML681966.1, on the reverse strand, counting down.
GGGACGCAGTGGATACAGCAGCACGCATAATGGCATCGGCAGTGGTGATGCGCCACTTGGCCTGGCTCCAGAACTCTGGCCTCTCCACACAGATGCAGCAGATTATCCAGGATCTCCCCTTTGAGGGCCCCGACCTCTTTGCATGTTCCAGGGACGCAAAGCTGCATGGTATGAAGGACTCGAGGACTACACTGAGATCCCTCGGGATCTACACTCCTCAACCCGTTAGGCACTCCTCGAGGTTGCACCAGCTACAACAGCAGATACAACAACTGAAACAACAGCTGCAACTGCAGACCCAGTTCCTGAGATCCCTCCAGTTTCCCCAGCACCACCTCGGGGACCTGGACAAGGATAAAGGCCGATCAGGTAAAGGGGTAAGATGGGCGTCTCCCAGTCGGGATGGCATGGACAGGAATCGAACTGTTCATTGGGCCGCAAACAGCATTTTTGACAGTCCCCCCGAGGGCAGTGTTCCACAACCCCTGTTCTCCCCCCACTGCCTCTGCCACTTCGCTGCACGGTGGACCTGTGTCATGTCAGATCAGTGGGTCCTCGACACAGTAGCCAGAGGATACCACATCCAGTTCCTCTCAGCCCCCCGAGACAGAAAACCGCCCCCTCCCATAACCCCAGAAAACCCAGATCTGCTAAGCAAGCTCGAGGTCAAATGCCAGAAGTTACTCTCCCTCAGAGCCATTGAAAAGGTTCCCAAGAAAGAGCGTGGCAAAGGGTTCTATTTCCGCTACTTCCTAGTCCCCAAGCGCAATGGGGACATACGTCCCATTCTAGACCTCAGAGCACTCAACAAAAACATAAAGAAAATAAAATTCTGCATGGTTTCCCTGCCACAGATTATTCCCTCCTTGTCCCCAGGAGTGTGGTTTGCAGCCCTCGACCTAAAAGATGCTTACTTCCACATAGCCATTCGACCCCACCACAGGCGGTTTCTCAGGTTTGTAGTGGCACAACGCCACTACCAGTTCACCACCCTCCCCTTTGGGTTATCGCTAGCCCCCATGGTGTTCAAAAAGTGTGTTGCACTGCTCGCAGCTTTCCTACACAGGAAGGGTGTAAGAATCTACCCCTACCTAGATGACTGGCTCATAGTGGGCAAGTCAAGTCAACAGGTACAAGACCACTTCAACATGGTAATGAACCTGTGTGAGTTCCTGGGCTTCCGCATAAACCTGGAAAAGTCCAAGCTTTGCCACACTCAGGACAGAGTTCATTGTGGCACATTTAAATGCATGGCAAGGCACTGTGTCCTTGCCCCTGTCAAGATTTCGGTCTATCTGCACCATCGTCACAGAGCTCCAGGCGCCCAGGCTGACCACAGCATGCCAATGCATGCAGCTCCTGGGGCACATGGCAGCAGCCACATCAGTAATCTGAACAGCCCGCCTGCGGATGAGACTGTTCCAGCTCTGGTTCGTCACAAGCTTCTGACTAGAAAAGGACTGTCTGGACAAGGTAATCTCGGTTCCCTAATATACCCTGGAGTCCCTCCAAATATGGAGGGACCCCTGACTTCACGATGGGGGGAATTCCATTCAGGGAATCCAAGCCCTCAGTGACCCTGATAACGGATGTGTCTGACTCAGGCTGGGGTGCCCACCTGTCCGGGGGCCTCTCCATGCAAGGCGTTTGGAACCCCGAGGACAGTCTCCTCCACATAAATGTGAAGTTGCTCAGGGCCATCAGACTGGCCTGCATGACCTTCCTTGACCAGATCCAGGGCAGGGTGATCCAAATCCTATCAGACAACATAACGGCCGTGTTCTACACGAACCGTCAAGGGGGAGTCTGATCCTTGGCACTATGCGAGGAAGCGACCAAGCTTTGGCAACTAGTGATAGACCATCACTTCATGCCAACTGCTGCCTACCTACCCGGGGTGGACAACGGCATAGCAGACTCACTCAGCAGAAAACCCCTGATGAATCACGAGTGGTCCCTCCACAACAAGGTCTTCTCCCTGCTGACAATCAGGTGGGGAACCCCTCAGATCGACCTCTTTGCCACGGCACAGAACTGCAAATGCCCCCGGTTCTGCTCCCTCCAAGGTCGGAAGAAAGGTTTTCTCAGCGATGCCTTCCTCCTCAGGTGGTCAGGGGCCTTCCCGCCAATTCCCTTGATTCACTGGGTGCTCCTGAAGGTCATCGTGGATGAGGCACTCATCATCCTGATAGCCCTGGACTGGCCCAGACAACACTGGTTCCCTCTCCTTCAAGGCATGTCAGTGAGGACCCCGCTCTGCCTCCCACAGTGGGCGGACCTCCTGACACAGGACTTGGGATGCCTTCGGCACCCAAACCCAGGCCTCCTGCACCTGATAGCCTGGATACTCTCTGGCTCAGTGAGCCAGAGAGATGCCACTCGGATAGGGGTAAAAAGGTCCTGGTTGGCAGCAGGAAACCTTCCACGGGGTCCACCTACATGGCAAAATGGAATCATTTCTCCACTTGGTGCCGTGACAAAGACATAGACCCTACCTCCGCATCAATTCAGGCAACTCTGGATTACCTTCTTGATCTTAGAGAGAAAGGCCTATACCTGCCCTCATTAAAAGTCTACCTGGCACCAATCTCGGCCTTTCACCAAAGAGTAGATAGGGCTCTGCTCTTTTCACACCCCATCTGCCATAGATTCCTAAAAGGAGTGGAAAAACTTTTTCTCCACATCTGTAAACCCACCCCATAGTGGGATTTGAATGTTGTGCTGCAGGCTCTGACAGAACCGCCTTATAAGCCCTTGGATTCAGCTACCCTGCTCGTGCTGTCCTGGAAGGTGGCTCTTCTAGTAGCAACTACCTCGGCCAGAAGGGTCTCAGAGTTATGAGCCCTATCCTCTGAACCCCCATATCTGGTTTTCTTCCGTGACAAGGTGATCCTCCGTCACCACCCCTCGTTCTTACCCAAGGTTGCCATCCTCTTCCACATGAATCAAGAGATCTGCCTACCGGTCTTCTATCCAGACCCTCTGGTGACAGAAAACCAGAGACGGTGGCACACCCTGGATGTGAGGAGAGCACTCCTAATCTATACTGAGTGCACACAATCTTTCCGCAAGACCTTCCAACTGTTTGTGGCGGTCGCCAAATGCATGAGAGGTTCCCCAGTATCCTCCCAATGCATCTCCAAATGGATTGTGAACTGCATCAAAGACTGCTACAGAAGGTCAAACACGCCTCTCCCAGGATTGTGAGAGCCCACTCTACCAGAGCTCAGGCGTCTTCCATGGCCTTCCTTGCCAAGTTCCCGATCCAAGAGATCTGCAGGGCCACTACGTGGTCGTCGATTCGTACCTTCACGATGCACTACGCCATTGCCCAACAGGCGAGAAATGATGCCGCTGTTGGCAGAGCTGTACTCAGGGTGGGTAGACTGTAACTCCTCCCACCATCCTTGGGCACAGCTAGCAGTCACCTGTAACTGAATGATGTGAGCAGCGCTCGAAGGAGAACAGTTGGTTACTCACCAGTAACTGTCCTTCTTCGAGATGGGCTGCTCACATACATTCAGATCCCTCCCACCATCCCCGCTAATGGAGTTGGCAAAGGTATATGGGAATGGGAGGGTCAGGGTCATGGTCACCTATATAGCCGTGGTCGTGGCATGGAGGGGGCGTTGGCTGTGTGCCCTGACCTGACTGGCTAACACTAAAGACTTTCTGAGCTACTGTACGCTGCGGCACGTAGACACCTGTAACTGAATGTATGTGAGCAGTCCATCTTGAAGAAGGACGGTTACTCGTGAGTAACCAACCGTTAATATATCCCACAGTAGCCATCATGTATGTACATCTGATTTTCCCACCTGTGCTTTCAGACAATCCAGTTTCTTATTTCATAGTGCCTGTTTTGCCAGATATGACTAATGGGCTTGTTAGTGCAAAGCACAAATGATGGGCTGTTCCTCATTCTCAAGCATTGGTTTCCTGAGCAGCTGTAGCTCAGCTGGGTATTTTGCAAATGAATCTGGCAAAGCATTTGCAATTTTATGCCTTTGATGCTGATGATGTTTGCTGTACAACACTGACAGTATTCTAGGGGCAATTACAAAAATATCAGGCAGGTCAAGCTTTTTTTCATCTAACAAGCTAGAAGATGAGGGATTAGTATGCCCCAGGAAATCTTAAGAGATAAAAGCTTTGCGTTTGTTTCAACAGACATTTGTCTCTGCCAAACCACTTGGAAAGCCCACTTTTTGCTTTTATGATTTAAGATCTGTGGGAAGTATGAATCACAATACCTTACCAGTAAAGTTATCTGTCATGTACTACAGACTAAGACCATCAGTTTCAGCTCACTCATGATGAAGGATGGGACTTTGGTTCATTGTGTTCTGCCTCTTTCTTTTATCTTCTTTTCATGGCTGAAAAATAATCCAACTCATCTGGCCTTGAAACCTCTGGTCTGAGGAAAAATATTTTTCAGATTATTAAAGCAAAATATTTATATGTTAGGGGTGGCCAAATTTATAGAACTCAAGAGCCGCACAAGTTGATTATGAAATCTTCGAGAGCCGCACTGAGGCATATCCATACTTTTACCTACTCCAAAATTACTAAATTTAAAATTGATTGCACAGTTTAATTTTATTGTAAAAAGAGGGCAAACATTGATCCTACAATGAACTAATGTCAAATTCTAACAATTACATAAAGTTACAATGAAAACTAGGCCTATAAAATCTTAGCTGGGGTAGGGTCAACTACCTGTTTAGGTTTTTGGAGTTGCCTGCAATGCTTCCTCTATGCTGCTTCCCTGGCAGCTGGGATAGGGACTCCCTGCAGGGCTCTGGCTGCAGTGGGGAAAAGAAACTCCCACGCAGCTCTGGCCGCAGTGGGGAAAAGGGAAACCCTGCCTGGCTGCGGCTGTGGCAGGGAAAGGGAAACCCCACCCAGCTCTGGCCACGGCAGGGGAAGAGGGAAACCCCCGCCTGGCTCTGGCTGTGGCAGGAAAAATGCAAACCCCACCTGGCTCTGGCCCAGTGGGGAAAAGGCACTCCCACCCCATCCCTGCAGTGGAGGGGCGGAAGGGAAAGCCCCGCCCAGCTCCGTCGTAACAGGGAAGAGGGCCGCCCAACCTCCTCCATCTTACTTGGCCAGCCAGCTGATGCAGGAGGGTGAGCTGCTTTGCCCTGAGCATTCATCTGAAGAATGCTCAGGGGACTGGAGATTTAAACTGTCCCCCTGGCACCAGGAAGACTGTGTCTGGGTGGGGCCAGGAGCATTGATGGGGCTGTTCTCCTGAATTCTTCAGTAGCCGCACTTTTACCTTTGAAGAGCCACATGTGGCTTGCGAGCCGCACTTTGGCCATGCCTGTTATATGTTGTTCCCTTTCCTTCCCTTCCTTTCTGCCTCCCTTTTCAAGGTTTCTCCACTTGTAATTGAATTAAAATGATGAATCAAGGCAAGTGTACCTGAGATATGTAGTTAGTTGCAGTACTATTGACCCAGAAAAGTGTTTATGCAAGCTCCAAAAAGTTTTATGAAACTGGTGTGAAATAAAATGCAAAATAGTATTGAGAACAGCAACCTTTAAGGCAATCTAGATATCTGATCATCATTTCTTAACAACTTTGGTGATATTTCAGTCTCTAACTAGATCTCCCATTATTTTTAGGTTCAGTCTGCTTGCTTTCAGAACAATCATTTGTACAAGTGTAGTGGCTAACACCTCTGCTTAACATACAGAAGGTCCTGGGTTCAATCCCCAGGGGGTTGGACTCAATGATCTCATGAGGTCCCTTCCAGTCCTATGATTTGATTTGATTTGAACTTGGTGTGTTAGAGGAATGGATTAATTTAATAGGTGAAATTCTGTTTGGAAGGAAATTCTTTAACAGGTACATGAAGAGGAAGAGGGTAACTTATTTGTAAACAAGTGTCATAGATGGCGCTATAGCTAATTAACAGTAATGACTGTCTGTTAGTTGAAAATCATTTTAAATTATGGAGGCCAGATTCTATTAGCCTTCAACTATATTTTACTCTGAGAGTAGTCTCATTGAACTGACTGCTAAACAAATACGTTATTGGAATCTGGCCCTGAATGATACTAAGTACTGGGTAGGTTTGCTTTTGTTGCACCCTACTTTTCTGTCACTAGTTTTATGCTTTTGTGACTTTTGATTTCAGTTGTGTTACACTATTGTAAGTAAAATGAGAATCAACTCCTAAGGGTAAGATACATAAGGGGGAGTTAGGCACCTAATTGCAACTTTAAGCACCTAAAGTCCACAATTTAGATTCTCAACCTAGGTGAGCTGCTTTCTAACTCTGTAGGCAACTACAGCTCCTAGGAATCCAAGTTACCACTAGTACCTACATTTCAGTAGGCATGTACACAGCTGCCTTATTCCTGATACCACTGAGCAGCTCAGCACATAACTCAGGCCTAAACTGCAACAGGATTAAAAAAAACTAGGTATTCTCTCTCTCTCTCTCAGTTGAAAGGCCCAATCTGGGCCTATGCTGCCTTAGAAGCTATCTGGGAGTGTGTCTATCAGATCAGGATCTGCACAGCCAGCAGTGCTGGTGGAAGCAGCAGATTGTAAGGGGTGTGTGTGCCCCTACTGATACTCCTTTGCTCAGTGGGTAGGATAGGGTAGGGCACAGCTTCTCTATGTCCTTCGTTTTTCTTTAGAAAGAGCTGACCTGACTTAGATGCATTAATCCAGGAGAGGGTTCATGGCTATGACTCTTAACTGGAGACATGTGCCTCCTTTCAACCACAATATAGCAGCCTCAGTTGTTTTGAGGGCTAGCTTAGATGTTTGTTGCTCAGTATGCTGGCTTTAGTAAATCCCTGTTTTAGGTGCCTAACTCTCTCCAGGCACTGTACAGGGAACCCACCCAACTCAAGGGTTAGGATTCCATTTGGCAGCAGGGTAGTTAAAAGTTGGCACAACAATGCTCAGCTTGAGTCCCCACTGAGAACCGCATTCAGTGTGCCTTCTTGAAGCAGATGTCCTAGTTGTATTATGCCTTTTTTGCAAAAAGTGGTTGAAGTCTGTTCCTCTGAAGATTCCTGGCTTGCATGTATGATCTCAAAACCAGTAGCTGAAGGAAATGATATTCAGTGTCAAAAAAAAAATGCTTCAATATTTAAAGGAAACCTGCACCCAGGCTGCTCAGCCCAGTGGTGCAAGAGTTTACCAGGGTAGGAAGTACCTGTCACTGTACATAAACTGTGACATTTTAATTACAGCTCGTATATGTGAACTTGGAGATGGAGATAGCCAGTGGATTGAAAAATTGTATCTTTTGTGACACTAGCAGTAAAAGACCCCTAGGGAAAAGATGGAAAAGCAGTTTCCAACCTGCTGTATTGACAGAAAGCCTCTCATCTGTAAAGAAGATATGTTCACCCAGAGACAATATACAGCAGAGAAGGTGGGACATCAGAAAACTGACTATGATTCCTTGAGTCCTGGAGCAACTGTATAAGTACCTTAATGGGAAGAAAATACCAAGCACTAAACAGCTCTTTAACCTAGCTAAGAAAGTGTCATACGAACCAATAGTTGGAGGCTAAAGCCAGACAAATTTAAATGAGAAATGAAGTGCACATATTTCACAGTGCAGATGATTAATCACAGGACGAGACTCCCAAGGGAAGTGGTGGATTCTCTATTTCTTACCATATTCAGGTCAAGCCTGGCTGTTGTGACTCTAAGGCTATGTCTACATATGACAAACTTAGTTTGGACTTGCTAGTCTGAACGAAGAAGTTTGAGCTTAGTTAAAACTAACCAGGAACTTTTTAGTTTGAACTAACCACACATTCTAGTTTGAACGGATGCTTAGTTCGAACTAGAATGCGTGGTTAGTTCAAACTTAGTGAGTCTGATCTAAGCCATAGTCCGGGTCTTGCCTGCGCCTACTTCAAACTAAGCGCACAAGTCCAGACTAACCCCAATAGTTACTAGTTCAAACTAAGCTTTCCTTAGTCCAAACTAAGAAATTTCTTAGTTTGGACTAGGGAAAGCCTAGTGTTGCATGGGCTAAATTAGTTCAGACTAAGTGTCCTTAGTCTGGACTAACTGGCCAGTGTAGACATAGCCTAAGAACCCTTCAAATGGCAAAGCATTCACTACTCAGTGTAGCAACTCTCAATATGCCTAACACACAAATTTCATGGTATTTATCCTTCAATAGTTTTAAATAAAAGCCGGTGTCATGCTGGTCAATTAATATTGTTGTGAAATGTATACACTGTTCATATTTAAAGAGCGATGCATGCCTACTAAAAAGATGTCCTAACTATGTAACAAGGCAGAATTGACGAACAGGTTTTCCACCAGATGAAGAATGGCTATTCGCCTATCCCTGTCTCTGATTTAAATTAAGCATTATAAACCCAACACAAAGGGAACTACATTTGCATTCCAAGTCAACATGGGACTCAGCACACCAGAAAATACCCCAAAGAGAGCATTTCAAACATTTATGGACTATAACTGAGGGATGAGAAAACCATTTTAGTATGCATTTCCTGAAGAGATCCCTTGAAAAGGGCAGGGTATTCCTGACAACTTGGATCCTGTGTTTGACTGAAACATGAAGCTCTGTCAGACTGAATCTTTGGGAGAATATCTACTTTATTAAATAGGAAAGGTAATCATTACTAAGGAGCATCAGAACTAGGAACACATTTTATGCTTTGTTTTATATTGCAAAACCATTACTATTTCCATTTGTTATCTTTACTAACTCTCTCTTAAAACTTAACCTCTGATAATCAAATTATGTTTGATTCACTATATATTTTAGTTATAAAAGACCTGATTTTATGGAGTACCAGTGATGTTGTATATGTATGCAATTGTTCCTTTGGGGACAGCAAACCTGGTTTTTATTGTGACGGTCCACTAACAGGGCCTGGACACTTCAGGGGAACCTAGGGGCCAGGGTACACAAAGTGTTAACCTGTAAGGCAAAGTAAGGACTTGCAGAGCCCCGAATAGACAGTTTGGATGGCTTACAAACTGGAAATGTTGGGGAGTTGATGACCAATTAAGCACAAGCAAGTCTCTCTCACAGATGCAGATGGAAATAGGGTGACTCACAGTCATGGGTACACTGAGAAAGTCAGAATCTTATAAAACAGTGGCCAGATTTACACACAGTTTACTGGTTAGCTAAAGTTCACATTCCAAGCTAATTAGGTTGTAAGTGATTCACAAGAGAGATGGTTGGGAACAAAGAAAGGTTACATTTTTTACTTTCTGTATTTCAGCGAAAGGAAAAAGAACAAATGAACTATATGATGAATAAGCATCATAAACAGCAAACAAACAAACAAACAAGGCACCTGATCTACCAATAGGACTTGAGGGCACACATACAGTCCACAGTGAGATTGTCACACAGCTAAGACTGGCTTACTGAAGCCGGGAATATTGAAGAAGGGGAAAAGATGGATCTGGAGGACAGAAAGTGGGCATAACAATGAGCCCTGGAAACTTAGAAGCAGAAAGAGGCAGTAGAAATGGCTGCCCATTGGTGATCCAGGGAGTCACAGAAGTGGAAACGTGACACTAGGGAGCATGAATGCAAGATGCAAAATGCTCAAACAGTACATACGTCTCCCACTAGACCTGGCACTGCTATTGACATGAATAAAAATACTTTTCTGTAAGAGGGCTGTTTCCAGAACCTGGCTCATAAATGTAAATTTTAATTAAACATTCTATTTCACCATTTATTCATGAAGATAATTACTTCTTACCCTATTAACTTTTAGGTTACTTGAGTGAAACTGAATAGAAGAGCAGTCAGAGACAGTTAAACCAATATTTCTTCAAAAAATAGGGCCCAAGAGTCTACTGAATGCCTTAAAGCAAAATACCAGTATGGCCCAAATCCTGTTCTGCTCATTGCAACTTTATATTCATGGATTTACAGAGGCAATACATATGAATTACAAAAACTGATCATGAAATAATAGCTTCAAAGGGATTTATGGCCCATAGTATCTCTTTGTTACTGGGTTAGCTGCCAACACTTGTGAGATTTTCTTGTATGAAAGGCATTACCCAGGCATAGTGAAAGTACTGGAGTCTTGCTTTCTTGGAACCTATCCAAACCTTTATCAGGGTTGGCCATGTAGACCTATAAAGTCCTCCAACCACAAGTATCTGGATGCTTGGGATCCTACAAATATCAAAGTCAAGTGTAATGTCAATTTATAATTTAAAAAAAAAAAAAAAAAGAGGAAAGCGTCTGTGCCTTTTCATGGACTTCAGTAGCGTTCAAATAGAAAATGACTGCTGGATCAAAAAGCTTGACACACTGATCCGTTCTACAATTAAATGGCTTATTTATGTCACTACAACACTCCCCAGGACTGGAATGTATAACCTGCAAGCCCTAGGACCATGAATCCCTGATTTGTTTTTTTTTTGTTTCGTTTTGTTTGGTTGGTTTTGGTTTTTTGTAGGTGAGGGTGTAGGAAACTCTGCAGATTGATTTGTATCTGAGGGGGAAATGCCATACCCAGCCCCCTGTCTTACTTAGATAAACTGTCACTTGAAAATATTTTCAAATGGTCCTAATTGTGTGAGCTCCTTATCCCTCATCTCTTGCACAAGAGGAGGCTGGTGATGGTCTGAAGATTTTCACTTTGTATTTAAAATGATGCTTTCAGTTTTGGAACAATCCCCAAATTTAAATCTTTCTGGTCATCTCTAAAATTACTAAGGTTGACCCCCATCCTCATTTAGTGTGCATAACCAATGAATGTGACACTTGCAATGTCTGGCTCCCAGATGCTGAAATTCAAAGGAAATGTGGAAGTCTTTCTTTTTAGGTACCATTTTGTGTTCAATACTATACTAGCCAACATTAAGTGAAGGTCCACAGGGCACTTAGGAGCCCCGTATAACCTGATAACCATCATCAGGAATAGAAGCTAACCTCTGACAGAAAGACTCAAATCCTGAAATATGACTGGAGGAACTCGGGGGGATCCTGACTGGTTCCAAGCCTGTGTTTAAACAGAGCAGAAGAACAGAAAGTTTTCTAGGCAACACAATATCCCTTGCTTAGGACTGCTGCCCTTGTGCTACCTGCTTCTATTTCCTTACTTTGGTCTCCTGATAACCTGTCCTTGCCTATCTCCTGACACCTGACCCTTGCTTTGCCTTGGACTCTAACCTCCTGGCGATCTGACCCAGTCCGGCGCCCACCTTCCCCTCCCACAACTTCTTCAATCTGCTCACATCCCAGTCATGACACACTGGAACAATGGTTGTGACCTGAAATGGATTTACTCTACTGCCAGATGATGCTGGTTGCAATTCTATGCTAAGAACAGGAAGAACATTTTGAAATGGAGAGGCAGGCAACAGGATGCTGTAGCTATCTTCTCAAAGCCAGGACTGAGATGGGTCTGCAAGATTATATAGGTTTCTGAAGGAAGCAGGCACAGCTCCACCAGTCATGGCGTCAGGGATTTCCCTGTACCCACTCTGAATTTTCCCAGCACCTTGCCAGTGGTCAACATGTAGTGCTACCAATTTAATCACTGGTTGGAAATTTGAATTGAAATATGAATATACACACTTTAAAAGCATATATTATATACAATAAAATAGTGTATCTGAAAAACATAAAGGTTTGAAAAGTATGAACAAAGACTTGCTTCCTCAATCTGCTTTTGTTGTTCATGGCAATATCTGTGCATTCATTTTGGCAATGTTGGCTGATCCTATCATTTAAATTATGATTTGTTAGCAAGGTCTGAAGGAGCTCTCCACTGACAGCTAGTGATGAGCTGGGAGGCAGGAGCTTTAGCACTATTTGCATGAACACATCTATTCTATCTTGAATGTGGGAGTAATAAAATGTTATCCTTACTGCATGAGTAAGCCTGTCATGATTGGGGGGTCATCATCAAGTGAATTGCACTCACTGAGCAGGAGGTTTGGATGCTGGATGTCAATGGATGGAGGGGAAGAGAGTGCAAGCACGTGTTTTGCTTGGTGGTGTGGCCTCTGCCTAAGACTTACCGGAACTATTTGACCTGTCCCTGTCACCTGCCAAAAGATAGATCTGATTAAGCTTCATAGAGATTTTTTTTTTTTTTTGGTTAAGTGACCTCTGAAGCTCAAATCAACGATAATCAGGTCTGACAGCTGAGACCTGGTATGGGATGGTGTTTCTGGGGAAGAGGCTGCCCAGCCTGTTTTGGCAGTGAGGTTCTCCCATTGAGAGATGAGTGAAACCTCAAGAGACTGACTTACAGAGGTCACAGTGGCAGGTGGCAGCAGAAGCTTATGACACTGGGTCATCTGCAATGAAGCAGTGGAATAAATGATTACACAATGAATAACAGTGGCCAGAGCAAGGCGTGAACAGCTAGAGGAACAAGCAAGGTACTTTCTCTTCCACATCCTACCTGGGAAATAAAGCCATGTGAAAGTAGCTCTAAACTATGGGCCACCACCGACCAAGGACAACAATAGTGAGTGGGATCTGGTGGAGGGAGAAGGGAGGTGCCTGTGAAAGGTACATTTGTTTGTTGGACTATATGTTTGTATGTTGCAGGTCCAAGTGAAAACGAAAAGACAAAAAACAATGCAAATTTTTTTCCACTTAAAGGCCTCAAGAACCAAACAAGAAGAAGAACACACAACAACCAGGAATATATCAATATATCATCTGAAGGTTCAAGTAGTGTACCTAAACCCATCCATCTTGAAGCACAAAACCAGCTACCTACTAAAGAAACAGTGCCTCCAAAACATAAAGTTAGTTTCTGATGTTTCGATCACACTTTTCCCATTTATTGAAGTTACAAAAGATGGCTACTGTGCATCTCTTTAAAAAAGCTTATGAAGAAGGGAAGTTTTTGAATGCTACAGTTAATAGAAGCGGAGGAGCTTGGTTTGTCAGACAGACCAGCGAAGCCAAACTATGTGAAAAGGCTGCAAACCACTAAGCCTCTGGAGTGCATCGATATGCATAAAGCCTTATAAGACCGTCACTGTCAAAGCCAATTTTAGAATTACTTAAATTCTAAATAAGGCTGTTAAGAATGCTGGAGACAAAATGCATTATCTGTGAACAAACATGACTGCTGCATCATACTTTCTATTTAAGCAAGTGATATCGCACACTGCAAACTGTTGGCCAAAGTTAAGTGCATTGTCACTTGAACTATTGAGCTTATCAGTTGAAGGAAAGGAAGCACTGGACATATGAAAAGCCACCAAACATGAAGGCACTGCATTTGAAAAGTTCATTAATAGAGCTGCTCAAAATTATAAGAAGAAACTGAGAAGAATGTAGATTACGTGCTTCACAGAAGACTTGAGTTGCCAACTTTAACTGGTGTAATGATTTTAAACATGAGTTAAATCTAACAAAATGGTCATGAAACACTTTTCAGTTTTTACTATAGGTCATTCACCCCACCTTCACCCTCACGGTCTTACCTCTCATTGGCCCTCACCTCCTCACTGTGAATTCAACACCTTCCTAACTGCAATTCTTGGGGAAAACATGAGATCTGCATTCACAGATTATAGACAACTTGGAACAGTGCTGAAGGAGAGGGCTGTCCAAGGGATCTTCTCAGAGATCCTTCCTGTTCCATAAGTGAAACAAGATGGAAGGAAGAAGATTCTGGAAGTGAATCACTGGCCATGTTAAGTAGTGCATGACAGGCTTTTGTATAGTTTGGATGCCTCCATCTCAGAAAGGGGAACCAATCTTGACCTAAGGGGCAGGCTGGCTAGAATAGATAGGAGGGTATTAAACCAAGAACAAAAGGGGAATGCGAAAAAGTATAACAGGTAACCATTCATTTAGCATAAAATCAACATGTCAAGAACAAAATTAATCAAGATATTAAAGAATAGGAAGACATGAAATTATTTAATTTCCTATTTAATGCTGTGAGCCTAAATAATAAATCTGAAAAATTAGAATTATCACGTGATAATAAATTCTACCAACTTGGTATTATGGAAACCTGGTGGGAAGATGCACACGCTTAGAACAATAAAAATCACTGATTATTACTTACTAGCTGTGACCCATCAAAAATGATGGGGGGGGAATCAAAACGGAATTTATGAAATACTTATTTATTTTAATTGATTAATAGGTCTTTAATTACAACTTTTTTTTTTTTGCACAAGTTCTATGGTCAGCTAAAACTCTTCCATGGTAGTTTGTTTCCTTCATGTAAACTTTCAGATTTTCATGGTTTCTCCCCTGAGTGAGCACCATATACAATTGTCTGAAGAGTCAGTGTGAAATATTGGAAACAGCTGAAAGCATAGCTGAGAGCTTTACATTTTGACAAGTTTCAAAGGGGCAGCCATGTCACCAAAGTGAACCATCCCTGGGTTTCACTGGCTGTTACTGTCCAGTTTTTAAATCCTCACCCATTTCACCTTTATGACTTACAATGAGGCATGCAACTATAATAAGGTATATATCTGTGCCATGCCAAGACTCCTAGGACATTGTGATGTCGGAGATGACTCAACCACTTGCTCCCAAGGGAGCTCCCTTGGGAGCAAGTGGTTGAGTCATCTCTGACATCACAATGGCCTGTCACATAGTACCCTTCACATCACGCATGCATGCACATAGCAAATTTGTATTGAACATTTAGGACAGATTGAGAAGATGAAAATCACTAAGTCAAAATGGCATTACCTGTTTGTGAGTCACTGACAACTTGGAAGCAAATGATCTTTAGTGGTGATATTGTAACAGATAAAACACAATGGTATAATAGCTGCTGTCTGCTACAGACCACCTTAGAGAACAGCATGATTACCTCCTTAGGTACCTACCTATAAAATGTAAGAAAAAATCTAAGAAAAACCCTGTATTATCATGGAAAATTTCAATCTGAGTGAGCTATGCAGGAGGTACCTGATGCCAGTACTAAAACACCCCTAGACTGTCTAAAAATTATAGATAGCAATTTTCTAACTCAAGAAGTGTTAAATACAAAATTGAGAATTCTATATTGGATCTCTTCTTGAAAAATAAAGAGGAATTGATCACAGACATAAAAATTACTGGTAGCTTGGCTAAAAGTGATCATGAGTTGGTAACATCTAGTGGTGGTCTTAGTGAATATGGTACCCTGGGCAAAAGCCAAGGATGGGCCCCCCCGTGCCATAGGGGATCATCCTTGACATTTGCCCCCCTGCCTTGTGGGGCTCCCACCTCCTCCCCTTGGGTCCCACCACCAGTTTCCCCCCAATGGTCCCCCCTAGCACCTCTCCCTGGGCCTGCAGTTGCCCCCCTGCAGCCTCCCCACCTCCAGCCCCCCCACTTGGCTGCCGCCTCGCAAGGCCCACCACCCCAAGGTTGGCTGCTGGCATGGCCAGATCACTGGCCCCCTCTACCTCCCCCCCTTGGTCCTTGCTGGCCCCATCTGCCCTGTGTGCTTCCCCAACTCCTCCCTACCACCTTGCCCCCTGCCCTGTGGCTCCTGGCCTGGCTGCTTCTGCCCTGGCTGGCTAGCCAAGGAGATGTAAAACAGCCTACCAGCCAGCGGAGGACCTACCCTGGAGTGGGACCCTCCCTTAGTGTGGGGCCTGGAGCACTTGCCCACCCTGCCCCATAGCTAAGACTGCCCATGGGTATGTTTAAAGAGAATCATGTCCAAACTAGTAATACATATATTTGGTGCTTTGAAAGGTCTAATTTCACAAAGCTGAAAGTAATAATGAGCCAAATCAGCTAGCAGGAAGAATGTAATCAGAAATATGTGAATAATAATCAGGGTCTGATGAAGTGGGATTTTCTCCTTGGAAAGCGCATGCAATAAATAGATTTGTTAGTCTTTAAGTGCCACAGGACTCCTTGTTTGTTTTTCCTTTTTACATAGCTCAGAAACAAAATTAATCCTAACAATGGTACTGGTCCCTTACTAGATAGAAAAAGCAGAACTATCAATAATCTAGAAAAGCCAGAAGTGCTTGATACATATTTCTGTTTAGTACTGAGGAAAAGACAGATGATGTATTCATTTCATATAGTGCTGAAGTAGTTTCCATTCCAACATCAGCTCAGCAGGATGTTAAGAAACAGCTGAAAGTTAAATATTTTAAAATCAGCATTAAAGCAGCAAGTTCTTGCTCTCAAGAATGTAAGAAGATGATCCAGCTAAAGATCTCTCTGGACCATTAATATTGATTTTTAATATATCTTTAGAAGGTTGTGTTCATCTCCTTGAATACCTTCAGTGGATGGGAGAAATGCTTCTGTTCTCTTCAGTTCCCAGTGCTCCCTGTAAAGTGTCTACATGCATCTGCAGGAATTCTGTGGCTCAGCCCTCTGGCTGGGTCACACAGCCCAAACCCCTCCTGAGATACAACAGACTTAAACAGAAGAAGTTCCTTGACATTCATGGCCAATTAAAAAAAAAAAAGTTTCTTACCATCCTGGTTTCTTACCACTCCTTCACTGGAATTGAATCAGCAGGGTTCTTTCTGGATTTCTACCACTGGCTGTGGTCAGCAATAGGTCCTGGCCGTGCCTGGGTCCTTTGGCTGTAGCATAGCAAGCATCACTTCTCGCTTCTTTGGCTTCAGCCAAGAACTGCCTTTGGTCCTTCTATTTCAGTCAGTTCCTCTTATTTCAGCATGCTGAGCCTTGATTGGCCATTGCTGGTCCCCAGTCTTTCTAAGTGATGGAGGCTCAACAAAACATAGGAGTCTGGTCACCATGGCACCTAGAAGTTTCAGGCTGGCATTTAGGAGCCAGCTCTGGTTTTTGTTTTGTTTCAAATTTAGGAGCCAGCTCTTTTTATTTTTAGTAACTAGAGGACATTCTTCCACTGCATTTTTGCTGCAAAGCAAGGCAGCCTAGGGAAAATGCAGCAGACAAGTGCCCTCTGATGACAAAAATAAAGTAAAATTGCTGGTTCCTTCAGGGATTTGGCAGCATTTCCACGGCAGTTGGATGCAGGAGGGGAGTTCAGCTGCAAAGGATTTCCAAGCTAGGCATCTTGCTTTGAAGCTAGGTGCCTAACTGAGCAGCATTTTTGTGGACACCTGCCTCAATGGTTCCCATAAATGGGCCGCTCCTGGGATGGCTCTCTAAGCAAACCCTGAGGCCTAATGCTTGCTGCTCTTTTCCTCTGGAAGAAGAGAGCAAGTTTTCTGGGACAAGGTATAGCAGAGCAGTAGGGCCTCCAGCAGGGTACCACAAATCCCTGGTATACCTCATTACAGTATCACATGACATTTTCTTTCAGAAACTAGATGACACAAAATCAGCATAGTACAGGTTAAATGCATTAAAAAGTGAATAACAGAGGGGTCTTCAAATGAGATTGTTAATGAATGGGGAATTATTGTCAACTGGATGTTTTTCTATTGGGAGTCTTGCAGTTCTCAGTTCTTGGCTTTATTCTATTTAATGTTTATATCAATGACCTGGAAAAAAAATCAAATCATTGCTGATGAGGTCAAATCACCTGGGACCTCATCTTCCTCTATACAGTGTTCCCTAGTGTTTGAATCTTAACAATGGTTTTGATTTCCTGTTACAATGTGACCTGATCCTATGATTTGCACTTCCCTGCATTTATTTCCTCCCATTCTGTAAGTTCCCCCATCTTCAAAGCATCTGACGATGTGGGATTTCCTCCCATGAAATCTCATGCGATAAATAAATTTTTTAGTCTTCAAGTGCCACAGGACTCCTTGTTTGTTTTACTGAACTAGAATAAGCTGAGCTCCATAAAAAGATAATGTGGCTTCCTCCTCTTCCCAAGCAAGAATGTGGGAAGAAAGATTGTGATTTAGAAGCAGAACTACTCCCTGAACTAGCTGAGCATTAATGCAGCTTATGCATTGTCCTTACTCTTCGCTGAGCCATTTAGCTCAGGTTAGTGCTTAACATATTCCCTTACAGAACAAAAAGGATGGACTGAAGGACAGGACCCTCCCTTTAGCCTTTTATGGCTGTCCTCTCCTCCTTCCACACAAATGCACAAGTCTAACTTCCTTCCCACCTCATTCTTCAGGCACATCCAGAGAACAAAGTGCAGAACAATACTGGGTCTTCATTAATACAAAGACACAGTCACTTCTCACATGGAGGTCACTATCTTATTGTTTTGACCTTATGGAAAACGAACAAGTGTCCAGTCATCTTTAAGGTGCCATCGGACTTTTGTTGTTTTTACTATATACAGACTAACACGACTACCCCTTTGGAACTTAGCACCTATGCTATGTTGATGTGCTCAATGATCCTTTTAAAGCAGCAGTAAATTCTGCCCAGCAGCAAAAACCTGCAGCTTACCCGAGTCATCCTGTGCTGCCATGTCTTAGTGGAATAAGAGTAGACTCTTTTCGGATGAATTTCAGGATAGTCTCTTACTGAGGCTCTGGAGAAGTTGAAATGGCACTAGACTCTAATCTGGAGAAGGGGGAGATGGACTCCTGCACTTCCTGCTGGCTGACAGGTAGAAAGAGTAAAAGGCCAGTTTATGGGTACTGGAATCATTGTTGTTGGAAATGACAGCCCAAAGGAATGGAGTAGTGAGTATTTGTTCTTTGAATCTACTTCCAGTCCCCCACAGACCTGTACCCTCTCCTGATTCCTACTGCCATTATAATGATCATATCGCTGTAGGAGATGGCCCTTTAAGGAAGGACGCAACATTCTTCTCTCTGCTGACTCCACTCACTTAATACTGTGGTTAAGAGAACATTCTCTGCCTCCTTGGACTCTGCTACTCATTTCTGCTGTGCAAGCCTGACAGGAGAATTTATGGTGGTTAGAGAGCCATGATTTAAGTCTGTGAAGTTGTTATTCAATCTAATACAATATATCATTTCAACTTCATCAGCTCATCTTGTTATAATATTAATAATGGAGAACTGTATTAATTCATGCCCTATATTATGTAATACAATACAATAGATCAGGTCATAATGACTATCAAAGTTTACTGACTTTTATCCATTACAAAAGGCAAAAAAAAGCAGTTAGATACAAATAATTTCAAATTATTTTTGTAGAAATTTTTGATAATAGATGTTCCTGTGGAACATTTTGACTTTGTTTAATCAGCACTTTCTGATGGCAAACTGTTCCATCACAAAAATTTCAGCCAGCTCTTCTGTTAAGTAATTCAGGACTCTGTGTCATATTTTCAAAATCACCTAAATTGCATTGACTATCAAGACTACTTAGTATCCTTCCTGCCTAAGTGACTTCTGAAATGGGAGTTATACAATTTTGAAATAAGCAGCTGCTTTAGGAAAAACAACAGTAAATACAAATAAATATAAATATTTAAAAATCCAAATGAAAAGAAAGCTACTTAGACCCTGTGCATTCCCATTGCTGTTGTGATACTGCAGTGGTCATTTTAGCAAGTATGGCCACTGAAGAAAAAAACAATCTATATTCAAAATGTGCTGTTATCATCTAGGTAAGTATGAATATAATTCTCCATCACTGAACTTTGTTTATAAATTGCCAGTAGTGAGTTATATACAAAAGGGTTCTAATTATCAACCCAAGGGAGTTTTTTACACGTCTTCCTTAGAGGGAAGGAGGAGAGGCCATAATGGGTTAATGCATAGATAAGCATTCTTGAAGCTCCAAACTTAGAACTCAACTCCGCAGCCTTCAGAAAGTATGTCTATGCAGTCCACACATTCAGAAAATGTCACGACCAAGTATAATGCCTTAAAAAAAATACCAAAAACAAAAAAACACTGGAAAAAAACTGACCACTAAAACTAAAATAAAACTCATGATAGTAACTTTGATTTACACCCAGTAAAACCTCACATTCCTTTGCAATGACTAAACTCTCGGTAGATTCATTTAATGGAACAAAATGAAGCCAAGGCTCTTGCAAGACTATAACTCATCATACCTGTTGTGCTGAGTTCAGAGATGAGCAACAAAGGGCTGAGGATTAGTTCAGAGGATATCCAAAGATTAGGCATGTAGCTAAATGTACATTTTCCCATGAAGTCTGTCTCCTGCAGCTACATGTACTTTGCTTGCAATCATTTTATAAATTTATCAGTGATAATTTGAATTATTTTGCTCAAACCAGGTAGAAAGTTGGAGTTAATGTTTTCTAAGATGGGAAATCCTTTCAATTTTTCTCTCTCCAGGACACTCTTGTGCTGATCTATCCTATTTCCCGATTAGTTGTTGTGTTAGGAGATCCTCTTCCTTCATAGCTGTATCTTTCATTTTGTTTAGGAAAAAACTAATCTTTGGATCATTCTGTCAGCCTGCAGAGATTTCTGTACCTATATTCAAATGAATTATTTCATTTGCCCCAGGTTAAGATTTAGCCTTAGCAAAATCTTAGGGAAAAAAATAGAGAGGAAATATTGCTAAGATTTTTTATACTATTTTTTTTCAAATCAGAAATTGAAATTTAACATGTATACAAGTTTTAGAGCTATATGAAAAGAAAAACATTCATTAAAATGTTTGTAACATTTCCCTCATCTTTTCACAATATTTAATTTCACTGAAATTTTGAAATTAGAAAAAATATAATTTTACACAATGTATTGCCTCTCATTTTTCAAAGACATCATGTCCCCAAATTTTATTACTACAGTTTGTTGACATAATAAGAGCTAAATCATGAAACTGAAACTGGACTGCAAAGAAGAAGAAAAAAATTGCTTACCTCAATTTCTTTTCATGGACTCATTATTTCTACTAATCCATCAGACAAGATTGAATTATTCTCTTAAAATATTTGGGACACTTGGGAATTTGGCAGAGTTGCCTCTCATAACTGTAGGATTTTATATGCATTTCTAGAAACATGATTAACAATTAAAACATTAACTCCTTAGAAGACAAGTATAAATTTAACTCTTCATAGCATTATGTTGCTATTCAGACAGACAATCTCCCCCCCTACTTTTAGTATTCTAGAAAATGTACACTTTCAAAACAAGATTAAAGAATAATGCAGGGAATCTCATTCAAGAATTGACTGACAAATACCCCTTCCTCTGAGTGGTTGAAATTTGAACAGATACTTTCTTCCAACATGCAGTTCATCATAACTATTTTGGTGATTGTATAGTACTTTCTGTGAAATCAACCGTATGTCACAGGATGTAGACAGCTGATGGCCATAAGGCTATCAGAATGACTGAGAAAATTATCTGTTTAAAGAATGCATCTGACCATTCCTTTCAACTTGCTTTAGCTCAGATCATTTAGGTATGGGTACATGTGAGCTTCCTGAAATATCAATGAAGCAATTACTGCTGATGAAATATGCCAAATCCTGCAGCTTTGAATTCCTTCTTTAACAAGACTTTTGCTGAAGTTATTGGGAATAGTACTCTAGCAAATACTGAATAAAAAGTATACCTTAATGAATATTCTTGGCATCCGCCAAAGCATAGGGATTTTGTACTAATAATATTGATCTCTATATGGGGATTTCAGTAACTGAAATTCCCCCATCTTTTTGTAGAAAATAGCAATGTATTGGTGAATGTTCTTTCAAATGAATTTATATATGCAAAAAAATAGCAATTTTGGAAAATAATATTGCAACTTCCACTAATATAATGAAAAAACTTAGGTTTTTCTTTTCCTCTTCCAAACAACACATCTTGTAATGGATGGTATTTTGGAATCCACAAGACCCAAAGAGGAATGATATTCCCCATAGTTTGAAACTAGAAACCCTACATTCAATCCTATTAGTTATTTGCTAATTACAGTATATTTCCTCAACTATTTAAGATCTAAACACATATATTATATATTATTTATATTTCTCCACTGTGCACCCTACTTGAAATCTATGCATAAGATAGATGGGACTATTAAGCCTCAATATTTCTTTGGTTCAGACACTCTCTCTCTAGTTCCTTTGTTTAAATACTCATATATTACAGTTTTTATAGTTAAGATTAGAGATGTGTATGCACTTCTAGTTCCATAGCAAAACCACCTCATCATTTCTAATGAACCCACTTGTAGCTGGTTCTGCATAGACATCCCATAGGAGCAATTAAAACCTTTCCTCTTAAAGTCTGTGGCAAAATCTTCTATCTAACAGAACCAGTCTCTTCTTTGTTACCTTGGTGATGGTAAGAGACATGATAGTAAAAGTAACTTTCCTAAATAACAGTGGCAAAATGTTCTTTCTCAGAGATCTCTGACACAAATTTCTGTAATGTTTCTCCCAATACTTTATTCTCCCCTGCATATTTTGCTGATGCTAGCAGATGCTTAGCTTGTGTATTAGCCCGCTAGGGATGCAAATATAAATGTCTTCCTTGAAACTGCATCTATTGCCATTACCCTCAGAGCACAGCTTAATGAATTCACAAAGGAATAAAAAACAAAACAAAAAATAAATGAGTCTGCTAACAAAAGTGAATAGAAGTGGGAGTTTACTTTTTTTATCCTTGTGTGAATTCATAGGCTTGTGTAACTCTTGGAAAGGGTTTCACTCTTTAAAAGTGAATCCCAAGTAGACTTTTTGAACTTCATGAACAATGTCTATACCATGAAATTGGAGGTGGGCAACAGGGAAGGACAGAAGAAGAATGTATGTAAAATGAACATTTTATTTGATCAAGTGCCATTAAGAGAATCTAAGAGCAGAAAAGAAAATAACTTCCCATTAAATTAGACAACAGAGGAAACCAGGAGATTTGAACCCAAAGAAATCTAAATCTATGAAACTGGGTTGTGTCATGTGAGTGAATGTTATTTCTCACTCATACTAGATACTTAAGTGCTGCCAGTGCTTGATATTTTGTTTATATTTTCACAATATTTGTCACTTTTCTTAAAGCCTTAGAGCCGTGATTCATGAGATAACATGAAGATCTTGACTTTTATTTAAAGTATATCTCTACTAGTTTCTATGGCTTTGGAGGAAGAAAAAAAAAACCTTGAAAATGTGAATCTAAGTCAAAAACTGGAAAGCAAAAAACCCCCCTAAAATTAACTCTTTTCAGAAAATTTTATTTCTGAACCCATTGCATGTTTTTTGAGGGGGCCTGCCTCATAACTTTTGAGTGGTTGGGGTTCACAATACTGAATGCTAATTAGTAGCCAGAAACTTCCTAGTATTGTACGCACTGTTTTCTGTGGTAATTCATATGAACGATGATTTGGTAAGAATCTGCTGATAGGGAGAGTATAGAGTGGAGTGATTTTGCATGAGTTATAACATTTTGTTATTTTAAAAAGGTAGAATGAGAATTTACTATTTTTGATGAAGAGATTGAAATTATATTCAGGGAAGTGGATCTGAGGGAAAATATTAAGAACCTACTATGCATTTTTTCCAGTGATGCAGATTGAGTTGGAAATCAACAATAAATTGAAGGAGAGTTGTTCTGGTTGGAGTAATTGGTATAAATATATTGTTCTGAGAGTTTATAAATCCCAGATCCTCATCTCATGTACATCAGCTTACCCAGCTAGAGATCTGGTACTAAACATACAAGAATTCAATTTATTAAATTTCTGAACATGTATGGTCACTGATGTCTGGGATTGGTTTACTTTGTCTTTTTTTAAAACACAAACAGGGAGGAGCTGAGAAACGACAAAGAACTGAAAACTGATATATGATGTATTTCGTACTCCTGCAACCTGTCAGCCAGGAGACTGATTTTGTGGAGATCAGCAATACAGTGCCTCAAGACAGATAGACTGGTCTACATTGAAGACAACTGGTGGACAGTGTATTGCTCCAACATTCCTCCCTGTGGGAGGAATGCTGGGTATACAACCTTTATTTTATATTATTTATGTAGTTCTTTTCTGCAAACTGAGTGCAGATGGTACACAAAGAAACTCACTGAAATTAGTGGAATTTTGATTTTATTTATGTATATGTTAACCTGAAAGTTACAAATTAGTTTTGCCAATTGATCACATGTTCTGACTCTATTAGCATAAATTCATTTACTTTTACTGTTAGTTTGTTTTCTTCTCATTTTAACCTTTAACATTAGAGCAGGTTTATAATAAAGTGGTAAAATTACATCAAACATGTGGAGGATTAGATTAATGTTACAGAACACGCATACCTACCACAAACTTTCCAGGATGATTCCACCAACTGCAGGCCATTTTTTGTTTAATTGGACTCTTGCCTAGGAGGTAAACATCTGCTTCTGCATGGATAAGTGTCATATTCCCATGTGGACCTATTGGAAAAGGCAGCAGTAAAAACTGAATCTGTAGCATGCAGCCTGTAGAATTCTATTTCTTGATCCCTTCACAGAGTCTGGTGGCTTCTGTAAGTGTACCAAAGGGCTGCAGGATTTAATCCTTGGTGTCACACCCAAAACTTGAACACACAACAATATTGTTGTAATAATGATGCTGTTTTCAGTATTTCCAATAGGAATTATGCATGCTGCTGCAATTTTTAACATAACATGGTGCATGTATATATCAAATTATCCAAACTGCATCAGTGTATGAAACGATAAATAAGAATATTTATTCATATAATTCTCTGTCATGCTCATTCACTGGTGATTTGTTTTAATAAATGGGTACAAGTAGGCCTAGCATCACCAAAGGAAATGGAAGCTAAGAAAACAGCATTTTCTGCAGTTATTTGTAGGGAATGTACCTATACACAAGGGAATATTGCATAGCTGGTATGGGCAGAGTAATTACAAAAAAATAGTAATACAACTTTACCATAAATTCTGCATGATTCCTCTGGAAATTTCAAGAAACAGGGTCCTGCAATACATTTCCATAATTTCCTGAAGAATTTCAGTTTTGTGAGCCCTTGCTTGAAGAAATTTTATTTTTAATAGTTTTCACTAACATACAATTACTTTTGACAGCCCTAGTGTCCCGCCTTGATTCTAACAGGTTTAATGTTTACAATACAAATGACTTTCGATATGAGAATATGGTCCTTGCTAAATAGATGAAAGCTACCACTACAGGATTTAATTCTGTAGCATTTTTTGTCCTTGAAGAAAATGTTAAATTTAAAATCCCATTTCTGTTTATTGATTAAAATGCTGAGTAACAGTTAGTAAGTAGTTAATTGGCTTATGCTGGAAGGTATTAAAAACATTGAGGAACTAAATGCACAGACTTCTTACATTTTTAAAAAATGAGATACATAACTAGGTTTTGATTTAAACAGACTGTAATGCCCAGTGGTTGTTGACTAGTAAGTAACATATTTGTGCCACTATTAACAAATACATTACTTGAATCTGGTTTGCTGATGTTCTTGGAGTGACACTACTTGTTAACTGCAGATATTTGTACAACTTTCAGTATTTTTAAGTTGTGAAACTCAAAAGTTTGTACTGGAAATGGGTTATTCATTATTGTTTATCTTTCTCCACTAGAAAGGGCCAGCCATCTGATCAGGGAACCAAAGGAACATAATACAGACAATAAGTCATCATAAACTGCAAATGTGGAAGAGCGTACATTTACATTGAGCGGTTTTTGAACACCTCTTGATCTGAAAGTGAATACTTACAACTAACCAATATTTATGAATAACTAGCAGAAAGCCATAATGATTGACAACTAATTCACAAAACACAAGGACCTAAACTTACCAAAGGTCTGACTAGACAAATACTATGAAAACAACTTCAATATCTGAAAAACAAAGAGTCTTGTTGTACTTTTAAAGACTAACATATTTATTAATCACACATGTGATAAATAAATGTTAGTCTTTAAAAGTGCCCCAAGACTCCTTGTTTGTTTTGCAGAACTCGACTGACCCAGCTGCCCCTTTGGAACTTTTCAGTATCTACACCAATCAATACACAGATATGTGAATACTACATACTAAATAAATATACCACAAAAATCTGATTATCAAAAATGACAACATATAAATCAGCATGATGTGCGGATCCTGGATTTGTTTTCTGTGTTTTGTCCTTGTCTATGTTTTTGTTTTTGTGGAGTGCAGTGGGGTGGGAGGTGACCTACTGAAATCTAACAACCTGGACTCCAGTTGCTTGTGGATTCCCTGCACCTTGAAGTCTTTAAACCATGCTTTAAGGACTTCAGGAAAAACAAACAAACAAACAAACAAGGAGTTGTGTGGCACTTTAAGACTAACATGCGAAAAATAAATCTGTTAGTCTTAAAGTGCCACATGACTCCTTGTTTTTTTTGCTGGACTAGACTATCACGGCTATCCCTTTGGAAATTTAAGGACTTCAGCAATTCGGTCATAGATTAGGAGAATATTATGGGAGTGGTGGGTGAGGTTCTATGGCCTGCATTTTGCAGGTGGTCAGATTATATGATAACACACCTCCTGACCTTAAAGTCTATGAGCACAAATACAGCTGAAAGGTACATCTACACTGCAGTTGGGAGTGTGCTAAAAATAACAGTGTAGACAGTGGTGGCATAGGCCACAGCTTGGACTAACTGCCAGAGTTCGAACCTGCCCAGACCTCCTGGGTACTTCAGCAGCTAGCTCAAACTGCCACTCTACTTCCCATAGCTATCCTATTTTTACCATATTAGCTCTGTTGGAGCCAGTACATCTGTCTGCTCAAGCTGGGAAGCCTGTACCCAGCTGCCATTTACACATATCCTGTAAGATTGCTACTTTGAAAAATAGCAAATTGATGATGACTCATAAAGAATAATATGAGCTGTCATTTCACCTAATATAAGTAGACAGGATGGACACAGATAATGTTTTTCCACTTATTTCTTCACCTCCTTTCCCTCTCAGAACACACTTCAGCAAGAAATATAAGAAAGACTCCAGTATTTGAATAGCCACGGCATTTAAGGGAGTTCACATTTACACAGCATAAAGTCAGAATATTGTTGATATATTGATCAATATTTTATTATTTTTAAATATTAATGCCTCATTATTTCTCATTTTTCTTATTTGGCACTTAAACCTGATAAGTAGGGAAAGTGGGAAAATGGGAAAGTGCTCAAAACAGAAAGTATGTAATGGAACTAGTAATAAGTAAGTTCCAAAGGGGTAGCCGTGTTAGTCTAGTTCAGCAAAAGAAACAAGGAGTCTGACTCCTGTGACACTTTTAAAGTGTAACAAATTTATCATGAGCGCTTTGGTGGGAGAAAATCCACAGATGCTTTGAAGATGGCCACCTTTGTCTTAATGAGCTGCAGCACTGCATCAGAGATCCAGCAACTGGTCAAGGGCATTTTCAAGCAATAAAATAGCCAGCAGTGTCACTCTCCTGTCAGCCATTGTCAAGTGAATATGTTTTAAAGAGCCTGAACTTCAAAGTGCTGCACTCACCACACATGATTGTGACTGGCAGCATGAACAGAACTCTCAAAGCCATCCACACATTAGGAAAAGTGTCTTTCAGGACTGCATCATGAATGAGCTGAAGAACTTGAAATAGAGAGGGCTTCCTGTGTGGCAAAATGTGATGGATGCTGTCCAATTTGGCACAGAGGTCTTTATCTTGATGTCTGAACATTCCCCATGTGTCAGCATCTGATGAAGGTCCAAACAATTTTTCGAGAGTGTTTCTCTGTTTAGTAGCAGATTACAAATGTCATTCAAACACCACCAAGTCATTTGTCTGAAACTTTTTTCAATAGACACACAAGCACTGTCAAAGAATGAGCAAGAAAATCTCCCTCCTGAATCTTTGTTCTGTGCTTCCTACCCAGGGCCGGCTCAAGGTGTTTTGGTGCTCTAGGTGCCTAGGATTTTTGCTCCCCTGCTCCCAAGCCTGGCCAGGTGGCAGGCGGGCACTGCACAGGCTGCCAGGCTGAATCACGGCAGTGGCTTTGCTCCCCAGGCTGGGTCTGGCTCCCTGCCCATGGCCAGATGCTGGTGGAGCAGGGAGGGAAGTTTGCTGGTCCCAGCCCCAGCCCAGCCCTTGATGCCCCCTACAGGCTGGTGCCCTAGTTGACCACCCAGCTCGCCTCTGTGGGCAGACCAGCCCTGTTCCCATCACTCATCTCTGCTCTCATACCAAACTGTCTCTTCTTCCAATGAATCCCAGTTTCCTTGACGACAGGCTTAACGACTAAGTTTTCCACCATTTCTTAGTAGGGGGGATGTCATTTTCAAATCCGTTGGCCACAACAAGGCAGCTTCTCATCAAAGTAGTAGCAGTCGTGTTGTCCATCAACTAAGTTTGTAATGCTTTGCTTACAACATTTATTTGAAACAGTGTATCACGCCAAACCACAATTGAAACCAGAAATTCAAAGTGAGTGATCTGGTTTGCCAGGCTTTCTGCCGCTTGTCAAATTCTGGCCTTGGTTTGACTCAACTGCTTCAGTTCCACAAAGGCGTCATAAAACCTCAGTCTCTTGATACCTCACTAGCCTTATGCTGTCAATGCTGTTCTCTTAGCAATTGCCACTTAGTGACTTCATGAGTAGATTTGTAGCACTGTCCATGAGAATTTTCCACCTGATACATGATGTTAAAAACAAAACATATATCCTTTGCAGTACTCTGAGATATATAAAGCATCTAAGTATTTTATTTTCCCTTTCGTTGCTAACAGTATGTTTTGTCACTAATAGCCCTGAACCCAGTGCCCTGGAAACCCAGTACCTGAAAAGGTTGCCTGGGTTGCCTGTTCCTACATATGGCCTGGAGTAAAGGCAATTTAATCAGTATGCGTCAACCTGTATGATAAATGGTTAACAGAACCTGTCTATCTGTGATGAGGATAAGTGTACTGAGCCACTATGCTGAGGTTACAAAGATTTCAGTTATGGCTGCATTTTTTTATAACCATAGGAGACAGAGAGATTGACTTAATGATTTGACATGTGACACTGGGCCAAGTCATGTGACTGGGTCAGAAAATAAACGTAAGTACTCCTGTATGCATCACACTCTTATTGTATGGTGTCTGTCAGAGGAAAACGTAAGTGCTGGCAAAAAAAGAAATAAGTGAAGCCACTTGGATCCCTCAGTCTTGCAAGCAAGAGGTTTTGCTGAGAAACTGGAAATTTCTCTAAATCCTGTGTATGACTGGTCCAAAGGTATTGAGGATGTACAGTGTGTTGCAATACAATTATAAAGATAACTGGAAACTGCCACAGTTATTCAGAAATCTCATGAACGCTGTGGTTCACACGAGAAATTCACAGTAAGGCTTTTTTTTCCCCTTCCCTCACAAGAAACTAGGTTACTGATAAGACCACTGTAACTGGGGCACAGACCTATATAAGAATGTTAAGACATTTGAATTTGAACAGTTAACTGTTCTTTGTAATTAATTCTGGTACAACTGATAAACAGAAATAGACTTGTAGGGAACCTTGAATATTTGCATGGATAGTGAAAATGGTGTTTCCCAAATGAAAAAGTTAACACAGTGAACAAACAGAAGTACATCTAATTAAGATTTCCTACCAAAGCATACACACAAAGGATGAACAAATGGCAGAGATCCAATTTATTTATTTATATATTTTGCTGTAAGTGTGGAAGCAATCCCAACACAAGGTGTTCAGAACAAAGGATGTGGTATCACAACTACTGTAAAAGCAGTCATTTTGCAAGTTTGCTGCTCTCAACACAAATGTCAAAGAAAAAAAAATGCAAAATGACAGCAGAACTAGTCACATGAGTGAATGTGCTCAAAGCCCCAGTCCAGCAGAGCACTTGGTTATATGCTTAGCTTTAAGCACATGTCTGTTCTAGGTGATTGCTGAATTGGAGCATGCGTCATAATTTTTACTGTTTGTATATAACACTTGTTTTTACTAATTTATGACAGTTTCTTTTGTTTTTTCTTGGCATTTAAAAATAAGTTTGACACTTCAGTTTGCACTATGGTTAGATGATCTGGTTTATTGTGCCCAGAGTAAAGACCCCAATTCTGATCTCTTTTAGTTAATGAGAATTTGGCCACTGACTTTAAGAGGAACAAGATCTTGCCACAAATGTGTTAAACTTCACATTTTTTTTTATTTATTTGTTTGTTTGTTTAATCTCCTTTACTGTTGGATTCCTTTTACCCTTGTCCTTTGCAATAAATGTTTCTGAACTCTGCCTGCCAGGCTATGTGCCTAACTCCTCTCTAACTTTAGGCTTCAAAATTCTTCCACACACAAACAGAAAGCCTAATACTCTTTGTCAGTTTACATAAATTCAATAGCTATTCCACTGAAATGCTGCATTGACTGTTGCAATCACAGTATTCACATCATGTACATGAATGCTTAAAATTAATACCAACCTAACTTACTTTCTATAAATATCACAATTGTCAGTTTCATAGCCAAAAATATGTATTAAAAATTCCTTGCAAAAATAAGGGCTATGATCATGTTTATATTTCTTTAAATAATAAAACTATCCTAAATAATTAAATATTTAAGCATGCAAATAACTACTGTCTCGTAGATTTAGGCCCCTTTGTTCTGTGAGCACTTTCAGTTCAAAATACATGCCCAAGTAATTTTCCTTAACAAAATACAAAAAATACTTTCCTTTACAGCTGCCCAGAATAAGACTTGAGCTGCCTAAACTGCAAAGGGAAAATTTTATTGCATACTGAAAGTGATCACAGTATCTCCAGCCAATCTGGAAAAATAAAAACTAGCACAGCTAGCATGTCAACTCTTGTTGAAAATAAGAAGAACTTGTATGCTTTTGTAGATACTTACATGTTTCTCAGTGAAATGGACATGGAGTTCATGCAGTCTTTCCTGAAAATGTTTCAGTAATGAAGTGGTATTGGTGTTCTGAAGCTTGATCCAAAGTCTATATAAGTCAATGGCAGATGAAACAGAAGACTGAATAACACTTTCTGAAAGAATGGGTGGTTCTAAGCCTGAAATCTAGATCACATTTCTATATAAAGAGTTGCATACCACTAACTAACAGGGCTGGCCCAAATGTATACGTAAACTAGGCGGTTGTGTCAGGCAGTGGTTCCCAAGCTTTTCTGTGGCAGCACCCCATTCCAGTGAAGCTGTTTTCTACTGCCCCCCTTTTCAAAATTTTAACATTGAGCAAGAATTCTGATGCCCCCCTTACTGTCCCCTTAGCTTTCACTGCCATCTTGTACTTCAAAATCACCCCCCCAGGGGGCAGTACTGCACCTGTTGGGAAACACTGGCCTAGGGTGCCAGGCTTTAAGGGCTGCCAAATTAGGCAGAAATGAACTTTTTTTATCTATTTAAAAATATATCTTAATATATTATTTTTCCTGATATTGAATGTGCGGTAAGGAGCCAATCAAAGTCATATTTTGCCTAGGGTGCCAAAAACCCTTGGGCCAGCCCTACTCTAGTACTTTTAATTGGATGTGCTAGTCCTATTTCAAATTGCACTGTGGATCACCTTACCCCTTTAGACGCCATCTCTCCTACCAACATCCTGCCAGCCCTGACTCCACATCTTCCCTATGGCACCCACAGGACTTGATTACACAAAAATATAACATTGGGGAAATGTTAAGGGGACAAGATGAGAATAAACTTGCCTTACATGATGGATATGGATGCTTGGTTATTTGCCCCCCCCCACACCCTTTTTTAAACCTATGCTGTTTATTTCCTTTGCCTAGGACATAACATTTATTAATATCAAATCTCTTCTAATTGCTTACAACTCTTGCTGCTTTCATGCACTTTAGCAAATGGGCTCTCTCTTTGTATATGTTTACTAACCCTCCGATCTTGAACTCAAGTAGTCAGCTGTGGGTAATGAATAGTACTCCTTCAATGAGTATGATACAGTATGCCTGTGTTCCCCATTTGTCACACCCACTTTTTTTGCTTATCTCAAAGTCTTAGTAATATAGGCTGCAGGTAACAAGCTTTCTTACAGCTGCTAGAATGAATATTAGACATCCCTTTAATCTAATTAATCTCCCTAAGGTTTTATCCATGTTCATCACCTTGGTATCTAGCATTTATTAGGCATGACAGTTGCATTAATGTAAGTCTCTTAGATTGATGCAGAAACAGTCTGCTTAAAAGAATTTTTTTAAATGGATATACATGATAGGTGAAAATAGTAACCACTCTCTTCCTCACTGCATTTTGTCTCCTATGCGCTATGTTTTTCCATACTTGCAGAGCAATTATGTACTTTCAGTCTGAATGACTTATTTTAGATCCAGGAGAACAAAACAATAACAAGAACAAAAATAAAATCTCCATGTGAGAGAGCAAATGGTGTGTTTCTTCTGTATTTGTTGTAACAACTCTGGAATTAAAATAGTCACTATTTCTGCTCATAAAGAGGGTTCTTGTATAATGTGCAAAAATGCAGCACATAATAAGTAAGGGCATAACAGTTTCATAGCTACATACACTATAATTCAGTGTTTATTTTATTTTTTATCCCTGTGTTCTTTGCAGCCCTCCATTTGTTTAATGGAGGCTTCACACATTTCTGCTGTGTTTGTTCCTCTGCATCCTCATCGCCCACATCTTCCTGTATTTTCTCTCTCCTTCATTTTTTTTTATCCTTATTTTCTTGCTTTCCTGACTATCACTTGGCAAATAGCGAGCAAAAATATTTGTGAATATTTTGGTGATTTCTACAGAAATTTTCACTCTGGGTTCTTTTATATCTCTTTTCATTCATCTTTCATGAATATGCTTGTGAGCAGTTTTGTTCATGAACAAAGTTAATTTCAGGCCCTATGCAACAATCCCTTAGTGAAAAAAATTAGAATTCTTCCTGGCAGAAATGATTTATCCTATCAGGAAACAGAAACTGTTCATATGATCTGCAAGACTAATCGAACAGTTCAAATCTAACATCAAAAGTATTATCTATTCACACACAAAAGAATTATTCACTGAACCATTTCTGAACAATCTGATACATAAAAGCATATGAAATAGCAAGTACCTTCCTTAAATTCAATGCATTCACATACAAACTGGGAAAAGCAAAGTGGTTAAATCTGCCAGATAAATTTGTTAATTATTTGACCATTTCTTATGTGGATGTTGTCAGCTTTTTTCAATCCTCTGCTGGCCCGATACAGAAGTGTTAGAATACTACCTGTTTATTTGAAAGTTCCATATAAATATATGGATTTCCTCATTTTCACCAGTCAAACACAGTAAAAAAAATTCTCGAGTTTTTAATTTATCTTGGAAGGCTTTTGTAAATGATATCTCCTTCTGAAATCACTGTTGTTACACTTGCCTGCAATCAAATTCACTGTGTCATTGTAGACAGCTCAATGAAGACTGTGGCACAATGGGAAACTGAAGTGAACAAAGCTAACAAGATGCTAGGATGCATAAGAAATGGTATGGTGCATCATAAGGAGCACATTACACCTTTACCTAAATTAATGGTATTGTGTCATCTGCAATAGTGTGTGTAGTGCTAGTTATCCCACCTTTAAAAGAATATTCTAGGACTAGAGAAGATTCAAAGGAATGCAAGAATGATTAAGGGCCTTAATAAAAGATTGGGATGGCTTACCCTAGTGTTCCGGAAAATTTGCCAATCACCGGACCTCTCAGGCCTCTTTTCCCCAGGCATCTATCAACCCGTTCCGACCAAGCTGTCAGTGTGAGGCTATAAAGGGTCAAGCCGATTTCTCATTAACCATAACACATTTATAATAGAACCACCAAACAGATTAAATCAACCATTCCCAGATTAAATCAACCAATTCCCCCCCCCCAGTGGGTAACACACCACTATTTTTCACATTCCAAACTGTTTGTTTTTCATATCCCAAGTTCAGTCCTCACTCCTTTTCTTCACCAGAGGGCGTTGATCCGGATCCCCGGTCCTCCAGGCGTGGTGCGTCTTCTTCTGGGCCTCTTCTGGCCAGTCCCAGAACAAAAGTCCTTCGCCCCTTTATCAAAGTCCTAAGCCTGCCGGTGAACGCTTTGGCCAGAGGCTCACTGCTTCAGGGACTTCCTCCGCTGCTGTCCTCTTTGGCCTGCTAGGAGTCCTATTCGGATCTCCGAGGCCCAAATCCCACAGAGCACACCTTCACTCACTCCAGAGTCCTTTCCTCTCACTCACTCTCTCACGCATGCAACCCCACACACACACCCTGAGGGAAAAACACACATCCTGAGGGAAAAACAGTCTCTTATAAGTCGGTCATACTGACCGATCAGCGCACGCCCCGTTTCGCGCCAACGCTTCCCTCATAGGCAAAAGTGTGGAACTTTCTGGACCTTGTGCGCACGGCCCTTACCTGTCTCCGCACGGCCTGCTGGATTCTGCACACAGCCCTTCAAAACAAACATGGCTGCGCCCATAGTCATAGCCCGTTGCTAGGCAGCCTCGGCAGCCTGCCAACAATTGCTGCCTCTCCCTTCGCTCAGCCAAGCCAGGGTCCAGTTCTGGGGAGGAGCGCTCTTAAACATTACCCACGCCTTGAACAGTTATATAAATTTTATAACAATCGTAACAAGATAGAATACAGTTAATATTACTAAAAATTTTCTCCAACACTAGAAAGGAGGCAAATACTTGATAATAGGATAATAGGTGAATGGGGAGCTTCCCTGCCTCAAATCACAGCAACAAGTGGACATTTGATTACATATAAAGGTTAAAAAGGTGAAAAATTTAGTACTTCATACAATATGTAGATGAACTGGGGCATTCATTGCCACAGGAAGTGATTAAGCCTAAGAACCTCAAAAAAGAGATTGGACATTAATAAAGAGATCTGGAATACCCAGTTTTCATAATCAGTGATGAAAAAAATTTGGAAGGGATATTAAATCTCCTGCACAAATGTTTAAGATGATTGCTAGCTATAAAACACATAATGGAGTAGGGGAAGATTATCCCTCATCTGCCTACAGTGAAATTGTGATATTTTCCCTTCAAGCATCTTGAATAGCCAGTGTCCAGAGACTGGCTTCTGGACTAGGTAGACCACATATCTGATTCTCTGTGGCAATTCCGATGTACAGTGTTCGTGCCTGATGTACTAATAGGGGGCCGCTTGCCCGGGCACCCC
>ML681966.1:55164884-55227158 GCA_007922195.1 Podocnemis expansa | reverse complement strand
TACTGAGTCCGGTGTCTCCTTCTCCCATCGCGGTTGGGAACCAACATACAGTATCTAGTGGCCTAGGCCACAAGTAAAAAGGACAGTGCTTATTTTACAATCACTATTTTTACTATTAAATACTTTTAGCTATATTCCTTGTGATGCCTGGCTCAGTTATGTGTAACTATTTACAAGTATTGCATTCTAAATTAAGTGAATACCTA
Source organism: Podocnemis expansa (assembly GCA_007922195.1). Lineage (NCBI taxonomy): Eukaryota > Metazoa > Chordata > Testudines > Podocnemididae > Podocnemis > Podocnemis expansa. The sequence goes on along the minus strand of ML681966.1, from coordinate 55,226,952 downwards.
TTAAAACACTATTACACAGACCAAAGATTTCATAATTTATTTATATTTTGTTATAGGGAGAACCTTATGAGAAAAGAAAATTACTACCACCAGTAAAAAGTATGATTTCCAAATGAGATTCTGTATGCATACAGAGGTTGCTACGAATGAGGAAATACATCTTTGAACATTGTAGCCCTTACAGAAAACCCATTAATATTTTTCTTTGTCAATTTCTCTGACTTCATTATATTCATGTGACTGTATGTGCCCCTCTGATGAACAATATAACAAGTGGATATTACTCCCCATCCCAACACATCCCCAGTGACCTGTATAGCCTGTTATACTGAGCTTTTGAATTTAATATAGCATGCTGCTTTTGTAACACAGATATGGCTGTTTTCCAGTTGATTTCATCTATTATCTGCTTTCATTTAGATTACTGTAAATGAATTAGCTCTCAATTTTTATACACATTTCATTTACTAACACTTAAAACATGCAGATGAGCTAAGCATGAAAAAGGAAAGGTTAAGACAATCAGAAAAAACTTATTTGAGATTACTATTTAGCATAATCAAGCACAGTTGTCATCTCTTAATGTTTTCCCTTTGTATCTTGCACAATTAACATTTCAGTTTGAAAATAATTCTTTGAAAGAAAAGCCTGAAATACCTGAAAATTAGTTAATAGATATCTTATACCGTGAGAAAATATTTATTACTTCTGGTGAGGCTAATTTATTTAGAATTTAACACTGGAATGGCATTAATTTTTTCCCCCCATCTTTGACTTATTATCACATAGAGTTCTGACAACATGTGAGCTGTGAGTCATAGGCTCAGGTACTATAAAGGGGAAAGAGGCAGAAAATCAGTTAGGAGTACTAAAAATACAGTAAAAAATATATACTTTAAATTTACATCCCATAGGAAATTAGATAAATTCAGACAGAAATTGCCACAGCAAATTCATAACAATGTAGCTTTCAGCTAAAGAAAGAACTTCTAAAGCTGGATAAAGCCTTTGTCTAGGCTGAATAAAAACCTGACACTCCTGTCAGGCTCTAGGCTAAATTCAGCCTTTCAAGCCTGGAGCAAGCTTCTACCTAATGCGAGCTACCCTTCTAAAACTGGGAGCCTAAACTAGCTGCCCAACCCAGGTAAAGCCTTTTTAGCAGGAGCAGAAATCTTTCAAACTGGACAGAGCATCTGCTTAAGCCAGGCTGACTGAGTCTCCCAAAGGTAGCATAGACCTGTAGCTGGGCCAAGCTCCCAATCTAGAGTCAGTTTTAATGCTGGGGCTGGCTTCATAGTCCCTTACCCCCGTGCTTGTTGAACTCCGGCCATTCAGAACTCACTTTAATCAAAGAGCTCTCCAGCCCATCTACATGAAATGCATCCATCCAAATGTCTGCATTTACAAGCTATTTAATTTTGTCATTTTGACAAGCAGTCATAGACAAGTAGGGCTGGAAATGTAACCTAGTCCAGCCCCCTACATTCATATTGAACCATGCATACTTAGACCATCTCTGACAGGTGTTTGTCTAACCTGTTGCTAAAAATCTCCAGTGCCAGTGATTCAACTCTCTCTGCTGGTAACCCATTTCAGCAAAAAAACCCAAAAAACCAAAAACAAACAAACAAACAAAAAACCCAACAAGGAGTCGTGTGGCACTTAGGCTATGTCCACACGTACATCATTATTTCAAAATAACCCATTTTGAAATGAGTTATTTTGAAATAAATTAATTCGAATTAACAGTTTGTTAATTCGAATTAAGGGAAAGCCTGCTTTCGAAATAGCTGTTGTTTTGAAATGGTTATTTTGAAACAAGGCCGTTTGGACATGTTGTTTCGAAACAACGTGTCCGAACGCCGTTGTTTTGAAACAACCATTTTGAAACAATGGCTATTTCAATTAGATGCAAGGTTTAACGGTTTTGAAATAACGGCCATTATTTTGAAACAACGGGTCCCATTGTTTCGAAATAACAGTGTGTCGTGTGGACATGCCGCTTCTTATTTCAAAACAACCTCTGTTGTTTCGAAATAAGAAGCCTGTGTGGACATACCCTTAAAGACCAACAGATTTATTTTTCATATGAGCTTTCGTGGAAGAAAATCCCACTTCATCAGATGCTTCGAAGATGGGTGAACTTACAGAATGGAATGAAAATAAATGCAAGGGGGTGTAAAACATAGGATCAGGTCATACAGCAACAGCAAATCAGAGCAGTTGTTACGTTCAAACCCTGGGAAGCCTGAAGTCAAATTACCTTTTGTAATAGGAAAAGAACCCATAGTCTTGATTCAATCCTGCTTTCACAGAATTTCAATATTTAACCATCCTTATAGTTAGAAAGTTTTGCTAACATCTAACTAAATTTTCCTTGCTGCAGATTAAGCCTATTACTTCTCATCCTACTATTAGTGGACATGTGGAACAATTGATCAACATCCTCTTTATAACACTGCTTAATATATTTGACGATTTTTCACTCCTCCCTCAGTCTTCTTTTCTTGAAACTACACATAACCATTTTTTAAAAACCATTCCTCCTAGGTCAGGTTTTGCAGCTCTCCACTAGACTGTCTCTAATTTGGCCACATTCTGCTGAAAATGTGGTGCCCAGTATTGGACACAGTACTCCACCTGAAGCCTCATCTGTCCCTAGTAGAGAAGAACAATTAGCTCCTATGACTTACGTACAACATTCCTGTTAACACACCACAAAATGATATCCTTTTTTTGGAGCATTAGCCTAATGTCGCATACTGTGTTTACTGGGCCAACTGTTCAAGTCTTTATTGAGTTTTTACTCAGTCCTTAATCAAGGACAATGCCCACTGATTAACCTATCCCAAGTGATCACACAAAGGACAGACATGCGCTGATTGCTTTATGAAGGTGTTTCAAGTGAGGTTTTCCATGCAAAATGCTGATTAAGGATGTCATGATTTGGGCCATTAGTTCACACCCATGCACATGCAAAGTGCTATACAATCATTAATGAATTACACTTCAAAACATCCCTCTGGTGATTAGCTTCACTTTACAGATGGGAAATGAGAACAGAGAAGGAGGATATGTCACATAACTATACAGTGGCAAAACCAGGATTAGGAATGAGGGTCTGCTGATTCCACTAGACAGCACTTCCACACTATCGAAAAAAATTGAATACAGCTAATCAAAAACCATGTCACAGCTGCCCATAAACAAATAAACAAACTTAGGAAAGGGTGTGCCACTTACATGGTCAACTTAAAGGAAAACACAGCTGAGGTTAACAGAGAAGCAATTGTGTCATTCAATATTCCCAACAATAATATTATCATATAGCACTTTTTCATTCAGAGGCATCCTAACCAGCTTTACAAACTTCACCAGAGGATTAACAGGAATACAATTCTGTGCTGTGCTACCAATGGTGTGCCTGAAGCTGGGACCATATTTCCTAGCCAGAGGAGACAGACACGCACTAGCTCCACTGGAGCCACAGTACTAAAAATAGCAGGGTAGACAGGGACAGCAAGCATGACTGCTTGTAGTAGCTGCCCAAGTATGTACTCAGGGGGACTAGTTGGGTTTGGACTCAGGCTGCTAATCTGAGATGCCACCCAGGAAACCCATAGCTACCCTGCTGTTTTTAGGCAACTTGTTTAAGGAGAGCTAGCAAGTATCTGTCTACCTGGGCTGGGACACCATCCAGCTGTGGTGTAGACAAATTCTATGAGGGGCAAAACAGACCTCATACACAGGAAAAAGGACGAGTTAAGGCATCTTCAAGCCCCTGTTGCCCTCTTGATCTCGTGCTAATCTGGGGTCTAGAGAGGCCCCCAGGGTAATTAAGACAGTGTAACTTAGATAATCATCAGGCCCTGTTTCATTTATAGACAGGCCTGACTGCCCTATGGGCTATGGCACTGTTGTGAGCTGGTGTGTCAGGAATCCTAGGGAGGCGGTCTTACTGCTGTTTCCAATGGTGCCTTTATCAGGAAATCCTCCCTTGATCAAATATGGGGCTTGTAAGGTCTCTTTACATCACTCGAGCCCTTTTATGTGGCATTAAGGGATCAAAAAGGGGTTAGATTTTCCATACGTCCACAGAACTCACTTTGTCCACTGATGAAGTACAGCCATCCTTTGGATGAAGCATAGCGATTATTTAAGGGCCAAATCAAACCCTGCATTAAGAGAAATGGAAGGGTTAATAGGAACACAAATCTATTTCTTTAGACTTATACAACTTCAAAATAGCACCTATCCATCTGCTTTAGATGGCCTTGTTATTACAAATACCGTAAACAAAACAAACAAAACAAAAAAACCCACCTCTCTCCAACACTACTGAACAGTAGTTATACCTTCTATATGGCCCAAACCAGAAAGCCAGGCAAATGAAAAGTTAATAACTTCCTTTCTTCAGCAATTCATCATCTTACCCATTCTACCCTACTTTCAAATGTTTTCAACATCCAGCTGGAAGGTACAGGGGAGGAAAGAAGTTGCCCATAGTGTTCCTTTCCATTAGTTTTCTTGTTTTGCCTAATATTCTAATCATGACAACATGCCATGTTATAATCTTTCAGCCAGTCTCCTCAAGTGGGTCCTTCACAATGCTGTGGGAGCTGTTCACTCAAGAATCTGAAAGTTTACACTGTGTGCTGTGTGCATGCACTGTCAAATTTATGATCCATTTTTTGTGGTGCTTGGCTCTCTGGCGAAGAGTCAGAGATCAGTGCAAAAAGCAGATGGGATGGCTTTCTTTTACTTCTTGGGATGCAGATTGGATGGCTTTCTTTTATAGTTCTCTACACTCTTACCTTGGCAAGGTTCTAATTAAGTGGAGATATTGAGTTCATGGTTGGTTTGAATACTCTTGAAGCTGCAAAATTTGGCTGGAAATCTTGCAAGAATGAACTCACGAGGCTTCACATATTTCTGGTTCCAGTAGTGCCCAAAATGCTTTCAGATGAGCTTCTCAGAGTAATTTGGGAGTTTCCAGCTCTAGATGCAGTCTAAAAGTACAGAGGCAAAAGGAAAGGAAAAGCAGAGTGGGAAAAAGCTAAACCAAATGTATCAGCATCTTCAAAGGGGTTCTATTGTGTTCTAGAAACTTGCAAGTTTCGAGGAAGAGAACAGGATTCTTCCCCCCCCCCCAATCATCTCCTATGCCATAGATCCTTTCCCCTACCAATCATCTCCTATGCCGTATATCCTTCCATTTTGCCCAGCATTCTGCTCAGTTTCACAGAAAGGGTGCCACTAGCATTTGTAAACCATCAATGCTTTGCCAGTTACTGGCAATCTCGGCTTAACCCCTCTGAAAAAAAAAACATGTAAAGATGGAGCTGGGTTTCTCTCACACAGCCCTTTGGATTTGTGCTTGTAGCTAAGTAACTGACCTCAGGAAGGCAATTAGGGGTGACTGCTCTAGCATAGCTTTCATATTTAAAAGCACAGTGCTCTCCGATACATTAAAAGTCAGCCCCTTGGGGGTTTTATTTTCTTCGTGTTCTTGTCATTCAACATCAAGTAACTGTATGATGTTTGGCCTATAAAACTCAAAAGTAAAAAATACTAAGCAGTTGGCCCCCAACCTCCAGCAGGAGGTTACTTTTCCTCCGAGAAACCTGCCTAGAGCAGTCTCAGTTCTGCATGCGTGAAACTTCTCATCTGAGAAGTATTTTCATCTTTAGCTTTTCTAAGGACATTTGCTCAACTTCTGGCCTTTCCAAAAACCACCTTTAGTCAGCAGCTGAAAAACAAGGGACGTGCTAGAAACTGTTCTGGATCGGTGCCAGAAACTTGAGTTCTACAGCATTCTGGGCTCACATGCACTATTGTTTGTGGTGTAGCCCATAAGCAGGGCTGGCCCAAGGTATTTTGGTGCCGTAGGTTCCTGATATTTTGGCACCCCCCTGCAAGCCTAGCCAGGTGGCAAGCGGCTGCTGGGCCAAATCCGGGTGGTGGCTTTGCTCCCCTGCCCGCAGCCAGCTCCCTGCCCATGGCCCAATGCCGGCAGAGCATAGCCGGAGGCTTGCTGGCCCTGGCCCCAGCCCCAGCCCCAGCCCCAGCCCCACCCTTGGCTCCCCCTACACGCCGGCACCCTAGGTGACCACCTAGGTTGCCTCTGTGGGCAGACTGGCCCTGCCCATAAGACTAGCTTCCATGCACTGCAAATTTAATGGGCATAAGCACACAATGCCACCCCAGGGAGAGATGGGGCAAAGGGCCAGTTTGCTCTGGGACCTCTAGTTCAGTGGACTACCAAAGCGAGTGCTGTGGTGATCCCATGTGCGGGGTTGCAAGGCTGCTCACTGCAGAGGGACCACCAGACCAAACAAGTATGCTTGTAAAAGCACAGTTTTGCCAGCATAACTGTCTCTCACCAGGGCCTGTCGGGGCAAGCAGGGCAAAGCCCTAGGCACCAAATTTTAGAGGGTGCGGGGGACAGATCAAGCTCCCCCATGGTGGCTGGGATGGTTCTGGCTCCTTGCCACCCTCAAGGAGCTGGATCCATCCCCAGCAGTGCCAGGGAGCCAGATCTGGCCCCCGCACCCTCTAAAATTCAGCGTCTCCACCACCGCTGGGGATGGATCCAGCTCCTCAGGGATGGTGAGGAGCCGGCTCCATCCCAGCCACTGCGGGGAGCTGGATCCATCCCCTGCGCCCTGTGCACCTAGGGCTTGTCCTGGCTTAGTTATGGCCCTGATGAGATGCATTTATGCTGGCAAAACTGTGCTTTCACAGGTATAACTTGTTAGGTCTGGTGGTCCCTCTGCAGTGAGTGGCCTTGCAATCCCACACATGGGATCACCACAGCACTCACTTGGTAGTCCACTGAACCAGAGGTCCCAGAGCAAACTGGCCCTTTGCCCCATCTCCCATTGGGGTGGCACTGTGTGCTTATGCCCATTAAATCTGCAGTGCATGGATATTGGGCCCCGGGCCGCATTGGGGCCTGGGTCAGAAAAGGGCACCTTCAGGGCTGCCTGTCCTGGGCACCAGAATATCTAGTTACAGCCCTGTGTCTCACTAAGGGCTTCTGCTAGCAGAGCTCTGTCCAGCAGGGATCACAGCTCTTCATACCCCTGAGCAACATAGCTAATCAGCAAAAGTCTATATGTATACCTGGCCTAAGCTGTACAGTTACCAGGCAAATTTATACTTCTATAATGATACTGACACTTGGGTTGTATTGGTGTAACTATATTAATATAAGATCACACTGATAACTGGACACTTTTTTGCTATTAAACCAGTGGTGTAAGTCAGGCCTAACCTGATGACTTGAATTCAGACTGACTCTGATTCAAGAATAGGAAAACAAAATGCTCTCTCCTCTGAAAATGTAAGATCTCAGCTGTTCATAGCAAACAAACCTAGTGTATTCTATCTGGATTACTTCCCAGGGAGTGGAGGCCAGATATGGTAAACAAACTATGTATGTCTTTTTCTTATGATTTTCTGTCCAGTCTTAATAAATATTACTTTTAATTTATTAGACTATTTGAGTAAGACTGTGCTTTGGTAAACCTCACAAAGGAGAAAATGTACCAACGAGGAAATGGATGGGTGTCTGAGATCCAGCTGAATTGCAATTTACCTGAACAGCACAACTTGAAATATAGTAGTATGATGATAGATTGGTGAGAGCTTAGTATTAAAGGAATGATGATGATGAGCAGAAGAAAAGCATAATGGACCCTGAAATCAATAGTGGAAAGGTTCAAATATCCCCCCATTCGTTTTCAGCCCATTACTTATATAGACTGCAGCTGTCTTTGGAAACACAGTGGGAATTTCTGCAACACCAGCTAAGACTTTTTACTAAAGTCAGCTTTTTACTGACTCACCTCCACAAGATGCTGCTAGTTATACAAACTGGCCCACTCCCAAGACAACACCTTGGCAAGAAAAAAAATCCCTCTGCTTACTTAAGGGTCAAATTCTCTGGCTGGGCTGCAGAATATGCCAAGATGTGTAACTTGGTCTGTTTATTTTATTTTATTTTATTTTTTGGTATTGGCCATAAAGAAAGTCATTGCAATGTGGAAGATGCAAGTTAAGATGCTTCTAAGTCTCAGTGTTAGTCTATACTTGCTGAGTTTTTTGGTGGCAGTTGACAGGAGATACACAAGGTGCGTAAAATACCTTGCATCTTTCCTGATGACTCACTAATTGGCTTCTACACAGTAGAGTATGCCAACTGCAAATGCTTTGCAGTTGGCTTACAGCAACTCCAGTTTCGGGCTGAAGTTGCTATGGTGATTTCCAGAGTGATTCAGTGGGTTTATACTGACTGCTGAATCACACCCAGAAGATTGCGCTGATGGTGGTGATTTTGCTGCTGTCAGTGTAGCCTTACCCTCAGGAAAAGGGAGTACACAGAAGAGAAAACAGTGCAGCTGGAGAGGCAAGTATGTTGGCCAGTCCAGCTAAATGAAACCAAATGACACAGTGACAGCACTAATGACAGGGAGTTTGTCACTCTGAGGGGGGGAAGCTGAGGGAGAAAAGCAACTCTTGCTAGTTTTCAGGCCATCAAATCGAAGAACACCACAGAACAGGGGTGGCAAAAACTTACTCATCCCCTGAAACCACCTCTTGCTGGGCACAATCCTCTAGCCCAGGGGTCTCAAACTCAAATTATCATGAGAACTGGTACATTAGCCTGAGGACCACAGCACTGAAACCTTTTCATACAATGATATTGCAGATATGGATAATGACAGTGTCATTGTGGGCCACAGGAAATAACTTTTAGGGGCTGCACATGGCCCATGGGCCACAAGGTTGAGAGCCCTGCTCCAGCCCTAGTACCCTGCCACAGGACAGAAGCTCTGAGCTCCCCACTGCAGTCTGGTAGGCAAAGAATGGGAGGATATAGGGAGCTCTGCAAGCTGCACTCTAACTGTAAAAGAGGCACATGCTGTTTAGAAAGCACAGTTTGGCCATCGTTACAGTAGGAAAACATGAAGATAGTTAGGGAGAAACTTCTAGGCCTCCCCACCAGTCCAAGAAAGAACAACATAATACTTTCTTCCAATACCACCCCCACCCCAAACCTCTACATAGCCCTTTCCAATCGTAATACATATGGATATGAATGTTTTATCCTGATCTCATTTTTCTATATACCCTCCCCACATTTTCTCTTGACTTGGCACCTAGAGTACCAAGAACTGCAAATCCTTACTCAGACAAGTTCCAAAGGGGCAGCTCTGTTAGTTTAGTTCAACAAAAGAAGCAAGGAGTCCTTAGACTTATTTATTTATTTACTGCATCAGCGTTTGTGGGAGAAAATCCTACTTCGTCTTCAAAGAGTCTGACAAAGTAAGATTTTCTCCCACAAAAGCTCACCTAATAAATAAGTCTTTAACTGCCACAGTGCTCCTTGCTTATTTTACTCAGACAAGTAATTCTTTGCTAGTGAGTAGCTCTGCTAAAGGTAATTGAAGTCAATGGGCCTTCTCACATAAAAGCAAACCTTTAAAGTCTGACAATCATAATCTATATGAGTGGGATGCACAAAAAGATTTAGGAGTTGCAAAAGTGAGCATCACCATGCCAAACTTTCAATCACAGGAACAACATGGTGGTCCACAAAAGCAAGTTAGATATGTAGGATACCTATACAATGAAGAGGAGAGACAGGTGACTAAGGAGCTTATCTATAAAAGCCACCACACAAAGCATGGAGCCATTTAAATTAGCCATTTGGTCTGAAATCAACACAATGAAATTAGATAAAGAAAAGTGCAAAAGTACACCCATTAGGAAGGAATAATCAAATGCACACCTATGAAATGGGGAATAATTGGCTAGTTGCTAATGCTGCTGAAATGGTTCTCAAGGCTTAGTGGATCACAAACTGAATGGGAGCCAACAATGTGATGTGGTTTTGACAAAAGCTAGCATCATTCTGGGGTGTATTAATAGGAACGTTTTATGCAAGATCCAAGAAATAATTGTCCGATTCTTTTTGCTATGGGTGAGGCCTCAGCAGGCGCTCTGGGCGCCACACTTTAAGAAAGAGGCTACCTATGAAGATTATTAACCAAGGGAGATTATGGAACCCCTGCCACTGGAGGCTTTTAAGAACAGGTTATTTAAAAACCTCTCAGAAATAGTCTAGTTATGGTTGGTCCTATCTCAGTGCACAGAGCTGTATTAGATGACCTCTCAAGACTCCTGACATTTCTATAATTCTCTAGAGGATATTTCATAGCCTTTCTTCACAGACAAGAGATCAGCCCCACATACACCAGCTCTAAAATCACTTTAATTAAAAAAAAACCCCTAATTTTTCTATTATACCTACATCTTTCCCCAATTTATTTATTTGCCTCTCATTTTTGCAAGAGGAGGAGGAGGAATGGGTCTTCCGAATGGGAGTCAGAACTCCTGCATTCTAGTCACAGCTCTTCCACAATCTTCTTGTGTGACAACAGGCAATTCTGTACCTCAATCTCCTCATTTGTTAAATAGAAATAATTTTATTTTTTATCTCAGATCATGTTGAGAGACTGCACTCATTCATGTTTACAAAGGTTCTTGCAAGTAGAAGATAGCTGGTGCTATACAAACAAATATTTTATTCTCAAACAAAGAGTACTAAGTTTTTCATACAACAAAAGATTTTAGAGTAAAATTTCCTTAAGTGTAGATGTCTTGCAAATCTCTCCACACTCCTTGCACTCAAACTGTGTGAGGAAGGATGATCTGGAAGTTAAGGTATTGGCCTAGGACGCTAGACACCGGGATTCTTTGCCCAGCTCTGTCACTAACATTCAAGATGCTTTGGCTCAATCTGTATTTTAGTTGTTGTGGCAAAGTGCTGGGCAACAGCAACACTCTGACCACTGCAATGCCAATTAGTTGACTCACAGCAAACCTGAGTGTAGGAACTAAATCCAGTGGAGAGATTATGATGGGTTGGAGGGAGTTAAAAGGCCAATTAATTAATCACCAGAAGATACAGGAGTGTCGCTGCCCTGGGGAAGGACCCAGGGCACCGGCGCAGGCCATGCCCCTGGATGGGGACAGGGCCGGGAGTGGCAGCCGCAGCCATGGGGCCACCTGGACTTGGGGAAGTGTCTACTGCAGCTGTGGGTGGCTGGCCCCCAGATCCCCGGCCGTAGACAGGGCTGGAGCGGCTGCCGCTGCTGCAGGCGGCTGGGCCCCAGATCTCTGGCCTGATTGGGCCAGACACCAGGAGAGGTGGGGCCCTGCAGGACCCGGGGCACTGGCACCAGGATTCGGGGCACGATGCCCTGTGTGCTCGGTGTCAGCACCGCCCCTGAGAAGATGTAAAAGCCATAGAAAGGAATTGAGAAGAGGGGCAAGAGGGACAGGAGTCAGTCTTGTAGAGTCAGAGTCACAAAAGATTTTGCCTTTCTTTGCCTCAGCTGCTGAGGACTCCATGGTACTGTTGATAAGAGACTAGAGTCAGTGGGGAGAAAGACCCCTGTAATCAAACCGCACAAGGGGTTTTAGCCAAAGGTGGTTTCCAAGCAGTTTGAGGGATAGAAAGCAGGTAACACTGAGTCTGCCTTGCCACACACTGAGATAAGAATGCTTTGCTATGTCAGAGTGGTGAGGATCAATTCAGTTAATGTTTATTAGGTGCACAGACATTGCAGCACTGGGCAGCCTACACAAGCTTATAATGAGATATCTGGGTGTGTATGCTACACTCATCACAGTAGTTTCTGAGTGAGGTGAGGGGTGGCTTATTATGGGATGTATCTTGCCCTTAGTTAATTATAAACCACTGTTATACTACATCAGAACCAGTATGGAATAATTGGGCATCTCATTTGTCTAAAGAATGAGCAACAAAGAACAACTAGAAATAGAATATCTACTGTATGATGTTGCTGTTTCACCTCACAAGGTTGAACGACAACTGCTATGAGAGCTTTATTTAAATCTGGCACGTCTTACCCCTGGAATCATCTGTGTTGGATGAGATCTTTGGAGTCATTAGGTAAAGAGCTTGAATTCTGCCACCCTGAACTGGCATGATAGAATTAGCTGCATTAAGGTATGTCTGTGCTACATATGCGGCTGGCCCATTTCCCCAGACTTGGGCTTATGGGGTTTGGCTAAGGGGCAGTTTAATTGTAATATCAACTTTCAGCCTCAGACTCTAGGACCCTGCAAAATTGGGAGGATATTTATAGCTTTATCAGCAAACCTGATCCTACAGTAACAAATTGTCTCACATAGCAACAGCAAAAGGACATACTAAACTATGTAGACCAGGTCTCACACTATCCATGTTTTACTGCCTTCTTACCTCTAGAAGGGAGAGTGACAGGTCTTTGCATTGCTAACCTCAGTGATAGAAATGTCATTCCAAAACCTCAGGCAGCAGGGGATGTTCTAAGCCCGATGCTGCCAGTAGCCCTCAGCTTTTGAGCAATTCCTCTTTCAGTTCAGTCAGGTGAGGATTAAGACTCCCAAGTCATGCCCTAAACTCCAGCTTCATTCTCTTGGGTACTGAATTGCTGCTAAACCAGGCAACCAACAGGCAAAAGTATAATCACAAGACACTTACTAAAAACTAGTACTATGCAACAACAGTAGAGCATTTATTAAATGGACTAAGAACTAGCTGACAGATCTTAAAAAGTAGTCATCAGTGGCGAATCATCAGATGAGAGTGTTTCTACTGGGGTTCCACAAAGATCAATATTAGGACTGGTGCTATTCAGTGATCTGAAAGTAAATGTAATATTAATGGAACTAACACTTGCAGATGACACAAAGACTGGTAAGTAATGAAGAGGACAGGGCAGGCATCCAGAGTGATCTGAATCACTTTGCAGACTAAGCCCATACAGACAAAACACGTTTTAATACAGCCAAATGCAAATATATACATGTAGCAACAAGAAACACTACCTTTATCTACAGATGGGTCTTGTGTCCACAATTCAGTCACTTGCATATGTCATAGTAGCAGAAGAGTATCACCTCTAGCAGGCAGCATAGAATTGATTATTCAAGTGTGTAATCTCTCTTTTCTCAGTCACACACTGTTCATGCTTTCCATTTCTTTTGACTCTCTAGGTATGTCTACTACACTGCTGGGGCTGCAAGGATCTGCGCAGTGGATGATTGATTTGACAGTGGAGACCTTCTCAATAAATACCAGAAGTGCTCTCTGGCCAACGCAATAAGTCTACCTCTCTGAAAAGACCCCTCTACATTGACTGAAGGCTGTCTTCTGTTGATGCAACACAGCAGAGATGCCAAAGTAAGGGAACTAAATTGACAGGAGGAACAAAAGCTACATTATGTACCTTGCGTGCCTCCCATTGCAGACCACTGGCAGTGTAGATCAGACCTCTGTGTACTGTGGAGGAAAACTTTATGTATGTAAGTAAAACTTTTGTAAAAGCAGCTTTAGGCCTGATAGGCCTTAAACTTTGGCCAAGAGAATATAGGCAAGAAAGTTTTTTTTATGTGCTGAAAGGAAAGATGGGAAGAGAAAGCAGATGTCCGGGGAAACTAAATTGACTGTTGTTGAAGATGATAATTGAAGGTCGTAAATCTGTAACTGCAGATTTGAAAGAAAGAATGTTTTGGGAAACAAGCTGATTTTGCAGTTACCTTAACCCAGCTGTTCTGTAAATCTTTGTGTAGCCAAACAATATAGCCAATTAAGGTAGCCAATTAATGAACAGATATATCATATGCTAAGTGCCTATACTATCCTATAAATACTGCTGGAATTTGGCCTGAGATTAGAGTTCACTTGATCATTAGGAGACCACTTTGCTGTACCTATTGATTAATTCGCTCTCCTGCAATTATAGAACAATAAACAAGTGTCTTGCTTTAACCTGATGAAATGGGTCATTAATTTTCGACAGTACTGACTTCCAAATACCTGGGTATATTTGGTGTTACCCAAATATCGATTATCATTTGTGACAAGCAGGTAATCAAGTGCAGATCAGATGAACTGCTTCATATTTAAACCTTGGAAATGGAGAAGCTAGCACTTTTAATTTAAAGGGACTCCAAGAAAAGTACAGGAAATTGCTGCTTGATAATCCTCCTTGTCTTTAATAATGGTGAAAATCCTACCAACACTGACAGGAACATGAGAGTAGTATCCTATTTATGGATGCTACACATGAATTTATGATAAGATTATGTAAGGCACTTTTTTGAATTTCTTTTAACACAGTACAGTGAATGATACAAGAGAGAATGGACATTTAAGATAGTGTTGGATTTCAGCATGTTGAAGAATCTGAGCTCCTTTCTATTCTCTGGCATACACAGGAGCAAAAGAAAAGGCAAATGTTATGGCTGAAATCATGGCTCTAGTGCAGTCAATAGCACCAGAATTTCATTCCATATATTTAGAAAGTATTTACAAGGCAGAGTGGCTGGGAAAAAAAAAAAAAAAAAAAAAAGAAAAAGGGACCAGTAACTATACAAGCACTCAGCCCAGTCTCTGCTTGCTCATTATATTGGAAATAACTATTGCAAATTTGGCATTCTCAACGGCTGTACACAAAATTTACAGTTTAACCACTTCCATACCAGTCCTCTAACCCCCAGGACTATGAAGTGGTAGAAACATCCTGCTTCCTTTCTCCCCCCCCCCATTCTCAAAAAGAATAGTGGGAAGGGAGCCAACACAGCATGTTATTCCTTCTTGGGAGCCTATGCTGCAGAAAATGGAGACGGAAGCAGGGACCTGCCACACAAGAAGATTTTTCAAGCAAAAAAACCCCCAAGTTATTAATAACATTGGCTATGTCTACACTATGGGTCTAAGTTGACTTAAGGAGGCTTAAGTTGACTTAAGCGAAACCGTGTCCATTTTTGGAGTTGATTAAGTCAACTTAAGGAAGCCCTTAAGTCGACTTAATAATTCCTGCCCTTAAAGTCGACTTTAGGGGTCAAGTCGACTTTATTTAGTCGACTTAACACAATGTGGACATTAAAGGCAACTTAATAAGGTAGACTTAGTGCAGTATGGCCGTGTAAGTCGACTTTATAAAGTCAACTTAAGCCAGGGGACCCATTTGAAGTCGACTTAAAATGGGTCCCTCTGACTTAAATCGACTTTATAATGTCGACTTAATGCAGTGTGGACTCATTAAATCGACTTAATAAGGTCTACTTAAAGTCGACTTTATTAAGTCGACTTAGCTTTTATAGTGTAGAGATAGTCTTTGGAAGCAACATTAACCTCATGGCTTCAAAAACCAGTTGTTTTTAGAAGGCGAGTATGGACCTAAGGGCTGTTCTACTCTCAAGGAAGCTGTACTGAGGGGCTGAAGATATTTGACAACTGCAGTTCTTTATGGTCAGAACCTGATTTCCTTGTAGGTCCTTGAGGTCCACTGAATTCACAATCATGCCCCTTGCCCATGCCATACTTCCACTAAACATTCCCAATAGATTTGTTGCACTCATCATTAAAGCCCTGCATGGATACAAAAATGTGGATATGCATCTGATCCACACGCACAAAAATCAATTTATATCACATCCACCACCCGCAATCCATCTCATCTATGGTACTGCACCCACATGACAACTGCAGCCCTACCCCAAGCCAACTGTTTAGGGGCGAGTCTCTCCAAGCAACTGCTCAACAACTGATTGGTGAGACCCCATGGAACAGCTCAAAAAAAAGGGGAAATAGTCTCAAAGGCTCTGAGCTACAGACAGCTGCTTCTGTGCCTTGAAGATCCACATATGATCTATCATCCACAAAAATATAAAGCAGATATCCATGGATTTGCAGGTCTCATTATTCAGTCATTATGACTTTTCAGCGATGGTGATTTTTGATTACCTTTCTCCTCAGTCCTTTTAGTTTTGCTGTCGGTGTGGATCATATTGGTCTAACTTTCAAAACTACAAGATTTACATGTATGGTGTAAAGGATGAGTTACTTTTGTGCATAAAAAAACCGGCTTGGTTAATAGAGTTTGCTACAGGGCATTAGAACTTTGAGTTAGGTGAAGGTGATCAACAAAGTGGCACTAGGCTCCTTCTCAGAAACAGCTATGTTCACTTTAATAGTTCAGAAGGAAATGTGGCGATGTGTGATGAAATCCTCTAATGAAATAAAGAGCCAGTCTACACTGCCAGCAAAATTTGCCCACAGTCAACAGGCGTTACAACAGGAGTTACTTAGAGTAGCTGTTGACTTCCTAACCCCCTTTAGTGCAGTGTCTTCACTGTGCCGTGCCAATGGGAAATACACTCCCATTGATCCAATGCTACACCACGTGATGAGGTGGTTTTATGATGTCAATTTCTGGATTGAATGAGTGTACCTTAACTGACTGTTCATTTGATCTGGAAAAAATCAACCTGACGGTGGCGACTTTACTGTCCTCAGTGTAGACACGGCCAAAGACAGGGAGACAAGGAGTATAAGACCAATAGACAAAGTGTGAATGACTTCAAGAGGTTGTAAGAGCCCAGAGATAAGTGGCTCATATCATTACCCTGTAGACCCAGCTGGTTAGGCAATACCTGGGGTCCTGAAGGGTGTTTCCATTAGGAGAACCTTATGATAGAATCATGTATTTTCTTTGATGCAATCATGTTTATTTACAAAGAATATGCAAAGCCCCACTCCCTTGAACACAGCAGGATTCCCTCACCCAAAAAACCAGACCGTTTCTTTGCTCACAGTTCTAAGCCTCTTTCCAGGCCACACTCTGGGCCTAAATCTGCTTCCTGCCTCTCTTTACTTTCCCCTCGATGTTCTTGCTCTCTGCTGGGGGGTTTGTCTGGTTTTTGTTTGTTTTGGAGGAGGAAAGGGGCAGTGCTTCTGCACATCGACATTCACTGCCATTAAGCAATACCCAGTGAAAACCCTCCACCCATATAGTTATGTTTCTGACTAGTGCCTATTATTCAGGTATTCTATTTCAAAAATAAGTGTATTTCTTAGCTTTATCCTGAATGAAGGGCAGCTCCCACATCCAGCTTCAACAAGATTTCACCACCTCTCCATAAGTAGACATGCATTAATATGACCAGATGTTGGCCTTGTGGCCACCTGGATCATTCTTTCATTTCTCTCTGGTACCTATCTCCTGAAAATTAAGTGCTAACCCCTCCTGTGAATGAAGTGTAAGTTCAAAAGTGACTCATTTCTGCCTTCTCATAAAATTTAACATTTTAGAAGAGTTCTTCCAGTATATAACCGATAGCTCACTTAATGTTAGTGATGACTATCCGTAAATAAAAGCTCCACTTTTGGCCCTTCATTAAATAGTTTATAAGAATAGGTTTGAAGTCGTGAAGTGGTCTTCACATCAAACATACAGAGAATGATGATTTTTGCAATTAAATAATAGAATGAATTACTCTACATAAGACTCCAGCAATTGTCAATGAATTCTCTGAATTGTTCTTCTATTTATGTTCTTTTTAAATGACCCTTTACATATTTGCACTGGAAGGATATTCATACATTTAAAGACTGAATTCCTTCTGGCTGCAGTTATGAACTAGCTAATTTTCCCCTGTGGAAGCAAATAATTTACAAAAGAAATCATATAGTGATCTGCATTTTTTTTTGTCTATGTTCGGAAATGTTCCTGAAAAATTGGAAGTATTAAGAAAACCTGACTGTCAAATATATTTTAAACCTGTTATTAAAGATACAAAAAG
The DNA here is from genome assembly GCA_007922195.1 of Podocnemis expansa. NCBI lineage: Eukaryota > Metazoa > Chordata > Testudines > Podocnemididae > Podocnemis > Podocnemis expansa. The sequence continues at coordinate 55,209,285 of ML681966.1, read as the reverse complement.
CAAGCACAAAATGTCTGATACTGCAACAACTCTGGGGTCAAGTGGTTTGAAATTCAATCCACAATTGTTGCAGTGGCAGCCCTGAATTAAGCTGGCCCCAAGTTCATGAGGGAACTGACCCAAGATGTTCTTTCAATACAAGTTTGCTTTAGAAATGCAACCTCAACAACTTAAAACATTTCACTTTTGATTTTTTAAAAATTCCTTTACATTAATCCTTTAATGTTATGAATGTTCACAAAATCCTATCAACACTGAAGATAAGAAAATGGGAAAGCAAAGCAAAGCATTCATTTGAAATGTTTTAAAAAATGTCAGTTGCTATAAAACAATTATTAACCCTGTCTTAAATTTGGAACATTAAACTTTACATGTGTATTACAAACAAGCTCAATGCATTTAAGGATTTTAACAAATTTTTGTTTAAGCCAACTTTGAAAACAAATTGCTTGTTTGCCAAGATGCCAGCTTCTAAATATGTATTAACCCTTGAGGTCCTCCCAGGGATATAAAAAATGTTGTCTTAATTTAGATGGAAATATGGGTACAAGGAGTCAAAAATATTAACATGACCCTGAAACTGTCCAACACTAAACAGCTTTACCCAATGTTTTGGTTTGGTATGTAGAGACCTCAACCTCCTTAGTGCCATGGCAAACACATCATTCAAATTCTTTTAAGCCTTTTGTCATATAGATACAGAAAAGAAGAAAAGTTACATCAGGGGTTGGCAACCAGCAGAATGCATGCCAAAGATAGCACGTATGCCCATTTTGAATGGCATGTTGGCATCCTGACCAGACCTCCGCCACTCCCAGCTGCAAGCGCTACTCACCCTGCCCCACACCTCTCCAAATGGGCCCAGCCTGCAGTAAACAGCCATCAGGAACTCCATCACTGCTGCTGCCATGGGTCTGGAGACCTTACCACCTACAGTGTTGCTACAGAGCCTCCCCCAACCACTGACACCACTGCTGCTGACCCCTTCCCCACTGCCAACACTGCTTCCATGGCCAGCACTCAGAGATGGACTGGGGGGTTGATTTGGTGCTAAAAGTTGCTGACCCCTAAGTTCCAGCATTTGAAATGTGAAGTACTAAATAAGGCTTTCATATTAACAACATCCCTTGTTCCCTTTCCCTAAAAATGTTTTAGAAAGAAAACCTATCCAGGAGAACAATCTCTTATATGGTATAAGAAATTACATGGTATTAAAAATGTTAATCATTGTCCTTTTGGGGAAAAGAGGTTAGCTCAGACGGACTGGAACTGTTAGTGTTGTTGCTCTTGTTTAGGTCCTAGAAGACAAAACAAGACAGACACATGCCAAAAGGAAAGAGAAAAAACAGCAAAAAGCAAAAATGCAGCTGCTGTCACTAGTGTTGACTCACTTGAAAGCTCACTGCTGAAACACATACAGCTGCAGTTCATGGTCTTATCAGCCACTCTGAGATCTGGTAAACTGATAAGAGCATTGGGCTGTTTAGGGAATTGCTTTTTGCTGCCTCTTTCTGGCCACAGGCTTACAGCAGTGTTGTTATATAGAGTTGTCCAGCTAAGGTAGACTCTTACTAGACAGAGGGAAAAAGGAAAAGGACTGGAAACATAAGAAATAAGGTAGGTAAGTAAAACAACACACAAGGAGTGGTGACTGGCAAAATAATCACATCCCAAGCAATGTTTGGCATTTAGCCAAAGCCAGTAGACGTGACAATGCCATTGTCTATCTTTCTTTAGCCTGGTATGGTCAGGCCATCTCTCAAGATTATAATTAAAAAGGTCTGGGGTCCAAAGAAACAGTGAAGGTGGCAGCCATGAAGTTTGCTCTTTCCTCTTCTCTCATCTTTCAGGCAGTCAAAATTTCAGGAGCTACTCTGCCATTTCTTTTTACCTCCCTGTCCCTTTCTGAGGACTCTAAAAGTGAGTGATAGGTGGAATAGCCTATCTTCTCATTATTTTGTCCATCCATTAGGCCAAACATCTGACACCAATTGGTTCATTGATTTGCACTCCCCCTCTTCTCTTGTTTACCAGGCATGATCTTAAGACAATTCTTGAGTTGTATTAGTGGAGCTTTCTTTTTCAGACTCATTTAGATTTCTCTCTCATTTGTACCTTTTCCCATCAACATTAATTGTTACTGTGACATTTTATAAACTACAGTAGGCTCAATTATTACAACAGGTCTCATCAAGTGATTAACATAAAAGATCTTTTAAGCAAATCTAGAGAACAGCAACAAAATTTCCTTAAGATCCTGCAGTGTTAAATACCTGACTTTCAAGGAAACATCTTGGTTTCTTAATTTGACATTTTAAAAATGTTTTTCAGAATGTTTCAGAACATCATTGAAGGTCTGTATTCACGTCTTATTATGGAAACAGGCAAAAAAAGGTAATTAATAAGCGTGTTACTTTAGTGGCAAGGTAACATTTAGAAACTGTCTTCCTGACTGTAACCTAAACCAATAGAATTAACAAGGTAGCTTGAAAACACACTAGAGAATAGAGCTATACTAATGTTCCTTCAAATTCATATACTCAGTGGTTTCTATGTGGTAGTGGTTGCTCCGTTTGCATGTATAATCATTATCTGTCCCAATAGAGGGGAAAAGCAGCATGATGTGGTAAAAGAAAAGGTTTTGCTTTTTTCTGATGGCCTTCCTCCTTACATCACAAATCATAACTGATCAGTTTTAAGCATGTGGTTAACTTCATCCCTAATTCAGTGAAACATGTAAGCATGTGCTTAATTCCATTGAAGTAAAGTTAAGCATGTGCTTGAGTAGTTTGCTTTATAGGGATGGGCTGCTGAATTGGGTTCTGAGTTATCTCAGGGCAAAAATAAGTCTTACAATCCTTTTCATGGTAACAGGTATCTTCTACCTTGCCTAGGAAACCAAGAAAATAAATAAAGTACTAGAACCAAATGAAAATTGGTTTTCATATAAAATACATTCACCATGGTGTGATGTTTGGACACATGAGCAGACCTTTTACCAAAGAGAAATAAAAAGGAAACATCTCAGTTTTACTTCTAAAACATGGGAAAATATAAGGAGAGAGATCATTATCCAGATGTAATACAGTGAGGGTTTTTTTTTATGTAAGTGGAATGTGCATTCAGGACAGTTTTATATTTTTGTCATTTGAAAATTCAGTGCTTGTGAAAGGTGCTGTAATGTCATCTGCCAGGACTGAAGCACTTTATCCACAGAGCAGGCAAAGCAAGCTTTTCTATGTTGTATTACCTATAGGAACTGACTAGACGCATTTTGTGAGGAGTGTGTAGTTCATTTAGATTTGAATCAGTAACTAAGAGATGAAAAGATCCATATCCCATCATGTATCTGTGTGCTGAATGGGTCAAGCATTGATATTTCAACTCACTACATTTGGCATAGATTGCAGACAGCATTTTATCCACTAAGCTTAAAATGACTGATTAATGTCCATGGGAATTTAAAGATTTTATTGAGACAACCAGAAGGAGCCTGTACTGTTCTGTGAACGTAACAATGAAATTACAAAGCAGAGGCAGGGAGTGTTTTCAAGAATCCAGTATAAATAATGGACAATAATGTTAAATCTGTGGTCCCTAGCTCATAGTGAGATCTCCAGGCATGAGGACTTTATTGCAAAATATAACATGTTATTTCTGGCTCCTTTTTAAAACTGCAAAATAGCTAGCCTTTTCTTAAATTTTGGTTATAAATGATAGCTATCCAATGTATGTGGGGCAAACAGAATTTGTGTATGTAATGTATGAGGGAGAGAAAAAGAAAGGGGAAATTTAAGAGTGTGCAACAAAACTATAGAAGGTTCCAGTGCTTCTCAGGGTACAAAGCAGTTTTCCAGAGCTTACATCAACTCTAGATACTTGCCTAGTTTTAAATCAGGCTACATAAGAAGCATTACCAAATCCATACAAGCTAAAATTTTGTGGACAATTACTTGTTTTTACTGCTTTCTATATATGATAGCTGAAATGGAAATATATATATTCCAATTGATAATTATATGGTAAAAATGAGAAAGTAAGCTATTTCTCAGTAATAATGTGCTGTGTCATATATTTGTCTGACGTTGTAAGCAGGTTATTTTAAAAGGAAGTGAAAAACTTGGTGTGCAAGGCAAATCAGGCTCCTGAAAGCAGTACAGTGGTCTGGAAGGACTGAGAGCCTCTTAGACAATAGCTCAGTGTCCCTAGGAAGTTTAGTTCTGTACACATGTAAACATCAGCAGTCTTCACCACCATGATCTCAAATCCACTACCTCAATATGAGAGGCAAGAGTTTCTTGTTTTACTCGCGTAGTCCACTTTTCAAAAAGGCTTATGCCCCAAAGGCCACAGGGATCTATTGGATGACTCCAGCAGCTGTTAAAGCATCTATTTGTGATGTCTGCTTATCTTCAGAGCCTGATCTACAGTACATTGTGGTCTCTTCCCTTGCATCCCACAGAATGAGTCACATACAGACACTGTCATTTTAAAATAATTCATCATTCCCAGCATGCTCTTCCACTTACCTTTATTTTATCTGCTGCCAGGAAACTCTTATGCTTACAGCTAAGCAGCTCATTCTCAATAGTTGATAATAAAACCATTTAGCAATTTTAAAAGCATTGGATGGAGTTTTAGGCAGGGATTGATTAGGATTGAGAAACAAAAAACAGGAAAAGGACAGGAGTAATCTGCTTCAGGCCTGCCAGCTTTTTAAAAAGAAAATGTGATGTACAGTGCCTAAAGATAATGCATCAGGAAGAAGGGGGGGTATTTCCCCTCCAGTTCTTTTCCCTCTCTTAAATCCATCTCTTTTCTCTTACCCCCCAGTTCTGTTTTTCCTTTGCCTGGCACTGTGGCTGCAGTGAGGAAGTAATGATCTGTCGGGTTAGAGCTAAGGAAGGAAAGCAACCAGTCTCCAACAGCACCTGGGATGAAGAAATGCTGCATCTGTGTTCAGTATGATGCATCCAAGGCTCTTGCAGACAGCATTACCATGTGAGGATGTCACGACAAGTCCACATAGATGGTGCCAGCCTCATCTCATTCTTGGGTCCATGATAGGATCTGGTGCACTGCAGTCCATCTGAAAAACCCCCATTCTTCCTTTCAGTACTTCAAAATGGGCAGTGAAAAATTTTGAAGGGTGACAGGGCGCAAGACTTTCTTCCCTGAAAATGTAGCTATAGACCTGCCTTTGCATATATATATATATATATATATATATATATATATATATATATATTTTTTTTTGGTTGCAAAAAAACTAATGTTCTTTCTCCTTATTTCTGCACAACATCCAACAGATCTTCCAATTTTGCTTTGGAATATGGAATCGTTGTAGAAGCAATTCTGGTTACCTCTGCTCAGGCAATTACTGTGTTCGCCTCTAATGACTTCCCTAGGATTGGCAGAGTACGAGCAATGCATTCTGGGTTGAAAGACAAAGTCAAATGTGAGTGCATGAAATCTTCATACTATAGATCTGCACAGCACAGGACCCACCAGATTAGCACCTCCTGGTGATGATACGGGGCAGGAGCCTCACTATACATAAATATTAGGGTGGGCCTCGGCCCCAACTGGCTGCCAGGGCCCTGATCCATTCACTCCCCCCCCACTGGGGCCCTGAGCCCTTCCCTCCCCCGGCAGCCCCCAAGCCCTTCCCTAACCCCCCCCCGTCCCACCACTGTCCCATGCTGCCCCAGGTCAACCCCCTCCCCTGCGCTCTTTCCCCACCATACTGGCGTGCCTGCCCCCCGCCCCAGCTCCCTTACCTGGCCATCGGAGGAGAGCAGGGCCACAGCAGCAGCTGAGGCACCCGGCATAACCCTGCCCTGAGCATGCTCAAAGCAGGGTCACGCCAGGGCAGGAGTTTTAGAAACCCGTCCCAGCCAGAAGACTCTGTCTTCCAGTTGGGTAAAGGTTGTAGCTGCCAGCTGCCTGCAGTGTTCCCTGTGCGGGGGCACAACAGTGCACCCCTGTGCAGCTTTGGGGCGTGCTGCTTGGGGTCTGATCCTGAGTTTTAAGGGGGCTGAGGCCTCCTGTGCCCTCCCCAGTGACGCCACTGGTATGGGGGAACTGCTCAAGTGGTCCACTCTTTGGTGGTCTGTGCTCAGTCTCTCATCATGACTGCTCATTCTGAATCTGATTCGAGGGCCTCAGCCCTCCAGCTGTGTCCTGTCCATGCCCCTGCTTCCAAGGGCACTGCCCACTGTCCAGGCAGTGCCCACCACGAGTTCACTGCCATGCTGCTGGCAGTCTCTAGGGATTGGGGAGGCGCCCAGGCCTGCTCAATTCTCTCAGCCTCAGCCCAGGGACCCTGTGTGCAGCAACCTCTGCACCACTGCCACCTTCCTCCAGTCACTCCTTCAATCACGATCTATTGCCTGGGTCACATTCCCTGCTGTCCCAGTTTGTTGCAGCCCATCAGCTCAAGGCTGCTCCTCTGCAGTTGTCCTGACCTCTACCTCAGGACCACTTCTCCAGGACCTGCACTGTAGTTCACTCCTGGCATGCTTCCCCAGAGCCTTAGTACTGGATCAGTCCTTCTTTCAGGACACTGGCTGCCATTAGCTCCCAGGGGTCAGCCACTAAGCAGCCTGGGGTGCAGACTCCTCCAGCCAGCCAAGGAGACAACTCTCCTCCCTGTGCTACGGGACCTACCTACCTACTCTGTCCCTGCAGCTTCTTTTTATACTGAGTGGCTAGCCTGACTGGCTCCCTTTCATTCTCAGCCCTTTGGCTGCTGCTCATAGGCCGTTTTAACTCCTTCCATTCTATAGAAGAGAAACCACTCCGCTAAATACATTTTCATACTACAGTTCAGTAAAGACACCATCCTATGGAAGACACCTGTAACATCATCAAAGGTTAAAGACCAGAGGGAGGGAACTGGAGCTGAAGGAGTTTGCTGTGAGTTGAAAGAGTAAACTACTTGCTTGGGGAAATGAGAAAAATCAAGCTGAACTGCAAAGAGGGCAAATCCGAGAAGTAATAGGAGGATTGTAAAGATTTGGAAATATTCAATAAAGGATTCAGATATGCTTCTTAAATTTTCCAGGCTTTTAAAAACCCCACTTCCACTCCTGCTGAGCCTTCCTTCACTAGTCTAACCACACCTCATCTCTTGATTTTAATAGGACAGCAGACTAAAACCTAATGGAACCTTTAAAATATATATTGGTTGTGTCTTCTGCTTTTATAAATGTTTTCTCCTGTTGGATATGTGGACTATTATATAGTCCTCTCTCTGTCTCTAGGAATACATATATAATAACAATATATATAAGAATAATATATAATATATATAGGAATACAGAGACTTCCACCATTATGTTTTACGCTGATTATATTCAAGGACAACTTCTTGTCTTCCATAATTGAACAAAAAGAAATAATAATGGAATAAAATGTCACAGAATAATGGTCTTTGGTTTCTTCTGACCAGTAAATATCAAGGAGATCATGAAACCTATTTTCAAAGGGGAAGTTATTGACTGTATGATAATAGCATTTTATTACCAGCGTCTTTATTTCTATTAGCTCAGGAAATTGATGGAGAAGCTGTCCTTTTGCTTTGCTGGAAGTCGGTGTCATAAAATGAGTTAGCTGCCATTATTATTGAAGAGCTGTGTTCTAAGCAATTTAGGGAATAACTCATCTCAGTCCTGCCAGATATGATTTTTCCCTATATATTATGTATTATTTATCCTTTCTACAGGACTACTGAGAAACCTGAGAAATCTGTTTTTTTTTCTTATGGTTGGCTCAGGCCACAATGCAGTGGTATTTCATATGAAACCAAACAATATGAAACCAAACAGTGATTTGTGTGTGTTAAGAAATCTTCCTGGCACTACAATGTATCAAAATAATCTTCTTCTTTCCTGATTTATCATATAACTTTGCTTACCCAAATCCAGATTGTCTCACTGAACATAATTCAAGGCCAATATTTTACTCCTTTTTAATTTCTTTTTAACTATCCACATGCTATTCGTCACATATTTGACATATGTTATGAAAAACTCCTAGGGCTGCCTGAAAAATATTTCAGGCCTATCCTGGAAGGCAGAAAATAAATTACAATGACAAATGATTTTATTTTAATTACGTTCTTTAAATTTGCACGCTAGTGAATTTTGTTACAATATATTAACAGTTATATTATCTGCAGAGATACAGTTTCAAAAAAATAGATTGTATTTGTATCACAGTATGGTGGACATGATTCTGATTTCAGTTTACACAGATTTTATAGTGGTGTAACACCACTGACTGCAGTGGCTTTACACAGATCTGACATAAGAGTCAGACACTCTGTAATGGTGGCAATGGTATTCTAATTTAAATTTTTACCACAAGTAGGCGATGGCTATCTAACACATTGATCACCTGGCATTAATTTCACGTGCTATATGTTAACATACCGATTTGCAAAGACTGTAGGAACTCTTGAGTTACATTAGGTAATGTAACACATTACCTACTGCAACACAGCATGACTAAAAGAAGCCAGTGTAACCATCCATTTGGGTACTGGAGAATTCTTCATTTGCCCCCTTGCAAATAAGGACAAAGATGCTCAATGCAGTAATTCTTTGAAGGATGGAATCTTATTTCAAAAATGCCATAAAAATCAAGCCTGCATTTAAAGAACAAAACAAAAACGCCTAACAAAATCATTAATTTTATATATATTGAAGCAGGGGTCTACCACACTAGACAGGACCCAAGGTGCAGACTGTGCAGAGAAGCCTCAGAGACAGTCCAACACATAGTGGCAGGATGTAAGATGCAGGCAGGAACAGCATACACTGAACGGCACAACCAAGTAGCTGGCATTGTGTACAGGAACATCTGCACAGTGTATGGGCTAGACCCTCCCAAGACCGGATGGGAGATTCCACAGAAGGTCGTGGAGAACAACAGGGCTAAGATTCTGTGGGACTTCCAGATCCAGACGGACAGGCAGATACTGGCCAATCAACCAGACATCGTGGTAATAGACAAGGACCAGAAGACAGTGGTGGTGATAGATGTAGCAGTGCCAAGTGACAGCAACATCAGGAAGGAGTATGAGAAGCTGGAGAAGTACCAGGGCCTGAAAGAGGAACTAGAGAGGATGTGGAAAGTGAAGGCCAAAGTGGTCCCAGTGGTGGTAGGAGCACTCGGGGCTGTGACTCCTAAGCTGGGAGAGTGGCTCCAACAGATCCCAGGAATGACATCAGAGGTCTCTGTCCAGAAGAGTGCAGTGCTCGGAACAGCTAAGATACTGTGCAGAACCCTCAAACTCCCAGGCCTCTGGTAGAGGACCCGAGGTTGAGGAAGACACACACCACCCATAGGGGTGAGAAGGGAATTTTTTTTTTATATATATACACCTCAAGAACTGACCACAAAGGAGAGACAGAATACTTTTAGGAATGCAATAAAAATAGAATATTTTAATATATAAATAAAAGGTTGAGTAAACTTTCCCCTGAAAAAACATAGAGCTAGTCTAGCTTCTATACAGAAACTGAACAACGATATTTTAAGTGACTACTGAGTCAAATAATCACTTCGATACATTCAAAATAACTGAAGTAAATACATAATAGAATTATGTACTTGACTCATTCTTCATTGCCTCTTAGCAGTTTTTACAGTGATTTGTGGTTTTACAGTATTATGCAGATTTGAATATGTAAAATAAACCCTCTAATGATAGAGCAAAAATCAGAACAAAAGAAAAAGGTGGTTTCCATCACCCATTGTGAAAGCTTTAATAAAAGTGAAGCAGTGGAGTTGTGTTGTAAAATAAAGTACAAAAAAATATAGTTTGAGAGAATTACATTAAAGTGTATGAACATTACATTCATTTTGGTGGTGTGCTCAAAGACTACATCTCTGCCTATCTCTATGGTAAATAATATGAGACATGCGCTAGCTGATTCCTGTGTGTGCTTTGATTTTTACTGAAGAGTAGTGCAATCTGTCACATGAAGGGAGAAAAAGAAAAAAAAATCTCTATTTTATGCAAGACAGACAATTTAATTAAAAGCAGCTTTTAAAAAAAGTATGTAGACTATCAGGGAGCTTAATCTTTTGCTGTGCTTAATAAAAACAAAATCACAACATGGTGACCAGAACCCCCTAATTCAAAAAATGACAATCAGAATTTGGGTTTTACTCTTCCTTAGAGATCACCTTTATCTGTCTGGGAATATCTACTGGTAACTCTTCCCTAACATTATTGAAATATGCAATCTATTTTGAGCACAGAATCACCTCCAAGTATCCTGCAGAGAAACACTGGAACTGGGTCACTTCCATTGCTTTACAGAATGTAGCAGTGACAGGAAGACATCACCCCTGCTAAAGAGAAGAATGTTTGCCATGTGGGCATTTACATAGTTTTCAGGTAGAGCTTAGGACAACTTGTGCTGGTAAAACAGGAGAACAAACCAAAATGGTAGGTCATTCACCCAGTCATAGTGCAGAGCTGGTATTTCTACTCTGGTAGAATGTCAGGCTCTCTCAAAGGTTGGAGCAGACTCTAATTTACGGAATGACAGTAACTGACACTATCCACCAGCAAGGTGCAAATGGCAATTAAAGGAGTGTCCTTTTTTCTGATGTGTTTTTTTCTTGTTCTTCTTTTGTTTATTCTCTCCCTTACTTTTACCAGACTTCTTTTTCTTCTCAACTTCCTTAAACCATGGGCCCCAGACTCCTCCATTGAGCTTAGGGTTGCTTCTAGGGTCTTTAGCTGGGTATCGAACAGGAACTGCAGTCTTATTGAACTGTGAAAGTCTGTGCAACAATTGTTTCACAATATCCGGATACTTACTAGAAAGGTCCACTCGCTCATAGGGGTCCGCAGTTATGTTAAAAAGCCACACTGTTTTGCCAGCCGACCAAGAAACTCGTTCATTATGCCAGCGATTGGGGCCAATGTTGCTAAAAGATTGAGGAGGCACCCAGTCACTGTATCCAGGATTTCCTGTCAGTAGTTTCCAGTGGTTTACTCTGATTGCTGACTGAATTGCTGTGTTCCAGATCCCAAAACCTGCTGCCCATGAACCATTCTTGGCTTTGGTGTAAATAGGATCAATGTTGTGTAGAATGTCCACCCGTGGGGAACGTCTGCCTTCACTTATGGTCTCCCATATGTCATACCCATCCAACTGGATATCCTCATCAATCTGCCCTTCTGCCAATGTGATCAAAGTGGGGAACCAATCCGTGATGTGCACAAGCTCCTTACACACAGACCCTTTGTTTTTCAAAAGGGGACTATGGACAAAGCCAACAGCACGGATACCTCCCTCCCAATATGTCCCTTTGCTTCCCCTGAGAGGCCAGTTACTTCCTCCAGCCATTGGCTGCCCACCGTTATCTGAAGAGTAGATGATAATGCTGTTGTCATAATAACCATATCTCTTTAAAGCAAGGGTCACATTGTTGATGGCTTCATCCAAACAAGCCAGCATGGCAGCATACCTCCGCCTGTTTATATTATTAATTGATCTGTAATGTTCAAAATACTTTCCTGGCGCCTGTAGTGGAGAATGAACAGCTTGGTAAGCAATATATAAAAATATAGGGGTCCTGGGATTATGAGATGCTAAAATTTGTTGTACTTTTTGTGTGTACATCTGTGTTGAATATATGCCATTGTCATGATGCCAAGCTGCACTGTCGTTCTCATACAGGTCATAGCCACATATCCCAGGGCTATCACATTTGTAGTGAGTGTAATAGTCTCCACTGCCCAAAAGTGAGCCAAAGAAAGTATCAAATCCTCTCTGTGTTGGCATGCATTCTTTCCGGTAAAACCCCAAGTGCCATTTGCCAACCATGTGTGTTGAGTAGCCAACCTCCTTCAGCTTCTGAGGTAGAGTCACATTATCCAGAGGTAAACAGTTAGGCTGGGTAGGCCTTATGACAGAATGCTGAAGACCTGTGTGTATCTGATATCTGGGGGGGGGAAAAACAAAACAAAAAAGAAGAAATACACATTAAACAGAGGGGAGAGAAAGGAAATGTATGTGGCACATCCACAAACAAGAACACACATGCAATACATAGTAACAAATGTCCCTGCGCAAAAGTGTCTTTTGTTGGAAATTTTTTTATGAGTATAAATCTCAAAGAATAATGTGATCATGCCAAGGCATTTGTGGAAACAAGAAAACAGCATATGTTTTACTTTAGAAATGTTTAAAGGTTAGTAGTCAATCTTTGCAGTATACCTTCTTCTGCCTGAATTATTTCCTTGTATTTGTCTAAATTAAACTGTAAATTCTTGAAAGCACAGTCCTGTGTTTTAACCTCACCTTTGCAAAGCTGTATGCAATTACAATATAGTATATAAATTATAAATAACGATAAATCCACCAACTTTAATGCTACTCAGAAGGCACTGTGCACCATTACAGTGTCTTTTACAATGCATTTTTATCACATAGAGAGTAGAGCACGTAACTGGGGACATGGGGAAAAATTTCTGTGGCGAAAATAATAGTGCAGCAAAGCTGAGTGGTATCAGATAATTAAACAGTTGGGTAACTATCTGACTATTTAGAGATCACAGCCATAAGATGATGTTTATTTGAATAGTTGACAAGGTCAGAACTTAGCTGTTGACCTCTAATGCCTACTGTATAGCCAAGATAATGATAAAATTTTCATCCTTATTTTTCAATTGTCATATCGACATCATCTTATATGTATATCATAGAGGATGTCTACACAACAGTTTTGCTTAAATTCTCTTCTGTCCTCTATGTTCTTCTGTTTAGGATAATTATCACATATGTAGGTCTTCAACCATTATTGCCATCTATGTTTCTGTCTGTCCTGTCTGTTTCTATACCTCATAAAATAATCAGCAATATGTGAAAATGGTCCAGTTGTAGAAATAGTTCAAAAGAACATCAGGAGGTGGTTGTCATTGCAAAGATGGATAGGTTTTTTCTTCTCTCCTCCTCTACATGCCTTTCTAATTGACCCAGAAAATACAAGTATTATCCATTAAGTGAACATACTCAATTTTTAAAAAGCCTTCAGATTATTACAAAGCAAAACAGTTAAGACACTGATTGCTATGGAAGAAAAATAATACCAATAGAAATGGGAATGGTTTCTCAGCCTAAGTATTCTATAATTATTATATATTATTTGTACTACCCACAGGCTCCACTTGAGAACAAAACCGCAAAGGCAGTAAGTGACAAGTATTGATATTTTTAGTTCTGTGAAAGACAAATTCATGAGCAGTTTTACTCACTAAAGCAATCTTGTAATCTTTGTGAGATAAATTCTTTATATTTTATGGCTTTCCCTTACAAGAGTTGGTAAATCTTAAAAATCAATTGCTTGAACCTAATCCCATATAAAGGGGTGTCGTTTGTGCCAGGCTTATGGGGCTCGAGCCCCAAGCCCCAGCACTCAAGCCCCAGATCCACTGCCGGGTTGCACACAGCGGTGGCTGCAGTGGCAGTGCATGAGCCCCAAGTCCCAGCGCACTGAACAAGGGGTCTTACCCAGACCATTGACATTTCTGTTCATATGTAGAAACAGGAGTACTATGCTGAATAGCCAAATTCATTATCATAATTACAGCATAAGTAACCAATCAACTAGAAACATATACTGACTGACTGGGATGCAGAATCTAAGTTTACAGTTTCTGGGGACTTTGATCTTTATAAACAGCATTTACATAAAAGGTAACAGTGGCTGTGTTCACACACACGGTTGTTTTGAGACAAGTTGTATTGAAACAACTTGTTTTGAAACAACGCCCTATTTCGAAATGACTTAATTTGAATTAGCAAAACGTCATTTCGAAATAGGGAAAAAAAGCGGGAAATGACTTGTTACCTGCTGCAGGGGGCTGTGGCTCACCCTGAAGCCCAGAAAGGGGGCTGCAGCCACCGGTGGGGGGGTGAGCTGCTGTGGGGTGGCTCAGCCCCCTGCCAGAGCTGCCCCCCGGACACTGCCGGGAGGTCGGCGGCGCGGGGCTCAGCCTGCAGCCTGGGCTGCTCCCCGGACACTGCCGGTGGGTTGGGGGCACCGGGCTCAGCCTGCAGCCCGGACTGCCCCCCCGACCCGCCGGCAGTGTCCGGGGAGCAGCCCAGGCTGCGGGCTGAGCTCGGCACCCCTGATGCGCTGGCGGTGTCGGGAGGCAGCCCAGGCTGCGGGCTGAGCCGCCCGCAGTGGCTCAAACACCCCCCCCCACGGGGGGCTGAGGGACAGCCCTCAGCATCCTGGCCAGGGTCCTAAGGGTTCCCCGGCCAGGGTGCTGAGACTCCAATGTTGTTTCAGAACACTGTTCCGAAACAACATGTTCACACTGCGTTGTTCCAAAAAAACGACTGCAAAACAACGTTGTTTCACCTAGAAACCAGGTTTAACTTGTTTCGAAACAACTGTGCGTTGTGTGAACGTGTTTTTTTTGTTTCAAAACAACCTCGTTGTTTCGAAACAAAAATGCTGTGTGAACACAGCCAATGTGATTTGTACTGTTTTATAAGTTCTCATGATGTATCATTCCTCCACCCTGTATGTTTTATATATCTAAATTTTGCAGAATATACCAGTATTTCCGCTTCTACAGAGGAAGTAACCAAGCAGGATTTGTCTGTAGAACTGCAGCTAAAAACATGTCTCTATGGAAACAGTTACAATAATTATTTTTATTTATTTTACACTGCAATTTAGATCAACATTCATTGTGTTATGTTCAATTATTACTAAATTACTAGCATGTGGACTGCTCAGATATTTGCAGTAAAGATACTGTAAAAATTTTTCCAGCTGGATACAGATGCTAAGTGCTATTTGACTTTTACTCTGCTTTGTTTACTTCTTTGTAAAAGAAACTTTAAATAAAGACTCTGCACCAGAAAAATACTGTAAAAGCATGGGTCCTGATTCCATAGATCCTTTGGCTCTTGGGCACCTACAGCTTTTTAAATTGAAACACAGTATTTCACACACTTCTTGTCGGAAATAAAGGCTCAAGTTTGAGTGTGTCCTCATGACAGCATTCTTATTATTTTTTGATATGCAAGTTACAGCTTTACCTAGTTTAGTCAAATGAGATAGACACATCTAACCAAATTAAATGGAAACTTCTACTCCCCCAACCCTGGAATGAGAAAGTTAATTTCTCCTTCTGTTCCAAATCGGGAAGGTCCAATTCCATTTAGCTATGTTTTAAACTGTGTTTATGTTCTGCCACAAAGTGAAGTAGATCTTATGCTGGAAAAATTCAGTTTCTGAATGCAGGGGGCCAGATCCTCAGCTGATGTAAATCAGCATAGCATCACCAAAATCAGTGCGAACTGAACCTGTGGAATTTCTGCTTCTGAATGATTGTTTTTAATGTTGTAGAAGACTCATTTGCTTATAGTAATTTTCATGGTCTTGTTTTCAGGAACAACAGGGGCAGAGAGGGAAGAAACCTCAAAGTTATTTGTCTTGTGGAGTTTACAGAACTCCACTGAATCCTGTGTTTCTTGGACTGGCTTTATCTACACAGACTGTGAATCACAGTAGGAACATAATCCTGTTGTAACACAAGACTCTGCTGCAGTTTCCAGATGTCCTGTGTTGCTTATGTGCTTCTGAATTACACTATTGAGATGCCACCTAAACAAATTTTCACAAATAAGAGCCTTGTTAAGCAGCTGACATTTAAACATCTTCATCTTAATTTCAGTAAGAATTCCCAATTAGGAAAGAAAGGGCTGGTCTAAACAGGGACATTCCGGAAAATTAATCCAAATTAGCTAAAGGTGTGAAATAAAAGTAGTTTAGTTAAACTGCATAAAACTCCCAGATGGATGCTTTTATTCAGAATTAAAGTGGCCTTAATTTTATTTATCTTAATTATTATTGGAATTGAATGAAACTAAATTGAATTAAGGTTACTTTAATTCTGAATAAAATAAAAATCCACAGGAGGATTTAATGCAATTTAACTAATCTACTCTAGAAGTTAATTTGGATTAATTCTCTTGAGTGTCCCTGCACAGACAAGCCCTGAGAAGCTGAGATGTTTCTAATTATTCTAATGTGCATGTATGGATATGGAACCACTGATCTTAAACATTCATAACTTTAAAAATATTGAACTAATTTCCTTCAAATGCAGATTCCTTTTAAGTTTCAATGGGGACTGACAAAAAAGCAAAATTTGAAGATTCTATCTTTGGCCATTTTTGCTAGCACATTTCCAAATAAAACATGTGGTGATAATGTATTTCTGTCATGCCTGTATAAAAAAAAAAGAGCTAAAAGAAAAGAGGAAGAAAAGACTTGAAATGGAAACTCTATATTAAGAGAGGTCACTATTGACAACTGGGATAATTTAAAAAACAAAGGGCAAAGAGGACAGTGCCATGTTTACTCCCATGAGTAGTACCTTTCTCCTTGAACAGTTCCACTGAGCCAAGATGTATCTGACAAACTGGGTCCCAGTCCATGAAAGCTTCTCTCTCTCTCCCCATTTTCGTTAGTCTCTAAGGCTACGTCTACACTAGCCAATTAGTCTGAACTAAGCAAGCTTAGTCTGGACTAATTTAGTTCTTATCTACACTAATCTTTGCCTAATTCAAACTAAGAAATGTATTAGTTCGAACTAAGCAAAGTTTGACGCCTTAGTTCAAACTTAAAAAGCTCGAACTAAGCAGTTAGTTCAAAATGACTGCACTTTCTAGCTCAAATTAGCTTTTTAGTTCGAACTAGTCAGCACAGCTCGTTCTAACTAAAACCCACAGTTAGTCTGAACTAACCGAGAACTGCTTACTTTGGACTAAGGAAGTCCAGACTAAGCTTCCTGATGTAGACATAGCCCTAAGGTGCCACAAGACTCCTCGTTGTTTATTGAGCTCAATAGGATGGTTTTCAAAATATGGTAAAACTCCATGCAAGGATAGCACAAACTGACCACATATTTGTGACTGCAGGTCTCAATCTTGTCATCTCTCATGCACCCATATTTTTAGGGATCGACACAAAAAGCAAGAAAAGTGACTACAGCGGAAGTTAGTGACCAGCAAAAGAAAATGGACACAATCAAAAATAGACTGGCACTCACCCAGACCTCAGGACTGAATTCATAAGCCTGGTTTTTGAAAAAGCTGTTATCATATGAAAGCTGCCCTGAGATTCATCTCTGATGTCAAAATCTTCTTGAAAGGATTCATCTATTCAAGTGCTGCAAGATGTTTAAAATGAAACCAGAAGCCACACAAAGACTCTCCTCGTTTCGGTTTTCATTACAAAACATGTAAATCACTAGAACTGCTTAGATTTCCAAAGTTTTGGGTGAAACTTGAGCCAATACAAGATTTTTGCCTTAAAAAGTAGTAATATTCACCAATTTGACATAATAAAACAAACAAAAAACACACAACCACACCTGCATAAAACTGAACGTTTTCCACTCATTTTTGCTGAGTTTTTTGATACATTTGAATCCAAAACAGAAATCAAGACATAAGGTCAGGGCATATGATATTAAACAGATCAATTGCAGAAGACATTAAGCTAGACCATTGCTTTAAATCAGCTGAGAATCTGGTCCAATATTTACATGAACACAACAGTTTCACACGAATCCCTGACATGGTTTTTAAACAGTGTTCAGAGAACATAAGAATGGCCATAAAGGGTCACATCAGTGGTCCATCTAGTTCACTATCCTGTCTCGGATCCTGGCCAGTAACAGATGCTTCAAGGGGAATGAACAAAACAGGGCAATTACTGAATGAGCCATTCCCTGTCATCCAGTCCCAGTTCCTACAAATGAGAAATGTAGGGTCACCTGGAGCATGGTGTTGCTTATCTGACTATCTTGGCAAATAGTCACTAATGAATCTATCCTCCATGATCTTATCTAATTCTTTTTTTAATCCAATTATAGTTTTGGCTTTCACAACATCCTCTGGCAACAAATTCCACAGTTTGACTGTCCATCGTTTGAAGTACTTCTTATGCTTATTTTAAACCTGCTGACTATTTCACTGAATGATGCCTGGTTTTGTGGAGATGATTTTGTGTTGGGTAAAAGGGTAAACAAATTTCCCTATTCACTTTTTCTACATCATTTAGGATTTTATAGTACTCTATTCCCCACCCCCCAGTGCCCTCTCTTCTAAAATGAACAGTTCAAGCCTTTGTCATCTCTTTTCATATAGAAGCTGTTCTATTTTTTATTTTAAAAAAGTTATATGCTTTCTAAATGTTCTTTATCATGTTTGTTGCCCTTCTTTTATCTTTTTAAATTCTAATATCTCTTTTATGAGATGGGGCAATCAGAAAGGCATTCAGTATTGAAGTTGTGGGCAGGATTTTTATAGCGGCATTATGATATTTTCAATCTTATTATCTAGCCCTTTCCTAATGGTTCCTAACATTCTGCTAGCTATTTTGACTGCCTCCACATATTAAGCAGATGGTTTTGGAGAATTATTCATCATAACTCTAAGATCACTTTCTTGAGTGGTAAAGTCTAATTTAGACCCCATCATTTTATTTTTCCAATGTGCACTACTTTGTACTTATCAGCACTGAATTTCATTCACCATTTTGTGTCCCAATTGAACAGTTTTGCAAGATCCCTTTGTAATTCACTGTAGTCTGCTTTGAATTTGAGTACCTTATTCTTGAGCAATTTTCTATCATCTGCAAACTTTGCCACCTCACTGTCTACCCCCTTTCCAGATAATTAATTAGGTTGAACAGCACTGGTCCTAGTACACATCTCTGTGGAACAAAGCTGTTTATCTTCCTCCCTTCTGAAGACTGACCATTCATTCTTACTCATTGGTTTTGGCCACATAAGCAGGCACTGATCCATGAGAAGACATT
This sequence comes from Podocnemis expansa, assembly GCA_007922195.1. Classification (NCBI taxonomy): domain Eukaryota; kingdom Metazoa; phylum Chordata; order Testudines; family Podocnemididae; genus Podocnemis; species Podocnemis expansa. Next base: position 55,190,409 of record ML681966.1, on the reverse strand, counting down.
CTCTCTTACCTCATGAGTACTTAAGTTTGCTTAAGAAACTTTGGCGAGAGACCTCAACAAAGACTTTAAGTACAAGTACACTATACCACCTTTTTCCACATACTTGATGACTCTCTGCAAAGAATTCTAATAGATTGGTGAGGCATGATTTCCCGTTGCAAAAGATGTGTTGACTTTTCCCCAGCATATTATGTTCATGTTTCAACCAATTTACCTGGTATTAATGTTAGGTCTACTGGCACCTAGTTGCCAGGATCACCTCTGGAGCCCTTTTTAAAAAAAAAATTGGCATTACATTATCTATCCTTCAATTCTCTGGTACAGAGGTTGATTTAAACAACAGATTATGTGCCACAGTTAACAGTTATACAATTTCATATTTGAGTTCCCTTGGAAATTTTGTTTCTATTTTTACTCAGATAATTTTACTGATAAAAGCTTTTTCTTTCAAAAAGTTTTATGTTTTCTCAATGTCAGCAAAAATGTTTAAGGTTACTCCATATACTATTGATTAGTCCCACGACATATTCTTGAAAACAGTATGTACTTATAATATCTCTTATTTTTAAGACAGTGAAAATCACAACAACACAGAGAAATGGTTTATATTGCTCCAGGGCCCAGATACCGTTCTCCAACATGGTGTACATGAGTTATAGCTAACAAACAATTTGAACAAAGCATTTAAGCATGGGAGTAGTTTCACTGACATCAGCTGGATACTTTGACTCAGGACCAAAAGTAAGTAATCAAGTTTAGCACATAACTGTGAGAGATGCTGCAGATGTGGAAGTAACTGTGCAAGTGGAACACAGGCCATTTTGTCCAAGACAAGACTTGTTTAAATTATGAAAGACCCTACAGGTAATCAAGTAAATATTTTAAAATAAATATAAAGATGTCATATCAGGTTTTATTAATTATCTGTTTTCCTGACAATTCAAGATTGTGGACAACACATTCTGCCTGCTCACAATGTTCTTGTAGTTTTAAACAGATACAGTATTAACCTGCATCAGTGCAAAGAAAATGACATTACAGCTCAGGCTAGATGAACACAATAATCCCTTCTGACCTTAGAATATATGAATCAGTCTGCACCATTGAAGCCTTTTTGCCTTATGACCATGGAGGTCACTACGATGATAAGAAGGCAGTTTTTCCACTAAAGTCCTGCCTTCTCATTCCCATAGGTGGACAGCAACTTTAACTTATAACTGGATCTTCACTGGAGCCGTTCATTAGTGGTGAAGGCTACAGCTAAGATGTGCTGTATCAGTCGCACTCACTTCTTGGCCAGTTTTGGGAAACTGCTGCTTTTGCCCTGCACACTTGGTGGCCATTCTACCTCAGGGATCCTCCATCAGTGCTTAACAAGACATAAGCCAGCACACACACTAAGTGAATTTGGCTTGGTGTTCTGGTCTTCAGTTTTAGAATTATATTATTTTGCAGTTATCATTCATAGAAGACAAGCATAACTTTGTTTTGAAACCACAAGATAATTTCATAGTAGTAAATGTTATTTAAAAAGACAGGCTTCTGTGGGCTTTTACTGTGTTTGTCCACATAAAATACCGCTTTGGAGACAGCACAACACACATATACTATATCATCATCTGTATTCCTTCAATGTTTATGTGGTTGTGAATCAAATTGTAAAAGGGCTTTTTAAAAAAAAAAACAACAAAAAAAATAGTATAGGTATAGGACAGCCAGCCAACTTTTGTTAAATGTTTTATCACTTAAGCAGCCTCACTTTTGGTCTTATTTGAAAAGTTTCAGATTTTGCATTACAGAGGAAGATTTAATCAACTCTTCTGTTGCAATATTAGGAGACTATGGCTATTTTGCCAAATTGCAAAAAACAACCCAAAAATGAAACGAACTAAAAATCCCAAAACACATAAAACAGTCCATCCATGATTTACCAGATTCACATATTTTAGAAATTTCAGGTGGGATTTTCAACCAGTCACAAGTGAGTTTAGGTGGCCAAATCATATTGAAATGTACTGCAACCTGGGTGCTTAACTCATACGAGCCCCTTTGGAAATCTCAGACTTACGTCACAGTGCTGGGATGTGATGAATTTTGTGGTACTTGAATTACTCAATCTACCACTGTCCTACTTCAACCATGAATATCCTCCCACCAACCAGCACTCTCATAAACCTTAAATCCCCACCTGTTACTACAGTGCTTGCTATTTAAAAAAAAAAAAAAGTGATTAACTTCTATGGTTACTTTCCAGCTCTGGAGTGGCAACTAAGCCAGACTTTGCAGTCTGTTACGACAGTTTTGCTTCTCTCCTCTAATAAGCAGCTGCTATAAAGCTGGAGAATCAAGCTAGTAAATGCTTTTCCTATGTCACCGTTACGTTTTCAGATATGCAGCATCAAGCGTGTGCTTCAGACCAAGTGTACTTTTGCTTCTCCTCCTCCTCTTAGTGGAAGAAAGACACATCAGAGGCAAGAGAGCTCCTGAACAGCTCATTGGTGAATAGCAGGATAGTGAAAGCAATCATTAGAGAAGCTGCTTTTTCAGGAACAACCGCTGACAACCAGAAACCAAAATGAATGAACAAACAAAATCTACCCAGAAGAGAAAAGGAGCGGAAAGCTTCATCTGCATCATCTGGAGATGTATATTTATGGCAGTAAGTGGCACTGCTTGTACAGGGAAAAATAAATTACATTCCCCCATGTCAGATTTTTTTTTTTTTTGGCCAGTCAATATCTTATTGTCTTTCAAACAAATAAAGTAGTATTGCATCTTTTCATATCTTCTTATGTTCTAAAAAACAATTATGAAATTTCCACTATTTCTTCTACTAACCTTTCCCCTCATTGAAACAATTAGTTTATTTAAAATGGGTGGAATAAAAAGGACAATGGAAAATGAAGTATAAAACAGCTGGATTGCACGTGTATATATGTGGTTATAATTTCCTTCACTTTGCATTTACTGGAAATCAAACAAAAGATTCCTAACTTTATCATGAATAATTTTTAAAAGAAAAAAAAAGATTGCATAATCAATTAACTTAGTTCAGCAAAATCTACATATATAACATGCAAAGAAAATATTTGACAAAATAATTTGCCTGCTTGCCACAGATCTAGTCCTTTCTGCCCATCTCTAAGCTGTGAGTGAAAATTCAGAGATCCTTTCCACTCTTCAAACAGAGAAGAAAAAACAGCATCATAACTGACAGTAAAACAAACAAGAAGTCTGGTGGCACTTTAAAGACTAACAAAATTATTTATCACATAAGCTCTCAGGGGTCAGGCTGTTACAGCAAATCAACGCAGTTGTTTAGACACAAAAAGTGGAGAACAGCATATTAGGAGGTGGTGAGGAGAAAAGGAAAAGCAAAATTACCTGTCGTAATGGGGGGGGGGGAGTGTAGTTCCTATTAAACCCTAAGTTGACAGTGTTAAATCTGCATATGAATTCCAATCCTGTACCTTTGCTATCCATTTGCCAAACTACAGCTGAGTAATAGATGATTAGAGTGATCAGGAAGACTACTGGTTTTTGAATGTTGTGATTCCTGATGTCAAATTTGTGTCTATTTATTCTTTTGCATAGAGACTGTCCTGTTTGTCCAATATATAGGGTAGAGGGGTATTTCTGGCACATGTTGGCATCCACCTGTGTTAATTATGAGCAGGTAAATAAGCCCTTGATGGAGCAGCTGACTTGATTAGGTCCTATGATGGTGTCTTTTGTGCAGATATGTCGACATAGCTGGTAACACAGTTTGTTGCAGTCATATATGACTGCTTTAAAGCTTCTATTGTTAGGTCTGCAGTTGCTGGTGAGTAGCTGCTTCAGTTTGGGGGTGCGCTTCAGGTTGGGGGTGCTGTCTATAAGCAAGGAGAGGTCAGCCCCCCAAGACCCGAGAGAGTGAGGAATCATCTTGTAGAACAGCCTGTAGTTCCTTGATAATGTGCTATAGATATATGACTTGGGAGTTGGGGGGTTGTAGGTGATGACCAGTAGCATTCTGCTTTTTTCTTTCTTGGCCTTCTCCTGTAGTAGTTAACTTCTGAGTACCCATTTGGCTCTGTCATCTGTTTCTTCACTTCGCCCCTTGGTAATGTAGTTTTAAGAATGCTTGATGGAGATCCTGAAGGTGTCTGTCTCTGTCTGAGGGATTGAAGGAAATGCGATTGTATCTTAGGGCTTGGCTAGAGACAACTGATTGAGTGGTGTGGCCTGGATGGAAGCTTCCTCCAGTCTCGTTGTCAAGTACCACTCCTTTACTCACACTATATTGATGACATCTTCATCACCTGGATCCATAGAAAGGATACCCTTGAAGATATCCACAGAGATTTCAACAAATTTCTGCTCCATGATTAACCCTAACCTGGAATACTCCTTATAGGAAATCCACTATCTGGACACTACAGTGCAAATTAGTGATGGACACAAATACCACTCAGTACTGAAAACCTAGACTGCTATAATTACCTACCTCCAAATTAACTCAGAAGAATTTCAGTTTGTCTGCACATATGTATCTGTATGTGTAGACTTTGAGGAGAATAATATATTTCTTTTAAATTCAATATAGTACTCATGAATATATACATCTTGGTATCTGAGCTTCTCTGTTTAGGAGAGGTACAACATAAACAAAGACATTGGTAATACCAGCTTATTCACAATGGGTGAAATTCTCACCCCAACACTGTATACCAAGAAAAAGGCCAGAGTCACACACCAGATCAAGATGGAGGCAGATTTTCCAGCACAAGAACTGAGAGGCTCATAGACTCTAAGGTCTGAAGGGACCAATATAATCATCTAGTCTGACCTCCTGCACAGTGCAGGCCACAAAACCTCACCGACCCACTCCTACAATGAATCTCAGACCCATAACTGAGCTATTAAAGTCTTCAAATCATGATTTAAAGTCTTTAAATCAGAGAATCAACCAGCAAGTGAGCCATGCCGAATACTACAGAGGAAGGCAAAAGACCCCCAGTGCCCAAGCCAATCTGCCCTGGGGGAAAATTCCTTCCCAACTCCAATATGGCAATCAGTTAAACCCTGAGCATGAGGGCAAGTCCACAACAGCCAGTCAAGAACAACTTCTCTATAATAACTCAGAACCCACTCGATCTAATGCCCCTTCTCAGGTCACTATCATACCCAGCACCAGTAGTAAAAGACAGACAATGGCCAAGCTACATGTCCATCATATCATTCCATCCATAAAGTTATCAAGCTCAGTTTTGAAGGCACCTAAGTTTTTTGCCCCCACCACTTCCTCTGGTAGACTATTCCAGAACTTTACTCCTCTGATGGTTAGGGATCTGCATCTAATTTCAAGCCTAAATTTTCTGAAGGACAGTTTGTATCCATTTGTTCTTGTGTCTACACTAGCACTGTATTCAAATAATTCCTCTCCCTCCCTTATATTTATCCCTCCAATGTGTCTATAAAGAGCAATCATATCTCCTCTCAGCCTTCTTTTGAGAAGACTAAACAAACCAAGCTCTTTAAGTCATCTCTCATAAGGAAGAATTTCCATTCCACGAATCATCCTTGTAGCCCTTCCTTGCACCTGTTCCAGTTTGACTTCATCTTTCTTAAACATGGGTGACCAGAACTGTACACAATATTCCAAGTGAGGTCGCACCAGCACCTTGTATAACGGTGCTAACACCTCTCTATCTCTACTGGAAATACCCCTTCTGATGCACCCCAGGACCGCATTAGCTTTTTTCACAGCCACATCGCATTGGCTACTCATTGTCATTCTGTGATCAACCAGTACACCCAGGTCCTTCTCCTCCCCCGTCACTTCCAGCTGATACATTCCCAACTTATAAAGAGAAATTCCTGTTATTTTGTCTCTAAGTGCCTGACCTTGCACTTCCCATTGTTGAATTTCATCCTATTTCTAATGCTCCACCTTACAAGGTCATCCAAATCATTGTGTATGCTATCCTGATCCTCCTCTGTATTGGTAATACCTGCCGGTTTGGTGTCTGTGAACTTAATTAGCACATTCCCACTTTTTGTGCCAAGGTCAGTAACGAAAGGTTGAATAAGACGGGTCCCAGGACCAAACCTTGGGGAACTCCACTAGTAACCTCCTTCCAGCTAGACAGTTCACCTTTCACTATGACCCTCTGTAGTCTCCCCTGTAACCAGTTCTTTATCCACCTTTCTATTTTCATATTAATCCCCATCTTCCCCAATTTAACTAATAATTCCCTGTGTGGAACTGTATCAAATGGCTTGCTGAAATCTAAGTAAATTAGGTCCACTGCATTCCCTTTATCCAAAAAATCTGTTATCTTCTCAAAAAAGGAGATCAGGTAGGTCAGGCATGATCCAGCTTTTGTAAAGCTGTGTTGTATTTTATCACAGTTACTATTTTCCTCAATATCCTTAAGTACCTTCTTCAAAATTTTCTCCAAGACCTTGCATACTACTGAGGTCAAACTAATAGGCCTGCAGTTACCTCGTTCCCTTTTACTCCCTTTCTTGAAAAGAGGGACTACATTAGCAATTCTCCAGTCATAAGGTACAACTCCTGTGTTCACCGATACTTTAAAAATCCTTGCTAAAGGGCTGGCAATTTCATGTGCAAGTTCCTTCAATATTCTTGGATGAAGATTATCTGGACCCCCTGATTTAGTTCCATTAAGCAGCTGAAGCTTGGCTTCCACCTCAGATATGGTAATTTCCACTTCTATATTCTAATTCCCATTAGCTGCCCTACCTCTGTCCCCAATCTCACCATCACCCTCGTTAAAGACAGAGGCAAAGTACTTATTTAGATCAGTCACAGGCTGTCTTCTGAGGACCAGTGTAGAGGTTGGGAAAGCAGAGGAAAACTGGGACAAGAATGAGGCACGGAAGAGAGGGTCCTCTGAGTTACACAAGTATCATTGCACGACTCTGGATCAGTCCCCAACTTTAAAAGTGTTAATGTGGCTTAACATCATGATAGCTGCTCCCCCCCCCCCAACTGTGAGTTTTGTCCCATATTATGGATACCATTCTAATATTCATTTCTATTCAATTTTTCTGTTTGCTTTTTATAAGCAAACATTTCATATATGTAAAATAAGAGAATCAATATTTGTTGAACAAACAAGAAGTCCTGTGACACTTTTAAAAACTAACAATTTTATTTATTGCATAAGCTTCCATGGGTACATTATACATCTGATGAAATGAAATTGTGTCCACGAAAGCTTATGTGATAAATAAAGCTTTTAGTCTTTAAAAGTGCCACAGGATTCCTTGTCTGTTTTGCTGAATAGATTAACATGACTACATCTCTGGAACTAACATTTGTTTATGTTTGAGACGTTCTTTGAACAACTATTTTCATATATTTTAATGCAAATACACATTTTAATCATGAAATACCACTTCTGAATTATTTTCATCCATGTGTATTATTTATATAGCCAGCATTTAGAATACATATGAATCTAAATCATGTAGAAGGACAGCAAGGTGTAGCTGGCAGAGGTGGGGAGAGGGAAGAGAATAAGTTCAACAGTCTAAAAAGCAAATAGTGTAGGAAAACAAATACTGTGCTCTGCTAGTATAAAAGTAAGCTAAATCTATTTGAAATGTTGGGCTACTTGGAAGTGATTAGTGGAAATGTATATAAATTACAGGTTTTTTATCTACAGCCAAATTCTGCAAAGCCCATCATTCACCACTTTTCATTATCCATGCAATAACTAAATAAATCTGACACTTAAGAAAATGACACTGAAACATGGGAATATGTTAATCAAATCAGAATGATGTAGCCTCTTTTGGTATTGCTAGATACATATTACCTTGATAAACAGCAACCTAGGATTGCCTTGTAAAGGTAGAAATTACAGAAAACGAGGGCCATTTTGCCATCTTTTATTACATAAAGTGATCTTACTACTTGAATAGACTCCCTCAATCCAATGTGGCTAATTTAGAAATAAAAAACTACTCAGCAAGAGTAATGGTAGCAGAATCAGGCCTAAGTTAATAAAAGGGTAGACCTTTCCCAGATCAGAGTTCCTTTGTGTTGAATACCTGGGGACATTTGCTATTTCAATGTCATCCCATCTTCATTAGTCCCATAGTTTCCACCTAATCACTCTGTACTATATAATAGCATTCTTGTGACAATGTAAAATATACACCGGGGTTAGCAACCTTTACCATCCCCTGTGCCAGCCTTGCCCACTGCACCTTCAGTAGGTGCTGGGGGAGGTGCCGGGGGAGGCGCCAGGCTTCCACTTCTGGGCTAGGGCCAGCTCCCACCATTGTCAGCAGGCGGCCTCAGGGCCCGGACAGGACCACCTCTCTCCCCGTGGCCTCCAGGTTTAGCCGGTTGCCTTTCGCCCCCGCTGGAGGGTAGCTTCCAGCTCTGCGGTCAGAGCCGGGAGCCAGGGACGGGGGGTGAGGGAGCAGACCACCCTGCTCCCTTCCAGCCCAAATCCGGGAGCCACATGCCATGGCTTCTCCTGGCCATGCTCCCCAGCGGGGATGCATGGCCAGTGAGGTCGTGGAGCTTCGGCAGCCGACAGCCCTGGGGGAGCGGGGCCAGCAGGGAAGCCCGTCTTTGGCATGGGTGCCAGGGGTTGACAACCCTGATATATATCTTTTAATATAGACCATTTAGAATGACCACCTTCTCCTTTTCTCCAGAAACATTCCTCAGCATTTCAACACACCAAGTTAATTACTACTTGCATGAAAATAATAAACTACATCAATAATCTTTATCTCAAAACTGGAAAAAAATGTGAACGCATTAAGCACAAAATAAAATCCATTTATCACACAGATTATGATGTCCACCAACCATTCACATCTCTGTAATTTTAAGCAATCAATTTTAGTTACTAAATAATTTTAAGCATTCTTGGCAGCATATTAAAAAGATGCCTTTTTATTTTGTGGTTACCACAGGTGCCCTGGGATGGAAGCATGCCAGAAATTTGTTCATGCAATCTTCTGACAGAACTGAACTCTGTTCCAAAAGGAGCTACAGCCCTGATAACTTGAACAATAGCTTTAACTGAACGAAATCAAAAGAGATTTTAAATAATGCATATGCTTTGGTGATGTGTTGTATATTGTCAGCAAAGACCTCAGTGTATGATAGGCAGTAAGGAAGATTCTGAGTTGAAATACAGTACCGGGAAACTTGAGATCCAGGTTTTATTTCTGACTCTGCCTCCATGACCAGATGCAGGAGCAGAGCATCTAGCATCCTCAGAGAAATGTCAGTCCTAATCTATAGGCCTTAATATTTCTCATTTGTTATATGGCGATGATACTACTTACAGCCTTCACAGAAGAGCTGGGGGCTGAAAGTTATTAATATTAACATTAATGTTAATGTTTTAAAGAGCCTTTTGTTCCTGCAGAGAAAGGCATCACCATGATGTGAACAGGTGGCGTGATACAAAATGGTTTAAGATTGCATGGAACCTTCAAAATATGATTTTCCTGCCTTTATGTGCTAAATAAAAACTGATACAATTAAACAGCAACTAATCCTGTCAAACAGTGCTGACTGCAGATCTTTTTCTGCATGCCTCTGTTTTACATGGTACTGGATACCATGACCACCAGAGAGAAATGGATTCTTTATAAAAATAATTATTTCCTTCTCTCTTAGAACTGTTTGCTCATCTTTGGCAACTGAAATAGACCAGCGGATCTGCGCTGTCCCCCTAACCCCTGTTTAAGATGAATTGAACTAAAGTTAGGAACTTTTTGTTTCACAGAACCAATCTATGGAACACACACTTTGAGGATGTCCATTCCTTTGCAGCTTAGTGCAAACTCTTTCCATGGAGTGGATACAGCTTTGATCATTTTGGCCTCCCCTTTAGTCTACCAGCTCTTCTATTTGTAATTATTTTCCTACACATGTTTTTGCTTGAGAAAATGACTGGTGTTGATGAGCGTGGACTTCGATAAAAGCCAACACAAAGAACAAAGCGTTAAGGGAATCAGTTATCTTAGCATGCCCTGTAGTTGGGGTTGTTTTTATTTTTTTATTTTTTTTTTGAAGCTTTCATCCTGGTGAAAAAAGTGAATGATTGAAAGCAGGGAAAATTAATATTCTTTATTTATTCATGGAACAGGTTCAACATGGAATTTAAACACCCTTATTACCATCATCTGAATCAGTGTCTATACAGGTGGGTGTGCCATTGTATTACAAAGAAAGAAATGAGTGGGTGGAAGTGTATACTCTATTTCACTGCTGTTAGTCATTTGACAGTTCTCAATTAAGACATCAAATGTTACATGGAGTGTTAAATGGCATGAAAAAGAAAATCATTCACAGAATGTCATCATTCAAAGCACAAAATTTACTTTAAGATTTTTTAAAAAATTTGTGCAGAGAAATGAAAACACAGGGAAACTAGCCTTTTCCTGCAATTTGTGAATGCTGTTGGACCAATATTCTTCATGATAAAAAAATCCATATACTGAATTAAGAAGTAATGTGACTTTGGTATGTGGACATGTCAAGATACTAAGAGACAATTCCTGCCCTGAACAGTTTGCAGTCTAAAGACAAAGAAAAGTCATGAAGGGAAAAAGGTTTTTCTCAATAACTACTCACTGATGAAATGAGACTTTGGCTCAGCTTTGATCTGAGCAAGAAAAAGAGAGGCAGAAACCCATTCCTAAAAACAGAGTTTGGAATCAGATTTTCTAATTCAGGATCTGATCTTGTTTTGTATGCCCTGCTTTAAGCTATGGCATTATCTGATCCAGAGACTAAATCAGTAGAGGGAACAACTGAAAGACCCCTCAGGACACTAATAGTAAATTTTTAATTTTAAAAAATTTTTTATAACTAAGGTCTGTTCAAATTATAGTAATTACAAATCTTATCACTTTTTTCTTTCCAAGAGCACTGATATGACAGACAGCAATGTTTATCTGAATGCTACCAGAGAGGCTTGCACAGGATCCAGTGTTTGAGTTGTCTCCCTTACTCCAGGCAGATCAACTAGAATTCATGTAGAGGCCAAAATCTAACCCTGGCTAAGGACAACAAGTTTTGGTCTTACAATATTGTTACTTACACTAATCTGAAAGATCATGTTTTAATTATCAATTTTGTAAAAAGGAGTATTTAGACTGAATGACTGTATGAAGATTGTCTAATATTAGGCAACATATACATAAGTCACATACTCTCTATTTTTAATATTTTTATTAAATTCTATTTATTTCAGGAGTGAGAGTTTGATTTTGATCTCATCCCAAAATACATGAAGAATAACTGTATTGTAGACAGTGGAGTTAAACTGGGATAACTAAGACTGGAATCAAGCACTTAAAGAGTCTTAGTGGTAAATTTTCAGTGCACTGAACACAAATTTTAGCTTATCTATTAGAAATTAATCCTAGATTATATTGTTTTGTTTCACTTAATTTTATTATAGAGCTGTTATGTGTGAAAAATTGGATGAGGTAATAAGAGCCTATATAAAGAAAAAGCCTGGAATATCATACAGTCCCTACAAAATCAGGATATCTGGTCACTGTCATAGAGAAAAATATTCACAGAAAACAGCCAGTTTGTTTTGGAACCAAAACCAAACAATGCTCATACACCCATGTGAATCTTACTGGAGGATGGCTCACTTCAAGATGTTCATTATTCACTGGTTGTGTATATGCTACAGAAATCTGCTCATAAAACATGAACTCATGTTCACTAAAAAAAAACCCAACCTCTATGTATGTCAATTTCCAAACATAATATTATCAGTGTCCCATGTTAAGCAAAGCATAAATCAGTCTCCAGATATCATAGAGTTGGCTTAAAAATAATGAAGATTCTAAAAAATAATGGTGTTGTATTTACCAGCTGGTGTTGCAAGCTGTAGAAATTAGGTTTTCCAGCTTTACTTTGCAACTTGGAGTGATAGAAACTTTTTTTTTAAAACGAAAGCAGAGATTCTCAGGCAATTTTAGAAGCTGGATGTGTATGTAAACAAACAAACAAACAGGGGCCATATTCAATGTTCTAATAAAATGCATGTTTAAATGCAAGAACCTACAGTGCTATCTTGAACAGAGATGGATTTTAACACACACACACACACACACACACACACACACACACACACACACACAGTGCTTTCTCTGAACTGATGCCTAGATGTACCTCTCTCTTCTGCATAAACTAAGGCCCTGTCTACACTAGGAAGTTTTGTCAAAAAAACTCATTTTTTGTCAACAAAACAATCTTTCCCAACAAAGCTGCCCTGTTTTCACAGCAAAATAATACCACCAAAATGAGAGGTGCAGGGCTTTTGTCTGCAAAGTTAATGCAGTAGATTGTCAGTGTGAACACTCTCCCTTGTTACACCAACAGGGAGCTGTCATACTTGTCAACTTCACTGCCCTCCACTGCTCTGTTAGAACAGTGAAAATGATAAGAAGGGGTCCCCCTGCAGCAGGGCTTCAGTTGCCTGAGGCCCTTTAAGTTACTGGGCTGGAGCCACCTGGGATCACCCACCCCAACGACTGGGGAGTCCCGGCACAGTCATCCTTTTGTTGGTGGAGTGTGTCCTCACTAGGACCATTTCCACTGAAAAAAGAGGCAGTGTAGTGGACCTGAGAGGTGAACCTTGCTCCTTGCTGCCCCTACCCTTGCTGGGGACCGAGACACTATGCCTGGATGACTGTGCAGATCCTCACCACCAGGGGTGGAGGAGCCCCAGCAGCACGGGGCTGAAGCCATGGGGGTGGAGTAGCCCGGTGGCTTCAGCCCACTGCTGCCAATGACAGATGAGCTCCAGTGGCTTTGGTGCCTCCTGCCACCAGGATTCCTCCATCTCCAGCAGCTTCAGCCCCTCACCACTGGGGACAGCAGAGCCCCCCCCCTGCCATGGGGATATGGAGGCAGCTGCCAGGGCTTGCTGGTCCCCAGCAGCAATGGGGCTGCAGCCTTTGGGGCTCCCAGGATCCTGGCAGCATGGGAGGCAACTGTTAGGGCTCCCAGGTCTCAGCAGCAGTGCAGCTGCAGTCTCCAGGGTGCCCAACAGTGGGGGGGAGGAGGGGAGCTGCTGGGGCTCCTCAGTCCCCAGCAGCAGGAGAGGCTGCCCCATTGACAGAGCCCCCCTGCTGCTGGGGACCAGCAGCTCAGTGGTTGAAGCTGAGCTCCCACTGGGACCTCGGGAGCCCCAGCAGCTGCCACAGCGTTGCTGCTGGGAGCGGAAAGGATGACCCCGCAGCTTCACCACGCTGCCTCTTTTGTCACTGGAAGTGGTCCTAATGAGAACACACTCCACCAAAAAAAAAAAAAAAAGTGAGACTGTGTGTACATTACTCACTGCTGTAATTATAGTGGTAGCTGTCGGCCAGCAAAACATTTGTGGATAGAACTCTATAGTGTAGACATAACATAAGAGTTTAGGAAGGTATTTAGGCCTCTTACTTATATCTCATAAACTGTTAAATGATTAGGAAACCCTGAGAAAGTTCTAATATTTGTACATCATGTTCATGTTGGCTACAATGAGTAATCTGTATTATTTTTTCAAATTAAAGCTTCTTTCATATTTCAGTTTAGTTCAACTAATCATTGAAAATTTGGTTTAAAAAACTTGTTCTGGAATAACTTTTTTAGTGTTTCATCTCCTTAAGTGATGTGATAACTATATTCAACCAAAAAGTAATAAATCCTATGCTTAGTTTCACACACAGAAGGCAGAAAATATAAAAATTAGAAATGTCAAGAAAATCACATATCTAAACATTGTCCCTATAATCTACAAGGATTAATATAAGAGAAGAGCAAAAAGGATGAAGCTGTAACATTTTATAGAGCAACAGTCATATAATTTTGGATTTGGATTTAATGCTGATATCCGTCTGAAAAGTCTGAATGCAACGTTACGTACTTTAATGTGTATTTTCTGAGAAAAAATGGAGGAAAGCAAAACAAATAATGTTTATGTTTATATTGTCTAAATTTAAAGAGAGAGAGAGAGCAGGTGCCCCACAGTTGTGCCAAATATTTACTTTTTACATGAGAGATAAATACATCAACCCATATTTTAGCTATTAACCCTGGAGTTTAATATGTTACAGCTGCAGTTTCTCTCAGAACTTCTATTTTTTGCAGAGAGAAATAAAAGTGCATTTATTTCAACTAGCAGAGACTACTCAATTTCTTCCCTGCTAAAAAACCATAATAGTTATCACCATGGCGAAATTAATATCTAAGCAATTGATCATCAAGACTGTTGCTTCTCAAGAAATCCAAGCATTTGCTGAAATAGAAGATGGTGAAGACCAAAAGATTTCAATGTTCTTTCCCAACAGCTGTCTACAGTCACAATTAATTGATTATGCAAGACATCACTACATCTGTGACAAGTAAGGCACTCTAGAGACATGCATATCTTTTCAGGGCTGCATAGTTGCAGTGTTTACACATTGGCTATATATCCAATTATATCAGTAATAGCCATATTGACTGAGGCACTGCTAAACAAATGGATTGAAACCATGAAGAGCCTTTCTTTGATTTTTCCAGCAGCCATGACAGTGCAATGGGAGATGACAGGGAGGAAAGAAAGCAAATCTTCCACTCTCTCCCCAAGCAGCCAGGGTGGAAAAGAGGGAAAAATGAAATATTCATCTCCTCTTATTAGCCCAACATGGTGGAAAGAGGAGGAAAAGAAAGGAAACACTATTCTCCTCTATTTCCTGGCAGCCAGGAGAGTCATAGAAAAGATACAATAGAGAATAGAAGGGTTTTCAGAGAGTCGCTACATTACTCAATGCTAGCATTTCACTGCTCAGTCTACCTTAAGATGTTGCTGCAAGATATGACACTGATAAGTTATGATAATACTTAATATGCCCCTTCGATTATATAAAGATGTTACTAATACAGAATGATGGCAGAATGCATTCAATCACTTTGAATTTCTTTTGTGAATTTACTCAAACAGCTCTCTGTCTCTTTAAGACAATTCCAACAGGACAATTCCCTTACTTTCCTACTAATAAAACAGTGTACTTTTTTACCCCATGCATGCTGTATATAGGAAGAGATCATGATAAGTTTCAGTGGAGTTGGGAGATGGAAAATATATCTATAACAATCTGTTCCAACTTGTATTAAGCTCAAACATCCTGGTTTCCTTTCCCAGAGCTGAAGAATAGCTCTGTGAAGCTTAAAAGCTTGTACCATTTAGTAACAAAAGTTAGTCTGATAACATATTACCACACCTATCCTGTGTCTCTCGTATCCTTGGCCCAACATGGCTATCACAAGACAAAATTTCTACATCAACAGGTAATCTTTGGTAAGACCCGAGGAAGATTTGCAAAGGTACAAAGGGCAGTCAGCTGCTCAATGCCTACTGACTTTCAACTGGAGTTTAAATGCCTTTCATGCCTTTGAAAAGCTACCCCAGTTTGGAACAAATTGTTAAATTAAACAGTAGTAAGTCACCAGGCTCAGATGGTACTTATCCAGTGTTCTGAAGGAACTCATGAAATGGTGGAATTACTAACTCGATTATGTAAGCTATTGCTTAAATTAGGTTCTACAGCTAATTGACACCAATTTTTTAGAAAGATTTCAGAGGAGATCCTGGCAACTATGGGTTAGTAAGCTTAACAGTGGTACCAGGCACATTGGTGTGGTATGCCAGGCAGTGTGGTCAGGTGCGTCAGGCACAATGTGTTCTTGTCAGTGTTGTTCTGTGTAAAGCGCTGATATCAGCTTGGCTGTGTCCCTGAATGCATATGTGAATCTCTGAAGGTGTGTTCCCTCAGGATTACCCTTGGCTCACATCTCTAAGTAGGAACTCAGTTAGCCCAAAGATCTAGAGCAGTGGTTCACAACCCTCTGCTGTGGCATACCCTGAGGCCTTCAGTTATGCCCCAGCACACCACCATGATAAATTCATGAATTCAAATTAATTTATGAATGTTCATGAGCCATGGCACTAATGTTCAGATTGACTATAGCTTCTTTTCCCATTACAACAGGTGATTTGACTTCACCCTTCTCTACATGCTGTTTCCCAGTGTTTGAATCTTAACAACTGCTCTGATCTGCTGCTACTGTATGACCTGATCCCATGACTTACACCTCCTGCATTTATTTTTATCCCGTTCCATAAGTTCCCCCATGTTCAAAGCATCTGACGAAGTGGTATTTTCTCCCACGAAAGCTCATGTGATCAATAAATCTTAGTCTCTAAGTGCCACAAGACTCCTTGCTTCTTTTGTACAAAATAGGCCTATGTTTTAAAATGTGTTTATTAAAATGACTTTTAAAATGTGTTTATTGTAACTAGAATTAATTAATTGGGTTTAATTAATTGAATTTGTGTGAATTTTTATTTGAAGTTTAATTTTTAGAAAGCTTTTTAATTAAAATAATTTTTAAAGTATTTTTTTAAATGCAGAGAAGGAAAGAAAGAAGGAGGATGAGAAGAGAAAAAGAAGGAAGAGAAGAGAGAAGAAAGGAAGAGAAAGAAAAGAGAAAGAGAAAAGGAAGGGAAAGAGAGAAAGGAAAGAAGAAAACAAGGAAGGAAGAGAAATGAGAAGAGAGAGGGAAGGAAGGAAACAAGAAAGGAAAGAAGAGAAAAAGGAAAAAGAAGAAAGGGAAGTGAGGAGAGAAAGTGAGAAGGAAGAGAAAGAGAAAAAGAAAAAGATGGAAGGAAAAGAAAAAAGAAAAGAAGAAAGGAAAAAGAAAGAAAAGAGAGAAGGAAGAAAGAAAAGAAAGCAGATGGCAGGCTCCACCTCTTCCCCAGCTGCATGCCTGCCAGTGCTGAGGAAGCCCTGCAGGCTCTTCTGTGCTCAGTTAGGTGGCTGAGATCTGAGCTGCTGGCCGGCAAGGACACACCATCACCTCCCAAAACCCCACGGCGAGCGCTGTCTCCGAACGTGAGCCTCTCAAGGCAGCAGACCTTTCTTCCTTTCTTCTGCAGTCTGGTGGTGCCATGAGAGGCACGGGCTCAGAGGCAACGCTCACCATGGGGCTTTGGGAAGTGACGGTGCCTCCTTGCTTGCTGGCCACTTGGACCTCAGCCACTGAGCCTCTGCTCCATGTGCTGCGCGAACAGTGCACCACCTGGGGCTCCAGCTCAGGCCAGGGCCACGAGGCCACTATTTGTGGCTCTCGGAAACCCCCAGCTGGAGCCACATGGGGCTGCCCCCCTGCGGCTTCTGGGAACCCACCAGCTGGGACCACATGGCACTGCTGCCCATGGCTCAGACTCCAGTGGCTGTCTCTCCGGCTGGGGAGATTCTTGTGGCACACCAGTTCGGAACAGCTGATCTAGAGTCTAGTTCAGCTCTTATGCCTGAACTCAGCTAGCCTGGTGATCCTAAGCCAAGGCGTTCCTTTGGTTAACACTTGGGGCTACCTTCATTTCGAATCTGTAATAAGAACTCAGTTAACTCAGTGATTTGAAGCCTAGGCATACTGTGGGTGCAAGAGGTAAAATGAGGCAACACTCACGACTGAGGAAACCAACATGACCATGGATCTTAGTAGAAATGAAGGTTCCAGGCTAGGCTTTACTGTTTGCCATAGTGCAATGTTGCAATCTATGTCAACAGATCTGTTGGCAACATTTCTTATCGCAATGCAATGGAGCAGCTCAACTGAAGGCAGGACTCACTGTCACACCCTTTGGCTACACAAAATCTGGGCTCCAGAGCTCACATTCTTATACCTTACTCAGACCTACTGACTTGGCCCCCTTTGAGATCAAAATTTACTTTGATTGGTCCATGTACCCCTTTTTTGCTGCCACCTCTTAATTTGCTAGGTCCATGCATCACTGAATATCTCCATCTGTCAAGGTGTCAGGTTTGACCAAAGCATCACCGTTACCTCCTTGGAGCTAGGCTGACCGACACCTCCCACCTTCCAAGCACCTTTTTTTTAATTTTTCATACTTATTATTACAATTTCATTTATTATTTCTTGCCAATTTCAGTGAAGTTGAACTTTCACAACCTGTCTCCTGTCAGTACCTTTAGTTCAGGCCCACTCCACATTCCATTCAAGCCCACTGTTTCAGATTACTTTGTTAGGCCTTGAGCCAGCATCTAGACCAGGTGTGGGCCAAACTGTGGCTTGGGAGCCACATGCGGCTCTTGAATGAAAAATTGTGGGTCCTGGAAGAACGTCAGCAAATCAATATGGGAAAGCAGCCTCAGCCTAGGAGTTCAGGAGAGGGTTTGGATAGCGGGGAGAAGCGTGGCATGGTCAGGGATGACGGGGAGAAGTGCAGCATGGTCGGGATTTTAAATAACTCGCCACTACCCTGCAGTCTTCTATGGAGCAGCAGTTAAATTTTTACTGTACAGGCCTACTTTTCATGGTAACCTTAAGTAATTATTAGAATCTGACATTACTAGGATCAATATTTGTCCTCTTTTTATGATAAAATTAAAGTGTGCAATTTATTTTAAACTTAGTATGTGGCTATATGCCTCAGTGCGGCTCTCAAAGGTTTAATAATCAACTTGTGTGGCTCTTGAGTTCCATAAGTTTGACCACCCGTGATTTAGACACTTCTACTTGTCTTTCTTATTTTAACCTTTTACTTTCTCCTACAATTGGTTGAACTGTAGTAAACAACAGAATTATCAAATACACAGATGAGAAAGATTTGTTGGGGAGGAGTCAGCACTGCTTTTGTAAAGGGAAATTATGCCATATAGATTTATTAGCATTCTTTAAGGGAGTGAACAAACATGGGGACAAGGGTCATACTGTGGGTACAGTGTACACAGACTTTCAGGAAGCCTTTGGCAGGGTCCCTCACCAAAGGCTCTTAAGCAAACTAAGCCAGTATTTCCCAACCAGTGTGCTGTGGCACACAGATGTGTCATGAGGCCTGAGCAGGTGTGCCACAAAATTTTTTGAAAAACTACTCAAAGAACTCTGGATTGGCTCATAGGCTTATGAATATTAATAAGTTCATTTGGAAACTATATTGTGGTGTGCCTCAAATTAAAGGTAGCAAGATGTGCCATGGCAAAGAAACATTGGGAACCACTGAACTAAGCAGTCAGGACACGAGAGGTAAGGTTGTCTCATGGATCAGTAGCAGGTTACAAGACAGGAAATGAAGAGTAGGAGTAAATGGTCAATATTTACAGTGGAGAGAGGTAAATAGAGTCCCCTCGGGACATATACTGGGACCAGTGCTATTTAACATCTTCAAAAATGATCTGGAAAAAAGGTTAACCGTGAGCTGGCAAAATAGATGACACAAAATTATTCAAAATAGCTAAGTCCAAAGTAGACTGTGAAGAGTGATAAAAGGATCTCACAAAACTGCCTAGTCAGGTAGCAAAATGGCAGATGAAATTTGATGTTGATAAAGTAATTCATACTTGAAAATGCTGTCCCAATTATATATGCTAAATATATACTATTTGGTATATATACACTAATATATACACTAAATGATGAGACCTATGTTAGCAGTTACCTTTCAAGAAAAGATCATGGTGTTCTATCAGAAAATATCCACTCCGTGTAGCAGCAGTGAAACAGCTAAAACAATGTTAGGAACCATTAATAAAGGGATAGATAGTAAGACAGTAAATATCATAACAAAACTATATAAATTCATGGCAGGCCCACCGCCTGAGTACTGCCATGCAGTTTTGGTCACACTCATCTCAAAAAAAGGCATATTAGAATTAGAAAAGGTACAGAAAAGGGACAACGAAAGTGGTTAAGGATATGGAAGAGCTTCCATATGAGGAGAAATTTAAAAGACTGGGTCTGTTTTGCTTGGAAAAGAAATGATGAGGTAGTAATATGATACGAAATTTATAAAATCATGAATGGTGTCTGATCAAGTGAAAATGTTAATAACCCCTTTGTATACAAGACCCAGGGCTTATCCCCATTAAATTAACAGGCAGAAGGTTTAAACCAAGAAATACTTCTCCATACAATGCACAGTCAACCTGCGGAACTTGTTGCCACAGGATGCTGTGAAAATCAAAACTACAACTGGGTTCAAAAAAGAATTGGATAAGAATGGCTAATCAATAGATGATAGACTCCAGGGGCGACGCTGGCACTGGACATCCAGAGCACGTGCCCCAAATCTCAGCACCAGTGCCCCGGGTCTGGCATCCTCCCTCTGTCTCCAGCCCGATCAGGCCAGAGATCCGGGACCCAGCCACCCACAGCCATGGCAGCCCCGTCCCCAGCTAGGGATCTGGTTCTCGAACACGGAGGCCGCTCATGGCCCCATCCCCAGCCGGGGATCCGGGGCCCAGCTGCCCGCAGCCACGGCAGCCCCATCCCCAGTGGGGGAATTGGGGGTCAGCCACCCGCGGCTGCAGCAGCCCCATCCCCAGCCAGGGGATCTGGGGCCTGGCTGCCCGCAACAGCAGCAACTGCTCCGGCCCTGTCCCCAGCCAGGGATGAGAGGCCCAGCTGTCCGCAGCGGCACATGGCAGTTTCCAGCCAGGGGGCGTGGCCTGTGGCCAGGAGGCGGGCCCTGCAGGCCATGCCCCGGATCCCTCCCCGGGGCAGCGTCGCCCCTGATAGACTCATCAATTGCTATTAGCTATGATGGTTAGGGATGCAACCCACATGCTCTGAGCATCCCTAAGCTCTGACTGCCAGATGCTGGGAATGGATGACAGGGCGGATCACTCAGTAATTGTCCTATTCTGTTCACTGCCTTCAAAGCATATGACATTGCCCACTGTCAGAAGCCAGAGCAGTGGGGTAGATGGAATTGGTTTGATTCAGAATGGACCATTTTAGGTGCTTAAGTTCAGAGACTTATAGAGATGGTGCCATATTGTTCTGCATTAATCACCACTCCCACCTCTAACTACGGTTTTTGTGGGTTTTTTTTTTTTTAATAATCTCATTACACGCAGTCTAAGCTAAGTATATATCTTTGTCATGTACTGAAATACTTTCTGACAGTTGCAGAAATGCATCTGCCCAAGAATCAATTAACCATGTTTCTCATGGAAGTGGGTATATACTGTAAAAATGAGTATGCTTTCACAGTCTAGGCATCTTAGAATCTGTGATTTGTGAGCTTTGTCATCTAACTGAATTGGGTTTCCATGACTGTCTCATCATTCACTAACTGTGTATATACACAATTAGAATATTAACGTGTTCTTAATACATGCATGTCAAATTCCTAAATATTTCAAGGTTCAGCTTTTCATCAATAGAGTCCCATAGTTCTCAGCACAGCCTTCATAGCTTTTATTTGCTAAAAAAACAAACCAAATCAAAGAAAAAAAGCTCCAACTTTAAAAATGTGCCTGAATAAGCATATTTCAAATCAAAATGGGGCTGGCTCAAAAGCGTAACAGCAGCACAATGATACACCACAAAAGATTTGAAACTTTAACAGAAACTTGTGGTAGTAAGGAATGAGAAGCATCACAGAACATTACTCTCAGATTCCTGTAAAACACTGAAGCAACCCATCCATCTGACCAATACAGCAGCGGCAATAGTAGTCTCTTAAGGCAGTGGCTCTCAACCTTCTGCAGCTTGTGACACGCTTGGTGGCATACTGCGACCCTACAGGACACACCAACACCCTCTCACCCCCAAGCTGAATCCAGCCATCTCCCTTGCTTTCAGCAAATTGCTTATCACTGTGTGGTGACACAGTAATGGGTCCCAACACAGAGGTTGAGAACCGCTGTCTTAAGGAACCTGCATTCAATTCTGACTGGAAGTATGGTTGCTGCAACACAGAGATCATGGGAAAGAGCTTGGGAGAAAGAAGTAAAAATAAATGAACCCTTGGATGCTAAGAGTCAGAAGGAAACTACAATAAGAAAATGCAATGAAGGCCTGATTCACCCACCATTGGCCTCAGCGTGCATTAGAGTCAGGACCTAACTGAATACATTGCTTTTACTGACTTCTTCCAAAAAATTTTGATGGAAAATAGTTCCTACAACTGCTTATCTGTAGTTTGCCTTGTTAAATAAGAAGAATATTTGTATATGCTTTTATGCACACTACAGGTTTTATGCACAATGAGAAAGAAGTCTCAAAAATGACTTAAAAGTGATAACATGAAATAGCAATGAAGATGATATCATTTGCATGATGGGAGAAATAGTAACTTCTCCATCCCAGGATCTTTTAAAACTATTTTCTTAAAAAAAAAAAAAATGAATACCATCTAGAGTCCTACAGACTTTTAATTACTCTTGGAAAACCGAAATGTTCTCTAGCTGCACGTGGCTTTAGACAAAACCTACTACCCTATCTATTATATTTAATGCAGAGAATACCAAGTGCCTTGTCAGTTTTCAGCACCAGCAGGTTTTGCAGCTTGGGAAGAAGCCTAGGACTAACAGAAAAGTGGGACACTAAATTATTAAATTGAGAAACATAATACAACCTGAAACAATTAAAAAAAGAAAGCCATAATCAAGACACCCATGTTTTGTCTTTCATGCCGACTCCCTAGTCACAAGTCACATAGCATAATTACATAGAAAAACAGGTGTGTGGGGAGAAACTCTCTCTTTCTTTCTTCTTCTTCTTTAACAGCTGTACATAACTATTTGTGAATCAAGAATCTTTGAACTACATTTCCCTGGCCCATTAAATGAATTTCAGTTGTATTCTTGCAGTTATGCCCTCCATGTGCTATTCCAGATTCATTATCTTTTACTGTAAAACACTCATCCCATCAAAAAACAAAACAGAAACAAACAAACAAACAAAAAAAAAGAAAAGAAAAAAAAACTTCACAACAACCAAGAAAAACCCCAGCCAATCCTGATAGCTCAACTTGCACAATAAACTCTCCTCTTGAACACATGGTTTGCATAAAAAACAGCTGCAGCTACACTTTGTCTGTTGTGTTTCTGTATGCTGAATGGAAAGCTTAGCACTGAAAACATCTACCTGGAAGAACTGTGTTGTAATTGCAAGCTACCACTTTAAGAGCCTTGGGAAGGGCACTGTTTCTGCCCTGACTGCAGGCAAGGGGGCTCTGCAGCAAACCATAGGAGCAGAGCCAACTTCAAGCTGGTGGGGGTGAGCAGGAGGTCTGCGGTGGTTTTCAAACTTTTCCTTGGGACCCAGTTGAAAAAAAGTTATTTATACCAGCAACCCAACAACTACATCTTTCAGTAATGTGCTCTAGTCTTTTGGCTGCAGCAGCAGGGGGTGCCATGACCCAGTGCCTGAGGGGGTGCGACACCGTAATGGGTCCCGGCTAAGTTTGAAAACCACTGGCTTAAGGAACAACCAGGTCCCCACCCCAGCTCTGGTTTTGGGTTCTTGTGCATTCTCATTCTGAATTCTAAGAAATAAAGTAGGGTTATGTTGCAACCTTCCAGGAACAGTATTTATGTTTTTATCTAATTTCTCTGTGTAAATGCCGTGAATATAAACAGTAAACATGGACTCTGTAACTGCTATTACAGGTGATTTGCAGGCAACCAGGTCATCCACGTTTGCCAAGCTGGCTGTTGTGCAAGGCTCACATAATGCAGCGGATCTTCCACTAGGTCTCTATTTCATCCATGTGACCTGCACCAAACAGAGTGTCCTATTTGTAGGAGGAGATTCATAACGGATATCTACGTGGTAGTGCTATCCCCCACCCCCTTCTGTCAAACCAGCTCAAATGTGCTAAAAGCCCTTTTCAGACTGCCGTAACAACTTATTGTTAGGGACAGGAAAACCAACAACAACTCGAGGAGCTCCAGCTGGGTACATTTATGCTGTCTCTGAATATAGATGTTTTGGAATTCTGACAAAATCACAAAATTCTTGAGTCAACCAAATGAAAAATATGTTTTTTCCTGCATTTCTTGCTTTTTTAACTCAGTATCAGTATAACAGAATATCTTTTTGGTACTTCTAGGCTATTATTCCTTGGAATGAAAAGGGGGAAGCTTCTCGTGTTATCTCCAAAGTGGCACTCAATGCACTGACAATATCTAAAGCGTGTTAATCATACAGCAAAAAAAAAATAAGAACAAAAGATAACCTGGTTTGAAAGCAGAAGATCACAAGTAAGTGTCTATCATGAAGCTTCCTGAAACAGCTCTGAAAAGAAGCTTTTTAAATCAGTTTTCTGAACAAGAGAAAGGACCAAAAGAATGGTCTATTACTTACAAAAGACAAAAATATATATATACAGTAACTCATCCTGTCACCAGATGAAATACCTGCTCCCACTCACTCCCTGAGGAATGTGCTTACAAAGTTTCACATCTTCTGAATCAATAACTTCCACTTCAGAACTCTTTCCAATTATGGAAATATCTTTCAGTTGGTTTTGTAAAAAGTGATGGCCTGGTGTTACCCGCAAACAGTTTATTTTCAGGAGGCTGCAGGAAACAAAGCTATGTCTGCACTCTGCAGTTTCCCATCACAGATGGTCTGGCACTTAAAACAAGAATGTGAGTTCTGTTCATGGATGTGTCAGACCTCCTGTGTGACCCTGGACAAGTCACTTAACCTCTCTGTAACAGAGTTATCATATCTGGGACTGAGGATACTTGATATTTACCCTCCTCCCACACAAAGTTTTGGTATATGAATTTTGTAAAGCTCTGTGGCATCTCTGAATGGAGGGTCTATAAGAGGCCCAAATATCATTGGCAATATCTACTTTAATGCCAAAGGAGCTGTGATGCACACAATTTAAACACTCCCTCACCTACGAGTGAACTCTTCTCAAAAGACGATCACTCTATATCTGGTCTACCTGTCCTTCTCCTCAAAGAAAATCTGAGCAACACTTCCAAAACATGAGCCTGGCATTCTAAATTCATTACTCCCCTAGACACTAAATCATGAACTGAACAGCAACACTAGATTTACGGCATATTACAACCATCTGTAAGCAACTAACCCCGTCTTCTTGTCCTACGACTACAGAAGTATTAAGGGGCCCTTCGGCTTTGAACAATCCTTTATACAGGAGTTAAAGTAAGGCTGAACGCCATTCTGGGGCCACCATTTTCAGGGGGCCAGCGTTTCAGGGCCCCTAGAAATACAATTATGGGGCAGAACGCAGCATTGCAGTGCATTCCACCTACTACCCCTGCAGCAGTTTTAAAAGCTCCCAGCCTGGAAGGAGCTCCCTGCTGGCCGGGGTGTCTTCTGCCCAGAACGGAGCCTTCCCCAAGCTGGGAGCTTTTAAAACTCCCACCCCAAGCATGTTTGGAGGATGCTCAGGGTGGGGGTGGCGGAGCAGCCCAGCCCAGCCCAACCTATGGTATGACTGCTGCGCTCCTCACTGCTCAGCTCCCTGGAGGTGGGCCTGGGCTGGACCTGGAGAAGGTGCAGGACCTGGGCCTTCCCCAGCCACCCAGGGCTTGCGCTGGGGCCAGAGCTGGGCCAGCAGCGCAGCGCTGCACCAAGGCTGCTCTGGCTCTGCAGGGCAGCGAGGTGGGCCGGGGCCGGGGCCAGGGCTGGCGCTGGCACAGGGAGATGTGGGCTGGACTTGCTCCTGCCAGGCTGGCCCCCAGTGGGGGG
>ML681966.1:55140007-55164874 GCA_007922195.1 Podocnemis expansa | reverse complement strand
CCCCCCTTCGCCACCCTGACACCTGCTGCATCCTGCCCTCCCCTTCACTGCCCGTCTTCTGCCCCTGCCTCCAGCCACTCCTTCAACACCTCCTGCCCCATTCCTCCACATCCCAGGCCTTTCTACTATCTGGGCTGGGGCCCGGACAATGTGAGAAGGGGGACTGCTGGTTCTGGGGCCTACCAAATTATACTTTAACCACTGCCTTTATAGTATCTAACTTCTTACAATAGTAAATCTGTTCCAACTTGTGTTTTGCTGTCATGCTGGGACTGGGAATTTTTTTCCAGATTGGAAGAAGAGCTGTGTGGCTCGAAAGTTTGTCTCTCTCACCAACAGAAGCTGTTCCAATAAAACATATTAGCTTACCCACGTAGTCTCTCAACAATTTAAAATGATATTCTGAAAACCCCTCTTAAATAGTCACAACGATTATACATTCTTGTCAACATTCCCATGGGAATTACTTCAGAGTCCTCCTTTTTTAGGTTCTTGTAACCTTCCCTCTGATGACGCACAGAGTATGAGGAATAAGCCCCCATCCCACTGTGCAGCTTATCTATATCACTACTGTTTATGCTATGAAAGAGCCGACTCAGAGGCTGTTCGGAGGCTGTTACTTCTCCTATCAGTGGGTGGGGAATAGAGTGGAGTCTAGGCTACTTTCACCAACATGCAGATGGGAAAACTGCTTATTACAGAACGAGTTATACCACATTGCTTCCCTAATGGAGGAAGACTTCAAGTCAAACATTCCCACGTAACTGGGACACTGCACCCACTTGCACTCCCTTGCATTACCTTCCACCTTCGGAAAGCAAGTCATGATCTCATTTTTTCCCCTTTCTGAAATGATTACTTTCTTGATGTGGTACTGATTCATAAAAAGAAATAGCAACATAAATTTTGCAATCATCATCTTTTGCAGATGTATCATACTTAGGAATGAGTCATATGTGTCAGACAACTGAGACCTTTATTTAAAAAGGGTAGATAATTCTCTCTAGGCTGGGTCAGACTCTCTGTTCATCCACCACGTCTGTGGCACTGAGTGAACTTAAAACATGAAGAGATTTGGCCAGGAGCACTTCCCATCTCCACTGGTGTACGGCTAGCAGAGGTGTTCCAGTGCCCCCTGCATCAGCTCTAAGGCAGGACATCACTGCTTCTTGTGCCAGAAACCTCAGCTCCAACAGAAGGGAGAAAAGGGGAAGGACATCATGACTGCAGTGAAGAGAAGAAAGGCTCTATTACACTCGATTTTCTGGCAGCATCAGGTCAAGCTGTTTCGGGTAGCTGAGATCCAGGGCACCGACACAGCTCTGGGAAGCCTCCCATCTCCACTATGCGGAAGCAAAGCTCAAATGCAGTGGAAAAATCAAATCCTCCATATCCATTCATTCTTAATGAAGGTTGGTAGTGGTTGCAAGAGAGGGGGCAAGGGGAGAAGGTTCCAAGTCCAGTGGAAAAGTACATATGGCATCTGAACAGAATGAGCCCCTCATTAAGCTGCGGCACTTGTATAGTTCTGTGTTGTTTGCACTTTTTGAAATCAACACTTCATCCAGACTGGTTCCAGAGGGGTAGCTGTGTTAGTCTATTTCAGCAAAACATAAAGGAGTCCTACGGCACTTTTAAAGACCAACAAATTTACTTATTGTGTAAGCATTTGGGAGCAGACATCCAGACAGACAGTGAAGTTCTCAGAAGCACAATTACTCCAAGCTCCAGTATTTACTCTTGTAAAAACCACACAGGTGATTGGAGGCAGTGAATAATACCTCATGAAAAGCAAACTTCATAGAACTATTCTGGTGAGGTGCTATGAGGTACTGATTTCCAGCTGGTTTGTGTGTAGGGCTCTTGAAGGGCTAACCTTTGTTTCTGTATTTCTCACTTTTGGTTGAAAAAAAACAACATAAAATTATATATAAAGGCTACACATACAAAATCAAGGTGAAGAAATATATGTCATAGATGAAAAGTAAATAATTTGAGGGTAAGGGAAATTAGGCCACATTCTTCTTAACTCCTGTTTGCTAGGTAAATGTAGATCTTTATAAATTGTGGGATATAGACCTAAGCCTGCAAACCCTTCTTCATGTGATTACTCTTTACTCATGAAGTAGTCTCAGGAACATAGCAATGAGTTTGCAGGTTTGGTCCCTTCATACCATAGCATCTGCAACACCTACAGTGGGCCTAATTAACACTGTGCAGAGAAAAGATAGTTGCTAAGATGTGGAAGATATTTTATAACATCACATCTAATATTATACAAGGTTGCATTTTTATCCCTACATATCTGTGGAATCCCTGGCTAAATTACCGATGTATCCTGCTTTTGCCTAGAACCAGGATCAGCAATGTGGGCTGAGTGAGCCGCCTATGGCTCCGTGTGTCCCCTTCTGGCTCCCTGGCAATCTCTTCCAGGGGGCTAGGTGTGCTCCGGGGATGACCAGCTCCAAAGGGGTCTTCTCACTGGATCAGGCCTGTTCAGCCCTGGGGTGGTCGGCTCAAAGCCGCCTGAACTCCATGGAGTATTTTCTTTTATTAAATTTAAATTTATCTTAGATTGAGGACAATCATTCTAGAACAAAATTTAAAAAAAAAAAAAAAAAAAAAAAAAACTTACTGTAAATCCAACATGTAAACAAAGTAATGCCTATCTGCTATTTTTATTTGCACTGCTTTACTTAAAGAAAAAGCCTGCAATGGGGCCTCATTTACTTAGGTTACCTTCTGACGCTTTGCCTTAATAGCACCAAACAACTAAATCAGAATGAACACTACAATGTCATGAAAATAGAAGTGGGTGAGGGTAACACTGATCCCCAAAGCAGACATTTCCGTCTGGTCTCCAGTCCAGTCTCTGGGCCTGCTAGGCCCTCATCTCTTCACTGGGGCTTTGGCTACTCCGGCTAGTGGCCAGGTGGGGTGACTCAGTCCCACCCTCTGTTCCATGCCCCAACCCAGGAAATGTACAAGTAGTAGTCTATGCTGCTGGTGTTAAGCGTGCTACTAGCTTCCTGGCATTACTTGCCCACAGTCCCTCAACTTTCTGTCCACTCCCTGCTTGGGCAGTGCCTCTCTTGGCTTCCTTGCCTTGGGAGTCTCTCAATCGCTAATAGTCCTTCAGGGTGTGGCCATGGCAAATTACATACACAGCTCAATTAGATAGTAGGTAGAGACAGTGGGAAACTTGTCCACAGCTCAGTAGCTCCTCTGGCAGGATTTCTTCGCAACCTCTGTACCTGTGGGGTTCTATCCCATACGACCATACCATACCACTCCTTCTGTACTTACCCTTCCGGTCCTTGCCAACATATGCATGACTCAGCTCTCCAGCAACTCACCCCACTCTCACAACTCCTTGATTGATCCCAGTTGTCCAAATTAACTGGGCGTAATCCCTGTTCAGCTACCATGGGAAAAGGGACCTGCTAATCTTGGGCTAATATATCTGTCTTCTGCTACTTTCCTATAGCTGAGTAGTCTGACCCTGACACACACTATTGATTTCATTGCAATTATATTAAGATAACCAAGTGCAGAATTTGGCCCAATACCTTTTTTCTTTTAAATTAATATTAAATAACACCCTAGGAAATAAAGAAAAATACTGCTATCCAGAAATAGAAAATCCTGCCTGAGTGACATTCATAGGCCTTTTTGAATGAGGTGGGGGTGCAATGGATGAGGCTGAGGAATTCCTTTTCAAGAGCTTATCATTTCTGCAAAGGACTATCAATTTTCTATCTTCTTTCTCATAATACATTTTCTTTGAAAGAGGGAGTGGGGAAAGCTATCACGTACCATTTAGAAGTGGGATCTGCTACTTACTCCTGAAGACAAATACTTTTCTTCCTGATGACAGGTGAGGATGTCGTTTTGTGAGACACAATCCAGATGAGGACAAAGGTTATACTGTTAATGAACACAGCAACTACTTACAGCAGAGGAAACACCTGGGTTAACTCTGATCCATAATCTCTGGAAATCTAAGGAGACCAAAACAGCCTTTAACAAAACCTCTAGCTTTTTAATCTCCATACAGAGCTGCTTGCAAGAAGATCTGTAAGCTTCTAAAAGATCTTATAAAAGTTTGTTTAGGAGTTTGTTTAGGATTTTGTTCCATGGAATCCTTTCCTTCTACTGAGATAGTGGTCCTGAAGTTGTTCTGAGCTTATTAAGAATGCACAGAGCTGAGTTTCAAAAGGCTAGCACAAGATATATACATTGGTCATGGCTTGTTTTGATGTGTGGTATAGTTGTAGATGAGACAGATTGCACTGATGAATTAGAGTACTAGAGCAGTGGTTCCCCATCTCAGGTCTGGGGACCCCCAGGGGTCTGCAGACATGTTGCAGTGGGTCCACAGAGCCTCTCCCTACCGGGGCTGGAATCCAGCTGCAGCCCTGATGCACCCTGCCAGGGCTGCCTCCTCCCGCCTGTGGCTGGATCCCGGCAGGTGGATGGGACTGCAGCAGCTCCCTGGGAGGGCAAGGGCAATGGGCCATAGCCGTCATGGCTCAGCTCCCCAGCGGTGCAGGCCATGGTGGTGATGGCACCACTTGCCAGCTGTCCCAGCAGCACCGTCAGAGTGGCGCAGGCCAGATTACATAATCGGGGGGGGGGGCACATTTTTTTTTTGTTAAAAGGAGGTCCCCAGCCTGAAA
Organism: Podocnemis expansa; assembly: GCA_007922195.1. Lineage (NCBI taxonomy): Eukaryota > Metazoa > Chordata > Testudines > Podocnemididae > Podocnemis > Podocnemis expansa. The sequence goes on along the minus strand of ML681966.1, from coordinate 55,160,195 downwards.
AAGATTGAGAACCACTGTATCAGAGTATTCAGATGTTGATATGGTTCAGCTGTGATGAGCTAGTATATGGCTATTAGTGGTTTTAAGAGATGCATGCATTTCTTTGCTCTTTAACATCTTAAGTTTTTTTGTAGAAATTTATCTGAACTGCCTTATCTTTAAGGACTAGAATGAAATATTAAGGTTTAGCCCATTCTGGGAAGAGCCCCAAGAACAAACAATGAGTCAGAGTCAAAATCCTTCCATGCTTGTTGGAGGAAATAAATTACTGCAGCTCTGAAGAAGGTTGACAAATCGTCCCTCCACTTTGCCCCCCCCCCAGTCTTCTGGCTGGAGTGCTAGAAGATGGGGTAAATGTGGGAAAGAGATGGTTTAGCCATGGCTTCCCACTCTGTGCCCTTCGCCAGGACCTCTTCCCCCACTTGCGTGGGAAAACAGGGATAGGAAAGAAAATAGCATCAGACATGCAAACCATTCCACACACCACCACCACTCACACTACGTCTGGACCCAAGAACCAGAGATTCATTATGCAGCCTCAAAAAGGAGTGAGGTCAAATCCCCCATAATTCGGCAATGTGGCCTATTAAGGTGAATTACAGACTGGCCTCAAATAAATGGGTCAGCCGAGGGAAGGTTTTGTTGGAAGAGGGACAAAGTTTAATGTGAAACACAGAACTGCTCCTAACATTTAAAGACTACACAGCTATTTAAAAACACCCACTATCAGTGCTGCCAGTACACCCATGCATACTATTAATTCCAAAGAATGATTACATTTGAAGGGGGAAATTCAAAATGCATTTATGACATCACAGTTTTCGCCATGCTGGGATGACGTGAGCTGACAGAATGGGTTATTACTCTGTTTGCAAAACAAAAACTGCATCAACTTGGGGGAAAAGGAACCAAGAGGCAACCACTAAACAAGAAAGCCATCTCCTCCAAATCCTGAGGCAGAGAAGCAAACAACATTTTTGCAAGCTTTACTTTTTCTTTTGAAAATATTTTTCTTAAGAAATGAAGCTTAAAAGGGCTACCAATGAAAAGAGTTTCATATGAGAGTATTTTACCCACAGATTGTTCCAAAACTTAAAATAAATGCCTGAGGCAGCAGGAAAGAAATGATATTGGGCTCATTACAGATACATTTGTATTTCAGATGAAATATATTTTGGAGGTAAAATACATATAGCCACATGTCCCCATTCACTCTCCTTTCTTTGGCATTGTTCACTTTGCTGAGCAATAAGAACACAGATACAGAGACTGCATTAAAAAAAGTGCCAAGCGGAGTAGTCTGATGTTTAAACAGTTCCCTTGGTTTACCATAAAATGACAAACTCCACCCTACTAATGGAATACTTGCTATACGAGCCAAGTCCAACAAACCTCTTCATTGTTTAGAGAGTTTTGAATCTAGGATACTGTATATGTGAATAAAACATCTGCTTTCCTAAAAACACCTCATTCTTATATCAGGTTGCAAACCAAAGGGTAATACATTTCACTATATATTTAGAAAAGACAAGCTGGCAGCAACAGAAGAACTGATTCCAAAACTTGTAGTAAATCAGTGAAGCATAGACTGAATTGAAGAAAAGGTGAATCCAACAGGAAACCCATCTCTTACATTATAGTGTGACAGATATCTATCTTTTAGAACAGTAGTTCCCAATCTTTTTAAGGCTGGGGGCCCCCTTGTGGGGGGAAATAAAGTGTGCAGCCCCCTGTTTTGAGTGAGGCACCGGCGCCCCCGTGCTACGAATCTGGTGCACGCAGGGCAGAATGTGGCCCACGCGGAGCCAGGGAGTCGCCACGGTCAAAGTTCCCTGCTCCATTTTCCCTTCCCGCCCGTCCACCTGTTCTCCTTTCCTTCTTCCCCCTGGCTCACCATCCTCAACACCCCCCAATCTCCCCCCCCCCTTGTTACGCATTAGCTCTGTGTTCTTGAGGATTCAGAGCATAGTATCCAGCCTTTGCCTTCCCCCCCAAACACATCCCCCAACCTCTGCTTGAACTGAAAACCAAAAACAGTAGGAAATGGGAGACATCCATATCCACCCATATCCAAAAGCCATTAGCACAGTAAATGGAGCTTTATTTGCATTGACTATGGAGAGCCAGGCTCCAAAGCAGGAACCGCACTGAACTCTGGGATTGAAGAAGGAGGGAAGCATTGCCTGATGGGGAATCTCATACCAAAATGAACAAACTCAGCAATTATCAGACCATTCTAGTCACAGACATGATAATTGATACCCAAAATACTGAGTCTGCCTGATTGTATTGTGAGCTTCTCTGAACCATTACAGCCAGCTAGGAATGTGTATTGGCCACGTAAACAAGTCCTTATAAAAAACCTTTAACCACATCCAATAGTAGTGTACTGTGTGTCCTGTGCAAGTCCTTGTACAGTAGTGTGTGTCCTGATTGGATCCTGTCTGAATCCTGTGTGAGTCTGGATTGAGTCCTGAGTCCTGATGCTTGGATCTAAAGCTGTATCATTTCCACTGGGATTTGGCTTTTCTTCCTTGCTGACTGCTGTGGGAGCTTTGTTTCCATCCAGCCTCTGAGCCTCCCTCTTTGTTAATGATGACTCTCTCTCTAGGCCTGATACAGTAGAATCTAGGTAATATTGTAGCTAGGTGTTTTTCTTTCCTTGTATGTTTATCAATGCTGTATCTGGGTATTTTGGGGTATTCTTCTCTCCTTTTGTAATTATTAGTGCAAGTTTTAGATACCTAGCAATAAAATGCCTTTTGTTATCAAGCCAGTTTCCAGACTCTTTTAAGACATCATTCCCTTTCCTTTGTGGTCTTGGTTTCTTTATATCGCTTTGCAGCAACGCTTCTATTACCTAGCCAAAGATCTGTGTGATGCCCACAACCCTGTAAGGTTTGCTCATTGATGGGGATAGTAGCCTGATTGAGTCTAGGGGCATATAAGGGTAGGAGCTGAGAAGTGCTGTGTGACCCAGCCTGCTCAAGATCCATAATCAAGCCTAGTTTGGTGCGGTACAGGGGCACCTAAGGGTAGCAGCAGAGAAGTGCTGTGTGACCCAGCCTACTGAGTTCAGGGACACATAAGGGGTCAGCTGAGAGTGCTGATAGACCCGGTCCGCTCAGACGCACTTCTATAGAAACACAAGTCACACAAGCAGCACACTAATAGAAGTACCATCTTCCCCATAGAGAAAGCAACCCTAATAAATGAGCATACCCCGCGTTGGTGGGCAAAGTTGGTAACACCTTACCTGGCCTTTGGAGCCAGAGGCACCTGGCTGCCCCCCCCCCCAGCTACTCTGAGCATGCTTTGCGCACTCATGGCGGGAGTTTTAAAAACTCCCAGCCTGGGGGAAGCTCCCTGCTGGCTGGCTGGAAGTGTGGGTCTCCCTGGCAATTGGAGACCCTGGCAGCATCCAGCCCCCAGCTCCCAGGCTGTCCATGGGCCCCCTGGAGCGGGTCTGTGCCCCCCCCCCCGCAGGGTCTGCGGCCTACAGGTTGGGAACCACTATTTTAGAAGCTTCTTTATTCTTTCCAGTGCCTTGTTTTTGTTTTCCCTTTCAAGGATGTTTAGGACCATGGCAGTTTTTCTTTATAAGTTAGTTTTAATTCCCTGTTCTTATCATTGTCTCTTTGCAACTACAAGTCAGCTATTGAAGGAGGTTAAGGCCCCTCCAATTTCTAATACGTTTGCTAGAATGTTTTAAACATTTTATTCAGTGCCTGGGAATTTTGCCTATATAACTCCCTAAATGAGGTTACTGCAGGACTTAATTTATCTTTGCAATTCTCTTACATGGTAAGTATCATTGTACTTTACAGATGGGTCATGTAAAGCTCAGGCTAGTTAAATGATCAATCCAAGACCATGCAGCAAGTCAACAGAAAAGTGAAGTTACCAGGGTCCCAATACTGTGCTCTAACCACCACAACACATTCCATATATGACCCCACTGCTAACCCTGAAATACACCTTGGGCTATCATAATAAAACCAGGTTATTTTCTTCTTGTATATCATCACCATTGATAATGATTCAGTAGACACATTAAGTCCTCAGTGACACCTATGCAACTGCATTATCTTCAGAGCATTTACATGTTATTAATTGTGTTAATGAAAGAGGAGGAATGAAATTCAATTCTCTTATATATGTTGGGACAGCATTGGCAAAATGTATTTTTTGTTACTGAAGTGAACAGAGATAACTAAATTATATTCAGGAAAGATTTGTTGAGTGTGATAATGCCATTTTCATATAGCTTTTTTTCCAGAGTGAACAGCCCAAGAAAAGCTGCATGAGTGGAAAGAAAATTTTGAACTCAACTCATTGATAAACCGTGTGTTAACTGTCAGAATGCAATGCTGTCTGCAAGACCACAGACTGTCAAATTCTAGTGCTCTTCAAGGTGACATTAATAGCAACAGTGAACACACTGAACAGAACACAGCAGAAATCCTGTTGGTGCACAATGACAATGTGGATAAGAAAAGCCTTAGGATTAGTCACAGACAACACTTTACTTTGGCTATTTTCCTGATGAAGAATGGCAAAAACATGCTTTAATAATAAAACAACTGGTGATCCCAACTATTCCACACAGAACTAGCTACCAAAAAGATTTGACCCATTCGTACATAACCTAAGGAATCACATGCCCCACAGTAGTGGCTCTCAACCTTTCCAAACTATTGGACCATTTTCAGGAGTCTGATTTGTTTTACATACCCCCAAAGTTCTCCTCCCTTAAAAACTACTTACTTGCAAAATCAGAGATAAAAATAAAAGTGTCACAACATACTATTACTGAAAAACTGATTTATTTTTATAACTGACTTAAAAATGAGAAAGTAAGCAATCAGAATATAAAACATTGTGCCTACATTTCAGTATACAACAGGGGTGTCCAGCATTTTTGGGTGAGGGACCACATTGCAATTCTTTTTTCAGTTGGGGGGCTGGTGAAAAAATTTGATAGATAAGACATACAAATGTATCTTTATTAATAAATTTTAATAAAATGATGATTAGTGTGATATTTGGCATTGCTTTTGCTTGCACAAATTGTCAGCATCTCCCTGCACACTTGATGTAGCAATACAGAGTATTCCAGATAGCTCCAGCTCTCAGGCTCTTGTGGCAGCACTCGGCGAGCTGGATAAAAGCCCTTGGTGGGCCAGATTCTGGCCCCCGGGGCTGCATGTTAGACAGCCCCGGTGTAAAGCATAGACAGCAGTACAAATAAGGCACTGTCTGTATGAAATTTTAGTTTGTATGGACTTTGCTAAAGCTTTTTATGTAGCCTCTTATAAAACTAGGCAAATATCTAAATGAATTGATGTACTACACCTTGGAAGAGCTGTCTACCCCTGGTTGAGAACCACTGATCTACAGTAATTCAAACAAGGAGTTTGGTGGCACTTTCAAAGACTAATACTTTTATGATGTGATAAACAGATTTCTTAGTCTTTAAAAGTGCCACCAGACTTCCAAGAGTCTGATGAAGTGGGATTTTCTCCCATGAAAGCTCATGCAGTAAATAAATTTGTTAATTTTTTTAAGTGCCACAGGACTCCTTCTTAAGAAGTAGCTGTGAGTCTAGCTCAGCAAAATGAACAAGGAGTCCTGTGCCACTTAAAGACTAACATTTATTTATTGCATGAGCTTTCGTGGGAGAAAAATCCCACTTCGTCAGATGCTTTGAAGATGAGAGAACTTACAGAATGGGAGGAAGTAAATGCAGGGAAGTGTAAGTCATGGGAACAGGTCACACTAACGGTAAATTTTTTGCTGAACTAGACACCTTGTTTGTTTTGCTGGACAGACTAACACAGCTATCCTTTTGGAACTTGATCTATAGCAATTCAATAGGAAGTGCTTATTAAGGGCCCTCCTAACTACATTTCAACCAGACAGCAAAATGTCATGATCAGACAGGAGACATAAGAAAACTCAAGCATAATTCCTCTTACAGGGAAAGCCTAATTCATTACACATGACAATTGTTTCAGAGGACAACACACATAAAAAAGAATTAGGGTTAAAATAGAACTTTAAGATTTGCCACATGCAGTTTCCATAAAGCCAACCAATTACTGCTGAAGGATATAAAGTGAAACCACTGAGCATCAAGACAAAGCAGGCTGAAAGAGTAACAAACAGCACTACCTATGACCTTAAATCATCACACTATCATCTCATGATTTGCAACATTGCAGCACACACATATTTAACACTAATGATTAACAAAACTTGGTCAAATCATTCTTCATTACATCATAAAGCTATTCTCTATATTCTTACAAGCATGGGTTAATGTATAATTTGCCAGGCCCCAAAACCCTCCTAAATTTCCAGGCCCCCCCGTGCGGGTCTGGGCCCCTTCACCTACCCCAGCTACTGGCTACCAGACACCTTTCCTGACCTCATCTACTGCACCCACACCCTGTCTCACTGCTTGTCCCCCAAACCCTTCCCCAACCCCGTCTCACCGCTGGTCCCCAAACCCTTCCCCAACCCGCCGCCATGCTGCACCGTCTTCCCCTGCTGCCCCAGGCTGATGCCCTCCCCTGCACCCTTTCACCACTGGGCCAACTTGACCGTCTCCGAACACTCCACCCCCAACCGGGGCCCCCTTACCTGGCTGCCAGCTGCCATGCGGAGCGGCCCAGCCCGGGCTGAGGCTCCCACCAGGGGCCGGCTCTGAGCATGCTCGGTCAGAGCAGGAGATTTTAAATCTCCCAGCCTGGGGGGAGCTCTTCACCCTGCCAAAATGCACTGGAATGGCATTCTGGGGCCTTATATTTTTAGGGGCTCAGCATAACTATTTTTAAATGGTGGGCCCTGGAACTCAGCGTCCCAGCTCCATTTTCTATTTTTAGGGCGTTGGAATGCTGAGCCCCTAAACATAGCGGGCCCCAGAACACTGTTCCAGCACATTCCAGCTTATTTTAACCCCTGCTTACAAGAAGTTTCTTACTTACAGTAACGGAAATAGGGTGAATCAAAACAGGAGACATAAATACAAAAATAAGTGCTCATGGAAAACTATTTCTCCATGTATACTATACACAGAGGGGAAAGTTAGCTTTCCACTAAATTTGAGCTCTGTATAACACCACGGTGATGTTAGAATGAAAGAAGGCAGGAAAAAGCACAAACACCAATACCTAACTACATGGAGAGCAACTGAAATGCACAATAGCCTATACTGGTCTTACACTGCTTCTGTGCAGCATTGTTAGGGAAGGAGAGGGGAAATCACAAATTTCCATTTTTGTGCCTCTTTCTCTTGCCCAAATCATTCCTTCCATTCCTTCGCTCTTATGGTTCAGAAATTAGTTTCCACATTTCTAGGGTTACACCTAATAACAGTTGTCCCTAGTTTAGCAGTTTACACAATCAACCCCAATAATCTTATCCACAAGTTTATTATTTATTATATAGAGTAGCATTGCACAGTACAGCATCCAGCAGAGTAAACATTATCCCCACTTCCCTCTTATCCTGTGATAAGGGAACTTGGAAATGGAGAGAAGAGAAAGCTACTGAGAAGCAAAGGCTCTTCTATACCCAGGAGTTACAGAACGGTGCTCAACTTCTACTTTGAAAGTTTGCTGTATATTTGTCTATAGTTTATGTTCTCATAAAAACAACAACCTAATTCAGCACTGGACTGCTCCAGTTTTATGTCCTGCAACTGAATTTACATTAGCATAAATCTGGACTAGCCTAGTACTGAATTAAGCCCTAACATCTGAGGATAAATTGTTTCCTGCTGAATCACTGGTTAATAGAAATTAAAGAGAAAAATAATAAAACATTAACTATGAATAAGATTATCTTCTTACTTTTTATAGAAAAGCACCATAAGAATTTAAAAAGGTTATGCAACAAATATTACTGCATATTTGAATGCAGTTCTTGTACTTCTAGCAAAAAAAAGAGTCATGTGACACTTTAAGACTAACAGATTTATTTTTCATGTGAGCTTTCATGGGAGAAAATCCCACTTTGTCAGATGCTTTGAAGATGGGTCGCATGTGACGAAGTGGGATTTTCTCCCATGAAAGCTCACGCGAAAAATAAATCTGTTAGTCTTAAAGTGCCACATGACTCCTTTTTTTTTTTGCTGGACTAGACTTGTACTTCTAGCACAGCCTCAGAAACATGTCTTGACTTTTTTCAACTTTATAGCCAAGCAAGTTTTTCAGTGTATAGATGTCATGACTCAGTAAAATCCACGTCCACCATTCCTATTCTCCATAAGCTACGTCTACATCGACGGTGGCACAAATCGCCCTAGTCAGTCCCGCGTTCCAGGGGTGCTTAGTAACGAGTATGTACTCACTGCTACGCTCCCAGAAGTCGGCACTGGAAGTCCTGGCCCCCAGGAGACTTAGGCAAAAGCCAGCCACAAGAGATTTGCAATTGGCTTTACCGAGTGTGTTCTGGTGGCTTAAAGAGTCGCCAGCACTTATGTGTACCTTGTGTAAATGCTGGTCGACTGCTGCGGAAAAGTGCCTTAAGTGTAGACTAGAGCAGAGTCCAAAAAGTGACCGCACTGTGTCTCGCATACAATCAATGATGGCTATGAACCCCTTTTTGAAAGAATCTTTCATAATCCACACAAATCAAAATAGTCCTGTTTCTAGGCTAATTATCATGTAACACATAACACGCAACATGAAACTCTCCAAGATTTACAATAGCAAGAACAATTCAGCTCAGGAAAAGTACAAACCATATCAGGCTTGACAACAGATTTTTCTTCTCTTATAACTATTGAATTTCCCTTCCACCCCCCTTCTTAAAATTTATGTATCAATAATACTTGAAAAATCTCTCCTTTTACTTTAAAAAGATATATTTGAAAATAAGAAAATTTTCCCCACCATCCAGAAATACCAATGCTTTTGCTAATGGTCCAGCTTTGCCTGTCTTTTCAGTTTCTTGTAATGGTATATGTCACCACAGTATTTTCGAGAGCCTGCATGTCATTAAGAAAAGTATATGGACATCATAATGTTTGTTGTGCATCTTTAAATGAAAGAGGGGAGCTCTCTTGGCCCATACATAAAATTCTCACTATGAAATGCAGAGAATAATCTCAAAAATGGGCACTTTCTAATCTAATAGACTTGTTGTCTTTTTCAGCAATATATTATTTTCCAAAATTCCTGCCCTACTGATGTCTTTCATTTTCCGCAACCAAAGGCAAGCAAATGAGAGGTCAGGCACTACAGAATCTGTTCTAAGAACTAAATCTAATTGTCTGCAGAGGAGTTTCTGATGGTCACCATATGTTTGATCTAAAAAAAAAAAAAAGAAGCTCACATAAAGCAAGAACAGCACAACTAATTAAAATGACTACTAAAAGAAATTAAACTGTTCTTTGTTCAAGAGGTATTTACACATATTGGTTACCTCAGATATTGAAAAAAAATAAATGTATAGGCAACTAGGTTTTACATTGAAGAAAAAAATCTATTTTCCAAAATAAAGTATTCATAACTTTACAACTGTTACAGATTTGATAAATTTTTGTACAGGACATTAAGGGATTCTCGCTACATATAGTGCTGCAGCAGCACAGCTGTACCCCTGTAGCACTTCACTGCATATGCTACTATATCAACAGGAGAGCTTCTACCATAGGCATAAATAATCCACCTCCACAAGAGATGGTACTTACATCAACAGAACATGTTCTCCCACTGACACAGTGCTGGCTACACCAGGAGCTAAAACAGTATTACTATCTTACTCAGAGGTGTGGATTTTTCACACTCCTAAGTGATAAAATCACCATGATGTAAGTTTGTAGTGTAGAAGTGACCTAAAATATATAACTCAGACTAAAATAATGAGACCATAAACCAGTAATTCCTTTACAGCAGGAGCAGATGGGTGATATACAAGGTCCTTCTAGATTCTCTCTCTTTTGTCTGTGTATCTATCTGAAGGTGTCTGTCTCTCTCTCTATCATGGTAGGGATGCCCTTGAAGATTTCCAGAGATTTCAACCATTTCCATTCCACTATTAAACAGGGGTGCTGCTGCCCCCACAATAGATTTGGGGCCAGGCTGGGAGAGGGGCCAGAGGGGGCAGGGGCAGGGCGGACACGTAGCCGGAGCTCCGCAGGGCCCTGGCCACACACCAGCCTGCCCTGCCCCATGCCCCGGACAGACTGGCTGGGGGTGGCCCGCAGAGGCCGATTGGCCCTGCCCCCCCCCAAGGGACAGCCCTGGGCAAGCTGCCACCAGAGGGAGGCCGCATTGGGCTGGTGGTGGCCAAGTCTCTGGTCTTCGGGAGACCCAGGGCACTGGCCCTGAGACTCAGGGCACGAGCCCTGTGTGCCCAGCGCTAGCGACGCTCCTGCTATTAAACTTAGCCTGGAACACTACAGTACAGATTAGGGATGGACACATAAGCACCACCCTGTACAGAAAACCTACTGATGGTATAGTTACCTACATCCCTCAAGCTTTATTCAGGACATACCACACAATCCATTGTCTACAACCAAGCCCTAAGGTATAAAGCAGGCATGGTTAAACTGCAGCTCGGGAGCCACATGCGGCTCTTGAATGAAAAATTGCAGCTCTTGGAAGAATGTCAGCAAATCAATTTAGGAAAGCAGCCCCAGCCTAGGAATTTTAAATCTCTCTTGAGTATGCTCGGGGGTAGGGAGGGGGGACCCCAGCCTGTGCCTACCTGCTGGAGTGGCCAGGTAAGGGGACTCTGGGAGCGGGGGATGTTGGCCCAGGGGAGCCAGCGTCAGAGCCTGGGGGCTTGGGAGGGGGTCGGGGACAGCAGGGACAAGCGGCCTCGTGGCTGAGGATGGCAGGGAGAAGCAGTGGCATGGTCAGAATTAAAAAAAAAAAAAAAAAAAAAAACCTCATCATTAGCCTGCAGTCTTCTACATCAAGTGACAGCTATATTTTTACTGTATAGGCCTAGTTCTCATGGTAACCTGGAGTAATTATTAGAATCTGACATTAGTAGGATCGACGTTTGCCCCCTTTTTACAATAAAATTCAAGTATGCAATGAATTTTAAACGTAGTAATTTTGGAATAGGTAAAAGTATATGGCTATATGCCTCAGTGCAGCTCTTGAAGGTTTAATAATCAACTTCTGTGGCTCTTGAGTTCCATAACTTTGGCCACCCCTGATATAAAGAAATTTGCTTTGATTCCTCAGATAGAGACAGACACCCTCAGGATCGCTATCAAGCATTCTTAAAACTACAGTACCCGCTGGGGGAAGTGAAGACACAGATAGACAGAGCCAGATGGGTACTTAGAAGTCAACTGCTACAGGAGAAGCCCAGGAAAGAAAACAACAGAACGTCACTGGTCATCACCTACAGCCCCCAAGTCAAACCTCTACAAAAGTACTTCCCAACCTGTGGTCTGCAGACCCCTGAGGGGGCCTCAGAGCCACTTACAGAGGTCCACAGACAGGCTGGAAGCCAGGGCTGGACGTCGCTGGCAGCAGGAGCCGGGGGGGGGGGGGGGCAGGCGCTGCTCTGCCCCAGGCTAGAAGTTTTTAAAACTTCCGTGCCGCCCTGAGTATGTTCAGATCATGCTCAGGGCGGGAAGAACAGCCTGCCAAATGGCCACTCCCTGCTCCAGTGGCCAGGTAAGGGGACCCTGGGTGGGAGAGTCGGGTTTGGGGACCGGAAGCCAGGAAAGGGTGTGTGTGGGGGTGTCTGCCCAAGGCAGTTGGGGAAGCCAATGCCAGGATGGGGGTTAGAGAGGGGACTGGGGTGCCTCATGCGAGACCCCACTGATGCTCCCCCCCGCCACAGCCCTCCAGTGTCCCTGCCGGATTCCTCCAGAGCCCCCTGCCATGGACCCTGCTGCTCCACAGCGCAGGGCTGGACCCCACTGCAGCCCTGCCAGATTCCCTCCAGCACCCCCCCTACCCGGCAGCATTGCCACCACTGCACGGCAGCAACATTACATTCCTCAAGGGGGCTGCAGGATTTTTATTTTGTGAAAAGGGGTCCCCAGCGTTCAAAAGGTTGGGAACCCCTGCTCTCCAGCACATCACCAAGGATCTACAGCCTATTCTGCAAGATGATCCCTTACTCTCTCAAGAGACCTCTCCTCTTTTAAAGGCAGCTCCCCCCCTCCACCCCCAACCTTAATCAGATACTCACAAGCAACAACAGACCAAATAACAGAAACATTAAAGCAGGCACATATCCCTGCAACAAAACCCACTGCCAACTTTGCTCACATATCTGCAGAAAAGGCACCGTTATAGCACCTAATCAAGTCAGCTACTCCATCAAGGGCTCGTTCACCTGCTCATCCACCAATGTGATAAATGCCATGATGTGCCAGAAATGCCCCTCTACCTTATACATTGGACAAACAGGATAGTTTCTGTATGAAGGAATAAATGGACACAAGTCTGGCATCAGAAATTTCAACATTCAAAAACCAGTAAGGGAACACTTCAATCTCCTTGCTCACTCCACTGATGATTTGTTAATAGTCATACTTAAACAAATAGATTGCAAATCAAAGCTTCAAAGACAAACTGCAGAATTGGAATTCATATGCAGATCTGACAGCATTACCTGAGGGGGTTAAATAGAGATCCTGGGGTTTTTTCTTATTACGTAGGTGATTTGATGCCCCCTTCCTCTATAAGCTGTTCTCCACTGTTTGAATCTAAACTGCTCTGATTTGCTGTTAACACTGTGATCCGATCCTAAGACTTACACTTGTATACCACCCACCATTTTTCTTAAATGGCAAAAATATCAGATAATTTTCCAATTGCCACAGTGGATTTCCTACTATGATATTTATAAAAGTTCCTTTAAAAAAATTGTGGCAGCCAGTCAAATGGCAGTCTTTCACTGCAGCCTTTTCCTATGATGCATTGCTCTCTGTACATTTACTGATATTCTAACACATGGGATGTACATATTCCTTTATATTTGTTCTCAGTGGAACAAACTGCTCTCTTAGCACATGTGTAAGATGGCACTGTCTTAGCCCTAATTCTGCAAGCCATGTGTCCTGAAATATTCTAATTCATAGAATCACAGAATAATAGAAATGTAGGGCTAGAAGAAACCTCAAGAGGTTCTCAAGTACAACCCCTTATACTGAGGCAAGATCAAGCATAAGACCATTCCTGATAGGACTTTTTCCAACTTGTTATTCAAGATCTCCAATTATGGGAATTCCACAAGCTCCCTTGAAAGCCTATTCCAGAATTTAACTATCCTTATCATCAGGAAGTTATATATAAATATATTTGTCTTTGAGTGCCACAGGACTCCTTGTGTTTGTTTTACTGAACTAGACTAACATGGGTTCCCCTTTGGATCTTAGCAAAGTTTTTATTAATATCTAACTTAAATCTACCACTTGCTGCAAATTAAACCCCTTACTTCTTTTCATGCCTTCAGTGGATACAGAGAACAATTGATCAGCATCTTTTTATTATGGCCATGTAAGCGGGTGCAGCATTAGACCCATCTGGAGGGCACCTCCTGGTGGTGTTTCTGGGGAATTTTGCTCATGTGGTCCCCCTTCAGGTGGTCAGTGCTCCATGTCTTCACATGCTGACTCTTGTTCCAAGGTCCAGTCCCTCCAGTTAAGCCCACTAACCTAGGACCTTAGCCCTCCAGCTAAGCCCACTAGTCCATTGCATTCAGGGTTCTGGCTACTAAAACAGTCTCTGGCCCAGCTCAGTCTTGTTCCAACCACTAAAACAGTCTATGGCCCATGAGCCTGTGCCAACCCTGGCACCCATGCCACTCCTGGCATGCTGGGGGAGCAGATAGAGGCCTGTGCCCACCCACTACACACACAGGCCCATGGACCCTAAATGCCTCTACTGAGGCCTCAGCCTCCCTCCAGTCTCTGCACAGTCCACATTGACTCTCTAAGCCACTTCCCTGCAGCCCCAGCCATGCACAGTCTCACTGCCGGAGTCCCACCACCATCTGCTCTCTGGCTTCTTGCCACCAGACTGCTGCTCCAGCCAAACCCGCAATCTGTTCCCCTGGGATCCCTGGCTCAAGTCAGCTCCAATTCCTGCTCCCACTCAGAGCTCTCTGGGGTGCTGGCTCCCACAGCCAGCCTGCCAGGAGGAAAACCTTCCCGCTGCCGTTCCCACAGCAGACTGACCATGGCTAGGTCTGCCACTCCCTTATATACCAGCAGCCCTCTCACCCGATTGGCTGCTGGTTCCCAGGGCAGTTAACCCTCCACGTGCCATAGCACAGCCTGCACTGCTACAGGCCCTAACAGATTTAAAAACTATCAGATCTCCAATCAGTCTTCCTTTCTCAAGACTAAACACTCCTGGGTGTTGCATGTTTTTGTTTTATTACATTTTCTCATAGGTCAGGTTTCTAAACTTTTTATCACTTTGTCAAGTTCCAAAGGGACAGCCGTGCCATTCTGTTAATCTCCTCTGGATTCTTGCTGGTTTGTCCACATTCTCCCACCTGTTGTTTCACCAGTGGCAAGTAGAACAGAACAATTCATTTCTTACACGCAACACCACTGTTAATAAAGTGCGGAATGATATTAGCCTTTTTCACAACTGCATCATATTTTTGGCTGATACTCATTTTTTATCCAAATATACCATATCCTTTTCAACAGTACAGCCATCTAGCCGAATACTGCCCTTTTTATATTGGTGCATTTGATTTTTTTCCCTCCTAACTAAAGTACTTTGCACTTGTCTTTATTGAATTTTATGTTTTTATTTCAGACTACGTCTCTAATTTGTCTATGTAATTTTGAGTTCTAATGTCTTCTAAAATGTTTAAAATCTCTCCTATCTTGATATCATCTGCAAACTTCATAAGCAAACTCCTATTAGTTAAGCCATTAACGAAGACATTTAACAATACCAGATCCAGGACTGAACCCCGCAGGACCCCACTAGATACCTCCCCTCCCCACTCTGACAGTGAACCATAACTACTGTGATTGAGGTCTTGTGTATCCACCAATAGTAACCACATCTACATTACATTTCCTTACTTTTGTTTATCAGAACATCACATGACACTGTCAAAAGTCTTACTAAAATCAAGATCTACCGTGTCTACTGCTTTTCCCCATCTGTGATGCTAATCACCCCGCCAAAAGAAGGAAATTACTTTGGCTGGCCTTGCCAACTTCAGATTTTGGCTTATTGATGCTTCCATATTACTTTTAAGGTGATTGGAAAAATCCAAACAACATATCACCTAACACTATAGAAATACTGCTATGTTTAGAGGACCTAAAGTTGTCCACACCTGCTGTTCAACCTGGTATCATTGGAGAAACCCTAACAACTTCTTTGCTGCAAACTTAACTACCCATTGGCCAACTCAATAGTATTTCAAACAGGCCATTGGCCAACTCAACAGTATTTCAAAAAGCAAAGCAAGACCAGACATAGGCAATATTTCTAAATTGCCAATGAGACCTATTCTGTAAGAATAATAATGAGAGTCCTTTGGCACCTCAGAGACTAACAAATTTGTTTGGGCATAAGCTTTCATGGGCTGCAACCCACTTCATCTAATGTCAGTTACATCTGACAAAGTGGATTCCAGCCCACAAAAGCTTATGCCCAAAGAAATCTGTTACTCTTTAGGATGCCACAGGACTCTCACTGTCGTTGCATACAGCCTAACATGGCTACCTCCCTGGAGCTTGTCTGGAAGCAATGAGATTAGTCCAAAAGCTGAAGCAAAGAGTAGTGCAAGTCAGAGAAAACTGTATGATTCCAAAACCCACCCAGTCCTTAGTTGCAATTGTGGTTCTGAAGCTGTAGATTTAGGGGCTGCCTGCTTCCTGAAAGGCGACTGCCTTATCTCTTTCCTTTGACCCCAGGGCAGCTACCATGGGAGAAGATGACATGTGGCATTAAGCACCCTGGGTCAGGCTTTACATTTTACCTTGAATTTTGCCAAGATCCAAAAGGATAGTCATGTTAGCCTAGTTCAGTAAAACAAACAAACAAGGAGTCCTGTGGCTCTTAAAGACTAACAAATGACAAAGTCGGATTTCTCCCCTGAAAGCTCATGCAAAAAATTAATTTGTTAGTCTCTAAGTGCCAAAGGATTCCTTGTTTGTATGCTTTATGTTACTTGAGTCATCCACATCAAAGGACATCCCAAATAGAATTTAAAGAGAAAATAGACCTATAAAACGACTTCAAAGGAAAATTATGAGAGTAATTTTTAGTGATTTATTTCTTGTGTCATTAATGTATTCTAGTCATAGCTATTATTTATTCTTATTTTATTGCCACAAAGACAGCATCATAACATATCACTTCTGGAACTCATCTTTACACGAAAGAGGGATGACAGTATTTTTCTGGCTGTACATGAATACCGTACCCAAACCTAGCCTCTCCTGACCACTTCCTCCCCCTATTTCTCATTTGTGTAGTCTTTTCCTTCTCCTGTCCTTTGCTCTGAAAATACAACGGATTGAAAGAAAAACAGTTTGAATGATGTTACTGCAGCAGACTGTAAGTAAATAAAATGAAATGTGAGATAACCCCCCCACCCCCCACGTTCCAAAAATAAAGTAGGCAGATTTTCAGGATCTCTGTCTCTCCACACAGACTGATTAAAAAAACAGGGTTCTGCAAAACAGTCCATTTTATTTTCCCTTTTTTCTTTAACCTAATAAAAGTTACCACATTAGAGATTTTATATGTAAAGGAAGGGTAAAATAAATTGAGTTATTTACCTCACCCCTTAGTTGTTTTTTTTTCCCCCCTTTCGTCTGGATGAGGCACCAATTTCTCCTTTAACTCTCACAAATCTCAAAAAGGCAAGCATGGCACCCTGATATATTCGGAACAATACCATTCTTCAAAAGCCTTGATGAGTTTGTGCGGCATGAGATACCTATCAATGCAAGCTCCAAAGGCGTAGCCATGTTCGTCTAGTTCAGCGAAACACACAAGGAGTCCTGAGGCACTTCTAAAGACTAAGAATGTATTTATCTCATGAGCTTCTGTGGGATTTTTTCCCATGAATGCTCAGGTGATTGATAAATTTGTCTTTAAAAATCCCTCTTAAAGCAGTGGTTCCCAACTATGATCTGCCACCACTAGGTGCCCCTGCATCCTGCTCCAGTCTCCCCACATGCTCAGCAACCACGGATGCCCCTGCAGCCCACTCTGGGCTCCAGGCTATCCCCAACCCCACTGCCGTCCGCTCCAGGCTGCTCCTCCCAGGAGCCCCCCGCCACCTGCTCCGGCCTCCCCCACCAATTCCCCCCCACCAGGGGCATGAGCTACCCAGCTCAGCCCTGCCTGGCTCCCCGTAGCGCCTGGGGCCACCACCTGGCCTGAAAAGCTTCCAGTTCCCTGGCCTGCTTACCTGCTGCCATGGATTTCTCCAACATTTCCCCCCCTACACTCCCTTCCTGAATTTCCCAACATCCCTCCAGCTGTCAGCTAGCAATATAGTGTTATACCCAGAGACATCACTGGTTCTGGGCTTATGGGGTTTGAGCCCTGAGCCCCAGCGCCCATCCCCAGGTCCGCTGCCAGGCCACCCGCAGCGGCAGTGCATTTACACTGCTCGAGCCCCAAGTCACAGCGCAGTGAGCCCCGAGTCTTTTCCTGGGCCAGCAGCGCTTCCGGTTATACCAGTTTAGTCATTGGTTGGAAATGACTGAACTGAACTCACTAAGGAGTAAGGGGGTTCAGATGTCATGCCAGAGTGATTTTCAGCTGAGGGGGTGTGGAAGGGATGAATAGTTTGCCTGGTGTTGTGGACTCTACCTGAGATACCAGTGCTATCAGCTTTATCTTTTAACAAGGATTGGGCAGGTCAAATAGTGCTTGTTAGGCAGGCTCCATACAGTCTTTGGTTATTTCAAGTAACCATTATAGCTGAAATCACTGATAACCAGGGTAAGTGCTAGTGCTTAGACCTGCAATGGGAAAGGACCATTGTTTCTGTGGGGAGTCTGCCAGCCTCCCTCAGCAGAAGATCACCCACTGGGACCTAAAATCACAGAGGTCAGGTCAGAGTACGGAGGCAGCAACAGAAGGAGGCTATTCATATGGGTGATGGGGTGAAGTACAGAATGACACAAACCAGAATTTTTCAGAAAACTATCCATAATGGACTCCAACATCTCTGCCTTGGGTGGTAACAGCTAAGTTAAACCCCGACATTTTATATGTATTACTGGGATTCAAATAGACATTCCTTTGTATTAATCAACATTGAATGTCATCTGCCATTTTGTTGCCCAGGCACCTAGTTTTGTAGGATCCTTTTGCAAAACGAAAACCCTAGAAGGATGTAGATATGCTATTTCATGGAAGGCTTGAGTAGCCAATTTCGTGTGATAATCTAATAAAATGGTCATGAAACTCTTTTAATTTTTTACTATAGTGCCATACAGCCTCCTCTTCACCTCCCCAGTCTTGCACTCATTGCCCTGAACACCCCTCCTCCAATTTCAGTTCCTGGGGAAAACACTGCCTGCCACTGGTCTGAGCCCTGCTCATCTGCTGCTGCACACATCTCCCTTTTCCCTCCTCCTTGCCCAGTGGGGTCCTGTACTTAACCCCACTCAGGCACTACCACTGAGCCTGGGCTGGAGAAAGAAGAATTTATATTTCCCTCTCTGCTCTGGGCTACCTGCTGCAGGGTAAGTGGGGGCCAGCAGCCACTACCAGGTGGAGCTCAGGGAAGGCAGGCTGTCTGTGCCTGCACTACTGGGGCTGTGGCTCAGGCCTTGGCTGGGACATTTGGGGCTCGTGCCCTGGGTGCCTAGCACCAGCGACACCCCAATGATGAGTAATCTTTCCCAGCAGACTCCCTTGTGTCCTGGCAAGTCTGAGGAAAGGAAAACTGGGAGTTGGAATCCACTGGGCCTATGGCTTTCCACCTTTTTCCTTGGGACCCAGTTGAAAAAAATCATTTATGCCTGTGACCTAACAACTGCATCTTTCAGCAGTGTATTCCAGTCTTTAGGTGGCAGCAGCAGGGGGTGCTGCTTCCCAGTGCCTGAAGGGCCCGTGATCCAGTACTGGGTCCCTCCCAACATTAAGTTTAAAAAGCACTGCACTAGGCCACTTGCTTGATTTATTTAAAAGTCTGCAGGCTTTTTATATCCAGTTGTGCCAACAAGACAGCTCTTATACTGATTACTGACCTAACATTATTTTTAAAATAAAAAACAAATACTACTGCATAGTGCAACAAGTTAGACATTTTTGCAACTTTTCTAGTGCCATCATATACACAGATCTTAAAAGCATCTGATGAAGTGAGTTGTGCTCCCACAAAAGCTCATGTGATAAATAAATCTGTCTGTCTTTAAAAGTGCCACAGGACTCCCTGTTTGTTTTACATTTGCAACTGTTTGTAAGGTGATAATTACATGGAAAGCAGAGAGATACTGCAGAACCTGCAACATTTTGCACTCCCCCTTCTTGTCTATAGCTGAAATTCAGTAAAATTCTCCTATAATACCACAGAAAGCCTCCACTTGAGCCAGAGTTCACTGTGAGGAGAGCTGCAATTTGCACATTGCAATGTATGGAAACAACTTGGAACTCTCATTCTACTTCACCAAAAAGGAATTTGACTTTAAGTCACCTCATGCGCTCAGCCTGCTCTAAGGAAGTTACACAACTGACTTAGATAGTCACCGAATACATAATACAACACACATTAAGTGACAGCTAGCACTTACATGTATATAAAGGCAAATCCATTTCTGTAATGTTATGAAACAGGTAGTTCAGTTGATTTTTTTGTGACTGACATGACAAGACTGCAGAATGCAGGTCTTTACTTCATCATAAAAAAAGAAATCTGAAAAAGTCTGTTCTGTCGAAAACGTATTAAACTTTCAAGTGACTCAACCAGGTCTTTTTTCTTTTACCCGAAATAAAAGATCAGTTTACATCCATCTTCACTGCTAGTCAGCTTGTGCTGCTTTTGAAAAGGAAGATTTTATAATATTAAAAAGAAAAGAGAATGAGACACTTAGACGTATATAAAGGAAAATCCATTTTTGTAATGTTATGAAACAGGTAGAAGGTAGTTCAGCTGATTTTTTGTGACTGACATGACAAGACTGCAGAGTGCAGCTCTTTACTTCATCATAAAAAAGAAATCTGAAGTTCTGTCAAAAATGTATTCAACTTTCAAG
>ML681966.1:54928301-55139997 GCA_007922195.1 Podocnemis expansa | reverse complement strand
GAAAATACATTCAACTTTCAAGCGACTCAACCAGGTCTTTTTTCTTTTCCCCCAAACAAAAGCTCAAGTTACATCTGCCTTCCCCTTGTGCTGCTTTTGAGAAGGAAGCGGGTATAATATTTTTTAAACAGGCGAGAGGGAGAGGAATGGAGCAGGAAACTTACTTTCCAGTGATAAACTGGCTTCTGGAAGGCGTGCACATTGGCTGGACGTAGTAATTCTCCAGCTTAACCCCTTCAGCAGCCAGCCTGTCCAGAGTGGGTGTCCTGATCTCCGACCCGTGGTACCCCACATCTCGGAAGCCCTGATCGTCAGCCAGGATGAAGATGATGTGAGGCTGGGAGGTGGGGGCGTCGCTCCCTGCCTCCCCCAGGCTGGACCCCAGGGCGTCCCAGGCCAGGTAGCGGTAGCTGAGCAGGCTGAGCAGGGAGAAGGCGGCCAGCACGCCCCCGGCCAGCATGGTCCCCTGGCAGAGCCAGTGATGCGCCGCAGCCCTACCAGGGGCCATGCATTTGGGGCAAGGCTGCCTCACGGGCTTTGCAGCTCAGCCGCCGATGCATGAGAGCCGGGGAGGAGAAGGGCGCCGACCAGGACCGGAGCATCCCGCGCAGCCCATGCCGAGCCCGTCCCGTCTCCCGCCGGCGCGCTCCGCTTCCCGCGCCCGGCATCGGGGCCGAGCCGCTGCACCGCGGCGTAAGGCGGGGCCGCCACGCCCCCAGGGCCGGGCTGGCCGCGGGCCGGGGGCAGGAGGAGCCAGGCGGGGGGGGCAGAGCAGCCTGCGCCCCTCCCCGGCGGTGCACAGCCCATCCCCTGCCCCCCCACCAAATATCCCCCCCAGCCAGCAAGGCGGGCCAGCCCCAGCTGGCGCAGATGTCACCTGGGTGCTATGTGTGCCGAGCCCGCGGGCCACATGCGGCCCCTAAAGCTCCTTCCTGCCGCCCGCAAGGAGGCTATTGTTACCGATGTTTGCAATATTGTTGTATGGAAAGGTTTGGGCCGTGCAGCCCTCGGGCTAAGGTACTAGTCCTCATGTGGCCCTCGACTAGTCAGCACGCAGGCAGGGCCGGCGCTGGGGAGCGTGCCCCCCCCACAGCAGAGTGATGCCGGCGCAGGTGAGTGATGGCATCGGGGAGCGGCACGGCGCTGTCCCCTTTTGACGCCCCTCAAAATGCCAGCGCACCCCTTTTACGCAGGGGCTGCTTACCACGTAGTGCCGCCAAGGTTACAAAACCTGAAGGAACACTGTTTTTAACGCTACACCGGCCCTGCATGTAGGGTTATCAGATGTCAAGAGGGCATGGCCTCCTTTTCACCTTCACGGCCTCCATCCAGCAGGCATTTTAAAAAGACATGATTTTGTCTGACTTTTTACTTACAGGGGTTAAAGGATGGTGGAAGGCCCCAGAACACCCTATTTTTAGGAGGAAGCCTTCCAGGGCCACCTAAAAATAGAAGAATATTACATGAGCCCTGCAAATAGTGTAGTGGCTAGCACCACTGCTTAACATGCAGAAGGTCCTAGGTTCAATTACTAGGGGGTTGGACTCAATGATCTCATGAGGTCCCTTCCAGCCCTATGATTTGATTAGTATTCCATTTTCTCCAATGTCCTCCTTTTCGTATTTCCCTGGCCCTCATGGTGATTTGAGTTGGAGATCGCTGGTTTCAAGTTACAGCTGGGGCGGTCCAGGCTGGATATTAGGAGAAACTTCCTTACTAGGCGAGTGGTGAAGCATTGGCATAAGCTGCCTAGGGAGGTGGTGGAATCTCCATCTCTGGAGGTGTTCAAGGCCCAGCTGGACAAAACCCTGACTGGGATGATCTAATGGGAGTGGTCCTGCTTTTTTGGCAGGGGGTTGGACTAGATGACCTCGTGGGGTCCCTTCCAACCCTATGATTCTATGATCGCTGGGCCACCAGATACCAAAGCCTGGAAAGGAGACCCGGGAAGTAGGAAAAGGAATGCATGGAGAAAATGGAGTATTAATGGAATAGTCTTGTTTTTAGGGGGTCCTGGAACACTTTCCTCTAAAAATAGGGTGGGCCAGTGCATTCCAGCATACTTCAACCCCTATAAGTAAAAAGCCAGACAAAATCATGTATTTTAAAATGCCTGCCAGACCGATGATGTGAAGGGAAAAAGGAGAACATGTCCTCCTTTTGCCTGACATCTGGTAACCCTAGCCCACACAGACATTAGTTTCCCATACTAGGGCCGAAGAGGCACATCCATGCAGCACAGGACTGAAGCCCACTAGGAAAGGAAAGTAGCATGGGGCTGATCCAGGGGGCCCTAAGCACCCCCATCATAAAGAGGGAACCTGTCCTCCTCAGGTGGAAGTAGGGGGAATGAGACTGTCACTGTCCTGTCCCAGCTGGCGCTGAGCAACAGACACTTGCCCAGTGAAGGGGTGGGGCATTTGCACCCCCAGCCACACACCCCCGGTATAGACCCCTCTCCCCAGGGTAGGGTTACCAGATACCAAAGCCTGGAAAGGAGGCCAGGGAAGTACGAAAAGGAGGACATGGGAGGACACATGGAGAAAATGCAGTATTCATATAATATTGTTCTGTTTTAGGAGGCCCTCGAACCCTCCCCCCTAAAAATAGGGTGTTTAGGGGCATTCCAGCATACTTTAACCCTTGTATGTAAAAAGCCGGACAAAACCATGTATTTTTAAAATGCCTGCTGGATGGAGGCCGTGAAGGTAAAAAGGAGGAAATGTCCTCCCCGGGGCGTCACTGGCACCTCGAACACAGGGTATGTGCCCTGTGTCCCAGCACTAGTGCCCAGAATGTGCGGGGCGGCCCATCTCACCTGTCTTCGTCTCCGGCTGGGGATCCGGGGCCAGGCTGGCGGTGGCAGGAGCCCAAGGCCAGATCAGGCCCACCTGAAGAATCAGCGCTCGGGGGGGGGGGTGCAGAGGATAGGGCCCAAGCCCATGCCCCAGGTCTTTCCTGGAGGCAGCAACATTCCTGTGTCCTCCTTTTGCCAGACGTCTGGTAACCCTACCCCAGTGCAGCTGGGGGCAGGGGCTGGGACCCCTCCTGCCCATAGGGGGAGTGGTGTGAGGCTCAGGGCATGCAAATATGGGCTTGGCCCAGCCACCTGGCTAGTCTCACAAACCAAGACTTGCATTTTGCTACAATTTGTGACCCTGCACCCTCTGCCCTCCGTCCTCCACTGGAGGCACCCAGTGAGTGCCTCCCTCTTTCCCAGCAGGGGAGGCTCTCAGCCATGCACCCATGCAGGGACCTGGCGATCAGGGGCGAGGCCCACTGAGTGCTGAGGTGGTGGCTCAGCTGAGATGGGTCAGCTCACCACAACATGGGGAGCCGTTGTTGGGACGGTGTCCCTGTGAGCGGGAGACAGGCAACAGCGCCCTGCCACAGTCTCTGCCTTCAAGCCCCTCCTGGGTCCCAAGGAGCATGGGTTCAAGCCCCTGTCTCCCCCTCCCTTCCCTTCCAGCCTCATCCAGGGATTTCCCTAACAGCCCCTCGACACCCCCCCTGAATTTCCGACCCCCCCCAGTTGTCAGCCAGTAACAGTGTTATACCAGATTAGTCAGTACTTCCCAATCCCCCCCCCAATTTCAAGTCCTGGGGAGAATACTGGGCCCCCATCTCCTTGAGCCTGGCCCCGTTCCCTGTGGAGTCCCATCTCTACCCCCAGCTTCTCCTCGCCCTGCGACCAGGCTGCCTTAGCTGGAGACTTTCGCTCCTCTGCCCCTGGTGTTGGCTCTCTGCTGCTTTGGCCTCTCCTGGCAGCCAGGCTTCTTCCAGGCTCCAGCTGGGCAGCTATGAAAAAAAACACTCAGAGGAGCCTGAAATTGACCTAACTCCCAGCTGGCCGGGCCGATCTACTAGGGAGCCAAGCTAAGGAGCTCCCCCTGCCACCCCCCAAGGCAGCTCCTCTCCGCTTTACTGCTCGGTGCACTGCTCAGGCAGCCTGGGTGCCAAAGCTCTGGCAGCACATTCCTAGCAGCCACCTCAGCAAAGCACTGTGTGTTTTGATTTTTCCCTTCCCCTTTTTCAAACAAGCCCCAGGCAAATGCCATCGCTCACTGCAGGGGGGGTTCTTTCCTCCCACCTTTGCTGAGGTTTCCCTCGCTTATATTCTCCTCGCAAAAATAGTGGTTGCACCGTTTCTGCAATTACCAGCAAAGCTGGAAAATATGAACGTGCAGAATTTACTGTCAGGGGCAAGACAGGTCCTTTCACTACCACCTCTTTAATTCTGGTGCAATTGAGGCAAATGTCTGAAGGGTATGCTTAAAAAAATAAAGTATTAGCAACTTTTGTTTGTTTAAAAAGTGTGCCTGCAGCAGTTTTTCATATTCGTGTTAATCATTATGTCTATCCTGTCTTTTTTGATTTGGTGATATAGCATGATCTAAAACCTTTATAAATATTGAAGCATGCTGAAATTTATATCATGCATGAATAAGTTAAATTGGAGCAAATGTGCTGGTTTATGAAAGCTGTTCACTATGAATCAGTCTGAAGAACTTTTACGCAGATGCTTTGAAGATGGGGGATTTTCTCCCACAAAAGCTTATTTTTTCAGCAGAGGGGGCCTCTAGCACCAGCTGAGAGTCAGGGAGGAAGGAACAGCACAGGGGTCAGCAAAAGTTGGCAGCCCCTGCCATACCCCATCCATCCTGCAGCAGAAGACAACCCTCCCTCACTGGGTCTCTGTTGGTCTGCTGGGGGAGGGTGGGGGGAGATTCATTCTTGACCCCAACTACAATAATCAGTTAAACTAGTGGTTTTCAAACTTTTTTTCCTCAGGATCCAGTTGAAAAAAATCATGCCCGTGATCCAACAATTACATCTTTAGGCAATGCATTCCAGTCTTTCAATGGTAGCAGCAAGGGGCACCATGACTCAGTACTTGAGATTTCCAAAGGGGCAGCCGTGTCAGTCTAGTTCAGCAAAAAAAAAGACAAGGAGTTGTATGGCACTTAAAGACTAACAGATTTATTTTTCTCATGAGTTTTTGTGGGAGAAAAATCCCATCTTCAAAGCATCTGACAAAGATTTTCTCCCACAAAAGCTCATGTGAAAAATAAATCTGTTAGTCTTTAAGTGCCACATGACTCCTTAGTTTTTTTGTCCGTCCCTGAGGGTCTGATTGAGACCCAGTACTGGGTCTTGAGCTGTGACTTGAAAGCCACTGAGATGAACCCTGAATATGTCAACAAGACTTACTAGCCAAACACCTGGGAAAGAAGTCTCTGTAGTACACAGGTCTCAAACATGTGGAATGCAGGCTGCATGTACCCCTTAAAGCTATTCCCTGTGGCCTGCAACAACAGCCGCAAGCCTGGACAGACATTTTGTCTGGTGTGGTGTCTGGACTAGAGCCCTGCAAATCCGCGGATATCCACCTTATATCCGCATCCACAGATACAACACAGATATCCGCGGACCATTTCTTACGGATGCAGATCAGATACGGATCCGCATATTTTTATCTGCACAGAGCTAGAGCCCTGCAAATATGCGAATATCCGTGGATATCTGCATTATATCTGCATCCGCAGGTACAACACGGATATCCACAGACCATTTCTTGCAGATGCAGGTCAGATACGGATCCATTTATTTGTATCTGTGAAGGGCTCTAGTCTGGACAGACAGAGTAATGCAGAGCAGCAGAGTTTACACTTAAAACTTACACAGGTACAGCTGTACCAGTACAGCTGTGTGCTGTAAAAGAGCATGCACGGCTGCATTATGCCCATAGGAGGGAATTCTGCTCCTGGACAGGGCTGGCTCAACCAACAAGCTAATAAGGCAGTGGCGTGGGGTGCCATGTGGGGGGAAGAATGGGCTCGCTCAGAAGCTGGACCTGTGCTCTTGCCCCTCCTGGACCCAGCCATTCTGTCTCCAGGCATGGAGCAGGCCAGCCCATGGGCGGGCTTTGCTTTCTTGCACCACCTCTGGGCTGGCCATCTCCACACCTAGGGATGAACAGGTGGCCCAGGGGAGGGATCAGAGCCTGCTCCGCCCATTGGCTGGCTGTTCTCCGCCTTGGGGGCAGGGTGAGCTGGCCCAACTGGAGTCCCAGTTCCATGCCTCTCCCCCTGTCTCCCACACAGGGTGGGGGCACAAAACCAAAAGCTGGCCCGGTGTGCCACAGCCCCTTGAGCTGGCCCTGCTCCTGACATCATAAAACCATCTAAATGAGTAGCAGTAGCTAGGTTGGCAGGAGAGCATTTCCCACTGACATAGTGCTGTCCATGCAAGCATTTATGCCTGCAAAACTTACATCAGTCAGGGGACGTTTTTTCCCCCCAGATCCCTGAGTGACTATAGTTTTGCCAATATAAGTGCTGATGTAGATAAGGCCTCAGTGTCACACTCAACACCAGGCACTGAAGGAACAAGATAAACTTTAATTTGGGTCGGAATTTAAATGATGTAAAAAGTTTTCATTAAAATGTAAAATCAACAGAAGTGTTTCCACCATAAATTTTCCACTCAAAACAGTTGCTTAAGACAAATAAACGTTCCACTGCAACATGTGAAACGATACACAAGCACTGAAGCAGTGAGAACCTGAAAGTGAAACTGGATTCAGTGATTTTATATCTCTAACTCAAGGGCAGTGGACAGTTTTACCAGCTATGCTGGTATAATATTGATTTAATTCCTGGTGTGGACAATTTTATTTCAGAATAGAATGGGTTTTGAAATCTGTTTAACTTAAACTCCCTCTGAAGAGACCTATTCTTACTGAAAAAGGCCCTTATTCCTGGAATGAGTGGCTGCAAGAGGACTTTTATTGGTATAGCTATGTTTAAAGTTCCAAAGGGGTAGCTGTATTAGTCTAGTTCAGCAAAACAAACAAGGAGTCCTGTGGCATTTAAAAACTAAGAAATTTATTTATTGCATGAGCTTTCATAGGAGAAAAGCCCATTTCATCAGACGTTTAGAAGAAATAAGTAAGTCCAAAAGTTCCCCCATCTTCATAGAATCATAGAATCATAGGGTTGGAAGGGACCCCACGAGGTCATCTAGTCCATCTTCTAAGCATCTGATGAACGGGGCCTTTCTCCCATGAAAGCTCATGCAATAAATAAATTTCTTAGTTTTTAAGTGCCACAGGACTCCTTGTTTTTATATTTAAAGTCACACTTTATCTTAGATCTGACTAGCTTTTTCAAATAGACAAGTCTGAAGAGAAGTGTTAAAAACAAGCAATAAACAAGAAGTATATATAGTAAAATGCAAATTGGATTTAATACATTCTGTCCGTTTTAATAATTGATTCTACGTGGAAATAAATCTGTTGTTTCTTTAGTGCTTGTTATAACAGTGTACCTTTCCTGGAGAGACATTTACAACAACTTATAGACTAACCAAGCCTTACAATGTTATAAATAATCCACACAATTTATCTAGTAATTTAAAATCAGGCAAATTTTGGCCTCAAGTTTTTCATCATTTTAAAAACAAAACAAATTATGTTTCAATTATTTTCTGTCTCTGATTTATCCCAAACATTTCAGGAACATACAAAATGTTCAGATAAAAAGGGGGTTGGTGCCTCAAGATCATTGCTGAGTGATTAATGCTCGTGAACAGAACTATAGATTCAAAGAAGAATGAATGAAATAGTTTCAACAAAAGATTGGTGCAGACACAATGGAATTTATCTTTAGATAATGAACATGGAAATAGCGATATTATGAGACAATGACGGAACACACCTTTCTATTTTCCTCTCCTACCTTATCATGGTGACTCTCCAACTGATGTAAAGCCTTGTTACAAATGAAAATGTTCCACGGTAGTCCCAGTTAAAGGTCTAAAAACCTGGCAGCTATTCTGTATAGGCTTGATCAAAATGTTGGTTTTTACAAAATTTATTTGACTAAGCATGACACTGTACTGACCTTGGAATAAGAGTGTTTGACTGTGTAAAATGATCTTTCATTAATATTTCACTTTAGAAAATCTTTTGAGTGACCGGTTTTTGTAAAGATTGATTTATACAGTCTGCTCAGTATGCCCAATGAAACTGAACTGGGAGGTGGGGAGGAAGCAGTAGGAAATGTTTTTACTGTATGAAAAAATATTTAACAGTCACATAAACCTGAATTTGAGGACACTTTACCCACCAATTCATAATAAAGTAATTAAAACACCATTTAATTGTTACCAGGGTAGTGCAGTCTCTTGGTGCCACATCACGGGTATAGAAGGGCCATAAAGCTAGCTTGACTGGCACAGGGAGAATCACCTTAGGACAAGAGTTTTCATCTGTGTCAGAAACCTGAAGTACGGGCTCTTAAATGACACAATACCCAAGGTACTCATGTCTTCATCATAGCAGAGAACCCTGCTATCTTTAATGTATATTTTCCTTCACAATACCCCCAGGTAGCACTATTATTCCCATTTTACAGAGGGGGAACAGAAAAACCAAGAGGCTGCGTCATGCCCAGGGTCACACAGGAAGTCTGCGGCATAGCAGGGACACCAACCCAAGTCTTCAAAGTCCTAGGCA
Organism: Podocnemis expansa; assembly: GCA_007922195.1. NCBI lineage: Eukaryota > Metazoa > Chordata > Testudines > Podocnemididae > Podocnemis > Podocnemis expansa. Next base: position 55,131,479 of record ML681966.1, on the reverse strand, counting down.
AATTTCCTAATCACTGGTCCATTCTTCATCTGACAACTATCTCACAACATTCCTGCTCTGATGTAGCAGGAAGAGTACTTAGAGAAAGTGGGGCATGGTTGATATGTCCTAAACTTCATCATGGTCTTTTTTGCTGTTACATGCCATTTTGAATTAGAACAGTTCTCAACCTTTTTTGATGCTGTGCAGGGGAATGGTAATGTACAGAGCAGAACCAGGACCAGGTTTTATGTCAACGCTGTAAATGTTTACCACCTCATCCCCATACTTAACAGTCTACCCATGCAATGTGCATTATACTACAAAATATATCTACAACCAGCTAGTGTTTTGTTCAAAATAGTAAAAAGAGAGACTAACAATGTTAATCAAACAAGTAGTCCTGTGGCAGTTTTATTTATCACATGAAAAAAATCACACTTCATCAAATGCCTACAACTGGTAGTGGAGGCAGTAAATAAGAAAGAAAGACAGGGCCAACCAGCCCCAACCCCCAAAAAGAAAGAGGCCAAGAGACTGGCCATTTTGGGGAGAAAGGTTTATTTGATTGCAGCAGGGGCCTCCTCAGTTGCACTTTGTCCTTGTAAAAGACGGATAGGGCAGTTCCAATGACAACGCTCTTTGTTCGGATACCCGTTTTGTCAAAGTGATGGCTACTGGGAAGGGTACGTTCCATGATAGGGTTAATAGGGGACATGATGCCATGGGTTCAAACAGAGACCCCCTTAGTCCGTCTTCAAGCATCTGACAAGGTGGGATTTTCTCCTACAGAAGCCCATACTATACATAAATTTGTTAGTCTTTAAAACTACCACAGGATTCCTTGTTTGATTAGCATTGTTAATCTCTCTTTTTACTATTTTAAACAAAAGACTAGCTGGTTATAGATATATTCTGAAGACATATTGTAAATATATTTCTGCTTTTTTTTTGCTGAACTAGACTAACATGGCTACCCCTTTTGGAGCTTGACAATGGTAAGCTATCAATATATCAAGGATGGCTAAACTCACTAGCCCCCCAAAATTCCCCTCCACGCTGGGCAGAATCCTCTAGCCCCACTAGAGTGCTGCAGGGCAGAAGCTCCAGCTCCCCCCCCCACAGTCTGATTAGCTGGGGGGGACGGGATGGAGAGTAAGGGGCTCCACAAGCTATACTTTAACTGTAAGAGAGTCACATGTGGCTCATGAGCCACACAGTTTGGCTACCCCTGCATATATATTATATTTAAGTACAATTTGGGGATATTGTTACTGTGACAAGACTGACTGTGTATTTGGGATACCCAGGACTGATGGACTCTCTTGGGGTAGCTGAGTGTCAGCTCCATAACACCACCAGTCTTTTAGCTACTCAAGCTCTTTCCTTTGAGCTGTGCCTTATCTTCACCTTACAGGTTAACCACAGATGCACCCCAAACCCTGAGTCCTCTTGAATCGTTCCTCTGTATCCTGTCCTATACAGACTACTCACCGAAATTCCAGACCTTCTGCACCCAAAAGTGCCATGTACCTCATCAATTTAGCAGTTTTACCTTAAACTCCCAATCCTGTAAGCCACACAGCACTTGTGAACACTTATGATAAAACAAAAACAGGTTTAAGAAAAAAGTTAACTAGAAAGAAGAAAGTGGTGCAAACAAGTGACTACAAAACAAAACAAAATCATAAAACATGATGTTTTCTGTCTAATAAAGGAGATTTCCCTTTCTTCCTCTTCACCCTCCCCCCACTCTAAGTTCAGTCTGTTACAGAGCTGCCCAGTTTCTTACTAATCAGAATTCAAACCATTCACTAATTCAGGGCTGGCTCAAAGTATTTTGGGGACCCAGGCGCCTGAAATTTTGCTCCTCCCCTGCCCTGGTGGCCTGGGCTGAGCCAGATGGTGGTTTTGCTCCCCCCCCGTGCCCACCCCCAAACCTGGCCAGGTGGTGGGCAGGCGCCACACAGGGTGCTAGGTCAAATAGCGGCAGCAGCTTTTCTCCCCAGGCTGGTGGCGGCTCCCCGCCCACGGCCAGATGCCAGGGGAGCAGGGCAGGAAGCTCGCTGGTCCCAGCTCCAGCCCAACCCTTTGCACCCCTTCGAGGCTGGTGCTCTAGGCGACCACCTAGGTTGCCTCTATGGGCGGACAGCCCTGCACTAATACAACCCTCTGCTGCAGGAGCTTTTTCCAAGGTGCCTGGATCCAATGTATCATTCCCTACACTCTATTATACTGAATATAATCTTTGCTTCTGTTCACAGCCAGGCTACCAATGCAAAAGTCGGTAGCAATGTTCTTTTTTTCACCTGTAAGAGGTTTATTGCTCACTGGCGCCTCTGATCATTTCCCATGCATAGTTTTGGGAAGGAGCAAGGCTGGTCAGTTACCTCACAAGCTGATAAGGGTTGAGTCATAATTCCTACGGCTGAGGCAGGCCAAGCTCCAGGCTCATAACCTCTCGGTGATTAATTTCTGTGCCAAGTAGTATACTTTCAGCATCAATACATTATTCCTTAAATATTGCCTGTTTTATGCCTCTCACAATAATTATGAGTCTTAAGCTGTAAGCTCTCTGTAGACACTTCACATGATATCCTGTTACCCTTCAAAGGTACATTTACAAAGAACAAGGGTCCCTTTGCCAACCCTTTAACTAAGTCATAGGTTAGAGGTTTATTACAGGAGTGGGTGGGTGAAATTTTGTGGCCTGCATAGCGCAGGAGGTCAGACTACATGATCATATTGGTCCCTTCTGACCTTTGAGTCTATGAGGTCTCTGTGTCACAATGTCATGATACTTACACCAATACTATTATCTGCTAACTATAAATTATTTGTGTGGGATATATATCTTACCAGTACCAGGCCAGTTCCTAAAAGTAAAAACTATATAAATATGTTTATACTGGCAATGCTTTTTGGACAATCCACAGCCAAGAATTGAGGTGAACCGACAATTCAGTCAGTACTTTTTTGGTTGTTGGCTGCATAATAGGTGTGGTCAGGCAGCTATCTAAACTGATCATTTCTGGGATGTGTTTAATGCAAACAAACTCTGGAAGATAGAATAGAATCATAGGGTTGGAAGGGACCTCGTGAGATCATCGAGTCCAACCCCCTGGGAATTGAACCCAGGACCTTCTGCATATTAAGCAGAGGAGATAACACCTTTATAAAATGCAGGGCAGCTGAAAAATCAAATGAGATTAGTTTAAAGCCTATTTATACTATCCAGCCAGAGCCGGCACAAGGTTTCTGGGTACCCTAGGTGATGGGGGATTTTGGCACCCACTCCCCCCAGGCACCTCTCTGCCCTGCCTGAGGGTGCCAGCCCCAGCTGGGGATCCAGATCCAGATCCAGATCCAGATCCAGCTACAGACAGGGAGCTGTGCCACTGCTGTGGGGAGCCAGCCCTGGCCAGGGATCTGGATCCTGCCACAGATGCGGAGTGGCGCCACCACTACAGGGATGCAGCTGCGGGCAGGGAGCCTCTTGGTGCCCCCTAATTTTTGGTGCCCTAGATGACTGCTTAGGTTGCTTCTGTGGGCAGACCAGCCCTGCATCCAGCTGTCTCTATCAGTAGCACACATAGATATTTACATTTGAATGCTTTTGGACCGGCACCTCAAACACACAAAAGAAAGGTTCTTGTGATACCTCCCCTATTTGGCCTGAGGTTTCACAGGGCAACTCAGGTGGGGATGTCCAGCACTAGAGAGACAACAGCACTCTCTGTGTTCCTGCAACTATGGGAGGGAAGAAGCGGCAGGGTGTCTAGCTACTGAATGAGCACCTCTCCCTACCCTCAGAAAAGCAGAAAAAAAGCTTCTTTTCTGTTGCTGGAGTTGCATCTGCTGGCATGGAGGCAGAGGCAATGTGCAGACTCCAGCAACAAGTTGTAACTGTAAGAATGGGGGGGGGGGGGATGGAGAGGCTAGCACCCAGCCACCCTGCCCCTCTTCCTTCTTGCGCTCCATTGACACACACATTTTTGGGACTGAGGAGCATTGGCTTGCCCTTCCCCCCTTGGTTTCTGTTAAGAGAAAGCACAAAAAATTAACATAATAAGGCTTGACTCTGATTTTAGGCATAGCTCTGATGAATAAACTGGACAACCCCAGAAATAGTTTTGGGAGGCACTGTGACCAAAATACCTCTGAGTCACAATTCCTCTCCTGTTTCCTCTTCTTCCCCAGCTATTTTCTGCTGGTCTGTACTAGATACAGACAATAGAGAGTTTAGGATTAAAAGGATAAATGTTTTGTACCCATATACAAGATGCAAAACAAGTTACTTTGAGAATATACATACGAGTGTTTTCCAGACAAGACAAAACCATGCTACACATCCTGCCTTACAACAGTGACTATTCTGGCCGGCAAGCATGGAGACAAAGGCAAAGCTCTCCTCATTCCCACCTATCCCAGTGAGGGCATAAGAAGCCCTTCTGCTCTATCCCTGTTTATTTTTACATCCATGGACCTACAGGCTGGGTTGCCCAATGCAGCAATGCATTAAAGTGATTCTTATTCTGTTTTACAACCCTTGTATGAGTGAATAATCAAAAATTATGGTGAGAAAAAGTGGAAGCCAGGGTAAGAACTGAAAGTCATACTCTGGAAGTAGAAAAAATTGAAATAATTATGAGGAACCCTACTTAGAAATTCAAATGAAAAAAATTTAACTGTTCCAGTGAATATGTAGCCCAATTTTAGACAGTCCTCATTTCTGAAGACTAACATAATATCCTTCTTACTTTCAGGTCAAAATTGTCTTTGTACCAAATAAAAATAAATAGGTCATAACTTAGAGCAAAACTTTCTGTAGATATCTCATATTGTATCCCTTATGGGTAAATACCCTGCAAGATACATGTTTGGTGTCATGAATTTGTGAGAGCTGAGGAAAGAGCCAATTACAAAAAATGGGATCCTTTCCCAAGATGTGTAACCCGTTTCATTTGACCAATCAATTGTTATGCTAGAGGTCAGGAAACTATTTTTGTTTGTTTAAAGAGCAACTATATTGTACTATAATACTTAGTTTAAGAAGTATACGGTAATTGTAGTGGGAACCAAAATGACTTTTGCATACATAAACGCAGGAATTTGCATGTTCTCCAGAACAAGAAATGTAGTTGTATCTTTCTTACTAACACTGCTTCTCTTGCTAATTTAATTCCTGCATATCATGGTCTTCAGTGTTCATTTATAGTGGGGGAAAAAAGAAAGGACTATAAAGTAAGTCAACATTTTGTTTCCCAAGTGGATGCTCTGCTTTTGCCAGGCCCTCATAGCAGGAAACAACATCCTATAAACATGAATAAAAATCTGGTGATTCATGGAACTGACATCATTCACTTTGCTTTCATTGGTGGAGCCTGGTAATTAATGCACAGATGTGATATCCATGAATTGCCAGATTCTGCCGGTGAGTTGCTCTGTGGTTTATGACTAAACTTGTTCTATATTTAATGCAGATTTTCCTCAATCCCCTAAAGGATTTCATGGGAAAAGGGCCAGATTTTGATCTCAGCTGCATACAATGGTATAAATATGAAGTTACTCAACTGATGCCAGTAAAGTTACTCTGAATTTACACCTGGGAAACTGAGATCAGGATTTAGTCTTATGAATTTTAGTCCTGTGTCAGCCCCTGCAGAGATTCAAACTTCCAAAATTGTTGAAGTCAATAGAGTGAGTATTTGGCCTTTATGTAGAAATCTACTACTTTTATACCACTATCTTTTCATATATCTTTTTCCACATACCCTAGCTCCAAAAGAAAACCAAAGCATTTGAACTATATATGGATTGTACAGTGCTACTGAAATATGACTGTTTCTAAAAGTGGCAACCATATCTATAAACATTTCACATTATATAAATGGGGAACACCCTGCTAAAAATGAAGTGTCATGTGATTTCTAGTGACCATGCAGAGCAGACAAGATATATATTTTCCTTCCCTTTAACCTCAACTTACTGTATCTCTGCTAGAGCTGAAACAATGGTCAGATTCTCCTACCATGAAGGTGCCCAGTTTACAAAAGGGCTGCATCAATCCCACCCTAGTTTGCTACACAACCTGTCTCTAGGCGCTGCTTTTACCACCTTAATCCCAGTCACTATCCCTGCCGTGTAATCGACTTACTCTCCAACTTAACTCCCAGGCTGTCTCTTACTCTACGTGTTGGTTCGTTTCTCTTTCACGCTTCCTGTCTCACCCATTGTATCTTTCGATACTTCATGATGGTGCTTACAATACACCATTCAGGCTCCTTGACAGATTAATGGGGTCCCTGCACAAATATGTTTTGGGCCCCTTCACTGTGGTAGGCATCTCTATGCTGACTCTGAAAAATGCTCTTTGCCTCACCCTCAATACCTAAGCATTATTGGTGGGTACCTACTGCTAGTACATTAGTGCCTGCTGAAAATTCCCTAGGAGCATAGTAGCAACCTGACTGGAAAACCAATAGGCCAAGTAATGGTTTTAGCACTTCCTGTGGTTTGAAGAACACCCCTGTCTGATTGTTGGCTGTGAGGGGGGATGGGTAAGAGAAGGAGGTTCCTGGGTGCTTGATGGCCTTAACCACCCTTTTGAAAATCACACCTGCACCTAAAATGGTTATCTTCTTTGTATGGCTGATGTAAACGTAGAGAAACAACTCTAGTTTTACATTTAGATGATTAAGCCAGATAATTGTGTCTGGAGTAGCAGCGGAGTGATGTTCTGTAAGGCATCTTTTGATGTGAATCATGAAAGATGACAGCCTTCACACTCTTCCTCACTCTTAAGTGAGAAATTATGACTAAGGCCATCAAGAAGGAGACCGAACATCAATCAATGATCTTCCAATCTTGAGGGCAACAACTCAAGCCACCTCAATGGTTAAAAAGAGCATCTATGTGCTGCTTTAGGCACCTACTTCCTTTTCTTTGAAAGTCTGGCCTCAGATTGCTAAAATGTGTTGCTTTTCTGTGAGACAGAAAACGAACTCTTGGGTACAATTCATTGACTTTGCCACAAGTGCTCCAGCACAGCAACTTTGTTTACTGATCTTAAATTACAGAATGTTTTACACTTACCTTTAAAAAAAAGATTCTTGAATTCTTATGCAGTGAAAAGTGATAGAGCAGGGGAAGAACTGGGGCAAGGTAATGCTTGGTCTCTTAACATTACAAAGTCTGGAAAATGTAAAGTAGATGCAGATTTTTCCTATTTGTAAAGAAAGGCATTTTAAAATTTATGAGATCTTGAAAGCAAAGCCTGCTGTGAGGATGTCACCAAGAGTGACATCACCAGATTTTTTTATGCACAATGCAGTACATTTTTTTCTGGAAACAATCAGACTGACAATGTATATTCTGATTGGTCAAGATGGTGCACTTACAGCATAATATTTTCTGAGCATTACATTTTGTCTCCTTGGAGGTATTTGATTTCAATGTTTTGTGTGCCCGGCTGCAACTTAGCTGTCTTTCTGTAATTTTAGCATCAAAGAAATGAGGTTGTAATATTTGGAATTACATCTGTTCTCCAAAAAGAATAACGCTAACACTGCTTCTAAGGCTTTTTTTGTTTCTATGTTTTAAATACTTGTTAAATATTAGAAACACAGTTTGGATAATTATATACACCGTACAAAACATGAGCCTTGTGCCATGTTGAAATTTTTAATTATAGTTGTATTTTTCACAATACCTGGAAAGAAAAGTATTTAGCTGAACTTTCAGAAGGTTCTCAACCCAAGAGCTGTGCCCCCAAAAGGCAGATCACTCTTGAAAATTTAGACCACACTAAGTATATACATTACATGATTTTTTCAGTGCTTCTTTTAGTTATTGCTTGTGCCTTAACTGCATGACAACCAGGAAAGAAGCTCTGTCTCAGAGATATCCATTATAGTCTTTAATCTTCTCTCTCCTGGATGCTAATGTTAATTTTCTGTAAGTGTTTCCTCATAATTCTGTTTTGCAAATACAGTAATACAGTGTTTTTATCCTTTCAGATTTATTTAAAAATAATGACAGTTCATTTGGCAACAGCTACATTTACCTTGTTATTTACAGCTCTTCTTAGTCCCAAAGGACGTCTCCATTGCCCAGCATTTTCGAAAAAACTTTTTTGAAATACTTATCTTGAAAAAACTTTTTTTCAAAAATGCTATTTGGGGACAACAGTCTGTTGTCCTGAAATACCGTGGTTTTTTTGTTTTGTTTTGTTTTTAATTTAGAAAATGAAAGTCTACACTGGACTTTCTTGAAAAAAAGCTAGGCAATGGAAGAGATAGGAAGGTTTTTTTGGAAAAAAGCCTTTTCTGTATCCCACGATGGCTTTTTTTTTCAAAAAAGCTAGCTTGAAAAAGGCTTTTTATTTTGAAAAAGCTGGCAGGTTTAGCTTTTTTGAAAAAGTGCTCCGGTATCTCAAAATACCAGAGTGCTTTTACAGGATCATTAAACCTGGTTTAATATAGAAAAAAGTCTTTTTCAAGCTAGCTTTTTTGAAAAAAGCCATCACAGGACATGGAAAAGGCTTTTTTTCTGAAAAGGCTCCCTATCTCTTCCATTGCCTTGCTTTTTTTTGAAAAAGAAAGTCCGGTGTAGACTTTCCTTTTCGAAAAAATAAAGCCATGGTATTTCGGGAGAACTAGCCGTCCCCAGACTGTTGTCCTGAAATAGCATTTTTTGAAAAAAAAGTTTTTTCAAGAAAATTATTTTGGAATACTTATCTCAAAAAAAGTTTTTTCAAAAATGCTGAGCAATGTAGACATAGCCAATGTGTTTTGATGGCTGGTGGTCTGTAGAGAACCTACAAGATATGTAGGCAACACAGAGGCAGACATCTTTTTCCCTTCTTTGCCTTTAAGTAGATAGAGACTACAAACTGTTGGCTTTACATGGCTATCCAAATTTAACTCCTCTTCTCAGTATAGACACAGACTCCATCTAGTTTCATTTACTATCTATGGCACCAGTGAGGATATTCTTCTCTGACTCATGATAGTCAGCTTTTGACGAAAGGTAGGCTCTTACCCCAGAGAACCCAATTAGCCAAGTTTTGTTTTGAGTAGGAAAGGGCAAGGAAGTTTTGAAAACCGTTAGTCCTCAGCTTGTTAGGGACTTTTAACCTTAAAGTTGATCTGGAGCTGAGTGGAAAGCCAGTGGAGTCTTCTGATCACTGCTGTGGTGTGTTCAGCTGGGACTTTCTGGCCTAATGGATGGCTTGCTGCAGGTTGAGCCTGCTGTACCACTAACATGAACTTCACCATTAGTACCAAGGGGAGTGCGCTACACCAGCGTCGCCTGGCTCACAAAGTCCTCTACTGAGATGACTGGGAGCAATCTCTTTGCTAGCCAAACATGGAAACAGGCATTTTCCAGCACTGCTGCCATTTGTGCATATAGCAATAATGAGTCCAGTGTTATTGCATATCACAGTACTTTAAAAACTGAAGGGCAAATGCCCTCAGAGGGTTATTTCACTGCTTCTGCTAACTTGCCTCTTCCTGCCAGCATTCATCATCTTTGTCATATTCAGACTGAGTTTGACCTAGGTGCCTTTCAGCTACACATGAATGATAAAGAGATATCCCTGTAGCGATTTTGCCATCTAATTGATGCTGGTGGGTCTGTTTGCTGAGGCCAGCTGAATGTCATTGGCATATTGGTGACACTGAAGTCTGTGGTATTTCATGACCATTCTTAGAGGACAGAAGACAAGAATAAGAAGAGGTTTTTAATAAGATTATCTAGATCTGTCAAAGAATAAGGAACAGAGCCATCTTAGTAGTTCATTGCCCATTGCTCCTAGAACTTTTCTGTATGTGAGACAGCAGCACCTTTTGATGGTGTCAAAGCTACTGAAAGATCCATAACAGAAAATCATCAAAAAACAAACTATAAACACCAAAAGTTAAAAGAGACAGTATGACAGTGTGGCGATTGCTTGCCTGGGAATAAAGACAAAAGACTGATTCAACGTATCAGAGAGTGGAGTAAGACAGTTTGGGTATGTCCACACACTATCTTTAAATTGAATTATTGATTATTTCAATTTAAAAGATTGCAGGTCCATGCTGTGTTTCCTTACATTAAGATAAGGAGCTCCCTCATCTCGCAATAAGGAAAGTAATTTTTGATATAATAAAACCTAGTATTATATTAAAATGATGGTTAAATCGAAACTGTTATTTCAAAAAAATGCTATGTGGACATGTTATTTCAATATAACTGTTACTTCAAATTAACACTTCTGCCCTTCTCCTTCCCAGGGTGCTGTCTTTTTCTATATATTGGGTGGCAGCATGGCCCTTCTAGAGGGCCATCTTGCCAGCCTCCCATGGTGCCCCTCTCCTACATTGAACTAGTAAGTCCTGTCCAGGGACATGCTAGTGTGATTTGAGTTTCTAGTGTGGACATGTTAAATCGATTTAACTTAAGTCCATTTAATGAGTTTTATAGAGATTTTATTAAATTGATTTAAATGCCTAAGTGTGGACATAGCCTTTGTATCTATCTGATGTAATGGTACTTTGAGAGAGATTGTTTAATGAAAGAAAGACTCCTTTGGGTCCTTGGTGTTAACAAGCACTGTAGAAGACTGATCTTTGGGGTTAGAAGCTACTTTATTAGTGAGGAAAGTTATCTTTAAGTGAAGGCCCTAGTTCACATTTTATAATTTTCTTTGGTATACTGCCATTTGTTTCCATCACTCCCACTTGCTTCTATTTGAATCTCCATTTTTTCTTAAAATTAAATTCCTTTTGTTTTACTATTACTGAACTCAAGTGCTGTGTATGCTAAAAACTACTAATGTAAGGTAAAACTTGTAAACTGGGGTACACTGTTTCTTTGGAAGCAGAGGATCTGGTATTTCTGTGGGTAACCACTGATGAAAGACTGATACCATGGAGAGACACTTTAAAGGGACTGGGGAGATGAAGCCCATCTACTGTGAAGATGCGGGTCTGCATAGGCGAGAGGGGAGTGCTTAAGTGGCTGGCAGCCCATCATGCTACAGTGCTAGAGAGCTAAACCTGAGCTGGCACACGCGAGAGTCCCTCACTCTACAGGTGGGTGGCAACATGGTTCAGGATGCCCTGAGAAATGTAACAGTTCTTCTTGGCAATTAGAAAAATACCCTTTTAATCATTAATTACTGCTTTATTCAAGATAATCACATTAGTAATTCCAAAGTCACAGATGTGAAAACCCCGAAACAGAAAGCTCAGCAGATTTACTTATTTTGTGTATCCAAACCTAATGCAATAGCTACCGGTGTTCGTGTTAGTGCATCCCGGGAAAATGTGGGACACTATACTGTACCACTATAGCAAGCACCACAGTTCATGGATGACGTAAATGCTTTTGAAGCTGTTCTGTTTGTAAGGCAATGTCCTTTCTTCTGTCCAACAGCAAAGGGAAATAGGAGAGAGGACTAGACAAACATGTGACAGGCACAGTTAGGAGTTCCTGTTTATATTGCCAAACCAAAACCACTAACAGCATGCTGAAATGGCTCAAGAAGGCCATGTGCCAACAGAGGCTTCTGGCAGGAGGAAAACACTATAGTTAGGAACCACAGTTACTAACTGGGTATTAACCAAGTGGTATGTGGGCACACACCATTTTTAAAGAGTCATCCAAGCAAATAGCTGGAAACAAATTCAACTGAGAGCTGTAGACAGCATTTAAGGCCTGATCTTCAGTCCACTTGAATCAATGGGACTTCCTTCCTCCACTGAGTTAAATGGCTTTTGAATTATATCCTAATGGAGGAGAAAGGAGTTTAGCCTCCATAAATATTTAGTCCTTTACTTTTCACAGAGCTGCTAGGAAGGCTGTCATGAATATCAATTTTGTGGGCATTTTGGCATGTGGACCCCTCTTGACTAGTGTGAAACTGAAATCACCAAGTAATTCAACAAAGAAAAGAAAACGGTCATGACCTGTTGATCACTTTTGTTCACTTTCAATCTGATTCAGACCAAAATCTAGGATCTAGAGGTGAAATCTTCTATGCTGTTTTACAGAGCCCTTAAACTGTCCAGTCATCTGAGATTTTTCTGTATGTACAATGTGCATCTTAACGTTCAGCCCATAAATTTTCATTAAACCATATTTATTCTTAGCTCAGGCTAACATTTAGATTGTAGGGTAATAAGCAATTTGGCAGAGTAAAATGTTTCTCAAGAACCAAAACTTATTGGAGAAAAAGAATGCAGTTATAGCATAGAAAGCCAAATGGAATGAAATTTAGCATACAACCTGATATGGTTGTCACACAGGAGTACAAAATTTGTATGGAACAATAGATTCTGAAAATCTAATGCAAGTTGCTCTGCCTATATAGTAAATAACCTAAAGTGCAAAATATGACCTTGGAATTCTTCCAAGCACAGTGGAAAATAACTAGATCAGCAGCATAAGCATCAGCTACGTACTGTGGAGATGTCCGAGGGCCTCGTAAATCAGGGAATCATAGAAACTGGAAGGGATCATGAGAGGTCATCAACTTCAGTCCCCTGCACTCATGGCAGAATAAGTATCATCTTAAACCATCCCTGACAGGTGCTTGTCTAACCTGCTCCTAAAAACTTCCAGTGCAGGAGATTCCAAGGCAACTTATTCCAGTAGGTACTGGCCCTGACAGTTAGATTGAACATTAGGAAAACATCCCTAAACCTCTGTTGGTGTAATTTAAGCCCATCACTTCTTGTGCTATCATCAGCAGTTAAGGAGAATAATTTTCTACCTTTTTCCTTATAACAGCTTTCAAGTACCTAAAAGGTTATTACATCCCCTCTCAGTCTCTTCTTTTCCAGACTAAACAAACCCAGGTCTTTCAATCTTCCCTCATAAGTCAAGTCTTCCAGGCCTTAATCATTCTTGTTGCTCTTCTCTGGACTTTCTCCACTTCTTCCACTTCTTTCCTGAAAGGAGGTACCCAGAACTGTACACAATACTCCAGTTGAAGGCTAATCAGAGTGGAGTAGAACAGAAGAATTACTTTTCATGTGTTACAATATACCTGTTAATACATTCCAGAATTGTGTTTGCTATTTTTGTAACAGTGTTACACTGTTGACTCATATTTAGCTCATGGTCCACTATAACACCCAGATCCCTTTTTGTGGTACTCCTTCCTAGGCAGTCATTGCCCATTTTGTGTATGTGCAATGGATTGTTCTTTCCTAAGTGGAGTATTTTGTATTTGTCTTAATTGAATTTCATTCTATTTACCTCAGACCATTACAACACCAGTTTGTCCAAATCATTTTGAATTGTGATCCTATCCATCCAAAGCACTTGCAACCCTCCCAGCTTGGTATCCGCTGCAAACTTCATAAGAGTAATCTCTATGCCATCATCTAAATCATTGATGAAAATATTGAACAGAACTGGACCCAGAACTGATCCCTGTGGTATTCTGCTCATTATGCCCTTCTGGCAAATCTGTGCATCAAGGATTTTTTTTTTTTTTTAACTTTCATTGTTTTTTCCAAGGTAATATATGTGCAAACTTGTTTGGATTCATTCATACCTTGTTTTCACTGTCCCTGTTGGGTCCCTTTCCATCCTTATACCCCATCTTGCCTATATATCTCTCAAGGTTTGTGAAAATATGCATTAAATTCCAGTGTTGTGTAATTTAAATGGATTTCTGACACCCTTTAAGGTTAAACTACATGAAAATCAAATGCACCAAGGAGTAAATGAAGTCAGAATAAAATTTGAGCAAGTATCTATTGTCTCTTTAATGCCTGCATATAATCTTCATTAGTGGTTCAGTCCCAGGAGGAGCTCCCCCTGAAAGGTCTTGAGGTCCTTCACTTTGCATTGATTTCAGTGCAAAGGGCCTATTAATCTCATGTCCCAGAACCTGTGTTAGGGAAAATTCTGTAAGAGTTACCAAGTACCTTGTCCAGCCATGTTTTTCTAAGAATGTACGGTTTTATGGATAAAGGTCACAAACTTACTAGTAACTCTAATTACTAAATTCCTGAGTTGCCTAAGGAGGTTGTGGAATCTCCATCACTGGAAATTATTAAGAGCAGGTTAGACAAACACCTGTCAGGGATGGTTTAGATGGTACTTGGTCCTACCATGAATGTAGAGGACTAGATCTCATGACCTCTCAATGTCCCCTACAGTTCTATAATTATTCTATTAGTAAGTGTGGCAGGTAACAGTATTTTGCCCCTGCCAGAATATTATGCTAGCACATGAACGATCTTCTTGTTATCACTGAATTAGGACTTAGGAGTTCTAGGTTCAGTTCCTGTCTCTGCCATAGATTTTCTCTGTGACCTCAGGCACATCACATAATCAAGCCATACCCCAATCTTCCCACTCTGTATAATGGGGGATAGTAATAGTTCCTTATTCTGTCTTGTTTCTTTAAGATCGTAAAGTGTTTAGAGTGGGAAGTGTCTCTTAGGATTGCTGCAGTATATATGTGGTGCACAGCACAATGGGCCCCAATCTTGGTTGTGGCTCCCAGGCAATATTTTAGTATAAAATTATTAAAGTTTTAAGTTACTCAAGAAATGTACTTTCACTGTAACTCTGGGAAGTCACCAGTAATCCAAAAATAGCAAATATTGATTCTATTAAGTAAGAACCCAAACTGACCTGGCAGCAATTTGTGAAAATTTCTCTTTTTTACAAAGAAGATGTAATAAACTGGGAATTTTCTCAACTCTCTTGCTGCTGTGCTTTTATTTGGCTATTTTACACATACTACTGAGTAAATTATGCAACTGTAATCTTGACACAGTTACATGCTCATGCATTGAGCCCTGCTTTTTCTTTTTTCTTAGACTTGAGTCTTCCCCCATACACTCTTATCAAGAATTTTGTTATAAAGTGCCATATCAAACTGTGTTTTCAATTAGACTCAAGGATTGTGAAGCTACTCCCCACATAATCAAATGCTGTTTGAAGAGCAGACTCTGGTCCCATTGCAGGACAATCACTGAAAAAGACTTCTCCTATGGTAACAAATTTGGAACTCATCAATACTGTCCTGTATCTTGCATCCTTACTTCAGCATGCACTCATTAAAGCTCCTCCTCCCCTCCCCAACAGGTATGCAGCTTTGCATGAGACATTTATATACCCACTCATTCCTTTGAGAGGAATTCAGAGAGGCATGGTCATGCAATAAAATCAAGCTTCTCTCCCAGGCGGGTTAGTGTTTCCTCCACTATAGATAGGCAGTAACTGAAATGAAAACCTCATGTCTCCCCGCTTCCCCATTTGGGATGAATTACCCATGTAGGTACCTCATTGCCAACTCTGTGCTACTGACAGTGTCATTAAGCTCACTGCCACCAGGGACAAATTGCTTTACATACTGAACAGTAAAACTTTATGCTGCTAAATGAGTTTGGTGGTATTCCTAACATTGTAAGTTGTGTGGAAAGGTGGGCACCTATACTTTGCAGAAAGTTTAATAGGCAGAACATTCAAAGCATCCACTGTTGGAAGATGTTGTGTATAGAACAAGCATTTATTTTTCTTTTATTAGGGCTCGCAGTCACAAGTGAGAACAAAGACCTCTCACTTCTTTCCCATTACTTTGTAGCTAGAGTGAGTGTTTGGGGCCTTTCCCATATATTAAAGAGGATTTAAATTATTGCACAAATATCTAACAGTGTGGATGAGTTGGTATTATAGCAGCATAATATAGTTTCCAAAATGCAATCTCATGGATCAAATTTACTTCTCAAGGAGCGACTGAGTGTGTTTTAGTGTACAATGCCTGCTGTTGCTAGAGGCATCCTTTGACTAAAGGATGAAGTGGTTAAATAGTTCTGTTCATTAAGAGCCTGATCCAAAGTCCATGAAGATCAGCATAAGGGCTCTCTGGGACTTTGGTGAGCTTTGGATCAGGGGCTGAGAGTCAGTTGTCTTGCAAGCTTTTTATAAAATATGACAGCATTTCACGACTAAAAAAAATAAGAATCCAAAACATTACAGTGGCAGTACTGATTCCACAGTTGTTGGAAAAAATTGCTATTAAATATTTTTGGTTATTTTTTACAAGCACTGTTTCTTTGGTAGAACACAATGTTACTTAATTCATGCTAATTTTTTCAATTTCCTTGTTCAGTGACAGCGTATTTGGATCTCTCCCATGCATGTTTTATGAAACAGAAACTATTAACATATGTGGCAGAGACGCACAAGTTTGGTGGCTGTGACTTTGCCTTTTAATTATTGGAGTACAAGTGACTCTGGTTAACCATGAACTGGGTAAAAAGTCCAGATTATTTAAATAACAAGCTATAGCATTTTTCTAGATAGCAAACTCTACAGTGTGTTTAATAAAACTTAGCTTCAAAAGCTTTAACAAATACCAGCTCTCAGGAGGTCAACATGTTTTTAAAATAAAAAAACCAAAAAACAAAAACCAGTTGTTTTCATTGATCTGTGAAACTCCGATCCCAAAAGGGTCCACCTCACCTGCAATTCAAGACCAATAACTCATGTGGCCTTCAAAATGTAAAGTATCTGAATATCAATAGTGGCATATATGTCCTTATGTTCCCATTGCACAGCCTGCATATATAGCAGCAGGCAAACTCTGCCCTGCACTCTATACAATGCTACTAAAAATGAGGTTGCATGAAATATTAGGAGTCTAGACAAAATTTGGTCAAGTATTCTTTTTGACATTCTGAAATGAGGGAGA
Source organism: Podocnemis expansa (assembly GCA_007922195.1). Lineage (NCBI taxonomy): Eukaryota > Metazoa > Chordata > Testudines > Podocnemididae > Podocnemis > Podocnemis expansa. Next base: position 55,114,792 of record ML681966.1, on the reverse strand, counting down.
TGGTACGCATGCACACACATATGTACATAACAGCAGCCCAATTAAAAAAAAATGGCTAACTGCATTAAGCAACCTAGTCTACCCCTCTGCCAGTGTAAGATTTCCATTTAATATCTTCTTTCCAGTGTGGATGGAAAACAGTTTAAAAACGTGAACATACACAGTATTGCCAAATCCACAAGATCTAAAATGATGAGACAGGCTCCCCCAGTTGTGGTTTTTTTTTTTTTAAATAATGAGTTTAAAAGCCAACCAACACAATTTTTGGTCTTTTTTGTTTCTTTTTTTTTTGAATTTTGAGTCAGATTTCCTCTGCAACCACAAGAGCTAGTTTATTAGTTTCACTAGCTTAACATGAAAGTTGAGAGCTTCAGCTATTTGCTCATCTCCATGAGTTTGGGCTTCCAAGTAAAACATCAAGGACTTCTGATAAAATAGTAAGAACTGGAAACACCACATTCAGCCATATTTTTGCCTCCTGCTGGCATTTGGAGCACGTTCTGGCAAGTGAATTTTTTCTCAGAGAAATGTTCAAAGGAAGCATAATTTAGCAGTCATATCCAATATTAATAACAATGAGAAATTCTCTTCAGATAAAAGCAGGTTGTAAATTAGGTCTCCCCATCAGGGAATAGAAGCAATATCATGTGAATCAGGTGGCAAATAATGGCTCAAAAAACAAATTTCAAATATTTGAATAACTGAACGAATACTTGCTTCATATGTTTCATTAGGACACTTGAGCGATCAGATGGATAGCTTAATAACTGCTGGAAAACCAACCAACCAAAAACCAAACACAGTCTCCTCCTTCTCCTCCCAGGACATCAATGTACGAATTAAATGGCTTCTTGGGTACTGAGATACACCTGGCACAGAGACATGAAATAAACAATCAGCCTATAAAAACTTCCATATTTATTGACTGGCTTTGTCAAAATATCTGAGGCCAACTAATAAGTGAGAAGTGCTGCAGGGGCATTGACCCATGTCGGGCCTGCCATAGGTTAAATCCCACTTAATGGGAATTTTGCTTGTGGAAGGACTTTGGCATTTGTCTCTAGATAGAATCAGAGACCTCTATGGGAAAAATTCCAGGGATTTCATTCTGATCAAGATTACACCTAACTGCAGGAGCAAGCAACATGGTGCCAATAAAGGGATTTCTGTCGTGTCTGGATGAGTTTGGCGGACGTGTGCTTTTATCTTGGATGAGTGGGATGTTTGTCCCAGTGAATCTCAGATTATAGGCTTCAGTTACCTGTTTGTTGTAGATATGGGACCAAAACATTTCTGTGTATCATGCTGACTAGCTCTGTATCTAAAAATTGCCACTGCTGACAGTACGTACTCATAACCATTTCTAGTAGAGAAAGACAGTCATTTATTTTCTCTGTTTTTTTCTCCTGCACTTTAAAAAACTAACAAATTTATTTACGGAATGCATTTGCGTGGGTAAAATCCCACTTCATGAGATGCATGAAATGGAAACTACAGTATGGAAGGGGATTTCCAGTCTTTTAGCCTTGCAACCTTCCTATCTGTTGTTCCACGCTGTTTGAATCAAAACAACTTGCTTGGTTTGCTGAAAAATTTTGAACCAATCTTATGACTTATCCTTCTCTGCAATTATATAGCTCCTTCTATACTGTAATCTCCATTTCACGCATCTGACAAAGTGGGATTTTACCCACAAAAACTCATGTGATAAATAAAGATGTTACCCTTTAAAAGTACCACAGGACTCCTTGTTTGTTTGGCTGAATAGACCAATGTGGCTACCCCTCTGGAACTTGGTTTATTGTGGCTGTGTTATTTGCAAGAAAGCAGTTAATAAATAACTTAGTTAAAACAAATGAGTGTCAGTAAATTTTCAGGAAAAAGGGGGGGGTCTTTGAGTCATATCTGGGCATCTCAGTGAGTGGTTGGGCCACACTGCTTGACACCTCTTTGCCCCTACCCCCCAGGATTTGACTGACGTGATATAAAAGAAAGATCTGGGAAGCAATGTATTACAGATTTCAGAACATTTTCTTTAGCAATGGTTTGGAGGAAAGATCATTTGGGCAGTTTAGGTATCTCATTCCACTTTAAGTTTTATTCCCTGCATACTTTTCTGTATCTTAGATACAGACAGCCATGCTTTGCATGCACACTGTACATGTATCCCACACCTGGGGACAGGGAAGAAGTTACTTACTTTTGGTTAAAAAATGTGGAACAAAGCAAGTTGCTGATAATATTATTGATCTCCTGAATTCCCACAAAAGGCAGTCACCCATTGAATTATACCAAAAAAGAATTTGTACCACTTTTTTAACCAGAGTGAGTTGGAACTAAACTGTACTGGTGACCCTTTGAAAGGATTGTCTTGCTCTTTGAAGACAGTGAGGTCATTTCCAAGAGCGTAGTGAGTGAAGTAGTGTGAGTTATATGTACTACTTCGTTTCATGTTTTCCTTTTAAAGTGCTTATTAAACAACAATCTTTTTTGTCTGGTTTAAATATGCAAGTTGTCTAGAACTATAAAAATCAATTTAAAATCATAGGCCACCTTCTAATTACACAAAATTAAGGGATGGCAGTAAAGACATTAGCACTCAAAACTAAACAAGTTAAAGTTGGCAACAATATTTCCTTGACAAATGTCATTAACTCTTTGGGCATTATCTACATGCCACATTACACTTTTCTAGTGTTCTAGCAGTCCTCTGTTTCTCTCATATTAACTTTTTTCATTTATCATTATTAATTTCTTACTTATTTGTTCTAACAATGCCATAGGAACACAACTGTTATTTACCACTACTTCATTATAATGTGCTATTGTAACTAATATCCTGTAGCAAATTAATATAGTATTTATCTGAATAAGATTGTTTCCATGATGATTTAACATCAGATTAAGGATACAAGGGATAAACAGGAAAAAAAAAAGTTGTGAGATGCCTCAAAGCAATATGGAATTCTTTATCTATACTAAGTTTATTGCACACATTCCCTTTACTGTACATTTTTTGTGTTGAATTTGCTAAACACTATGAGCATTGTGCATAACAGGTTACAGACTGAACTTACTCCTTGGTAATTTGTTTATGCCAAAAAGGAATGAGCTAACAACCCCCATATTCCTGCTTTTAAGGAGCAGTACTTCTCTTTGGAAGAAGGGGAGGTGGGGAAAACACCAGAAGTTTTCAGGGGAACAAATAACTACTGTTTAGGAGAAAAATAAAGAATTTTTTAAAGACAGGCCAGGTATATAACAAGAACTTCTACTGGCATATTAATGTTGCTTAGGGGTGCGACATTTCTTGTCTGGCAAAAGCCCTAATGTAAATATGACTGTATGAGTATAAAAATGTTTTTACCTGTGTAACTTATTTTGTTCTCCCACCTGGTATATCATATACTGACAAAAATACTGGTTTCCTGTTATAAACTTCTTTTGTACTAGAAAGGTTTTGACAATATAACTGTAGTGTAGTGTAGCTTACACCTTACTGCCACCTGGAAGAACTGGCATATGACAAAGCCTGATGTACTGAAAATAGGTAGACAGTTGTTCAGTTCCCATTGGCCTACATTTTCTGACTCTAGTTTTTGCATTTGTTAAACAGCAGAAGAATTTTATGTGCATTTCCACACATCATATGGCTTGGGACTGTGCAACATTTAGACAGTCTTTATTATCACAAACTCATCATTTGGGGATTACTAATGTGTGTAATGTAAATTTGCTCTATTATCTTAATCATGTTTGAACTTCGGTTCTGGGATGTATGTTATACTTAGTTTGGTTTGTATTCAAGATATAGTCTATTGCAGGTACAAGTTTGCAGATACCTTATTAATAAAATATAGCCTAAAGCAGCATGTATAAAACAATACAAAAGTGCAATCTGTTCTGTGTACCATGTTCATGCTATCAGAGACAGGGACACACTAACGGAAGAAACACTGATGTATACTATTAGAAATGTAGCAAGGTAATGAAACAAGGGAAAATTTGTGAGCACAACATAAACTTTCATACAATTTAGTGTATGGAACTGCCTTTCTCTGTTTCAGTTGGCTTTTAATGATACTCATTAATACAATGAAATGCAGTCACATGCACTTGAGTTTTCTATTATGTCCTCTATTAATTCTATTACTCATGCTAGTAAAGTTAAGCTTGTGGGTGGTAAGTGTTTTCAGGATTGGAGACATGGTTAGCACACTTGTATTTACAGTAGTAAAGTTAAGCATGTGTGTGTTTGGAGGACCAGATCTTATGTCACTGTAATGCTTCACGAACACATTCTCGGACCTATTCCTGTTCAGTTATACCTTACTTCACAAGTAGTGCCACTGAGGTCAGTGGCATTTACTTAGCTGTTAAAGGGAAGTAAAGGTGGGCAAAGAAAGTGCATAATATTATTAGTTAATTTTCAACTCTGAACTCATAAAATTGACTGTCTGCACAAAATGAAAATTTACTTTGTACATGAAAGTTTAAAACGGGCAAAATCACCCCCCACAGGAATGTCCAGAACCTTCCTCCCACAGTTTCCTCCATGTTTTTCGATCAGAGAGACAGAAGAATCTTGAGAGTCCATCTGCCACCTGTGCATAACTGTTGCTAAGTAGGTTGCTCCTCCCTGCCCTAATGGCTGCAGCAGAGAGGCAGGAAAGGTGAGTTACTCACCAGTAACTGTCCTTCTTCGAGATGGGCTGCTTGGATCCATTCAGTAATAGGTGTCTCCATGCCAGAGCACTGGATTGGTTGGAAAAACTTGTCCTAGCCTGTCAGAAGAGGGGAGGTGACCACTGCCCCTTGCGCCACCTGCGGCTAAATATACAGCCGCCTCCCTGCCCCCTCCTCAGTTCCTTAGAGTCGCCAACTCTGGAAGCAGGGACGGAGGGGAGGGACCTGAATGGATCCAAGCAGCCCATCTCAAAGAAGGATGGTTACTGGTTAGTATTCCACCGTTCTTCGAGTGCTGCTCAGATGCATTCAGTAATAGGTGACTACTAGCCATGCTGATGGATGGCGGGTGGAGTTGGTACTTCTGCCTTCAGCACAGCAACAAGCCCCGTAAGGTAGAGGCCCCACAGCAAGATGCTCACTGGAGTTCAAGAGCAAGTTGGACAAGGTCACCAGAACTGGAGAAAAAGGACCCAACCTAACAAAAATGGGTTGCATAGGTTCTATGCATAGGGGGAAAAACGTGGAATGTAACCAGTAGACTACAATGTCCGGGCATAGGCCATGTCACATGGACTCGAGAAAGAACACTAAAAGCTAGCAAATGAGACTAGTCATATGGGCATGTCTCACGCGAGGACAAAGAAAGGGTAGGCACAGAGCACCCTAAGGCTTAGCAGGAGCCACGTAGTCATGGACTGATCTGGTGACTACCGAGTACACAGGAAGAAGTAAGGGAATGACAATGCCCCTTATCTAGGATGCGACCAAGCAAGCTGTCTGGTTAAAAGAGAGAAAATGAGGATACAAGTTTGTAAGATGGGCTCGAGGGCGACTGAGAATACCACGAGACACTAAGCCGTGGCATATAGAGTCGAGCCAAGCAGGATGGGGGCCTACGGTACGCTAATTAATGACCTGGTAGCGCAGAAGCACACGTTTTCAGCTGAGCAGGCACCACGACTGGGTTCTCGCAGGACAGAGGTTCCAGGAAAGGTCACTAACAGCAAGATGGCCTGAGGCAGTGCTGATGAGATGGTCCTACTAGGGCCCACAGGGCACTAGAATGCAGAGGAGGACCCCGCTGGTCTAAGCTTGCAGGGGTTTGCATTGTGAAGCTCTCACTAAGGTGTGGGGTGGGGGGGAAGAGGGACGGGAGAGAACTCTTGCTACCGTCTAGTCAGCCCCACGGTGACCGAAAGAATTGAAGGAGATCCATGAAAGGCCGAGGATTCAGTACCTATAGTGTTTCCGGAGGGATAACGTTACCACTTTGCCATGCCAGGGCTGCCAAGGAGAAACTCTTCAATACCTGGATATCGAAGAACTCTGCTGCCAAGGGAGGTTCCTTCCTAAGCTAGAGAATGGGACCGTAACAGGGTGGCAGCTGCCGCATCTGAAGGACACCTCGGGATCAGAGAACCCAAAAAAGTTTTCTCCCTGGAGGGAACCAGAGGGCGAATAAAAGGAGAGGTACAACCCCAAGCTGTTATATGTTGTATAGAAATGGGTTCTCTATCTATCACGCCATTGGATGGGCAGTGGGTGTCAACGGGTCCTTGAAAATGGAAAAAGGGGACTGCAGAACTGCCAGGCACCGCCAACATGCATGGGGAGAACCGCAGTAGCACTAAGGGACTACACGCGGCATAGTGAGACGGTCCCGCGGGAAGGGAGGGGGGAGGGGTCATGTCCTGCCAGGGAATAGGACCGTAGAGCAAGAAGATTCTGCAAATGCCCTGGAAGTAGGGAACCTTCTGTCTGATGTAGACAGTGGATAACGAGGCAGGAAATATAGGTGAGAGAGCACTTGAAGGGGTGACCCCTTTGCAGTTTCCCAACGTATGGTCATAACTAGGTGTTCCCTCTCAGAGTTTTAAAGGGTGCCCCTGGCTGTGCTTTGGTGAGGTCGGGGAAGAGTGGGCTACCTCGAAGGGGTAGACAGAGGTGAGGGTTCCTGAGGTGGACCCCTGGTTCCCACTAGATCACCAGAAGGTGGAGACGTGGAACCGTGCAAGAGAAGGAAAAAAGGAGGAGTGGGCTGTACCTTGGGCCCATGCAGGGGTAAAGACCACTCTAAATATACCTTCCTGAATAAATTGGCTATCCAGGTAGCTGTATTGCTACACAGATGTGTCCCCTTCAGTGCGCAGGAGATATTCCTGTCGAATGGGGGTTGGGGTCGTAGCACAGAAACTGTGGTGCGACCAGGGGTATCCCCTCCCCTTCCCCGACATGAGGGGACCTACCGGGGACACGCATCATGGCCACAGGCACAGTCCTGTTGCAAGTAGGCTTCGGATGCGCGCGTCTTGGAGCCCCCGCAGCAGCTGAGGTTACAAGACGTACTTCCATCCCTTGGTGAGGTGTTAGGGTAGGGAATGCAGTGGGGAATATCCAGGAAGGAAGGCTGCTAGGAGTAGAAGATGGGCGGTTTCTGTCTTCGGTAAAGTTACTGCTTAAGGGGTGGGGGGGTAGCTACGGTGTTGGGGTACTGGCACCGTAGGTGGGCATTGTTGTATTGTTGGCCCCTGGTGTCCTGATCTAAGTCTTGCTCCCATGATTGGGGAAGGGGAAGAACAAGGAAGGATCGGGATGGTTCCCACTGGACCTGCCTTCCCTAGAGAAGGGGGGGGTTGGCTGTCTGTAGCAGTGACGCCCTAGGGCCCCCTGCACCCTAGGGGTAAAGAGGGTGGCGGTGATCAGAGGGGCCCCTCCTCGTGGAAGGGGGAGGCAAAGGCCCACTTCTCGCCATGGGTAAAGCGGGAAGGAAAGGGACTGTCCCGCCAGGGGAAGTGGGGAGCTAAGTCAGAGGGGTGGGTCCGGGAAGGAGGAGGCCAAAGTATTTGGCCTCTCCTTAAGGATCCCGGGCTATGCCCACCAGAGAGAGGGTTTCAGGGGGAAACAAGACACCCCCCTCAAAGGGCACGTCAAGAACTGCCTGCTGTGCATTAGGGGGTGCTCTAGCCTCCCTAAGCCATGCTACCCTGTGGAGGGTAACCGCCGAGGCCATGGTGCGAGCAGCGGTATCCACCGCATTGCGTGCCGAAAGAAGGAGATCTTGCGAGATTACATTGCCTTCCTCCAGGAAGGCATCATACTCTTCCCTGGCCTCAGGTGGAAGCATATTTCTAAATTTCCCGAGTGACTCCCAGACATCCAGCAAGCATCTGCTGATTATAGCCTGGTTGTTTGCCACTCGTAATTGGAAGACTGATGAAGAATAAATCTTATGGCCTAGCAGATCCAGCTCCCTAGTTTCCCTGGAGGGGGGAAGGGGATCCCTGAGGGGTTCCCCGGCCCCCATTGCCATCTGGACCACGTCCCTCGGGGGAGCTGGGTGGCCAGCGAGGGAGGGGTAGCCCGACTCAGAAACCTGATACTTCATGCTTGCTGTATCCAAAACCGGGGAGACGGAACTTGGGCTCTGTCACCGGGAGCGTGCGAGGTCCCATAAGCTCAGGTGGGGCAGGACTGCTAAGGGTGCTGTCGAGGCGAAGGCCAGCCCGAATAGGGTATCGGGGGGGGAAGACTCAAGGGCTCCACCTCCATACCTAAATGGGCCGTAGCCCAGCACAATAGGTCAAAATGCGCCAAAAGGTTTCCTGTAAAAGACTCCAGTGCCGGGGACAGTGTGGCACCAGGAGCTCGCCGCGGAGAGGAGGGAGTTCCCTAGGGGGGCCATTCTTGTGGCTGAAACCGGAAAGGTGATGGGTCCAATGTGCAGTGCTGGGGCCGTTTGGAGCCCCTAGAAGGTCCCTCTTGTGGGCTGGAGATGGGGGAAGGGGATCGAGACTCCCGACCTGGTGCCGGCGGTGGAGTGGTGTCGGCACCCGCTAGAGTGGAAGATGAGTGACTGGAAGGTGAGAACGAGCATCCCGGGTGAACCCAGTCCTTGGAGATGAAGGCCGGTTTGCTGCTTCTTGTTGGAGGTGGGGCAGGGGGAGTTGGGAGTAGCAGCAGGGCTTGTGCTGCCTCCACCGCTTCCGGGGTGGACGGGATGAGAAGCGACTCTACTTGAGTCGCGGGCAAGCCCTCACTGGGGGAGGGACAACTGCCTAAGTGGGAAGGGTCCCACTCCTGCAGCACTGGGCTCTGCGGTGCCGAGGGTGGAGTCAGCTGGTGCCAGGGCGAGCTCGGTGCTGGCAAGACCAGGCTGTACTGTGCCGTTGGTGCCGGAGATGACACGGTGCGGTGCCGAGGTGAGCCTGGCACCATCAGTGCCGGGCTAACTGAGGGCAACCTCGATCAGTGCAGAGGTGCCGAGGCACCGGGTAGGCGCTGCAGTGCTGGAGTTGGCACTGAGGTGGTGCAGCAGTGGCAGCCACCGGTGGCACGGTGCCGCATAGTCTCCGGCACCAAGCTGGGTCTCGGTGCTAGGCGTGAACCCGAAGCCTCGGGTGAAGGGTGCCAAGCCTCCTCTGAGGCTAGGGCATGGTGTTGCTGTTCCCTCTCCTTGATCATTCTTGGTTTGAAGGCGAGACAAGGCCTTGCCGCACTCGGTGCAGGGTTTGAACCCTGGCATCATCGACGCGAAGTTCCGGTCCGGTGTTGGGGACTCTCGTGGTGGAGTGAAATCCACAAAGAGATATACCCAGCCGGACAGTGAATCGAAGAGAAAGAGACAGGCTGCTTGCGATTTGCAAGGAGCGGATGTTCCAATTCTGCACTTGGGACAGAAAAACCCCATGTACTGCTACAGGCTGGGGAGTGACCAATCCGGTACTCCAGCACAGAGACACCTATTACTGAATGCATCCGAGCAGCGCTCAAAGAAGAAATAGCTGTGCCTGCTATAGGTTGGGGGAATCTCCAAGCAGGGAAATGAAGGTGGCTGGTGGAGCTTCACAAAAGGAGTGAAGAAGTCAGAGGGTCTGCCTGTATGCTTATACATGTGCAGTATACTGGTATGGGCATTGTCAAGGAGGGAACCTCAAGAGAAGTGCAGATATTCCTCTAATCAGATTTGACTGCATGCTCATACACCCCAAATGTTCCAATATTCAAATAAAGTCCTGCACAGTAATTAGTTGCCTATCTAATCACTGGTGCTCCAGCCTGCTAGCTTCCAGTCACATCTTTGGGTCATCATCTAGCTCTTGATGGTTGCAAGTAGGTTGGCATTTTTACAATTTTCAACACAGAAAATATTACATAAAATAAGTTAGAATATCATGAAGAAAGTAATATTAGCCAAAATCTCCATATTGCGCAACAAAGGCTGCTTAGAATAGAGTTGGGAATCAGCTGAACTGTGTTCTGCTCTCAAACAACAGGGGAAGCAGAAGAACTGAGGTGATACTGGGCATCTTTGGATGCATTCGTACATTTATTAGTTCACAAGTTTGTTCAAAATACTGGATGAGAACCCGTACAGATTGTCACATCAAACACATACAATAGCTACATTCATGGCAGCTGGGTTTTAGGACCACTACTCTGGAGGCAGTCTCCGAAAGGAGGAGTACTAAGGGTATGTCTACAGAGCAAGTAAAAATGGGCAGCTGTCCTGTGCCACCTAACACAGACTCATGGGACTTGGGCTAAGTGGCTGTATAAATGAGGTACATATGTTTGGGGTCAGAGGGAGCCCAAGCTCTAGGACCCTGCAAGGTGGGAAGGTCTCAGAGCTCAGGCTCCAGACCAAGCCCTAACATCTGTATGGCAATTAAACAGTCTCATAGCCCAAGTCTCATGGACTTAAGTTAGCTGGTGCAGGCCAGCCATTGGTTCTTAACTGCAGTGTAGACATAGCCTTAGTTTTTGTCAGAGTAGCAGCAGCAGCAGGACAGCCATATATTAAAGTCACTGAGAGAAAAAATTTTTGAAAGCACCTAAATTCCATTTTCAAAAGTGATTTGGCACTTTGGAGTCCAACTCTCAGACTGTCAGTGAAACAGACTCTTACGTATCCAGTTCCTTTTGAAAATGTTACCTTATATGTTTAAAAGGATTATACAAATGGGCTCCAAGTAAAGCTTTCATGGAAAGGAGGAGGGCTTTCACTATGGATGAAGACATGGAAGATACTGCAACAGGCAGAAGAGGCTGGAAGTCTTAGTGGGCACGACGTAGAGCAGTGGTCTCAAACTCATGGGCCGCAGGCCACATGTGGCCCCCTAAGTTATTTAGAATTATAGAATTATAGGGTTGGAAGGGACCCCATGAGGTCATCTAGTCCAACACCCTGCCAAAAAAGCAGGACCACTCCCACTAGATAATCTCAGCCAGGGTTTTGTCCAGCTGGGCCTTAAACACCTCCAAAGATGGAGATTCCACCACCTCCCTCGGTAGCTTATTCCAATGCTTCACCACTCGCCTAGTAAGAAAGTTTTTCCTAATATCCAGCCTGGACCTCCCCAGCTGTAACTTGAAACTATTGCTCCTCGTTCTGTCCTCTGTTACTACTGAGAACAGTCGAGCTCCATTCTCCTTGGAGCAACCCTTCAAGTAGTTGAAGGTTGCTATCAAATCCACCCTCAGTCTTCTCTTTTGCAGGCTAAATAAGCCACGTTCCTTCAGTCTTTCTTCATAGGGATTGTGCTACAGCCCTTTGATCATTTTTGTTGCCCTCCACTGGACTCTCTCTAATTTGTCCATGTCCTTTTTGTAGCGGGGAGCCCAAAACTGGACGCAGTATTCCAGACGTGGCCTCACCAGTGCAGAATAGAGAGGAATGATCACATCCCTCAGTCTGCTGGCAGCACTTCTTTTGATGCAGCCCAGTATGCCATTGGCATTTTTGGCAGCAAGAGCACGCTGCTGACTCATATCCAGCTTCCCATCTACCATGACTCCCAGGTCCTTTTCTCTAGTGCTGCTACTTAGCTGATCACTCCCCAGCCTGTAGCAGTACATGGGGTTTTTCCGTCCCAAGTGCAGGATTTTGTACTTGTCCTTGCTGAACCTCATGAGATTTCTATTGGCCCACTGCTCCAATTTGTCTAGGTCTCCCTGAATCCTGTCCCTGCCCTCCAGGGTGTCTATCGTTCCCCCCAGCTTGGTGTCATTCACAAACTTGCTAAGTGTGCAATCTATCCCATCATCCAGATCATTAATGAAAATGTTGAACAGAACCGGCCCCAGGACCGACCCCTGGGGCACACCACTTGTTATTGGTTGCCAACTTGACATGGAGCCATTGATTCCTACACGCTGAAACCGTTGATCTAGCCAGTTTTCTATCCACCTTACAGTCCATGCATCCAACTCATACTTCCTCAATGTGCCAATGAGAATGCTGTGGGAAACTGTGGCCCTCAAAGGCACTTAGAAATTCTCAAATAATTGAAAATTCGAAGTACCTTTATTTACTTACTCTTTGTTTTCCTGATGATACCTCCATCTTGAAAGGAAGTAATACAGAAGTAATTCTTACTTACTTACTCTTGGCATATATATATTACTCTTCATTTTTTCTTTTTGACTATACTTCGTATCATTGTATGAAAAGGTTTTAGTGGTGCAGCCCTTGGGCTAACGTACTTGTCCTCATGTGGCCCTCATGGTGATTTGAGTTTGAGACCCCTGATCCAGAGTAAGGAAACCAAACCCTTCTTATCTATCACAGCCATTCAAGGCCACTCTTCCAACATGACTTCTTCACCTTCAGTTCCAAATTTCTCTCTTACTGCCTCCATGGACAAGTGACCCAAATTGCTGTTTCTAACCCTCAACTTTCAAAGCTTCCTTCACATTTGTGTAAGTGGAAAAGCACTAACATATTTATTCCTAGAGGCATATTGTTCTTTCTGGAATCTCATTCTCATTCATATTTCACTATAGGTAAGGCTGTTTCACTAAAAAGCCAAATGCTTTTGTCTGTCTGGAATCAAATCTTTGACCTCTTCCCCTCCCCAACCTTTCATATCACCACAAATATAAAGCATCTTTGGAATGAAATGCTAAAACAGTTTAATAAAAAGATCAGCATTGCACAACAGTTTGAGACATGCAATGCGGAAGACCTTGCCCAAATGAGAGCACAAAGGGAATAATTTAGTACTTTTTAAAACAAACACAGAGCAAGAAATGTACATAGCATTCAGAGCCAAAAAAGAAAGTAAACATTTTGGACTGGTATCCAAAAGGCAACATTAAATCAGGCTCCAAAATACAAAATATTGACAGCACATTTCATGGAATAGGTGGAAGTCATTTCAGGCAGATCCAAAGACCTTCATAAGCTTATAAAAGACCTCGGAATGCAGATGAAGGTTGGGAACTATTTGCATTTTAAGACTGTTATTAGCTAGACTTACCAAGACAGCCATGTTTTTCATTTACCTCATATCAATCCCTGGCTGAGATTTCAGAACTGGACTATATGCTTCAAAGTCCATAGACTGATTAGTAACTACCCAATTCTACTCTGAAGAACAGCTTTTTTAGCTCCCGTACTTGTACTAAGGTCTTTAGGCCTAGGTCACTGCTATTTTACAGACTAGTCACCAAACATTGTTCAGCTGGGGACAAAGCCACTATTTCACTTCTCCATAAGCTCCCCAGTGAACTATGGGGAAATCTATATACTCTAAGCAGCAAATACATTGAAATTTCTCTGGCACTATAGCAGACTAGTAACTTTGCAGTGGCTTTTCAGTCTGGAGAAGGCATCTTCCTCAGAATGAACACTAAGCACATCAAGCAAGGATCTTGGTGGATAAGGTCTAGACCCATGCCCTAATGTGAGAGGCCAAGTCCTTAGTCTGACCCCGGCAGCACATAGGAGCTGAAAAGCATATATACACAATTAAGTGGAGGCTCTCCAGCAGTGTGAGACTCCATGAGAGGTATAGAGTTGGCATATAGCTTTGTGCTCTTCATTTCACAACAGTTCCCAGTTTGGAGGTTGTTGCCTGGACCATCCCTGCACTCCAGAAATCTTTGGGATCTGGAAAAGCCTTAGGAGGCTGTGCCATTCATCTGCAGCATAGTGTAGTTTTGAGGTTGCTCTAAATGCAAGCAGGGTCTGAGTTGGTTGCCAGTTTGTGTGAATGATCACAGAGGTGGTTTGGGCACAGCAGCTGCATAGGCTACAGTGCTGGTGCATCTGAGGATACAGTCTGAGGTTTATTATCTACTTTTATTGGGACCTGAATTTGGGGCTCTTAAGGGTGTTTGGTTTTGATGAATTGAGAATAAAAATTAAGTTCTTTACCTTTAAAAAAACCCAACATTTTGTAGTGACTTCAACTTCTAACCCTCCCCTCTTAATTTAGATGGAATAGATATACCCAAAGATGTTAGCATAACACAGTCACTGTCCAACATGAAACAGTATTAACAAGATTCGGTGTTCAGAGGCCTCAACCTCCTCAACACCATGGCAAACACACTATTAAAAATCCCATAAAGGTTTTTGTTAAAGAAAAAAATGATACATCTAAAACATTTGAAATATAAATGATTTTCTTGTTTTCTTTTCCTTTCCCCTTCTCTTTTCTTGTTTCCTTTCCTTTCCCCATTCTTGTTTCCTTCTCCTCTATCAGTATAGAATTTTTCAAAGGACCCCCCCTCCCATTTGTCAATCTCTTAGATGTTATCAAAGACAGTCTTAACTTTCCTATCAACTGAGATTGGCTGGGGGGGGTGTTATTCAATCCAATCCTATTACATTACAGGTGGCGGTTGAGATTTAGAGAGAGCCAGCAGAGGTGCCAGTGTCAGATGGGTCCTGCTCTCTGGCCTGGTCAGGACATCTCTCAAGATCAGGATAACAAAAGTGTATGGACCCAGGAATTGGTCACATTGGCTTCCATAGCTAATATTTTCCTCAACCTCTTTTTAAGGACCCCAAAAAGCTGGAGGGGTGGAGGGTGCAAGGGATGGGCTGAATTGTTCACCTTGTTCTTTTCTCCCCAAATTAGTCCTATTTTTGAACACACCACTTTTGGATCTTTGATTTCTGGTTCCACACATTTCTTGTTTGCCAAGTATGATCTTAATGCACACATTGAGTTATATTAACATTTTTGTTTGACTTAATTCAGTCTGCCTCATTCCATACCTTTTTTCCTATTAGCATTTGTTATTGTAGGTTAGTGTGTCAACTTTTTATGGCTGACCTAAAAATTAGGGTAAATTTAGAGGCTCTATTATCCACCCAAGAAGGTGTAGGTGAATGTGAGTGTTAACAGCAAAATTTGAGGAAATATTTATTTACTATTCTAGGCTCTTTCAGATCTGAGTATGTGGTTTTTATATGTGAGAACACAGTAGTATTTTTTAAAGGGGATGAGATTAGCTGAAGTTTTCTTGAAATCTGTGGTGGAAAGACCACTCTCAATGGGCTTTGGATCAGGCCAGATCAGCATCAGTGTGGGATATCACCTTCAAGAACACTTTGGGCTAGATTTTCAGGAGAGTAAATAAGTATGGCTTTACTGAAATAGCTACATCTATCTTCTCAAATACCAGCACATTATAGTTCAGTATTAATGGGGTTCTTTTGGGAACAGTCCCTAGTTTTAAACAAAAGTTCCTCCCACATACCCTCCTTGTTTGTTTATTTATTTTTGGGAAAGAGAATGAAAAACAGAGACCTCACCCATATTAAAAGACATCTTGAACAGAGGATTAAATTTTTCATTTGCTACTGCTTTTATTTAGTGGCTACAGTACATGCAGCTACAATATACTGATGAAAAGCATGTCACGTCACTCGAAATGAAGTAAAGTGATGTGTGTCACATCTAGATTGCACTTGTTGAAAGCCTCAATGTATTATAAAAATCTCTATATTCCAGGAAATATAGTGTTTTTTTCCCCCTCTTTTACTGGTCTACAAAAAGGGCACAGGTGTCTTGATCCTTCTCCATTTCCAGCTTCCTGTCTCAGACTAGGATGTGTGCAGCTGGCCAAGGGAGGACAGTAAATTACTGTTATATTGTATTTGTCTCTTTTCAGCCTCAGGCTACTGTGTTTTGGTTCCCAACAAATATCTGGTGAAGATTAAAAATTAGCACGAACTAAATGAGACATAGAAGGAGATTTTCTTACAGTCACTTTACCCTAAGGTTGTTTCTCAAAAATATTTGCATTTGAAAACCCTTACTAAATCGAATTCAGGCCAGATGAACATATGGTACTTGGATTTCTTCTAGATGAGGTCATTTTAAACTGAGTTCTCTCAGAGAAGATTGCTCTCCCCCCAGACGTGTACATACTGTCCTCAAAATTTGGTCATGACACACTGGATAAAATTATCATCACTCTCCCAGCTCTAAGCATATTCTCAGTTCTTTTCTCTAAAGTCAATTATGGGAAGATATTAATATCATCTTGGAATAGTTAACAGATTTTTATCTGGATTCCGGCCAAAACAATGTTTTGCAACTGCTTTATACAATGTTCTGGATACATTTCACCTCCTTCACTGCAGACATTCTTAGAATACATTTTAAAAGTTCCCTTTAAAAGGGAATAAAATTGCTTCTCAAGGACATTTAGTTGCAGTTACAACTCAAGCAGTTTTTCTTTTTTAAAATAAGAATTAAGGTACTACTGGCAAAACATGCTGGATTCACAGTTAAAGATTGAACTATATTTTCTTTAGAGAAAGAACAGATACAGCAGGACAGACTGGATCAGCATAAAGGTTCCTCACCATGTCTCACAATTTAATTCAACTCTGACCTAGACAAATACAGTCTATTACCAAAAACAACAAGGTAGTACAGTCTCCATTCCCATTCCTTTGTTGAGCTCTGCTGAAATGACCACTGAAAATGCAAATTGATATGAATTGCCTTGGTGTTTTTTCTCGTACAGACAAAGGAATTGAACTGACATTCAGGGGCATTGCTGGCACCTGGCACATGGGGCCCGTGCCCTGAATGCCGGTGCCAGTGCCCTGGGTCCTGGTGGGGCCCCGCCTCTCCTGGTCTCTGGCCAGATCGGGCTGGAGATCTGGGGCCCAGCTGCCTAAAACAACGACTACCGCTCCCGGCCCCATCCCCAGCTGGGGATCCGGGGCCCAGCCACTCGCGGCAGCGGCGGCCGCTTCCAGCCCCTTCAAAGGCCAGGCGACCCTGCGGCCGCGGCTGCTGCTCCCTGCCCTGTCCCCAGCTCGGGGCGGGGCCTGCAGGCAGGGGGTAGGGCCTGGGCCCATGCCCCGGGTCATTTCCCAGGGCAGCGACGCCCCTGCTGACATTACCAATTTATTTGATGTAGGCTTTTGAATAGCCATTAGAAATGGTAACACCTTCACTCATTTACCCACCTGGATTTGAATTAGAAGTCTAAAAATTAGGCCAAGTTCCAAAGGGGCAGCCGTGTTAGTCTAGTAAGGCAAAAAAACCAAGAAGTCTTGTGGTACTTAAAGACTAACAGATTTGTTTATTGCATGAGCTTTTGTGGGAGAAAATCCCACTTCGTCAGAAAGCTCGTGATAAATAAATCTAGTAGTCTAAAAATCAGAGGGCTCTCACGCCTTCATAACCAATCCTCAAGTCCATCCACTTTCCCTACTAACTTTCCTCTGTTCCCCACTGTTTACTTTTTTACCTTTCTGTGAAAGTAGAAATCTTCATATGCCTTTCATGCTTATTTGTCTAAAATCACCCATGATGTGATCAGTGCTCTACTAAAAACATTGGAAAGAGTCCCTACCTCGAGAAGTTTGCAATATGAACTGAACATAAAGAGAAGAGAGGGAATAGACTAGGATGTGGTATTTTAAATCATTTTCTTTTTGGCGTAATTATCTGTTTTTGAGAATACTATATAAGACACCACACTCTACAGTGTATTATTTCTCTATCTAACTCCAGGTTTA
The DNA here is from genome assembly GCA_007922195.1 of Podocnemis expansa. Taxonomy (NCBI): domain Eukaryota; kingdom Metazoa; phylum Chordata; order Testudines; family Podocnemididae; genus Podocnemis; species Podocnemis expansa. Next base: position 55,097,328 of record ML681966.1, on the reverse strand, counting down.
ATACTGATTAGATAGAAACTGTCACTTAATTAGCTACTAAAACCCTGTAAATTAATCTATTAAACAAATTCAACATAGTCTGTCTGGCAGAATTTGCCATTTTTAAAAATGTCTATACCAATATTCTGTAGAAGATGTGGGGGAAATATGTCAGCTGTTTAAACAATGTGAAAGATTAGCTACCACATGGAACCCATATGTAAACTATTAATGAAATCAGTGGTTCCTGCCACAAATAATTGTTCAGCATTTAATAATTTGGGAATTTAAATGGCTGGATTGACTGTTCATTATTCATTTCTGGTTGGTTCTGTGCCCACACTTCACTATCCACTCTGCACACAAAACACAGATTTTAATTACGTAACCACAGAAGAAAATTTAAAATTAAAAAAAATGCAAAACCCAAAAATTTAATCAACATCATCCAAAAGAAAAGAGATACCAAATAAATAGAGATATTACTAACTCATTATTTTTAAATAGATTCTTTTCCCATGTCACAGAAGGAATCATAAAAATCCGCATGTATTTTCAGTACAAACATATTCACAATGATAAGAGACTATACTTGACTTGGTAATATTTTCTTTGTGCTTGGCTGGTACCAAAAATATTTTCTGCTGTGGTCAGCAAAATTGCTAAGGTTGGCTTTGGTGACCTCTGTGGACCTTTCAGATGATTTTCTTGTGGAAAAGGGCAGTACAAACAGGGAAATTGCAAGGAAAAATCTGCCCCTAAACGGGGTTTTTCACACTAAAAGTCTTCAAATAAACCTAAACTTGACCAGCTCACTGAGCCCAGAGAGACGAGATTTATAGCCACTTAGACACCACAGTGATGGGCATGATACAGGAACCTGAACAGTGGTCTGATAACTGGTTTCAATGTAACATCAATAATAACATGGAAGTACTAGATGGAGGACTACTACCCACAAAGCCATAACTTCAGAGTTGTTCTATTTGTGGTTTCCATGATTGTTGATACTTAAGCAAGGGTTTATTAAGGTCCTCGAAAGAAAGCGAAACTGTCCAACCTCCAGTGAAAATAAACTTGTTTTTTATTTTTTTAAAAAGGGAGAATCTGCCAATAAGCTAAATTTGAACAGGAAAAAAGATGATATGGTTTTGATAAAATAACAAGTAAGGAGTAATGGTGGCCAATCAGTTATTAATATTCTTTTAATATATTTTTATGTCACTAATAGATATGTTTTAGTTTCACATTTGTGAGTATTTGTAGCAAATTTAAGAATTGATCCATGCAGTTTGTAATTTTTTTTTTAAACTATAGTCTCATCAATACCAACAAAGTAATCCAAATAACTAAAAGGAAACTTTATATTCCTTATGATCAGACTTCTTCCTGGTCAAGCAGTGAAATCATCTGAATCTGCAGCCTCATAGGCATAAGAGAGCAAAAATGATCTCATAGAAGAGCAACAGATAGAGACAGGTGACCCATCATCCTGACTGTAGCCAGGCAATCACATGTCCTGTGACCCAGTGAACTCCACCTGAGTCCCTAGGTAGTGACTTCCTTCTGCAGTCAAGGGGCTGGAAGATCAGTACTCCTCTCCCTCTGGCTCCAGCAGAGACCCCAGCACCTATGGACCTAGGCAGAGCACATTGCCATGCTACCTGTAACAGCCAGTGGAGAGGAGCACTGATCTCCTATCCCCTTTGGCTGCAGTAAGAAGCCTGCACCAGTTCTTTAGCCCTACAGAAACGCTCTCTGCCTGGGTCTATAGGCAGCGACTTTCTTCTGAAGCCAGCAGGAGGGGAACCATGAGCCACTTTGAAAGCCTACGTGGGCAACTTTTGGCCCTGGGCTATAGGTTGGAAACCACTGGTCTCTGACCTGGCCTACACTGACAGGCAAGTTTGGTGGCAGTTGCTGGGCATTATGCAAGTGGTGTTCTAAAGCTGGAAAGGTCCTTCCAAAAAGGATCAATAAATAGACAACACTGAAGAGGTTTATTTACAGTACCAGTACTGGGAACACTGAACAAAACAGTATCAACTTCAAAATGGAAGTAGCACGGCAACTGCTTGTTTAGTGGTTTAAACTAGTTTTCTAATAGTTCTTTGCTTCCTTTGAGAAAAGCCACTCTATATATCAGGGGTCTCAAACTCAAATCACCACGAGGGCTGCATGAGGACTAGCACGTTAGCCTAAGGGCCACACCACTGAAACCTTTTCATACACTGATATTGCAAATATCAGTAATGATAGTGTCATTGCAGGCCACAGGAAACAGCTTTAGGGGCCACTGGAGGCCCATGGGCTGCGTGTTTGAGACCCCTGCTTTACATGGTAAAAGATTCAGGGTGGTGACGGGTATAGTCTCGACAGGTGGGGGAATACTAACTTCCAGAGAAGGGTGGGGGGGGGTGTGTGGATGGGTACGTGACAAGAGATGTGGATTCAGGGGAGAATATGTAACAAAAGACAGCCTGCATACTGCCTATTTGGTCAGCCTCTGTATTTATGAGGCCTAGTGTGCTGACATGGATATTTTATCCTAACAATGTACTGTAGCTTGTGTAATTTATGTTGACTTCCTAAATTTTCTTCTGTATGCTTTCCCCACTATGCTGTGCTGATAGAAAAGTCATTCCTGTCAATGTAGTGATCCAGTGCTTATTAAATTGACATCTGGATTGATTGACCAGGTCTTCACTTCTTCTCAAATTGATCCAGATAAATTGATCTGACAGTGGCAATTTTGCTGCTGTTGGTGAGGACACACCCTAAATCCTAAACATTATTTGGATCAAGCAGTTTCTCTTGCTTCACTAGATGTTGTAGGCATATCATAATCCTTAATACATACATTTTCCTTTTAGTCCTGGAACAATCTCCTCAGTTCAAATCTTTGTGTTCCCACCATTTTCTTGTTGCCTTCAGGGTTGGAGGTGGGGGGGGGGGGGAGAAAGGTAAAAGCATGATGCCACTGTCCCTTATTTTATAGCTTCAGTCCACAAGCTTAGAAAACACTTGTCCAGACATGTCCTGTTAGGTTTTGCTGAGTTCCACAGTTGAGGAGTCCGCCTGCTGTGGTCTTATGCAACTGAGTCAGAGAGTTGAGCCATCCCAATATCACAGAATCATTAAATCTATTGTTTATAATGCTTCTGCTTGATTAATGACCATTTAATTTCCAATTGTTTGTGGATCTCCTCCTTTGTTGTTACAGAAGAACTAACAGTGGGTGACTCCTAAGCTTGTAGTATACTTCAACAACTATAACTTTATACACACTAACTATATACATACTGTATTTTGACAATATAAGTTTCAGCAGATCATGACCTCTTATGTGATATCTTACAGGGCATACTTTGTATGAAATACCACAACCATATGTGAATGATGAATACAGAGTGCTATTTTAAGGTACACGGTCACAGATCCACAAAAACATGTCTTTTTATATAGCCCTGCTTTGCTCTAGCTAGTTTCCATTAATGTGCAGGTTCATCACTCAGTTAATCCAGCATTAATCCAGTAGAAAAGTGCTCTAGCTTTTAGATGACCTCTTCAGTTCCCTTCCAACCCTATGATTCTGTGATTATGATGGGTTTCCCATATCAAAAGAAGAGTATCAACAAAAATTATTAAAATATGATTAGTATGAAGTTTGGCACTTCAGCAGACTTCATCAGAAGGCTTCAGAGTGCTTTATGGAGTTCAGTTGAATTAGGACTTACAGCACTTTGGAAGGAAGATAAATATTTACAGTCAGTTAAAACATGGATAAATTGATGCACATAGAGGTTAAGCTCAGTCTCTTCAAATGGAAAGCAGTATAAATACTACTGCTGTAACTGTTGTTCCAGGCTGAAATTTTCAGTAAAGGGCATCTAAATGCAGGCCCCAAAATACACATTCTAGCTGCTAAATAATCATGACCAGATTTTCCAAATTGCTGAGCATCCACAGGTCCAGATGATTTAATTGAGAATTGTTATGCTCTCAGTATGACAGATATGGAAATTTCATGCATGTTCTTGGAAAACCTTATTGAATTAAGTTTAAGTGTCCTTAATCCATTGTATGAAATGCAAAATTCATATATTATTAGGAGCAAAAGTATAATCTCTCCAAGGGGAAGATATGATGGAAGGTCAAAGCACTATATTGAAAATGTGCCAGACAAGAATGGACTTCCAGGACAATAAATGTGAAATGGATATCTAGGAGGGGAAAAAATTAGGGAGAGATTAATATAAATTCCCTCACCTTTGGTTATGCAAAACCCCAGACTTTGAAGCTATGTCCTGATCATTGGGTAGTTGTCTGCTCATTATCCATCCCCATAGAGAAGATCAATAGTGTGAGCTGTGTACGGTAACAGTTGAACTGCCCAGACTGTTCCGTTTCTGAATCTGAAAACGTGTTGCCCAATTGTGTTTTGAAGAACTGATATCTACTAGAGCCCAACACTGAGGTGGGGGTGGTTCTGATAAGCTTTTTAGCGTGAGTGTAGATTCCTTTATTGTTTTCAGTATGTTTTCTCTCTAACGCTTTTACCTGAAGAATAAACATGCTTGCTTTGAAAACTCTTCATAGTAACTTGTAACTGCAGGCAACACACAGGACATAGCCTCAGAAGGGAGAGAAAAGCTCAGACACTGGCCTTCAGACAATGTCTTGTTTGTGATATCACAGTGTAAATCAGGGAGCTGTGTAGCTTTAACACTTGCTGGGAGAGAAAGATCTCTTCTCAAGAGAGATGATGGCTGAGGAGACAGGATCCTAGAGGAAGTGCCCTTGCTGGATCACTGAAAGGGAGCATAGTTTGTCCTGAAACTGTGATACTCAGCACCTTCAAGTACCAGGCTGCCTTTATTTAGGAGCATGTATGTGGATTTTGGAGACCAATTTTAAAATGTCTGCCCTGGAATATTAAACATATTTATACAGGAAAATTAATCCTCTCTGCTTTTCATTGGAGCTGTGAGTGCTCCCCACCCCTGAAATTAGGCATTTTCATTTAATGAAAGATCAGGCAACCAGTTTTGAAAATTCTGGCTTAAATTATTTGCTATTCAATAGCTGAGCCTGGAATAGAATCCCTGGGTATATTTACTCTGTATTAAAATGTCATTGGCTGGCCTGTGTCAGCTGACTTGGGCTCAAAGGGCTGTAAAATTGCCTTGTAGAAGTTCAGGCTAGGCCTGGAGCTTGGGCACCCAGAACCTCCCCACTCATGAAGTCCTGTTCCTGGGCTCCAGCAAAGATCTGAACATCTACACTGGAATCTTATAGCCTAAGACAGCTTTAAACCTGAGTCAGCTGATACAGGCCAACCATGGATGTTTCATTGCAATGTAGACAAAGCACAAGACAGCTGACTCCCAGTCCTTTGTTTTAACTTGTCCATCTTTCTTCTTTCACAGACAGCATGCCAAGATTTTGTACAGAACTGAATAAAAGCAGAAGCACATTCAAATGGGAACAGGTGTTGGGAATAGATTTTTTTTTTTAATGATTAAAACAAGAGAACATTTATGATTCTCTTAACTGAACCAACTGTTTATACATGGTAAGAAGACTGCTTAGATACAAGGAACAATCCAGTTTAGCTAGAGAGACTAAAATAAATACCTGCCAGTGAGGCTTTTCCAGCTATTCTGTATGAACAGCTTTGAGAAAAGGATCTAATTGGCATTTCATAGCTGTGCAACAAAATTGTCCCCAAGCCGGTATTTGATTGCCACATTCTCTTAAATATGGTAGAACACATGGAAATATCAATGAGGAAAACATGGGTTGACAAAAGTAACAGCAGCATTGTACTGATGGAAAAACAAGAACTTTCATTAAAAAGTCAAGCTTATCATTTAACATCTGAGCTTTTTAATGATCTACTTTTAAGCAGGATACTCCATACTCTCATCCTGATATCCCCAGATATGACTTATGATCAATCATCTCAAAAAAACAACTCCATTAACCTGCTTAAAAGACACTAGTCTGCAAAACTGGGAACATTCAGAAATATTGCAGCAGCTATATTTCTGCATCTTTGTGCAAAACTCAAATATTTCTTTTGGGTTTTCATCTTATATCTTGTGTAGGCTTTGTATTTCATACTTTAAAAAGAAACCTTTTATGGGACTCTATATGGTTGCGCCTGTGCACAGAACTATAATAAACCCCAGAGGCAACTTGCTCAAACTTAGGTGCCGACAATTATTTTATATTTAGGTATCTTATAAAGTAGTAACCTGAATCCCAGAAGTGTTGAGTACCAGCAGCAGAGGTGGCTTTTGGGGTAAGTGAAGCAGGTGGTGGCCTAGGGCCCCTGAGCTGTAAGGGGGCCCTGTAGCAGCCACCTGCTTCACTTAGCCCTGAGCCGGCTGGGCGGTGGGGAAGCGGAGGGTGGCAGACAACCAGGTCCAAAAGCTTTGCCGCCTGCCTGCCAGACTGGCCTCTCTCCAGCGGTGATGGAGCAGCACTCCCTGCCTGCTCCCAGCTGGCCGTGCATCCCCAGGGGGAGGGAGGAGAGGAGCTGGTGCGGCGCTGCGGCTTGCCAGGAGTGGGGCCCCATGGAGCAGTGCACTCTGAAGAGTTCAGGCCACTTTGCCCCTGGCCACCCCAGGACCTGGAAGTGGCTGGAAGTTCTTCAGAGCGGGCTGCTCCAGGGGGCCCCACTCCCAGCAAGCCGCAGCGCTATGCCAGCCGTTCTCCCCCCTCCCCCTGGGGACGTGTGGCTGGCTGAGAGTAGGCAGGGAGTGCTGCTCCGTCACCACTGGAGAGAGGCCAATCTGGCAGGTGAGCAGCAAAGCTTTTGGACCTGGCCGTCCGCAGTCCCCCATTCCACCCCACCATGGGAGTTGGGACTGGGGGGGGCGGCTAGGGCCAATTCCCTAAGGCCACCTCTGACCAGCGGCTGCAATCTGAAGTCACGGGCACAGCTCAGTAGGTGTGACCACATACATTAAAGAGCTTAAAATACAAATGTAGTTGCCTAAATTTAGGCTCCCATTTTCAAATTTTGGCATAGCCCAATAGTGTTTTATATCCAAAGGGCTCTCCAAAATTAAGTTTGACCAGCAGATAAAACGTTTGTGCCATAAATTTGCTGCTTGCTTTAGGCAGTTCTTTCAAAGGAGGTTACAGAAATATTAGCGCACCTTTAAAGTTGCAGTTTCCACCACAGAAGTTGTAAGAAGAGTTATAATTTAGCCACAAAAATTTGTTGCTGACAAAATACTCTGGCTCATAATGTTAAAGAAATGGAAAAAAAATCTATTAGTCTTGGTTCAGAAAGACAGTGAAGCATATAACTTGGAATGTGTGAGTAGTTCCATTGGGCCTGAAGTTGCGCATATGCCATAGCACCTTTCTGAATTAGTGCCTAGACACATATTATTTATCTGTCAACAATCTCAGCTGGTATAACGCACAAAAAAGTAGGAATATATGAAAAATTTTAGTAAGAGAGGGCCAGATTTTTTCTCAAATGTGTTCAGAACCTACGAGATGGGGAACAGTTTTCAGAAGGTCAGGTGCCTAAATGGATACTGATTTCTTTGAAATTTAACACAAAAATTAAGCAAGTACGAAAATGTCACAGTCTGGTGACTATCATGCAACATCAGCAAACAGAGTTGTAATGGCAGAAAACTTTAGATACACAATGATGGATCAGGCTCTGGAGCTACAGATGTAAGAATTAGGTGTTTTGTGCTCCTATAATTCAAAAGTTTTGAATTTAAAACAAATGAATATTTACCCAACATGAAATATTTTGATTCCCTGGTATATGGTAAACAAACATTTAAAACAATCACAATGCAATACTTTGCTGAGCAGTTTTTTTTTGTAGTATTTTAATACACACCTTAAACTAGAACACTTACAGGATGTGTATCAGTTAAATAGGTCTTTTTTTTTCTTTTTAAATGCAAGCTGCTGCCTAGACACATTTACCTCATAAACCAGAACTGATGCTTGAGAGGCATTCCAATCTCTTGGGTAAATAGAAGGTGGTTTTCAAATGGTTAGAACACGTATTTACACTGCTGAACAAGACAGCTCTTTTACATCCATTTTGGTCTCTCTCAAGTAAATATGACACTTTAAAAAACACCTAAATACACATTTGCCCAAGAGTGAATTAAATTGTTGAAAAAACAACCAAACCAAAAAAACATACTAAAGAATTTAAATGGGAAAAAAACCTGCATTACAAAAAACAAAAAGCAGCAAATAATTGAAAGGCACAAAACCAGGCTCAGGTGACCACTAATAAATGTTGGTGCATTGACCACTATCAGGTGACCACTAATAAATGCTCAGAATGGCCTTGGCTCAAGTGCACTCAGTTCTCTCAAGGTCAAAATCTTATTGAAAATGCTGGTTAGATTCAAGAATTTATATAGATTTGCACTAGGACCTAAACTGGGTCTAATGGCCATATTGGAAAAATACTGTTAAAAGGCACATGTTAAGAACTACAACAAGAAAGCCATTTGCAGTATGCAACACTGCCATGTGGTATTGGTCCTACAAAATGCAGGAATCTATGCGAGAGATTCTTGAGCCCCTATCTACTGGCCCATTAACTATTTACATATAGAGAGACATGTAGCCCTCTTGTAATAGACACAGACTGCTACCTCCTCTTAGTATTTTTCTCTCCAAGCCACAAAGACTCTGCATTTCCCTCCATCATTCAGGGTCTCTCTTTCTATTCCATTTGCCTTTTGTTTTTTTTACCTTTCTCAGAAATGTTTTGGTTCTTCAAAACTATTCTTTCCTTCAGCTAAACCTTACCATTTCCCCTTAGGCTCCCATTTCCTCTCTAAACATTGTATAGTCCAATTGTTTTCAATTGGTTTGATTACCTGACAGTCACAAGTGTGCATCACTAAAACTAAGACAGATTTTTGCAAAATATCTTGAGATGTTTTTGATTGCTTTGACAGACTGCTGGAAGCTTCCCGGCAACTTTGAGTAGCTGAACTAATAACATAGTCCACTCCTGGTATTGTAATTCTCTTTTAAGAACAACAAACATCTCAACTCAATAAAACAACTCATAAAGCCTAGACTAAAAAGTGCCCAAAATGGCTGTCAAAATTTACTGGCTGTGAGATATAGCAAATTGTCAATAAGTTGAGTTGTTATAATTTTTATAATGGAACTACAAATAAAAGCCCACAAACATCCTTCCCCAATGACATCAATTGGGCGATAGCTTCTCTGTTTGAATCTGAGCTTTACGATTATGTTTTGGAAATTTTATGAGATTACTGAACTCAACATAGCTGATAAAAAGAAATGGCTAGAATGTCTCTGTAGTTTGCCACTTGTTTGAAAGTGTGATCAGTGTATCTTCAATACTAGAAAGAGATGGTGAGCCAAACTGAAATCCTTATCATTTTGAGAGAAGTCCCAGCATATTCAGGCTTTGTTTTCTGGCTAATGCTGAACAAAAACATCTTCAAAACCCTTGAGAAGTGTCATGAAATAGAATTGTCATTTTCGAGCCAACTCAACTCCTTACCAAGAGGGAAGTCTCAAGCAAAGGTAGTTGTCATTCCTACCACCTGTCTCTGTAAATTATGTCCATTGTCTCAGGTGTTATTTATAATTCACCCATTGTTTGAATCTGGCCCAGTATCTTGTGCTGCAGTTTCAGAATAAGGTATCATTTGACTTAGTTAAGCAGAGTTCAAAGAAATCACTGTCCAGCTGACTGGAGGTAACCACTCTCCTGCAGTTCTCATGTTGGCTAACAGAGCTGGCATAGGAGAGATTAAGATCGGTGGGTTACCAATGTCACTGTCCTTCTTCGAGATGACTTGCTCACATACATTCAGTTACAGTTGTAAACTTGCTGCAGTGTACGGTAGCTCGGAAAGTCTTTAGCCTTAGCTTGCCAGGTCAGGGAAGCAGCCAACACCCTCTCCCTGCTGCGACCACGGCTATATAGATGGCCATGACCCTGACCCTCCCAGTCCCTTCGTTTTGCCAACTCCAGTTAGTGGGGACAGTTGGAGGGATCTGAATGTATGTGAGCAGCCCATCTTGAAGAAGGACTGTTACATCAGTAACCACCGTTCTTCTTCAAGTGCTGCTCACATCATTCAGATACAGGTAACTGCTAGCCATACCCAAGGATGGTGGGAGGATTTACAGCTTACCCACACTGCGTATGGCTCTGCCCAACATGGCGTCCTTTCTAGCCTGTTGAATGATAGAGCAGTGTGTCGTGAAGGTACGTACTGACAACCATGTAGATGCCCTGCAGATCTCCTGGATTCGAACCTGGGCAAGAGAAGGTCATTGGCGAAACCTGGGCCCTGGTTGAATGGGCCCTGACTTTCCCCAGGAGGGGTGTATTCGACCTTCTGCAGCATTCTTTAATGCAGTTCACAATCCAGTTGGAAATGCACTGTGACAACACTGCAAGTCCTTTTTTACAGTCTGCAGCCACCACGAACAACTGGGAGGTTCTGCGAAACGGGCGTGTGCGCTTGATATATGTTAAAGGCACTCTTTTGATGTCCAGAGTGTGCCACTTCCTCTGGTTCTTGGTAACCTGAGGGTCTGGGAAGAACACTGTCAGGCAAATGTCCTGATTAAGATGAAATGGAGAGATCACCTTAGGAAGGAAGGATGGATGCAGGCAGAGCACCACCTTGTCAGGGAAGAACCTTATGTACGGAGGTTCTGAAGAAAGGGCCTTCAGTTCAGATACCCTTCTGGCTGAGGTAATAGCTACCAAAAAGGCCACCTTCCATTCAAGGACCAGCAGAGCGCAAGAGTCCAAGGGTTCATAAAGGGCTCTGTTAGGTTGTGGAGCACCACGTTAAGGTCCCATTGTGGAACAGTTTCCCGGGGTTGCAGAAAGACTCTTTTGAACCCTTTCAGGCATCTGGTGGAGATAGGGTGGGAGAAGACTGGAACGTCTTCCACCTTGTCATGGAAGGCTGAAATCACTGCCAGATGGACCTTCAGTAAGGAAAGGGAGAGGCCCTTATCCCTGAGGTCTAGCAGATAATGAAGGATCAACTGTATGGGGCTGATACAGGTATAGCCCCTTTACCCCTTGCCCAGTGGGAAAAAGGTTTCCATTTGGCTGTATAGGCAGCTCTAGTGGAGGGTATCCTACTACCTATTAGTACCCTCTTGACCCTTTCTGAGCACAGTCTTTCCTGCTTACTTAGCCATGGAGTCTCCAGGCTGTCAGGTGAAGGAGACTGGGGTTCGGGTGCTGCAGATGCCCTGAATTCTGTGTCAGGAGGTGCGTCCAAAGGGGGAGGCAGAGTGGTGCATCTTTGGACAGATCCTGTAGGATCGAGTACCAGCATTGTCTGGGCTGATCCGGAGCTATTAATATTATGTTTGCTCCGTCCCTCTTTACCTTCAGGAGGATTCTGTACATCGGCAGGATTGGTGGGAAGGCATACAACGGGCATCCTGACCAACGGAGCAGGAAGACATCTGTGAGTGAACCTTCCTCCCAACCCTTGAGGGAGCAGAAGTGACAACATTTGCAGTTCTGACGTGTTGTGAATAGGTCTACTTGGGGTGTTCCCCACCTGTTGACTAAGTGAGATACCACTGTCTTGTGCAGGGACCACTTGTGGTGGGCTAGAGGGGTTCTGCTGAGTGAGCCTGCTAGTCTGTTGTCCACCCCAGGCAGGGGAGCTGCCACTGGGGTGAAATGGTACCTCAGGGCTAGTTCCCAGAGTCTGGTTCCCTCTGTGCAGAGAGCTAGGGAACAGACACCCCCCCTGCTGGTTCATGTAGAACATGGCCTTGGTGTTATCTGTTAGGATCTGGACCGTTTTGCCTTTTATCCTGTCCAGAAAGGTCCTGCAGGCCAGTCTGATAGACCACAGCTCCTTCACATTTATGTGAAGGGGTCTGTCCCTGGAGGACCAGTGTCCCTGTGTGGAAAGTCCCCCTGATATGTGACCACCCCCACCCCAAGTCCGAGGCATTGGTGATCAGGGTCACTGTAGGTTGTGACACCTTGAAATGATTCCCCCCATGGGAACGAGGGGATCCCTGCAGATCTCTAGTGTCCCCAGGATGTTGCGGGGGACCAATAGTACCTTGTGCAGACGGTGTCTCTGTGGGTGGAACACTGTGGACAGCCAGATCTGGAGTGGTCTCACTCTCAGGCAGGCCGTCCTTATCACTGAAGTGGAGGCCGCCATGTGCCTGAGGAGCTGGAGACAGTGTCGGGCTGTGATTACCTGGGAGTCCTGCAGCTCCATAATAATGATGCAAATGGACTGAAATCTTAAGGGGGGGCAGGGAAACCCTTCCTCTTTTGGAGTCTAGGAGAGCTCCTATGAACTCTATGTCCTGGGAATGGTAGAGTTTTGACTTTTCTCGATTTATGCAAAGCCCCAGTACTTGCACAGCCAACTCACTACTTTGATGCTGTGTTCAACCTGGGCTTTTGATCGCCCTTTTATTAGCTAGTCATCTAGGTAGGGGTATATCCTTTTACCCTGCCAGCTCAGGTATGCAGCTACTGCTACCATGCATTTCGTGAACACCCTGGGGGCCAAGGAAAGTCTGAAAGGGAGTGACATGAACCGGAAATGTTTTCTCCCCACCATGAATCTTAGAAACTTTCTATGGTGGGGGCATATTGTTATGTGAAACTACGCATTCTTTAGATCAAGGGCCACGAACCAATCCCCATAATCCAGAGATGGGACGATATGTGATAGGGAAACCATATGGAATTTTATTTTTCTTATATGCTTGTTTAGAGCTCTCAGGTCTAGGATGGGTCTCAGATCTCCATTTGACTTGGGAACTAGAAAGTAGCGGGAGTAAAACCCCTTTCCCTGCTCTGATCTTGGGACCTTCTCTATGGCCCTGAAGGAGAGGAGTTTTTCACACACTCTCGAGCATTGGGTCTAGTGCCTGGTTCCTGAGGTTCAAGTGAGGGGGGCAGTTTTCTGTCCCGAGGCATGGACCGGAATTGTATGAGATACACCTTCGAGACCATGTCCAGCATCCACCACTTGGTCGTGACGTTGGCCCAGTGATGAGAGTACTGGGCCAAATGGTTGACAAAGATTAGGGTCTGGGCTGTGGTCCAGCCTGCCCTCGGGCTGACTATCAAAAGTGCTGCTTCTGTTCTGCTGAACATGCGGTACCCTGTCCCTGAAGACCGGCCTGGGAGGACTGGGATTTTTGGCCCCTGCCTGGGTGGATCTTATCCCTATCCAGATCCCCGTACTGGCATTGAGGGTACTGGTAGGACTGGGAACAGGAGCCCTGAATCTGAGTCTTCTGTTGCAGCTGATGTGGTTATTGCTACAGCTGCTGGGACCGGAAGGAGTGCCTAGAAGGACAGGGCTGAGCCTTGAAGCCAGGCCACTCGCCTCATAGCCACAGCGAAGGCCAAGTTGTGTGGGGCTGTGTCAGATGCATCCCAGAAGTTCATAAGGGCATCTCTAGAGGGCAAGACCCCTTCCTCCACCATTGCTTTGAAGTCCCTCATGCGGTCCATAGGGACGCAATAACGGAAGCTCTCCATAGCCCTCCAGAGGTTGAACACATATCTCCCCATGAGGGCTTGATAATTGGCAATGCACAGCTGTAAGGCAGAGGTGGAATAAACCTTCCTGCCAAAGAGGTCAAGTTTCTTTGCCTTCTTATTCTTATGGGTAGAGCCTGGTTGGCCTGCCTTTCCTTCTGTTTAACTGCATCCACCAACAGGGACCCTGGTGTAGGGTGATGGAAGAGGAATGTAAACTTATCAGAGGGAATGTGGTACTGCTGATCTGCCACCTTGGACATGGGAGGGATTGATGAAGGGGTTTGCTATTGTGGCCTCGCAATACTCTACAACCGCTCATGGAGCGGTACAGAGACCTTTGCAGGTGGGGCAGCATCCCCCAAGTCAAAGAGGGGGTCACATTTCTCCTTGACCACCCTTAAGTCTAAGTTGAGGTTTGCTGCCATGCGACGAAGCAGCTCCTGCTGTGTGCGGGGGTTGTCCCTGCATACCAGGGGTCTTTGGAAGGTAACCTTGTCCGGGGAGGAGGACAAAGGGAAAAGGGATCTACTGCAGTGGGTGGAGTCTGGGTTGGGCTCATTGCTGGAAGGTCTGATGAGTCAGGGGTTTGGGTCAACAACAGTGCTGACAGGTGTCAGGAGATGGGGTCATCATTGGCTGTCCAATCCAACTATCCCTGCAACTAGTCATTGGAGGAGCCTAGGGCCATGGGTCAACGGAAACGGGAACGGCCCCTTTCCCTCCGTGTGCCCTCTGGCTCCACATCATCATATCTGGAACCTTGCTCTGTCGCCTGCACGGGGTTGCCGGGGTTATGCTTCCTCTTGGCAGGGGCATCGGGGAATGCTTCTGGGGCTACTTACCAGCCCGTCCACCAGTAGTGGGGTTTCGCTCCAGGGTTCTTGAGGATCTATGGCGTTGAGGAGTAGAGCAAGAGAAGGTTTGTGAGGCCAAGTTAGACCTCACCCATCTAGAGCCCTGGGAGCACGGTACCGAGGGCTCACGGGATGAGTACGTGGAGGAGTGGTCATCCGAATGGTCTTTGGTAGAATTCTGAGGTACTGGTGGAGGGTTCGATGGTGCTGAGGCTGGGAGTGGTTCCGAGCCTCTTGACATCTAGTCCTTTGCCACAAGCGCCAGTTTGCCCTTGGACCTGGCTTACTTCGACAGTACTGGAGCCGGTGCCTGGAGTAGGGCCTGAGCCACTGCAAGGGCCTCTGGTGTGGATGGTACCGAAAGGTTCCCCGGTCCCGACTCCAGAGGAGGGGTGTCAGGCGGCAGTGCAAGACAGTGCCAGACTGGTGCCGAGTTGGATGACGATTGCGGCTTCATATTGTGAGCCAGAGGGCGGTGCCATACAGGTTCCAGTGCAGAATTCACACGTGGGGCTGGCAGAGTGTTCAGCGTGTGAGAGGTATCAGGAGGTAGCTGAGATGCCCAATCTTGGGCAAGGTTGTGCAACCTCCACTCCTTGTCCTTGCAGGTCCTCCACTTAAAAGACTTGCAGATGGAGCAATTGTCCGCGAGGTGTGACTCACTGAGGCACAAGACATTTCTCATGGGCATCGTAGATCGGGAGGGCTTTGTAGCATGATGGGCAAGGCTTAAATCCTGGCATTGTTATCATGAACGAACGAGGACAGGCACTTGCTTCCGCAAGTTTTGGCTGTTCTGATATCATTGCTGAGGGTGGAAAGAAGGAACTGGGAGGGTCAGGGTCATGGCCACCTATATAGCTGCAGTTGTGGCATGGAGGGGGCGTTGGCCACTGCCCTGAGCTGACGGGCTAAGGCTAAAGACTTTCCGAGCTACCTTGCACTGCGGCATGTATGCATCTGTAACTGAATGATGTGAGCAGTGCTCAAAGAAGTATATTTGCAGTAGCCCAAAACTAGACAGTGAGCTATTAGAGGAGTCTGTGTCACAACTGTAAAAGAAAAAGAGAAAAAAGATCTAAGAACAAACCTGTAAGACTAACCTGTAATGGACAACAGTCCACATCCCAGAACCAAGCTACAGAGCTTGACACACATGCCCTCTTTCTCTCCTTCCCTTTCTGGATTTCGTATATTTACATGCCTGATTCTTCTGTACAGCTAGTTGGGAACAAACTCACAGAGTTACTGGGCTCTGTTCAGGGAAGGATTGGCAAAGAAAGTGAATGAACTGCCTCTTATTGCTAAGGAAGTTGATCTCCCCACATCAGATTAAACTGGCAATGCACTGGTGTGAGTTAATCAGCGTGGCTGCCCACACTTGGTATAAACCCTGTGAAATGTCTGGATTCGTTTTCCAAGACTTTCTGTCTTTGCTGAGCTCTGCCAGGCACACATCCACAGAGGCACAAGAGAGATGATTGTAATGGTGTATTTCTGACTTTAGAGGTAGGAGAAGATTTCAAACAAATTTAACCATAAGAGGATGTCCCAAATCATCTGCCTAGGAATTCTCTATACAACCATGATCAGGCTACAGCAGTATAAGTGTTACCCATTGGAATGCTAGAAAGACCACTTGAAGGGATGAGAGGGACACTAAATCTCAATGCTCATCAAATAATAAATAATTACTCTCTGTAGCCTTTCATCAGATCTTAAAATGGTTACAAAGGTGGACAAGCAGTTTTTCCTTTGATTTTACAGATTAGAGAAACCGAGGCATAGAAAGTTCAGGTCACAAGGCAAAAAAGTGTAGAATAGAACCCAGGCTCCTGATTCTCACTCTTTTGATTTCACTACTCAGAACATGCTATTCCCAAACCTCTTATACCTGGCCTCTCTGCTAGCTGAATTCAAATGAGTGCTAATGATTTTATGACATAGACTCTTACTTGTTTCATGAAGGCTACCTGACACACACACAATCATTACTGATGTTGGTTACATTCATAATTGCAATTTACAAGAGATCTGCCTCAGATCTCATTACTAGTCAACGCCTGAAGCCTTCAAATAATATATAATAGTTTTTTACTGGTTTAATTCTAATCATATAATTCCAACTTGTTGCAATTTGCTTGTTAGTTAACACCAGGTCACACACCCTGTTCTGGCTACTGCTTCCTGTGCTGTAAAACCTATTTAGAGAGCTTTAACTGAAATAACAAAAAGGATGCGGCTTTAGGTCTTAAACAACTTGCCGCTTTGGAGAACCAGTGCTATGTGCAAGCAGATTAAGCAATTGCTTAAGGCCTTGCACAGCTCCCGCATTTACTTTTTATTATATGTGGAGGAGGGACAAAAATATTCCTGTGTAGGGCCCCCAGTAGGTTAGCACTGTCATTGCTAAACATGGGCAAATAAGCACAATGTGTCTTTACTCCAGATGTTGATAAAAGAGAGACCATCAAAGAATGATGCCTTAAGTAGCACTAAAATTATGCTAGTTATGGTACTGGCTCCATTTGAAAAGCTCTAATTCTTGAAGTGGCAATCTCCTCCAGTACATTTGCCCAACATGTTTTTACCTCTTTCCAAGACACACAGGAAGACAAAGACCCTTCCCTGAAGAGTGTATAATCGAACAAAAAACAACAAAAATGAACATCAAAAACAAAAAACAAAAAGCCATGGTTGTAGCTATCATGTTTTGGTAAGTGCTTTTCTAACAACCAAAATAGCATAGATTAAAATGATGCTAAATGCTATCCCATCGTAGGGTTCTATTACATTTGAACATGGGGCCAAAATCCTACCAAGAAATCTACATGGTTGGTTTCTGTGCCTATGTCAAGGTCCCCATGGATCTTATAGGATATGTCTATACTGAAAAGTTCTTTCAAAATAAGGAGGCTTATTTCAAAAACATTTTTACCTGTCCATGAAGGCATTTTGTTATTTTGAAATAACTGCATGGTTATTTTGAAAAATGAAGAGCTATTTCAAAATAAATAAACCTGCTTTTATTTCAAAAGAGCAATTCTTTTGAAATAGTTATTTTGAAAAAAGCCATTCCAAGACACGAAACTGGCTTTTTTCAAAATAATGGCCCTATACTTTCCCCTGCCTTCCCCTATTTTGAAATAGAGAGTCTAGTGGGCTATGTCCACACCTAGGTGGTTAAATCCATTCTACTTGAATGGATTTAACTAAAGCAAAATAAAACTTGTTAAATCCATTCAAGTTGAATGGATTTAACAGGTCCAGACTGATAAAACCCAAATAGAACTAGCATGTTTGGACACCGAACTTGCTTGTTCAATTTGGGAGAGGGGCACCCTGGGAGGTATGGCAACATGGCCCCTGGACAGGGCCATGTTGCCACCCAGTCCCCTGCCTGGTTCTCACCTGGAGAGCCTGGCAGGGGAAAAAAGCCCCCAGGGCAGGGATTCCCCTGCCTCGTGCATCCCCCCCCACTGTCCCCGCAGCTGGGGAGGGACCGCAGGGTATCTTGAATCCCCCGGCAGCTGCCGGGTGGTGCTTTGCAACAGCTGTGGGGCAGCGTGGGCAGAGAGCCCATGGGCTCCCCGGCTTTGCAGGAGCTGTGGGGTGCGTGGGCAGGGAGCTGGAGCTCATCATTTCGATTCAAAAGAACGTCGTGTGGACCTAACATTTTTTAAATCCAAATAACCAGTGTTATTTTGATTTAAAAGGTACATGTGGACATCCCCATGAAGACTCTATTTCAAAATAATAATTCCTACCTTATGTTGAAATAGAGAGTCTTTACTAAACTCCTATTTCAAAATAATAAATTTGAAATAATACTATTTTGAAATGTCTTTGGCAGTGTAGATATAGTAGAGGCCCAAGGCCATGGTTTGTAGCTGTGAAGTATGGGTGCGTGTTATACCACCATGGTAGGTGTTAATTGTATTATTGAGTGGATATATCATTTAGCTACTGATGCTCTTAAGATTTCAATCTGAGAGTGAAAATAGATCAAAAGTTCCTAGAAAATTGTCATATTTGATAGTGTTTGAATCTATGAAAGATAGTAAATGTTTAACAGTACACAACAGACTATTAGGTCACCTATCTGATCGCTGGTATGTCACAGGCATTTCACCCAATGACCCTTGTAAAAAGTTTAATAACTGAGTTTGGATAAAGCACAACTTTCAGGAAGGCAACCAGTCCTGAGCCAAAGATTCTGTCTTTTGATAGCCGCTATTTCCTTTACAGTAAGTTCCAGTGGTTCTTCACTGTTAAAAAACTGTGCCTTATTTCTAATTAGGTATCCTCAGCTTCCAGCTATTAGTTTTTGGTATGCCTTTCTTCTCTAAATTAAAGAGCCCTTTAATACCCAGTATTTTCTACCTTTGAGAAGTACTTATAGAGTGCAAATCAGTCACCTCTCTACATTTTCTTTTGGATAAAATAAGTACTGAGCTCTTAAAATCTCTTACTGTAAGGCATTTAACTCTAGCCCTCAAGTATTTTTTGTGGCTTCGTCTGCCCCGTTTAGGTTCCCCCCCCCCAATATTGCCTTTAAGCTGTTGATACCAGAACTGGATACAGTATTCCAGTACAGAATTCCAAGCATGATGTTAAATCTCTATTGGTCTCACAAATGTGTCATATACAGAGGTTAAAACAAACAAACCAAAAAATCACCTTCTCCTACCCATTTTTATATATTCTATGTATCTCCTACTCCCTGTTTACATACCTAAGTATTGCATTAGCCCTTTTTGTTACAGCATTACACTTGGAGCACACATGCTTCTCTAATTCTTTTCCAGGATGTAGTCTCTTATTCAATTGATAGGGCCTTCATTATGTTTTCTTAGATGTGCAACACTGTATTTGACTGCATTAAAATGTATTTTGGTTGAACAGGCCCAGTTTACCAAGCAATCCAGATTGCTCTTTATGAGTGCTCTGTTTTCACAGTTGTTTATCATTCTGCTAGTCATTGTATCATCTGTTAATTTTCTCAGCAGTGATTTTTTTAAAAGTTTACTTCCAGATCACTGATAACAATGTTGCTTTGCATACTACCTCATCTTTACTGTAGGCAGATCACATTTCATTTCTCAAGTTTAAGGAGACAGTTACACTAGTTTGAGAAGTTGTGTTTAAATCTTGTATGAGGTTATGGAATCACTACTGGGTTATAGGAACCAGTTTTCATGTTAATTTCTGTTAGGACACGGAAGATTTAAAAGCTATAAAAAAACAGAACCAAAGTTAAAAAGAAAAAAAAAGACCCAAACGGAAAAAAATGCGCCAGCAGACTGGAGAGGAACCCTGCTTGTGTTTGGATTTCTTTTAGAAAGTCTTGTTCCAAAAAGTTGCTTAGGGAATGTCTACACATGGGACTTTACCCCTGGCCTTTGATCCCAGCTGGGTCCTAGAAGCCAAGCTCCGGTCTGACCAAGCCCAAATGTCTAAACTGCAATTGTATAGCTTGGCAGCCCCAGTCCCAGCCCCTTGAGTGGCTGGTCTGTTGCAGCTGACCGACACTTAAGGGGGTGGGATTGGCACTGCCAAGCTGTAGAATTGCAGTTTAGACATTTGGGCTTGGTCAGACTGGAGCTTGGCTTCTGGGACCCAGCTGGGGGGAATGGGGTGTGTGTGAAGTCCCAGAGACCAGGCCTGAACTTCTACACTGCAGTTTTAATGCTACACAACCCAAGCCTGAGACAACTGACCCAAGTTAACTGCAGTATTTTACTGGAGCACAGACATACCCTTTAAGGCAGGGGTCCCAAACTCGAATCACCATGAGGACTGCATGACGACTAGTAGAGGGCCGCATGAGGACTAGTACGTTAGCTCGAGGGCTGCACCACTGACACCTTTTCATACAACAATATTGCAAATATCAGTAACAATCATGACATCATGGGCCTCAGGAAATAGCTTTATGGGCTGTGTGTTTGAGATCCCTGCTTTAAGGGCAACAAAGACCCAAGCTGACCAGATTTCTTGAGGAAGGAGATGAGCTGAATTCCTTTCTCAAGGGGAGGGATATCTCAAGGCCACTGTGTTAACTTGGAAAAGTGTTTCATTTTGGAACCATTTTGTCAAATTGCTTCCAGATCTAACATTAGGGTATTCTGATGAACATTAATATGAACTGGAGGAAGAAAGACTAAGAGTAAATCAAAATAGCATTCTCCCAAACAAACTCAGGGATTTTAATCCCATGTTTATGTTTATTAGTTATAACAGATAAATGGCCTACTCTGAGATTCTCATTAAGAGCATACTGCTTCTAGCAAAAGTTGAATGCACTGAGTAAACATTGTGTGACAGCTGACAACCACCCTCTCTAAATCTGCATGTTTGAAGGGATAAGACAAATATGGGGGAAATATTCTGATAATACCTGGCATATTTATGTTGTACTGGAGTGTCCCAACTGTTGTCACAGATTTGTAAAAATTAAAGACAGAAAAGTCCTGTGTCCTGCCAATTCTGTATTGGCAGAACATTCACAAATGATTTACTAGCACCAATGAGATATGTCCCTTTTCATGGCAGCTTTCTAGTTTTCAGTATTTGATCTGCTTTAGAAAGACTGTGTGAAAATGGTGTGCACTGGTCACACTACAGCTTTGTGGGCTAGGGCACTGTTCTGGGAGCATCTGAGAATCAAAGTTAACAGTTCCTGCTTTGCCTGATTCAGAGTAGAGTTTATCATCGCTTACTACACCAAATCAGACAGCGCTTAGATTTGAACCCACACCTCCCCATATGCTGGGGTGATGCCCCCATCACTCTGTTATGAAGTAAGAATGTCTCTCTTTCCTGATGAGAGTTCTGTGGAGTTTCAGTGTTTCAGCTTCAGTTGAATAGCCTTTTTTGGTAATAATGTTCCATTTGGCTCTATAATTTACAGAATATGTAAAGAGATGAGTTCACCCACTACTGAAACACAGCAGTCTCTGAACTGAAGGGCAGCAGTTTTTTGCATCAATATTTCTACAAAACAGTTTCATTGGAAGAGAAAGGAAGCTTTAATTAGGGGTTGTCTACATGGGGAAATTGACTGGCATAACTAACTATAGACCAATAAGGTATTCCAGTAAAACTCTTCTGTGTGGACACTATTCTGGAATAAGAGTGACTTAATTCTAAAAGTAGTTATTCTAGAATAAAATCACTTACTCCAGAATAAAGGGTTCACAGTGGGCTGCTTTACCAGTCAATCTCCCCATGGCAACAAGCTCTAAATACCTTATTTTACAGTCTCACTTCAGCTCATCATCATTTCATGAGCTTACAGAATTCCATATACATACCAAGTAGACACCAACAAACGGTAACATCTATTATCTGTATTTTAAAATGACAAGTGTGACAATTAAAAATATCAAGGCATAGCTCACAAGTACAGCACATACTTGATATACACAGGCTTATTGTCTAACTATATTCTCCCCCCTCCCACCATCAAATTTAAGAGACTATCATGGTTGCCTGGTTAAACACTAAAAAATTAAGTTTAAATTAAACTAAATTAAATTCAACTAAGAATTTTGCATCAATCTACTATACTAATTCACTATGTGTGTGTGTGCATGTGTGATGTGAAGTGTACCATGTGACAGGCCACTGTGATGTCAGAGGTGACTCAGCCAATTGCTCCCAAGGAGGCAGAGGGCAGCTTTGAGGTAGGCGAAGGAAGTGGCTGCCTAGGGCCCCCGACCAATAAGGGGCCCCATCTTTAAGTTGATGGGCAGAAATGAAAATATAGAAAAATATAGAAATTGTTCTGATATAGCAGAGCCAGTAGTTCTGGAAACCTCAGCACTTTTCAGTCTTGGCTCATCAAGGCAAACTATCATTACGATCTGTGCTTCATCTGAATTGCAGATTTCATCATTATCTGCCCATCACCTTCACACTGACATGCCAAAAAAACAGGAGCAAGCACAATAGCAGGAACTTTTCCAATGGTCTCATCTTTTAGTTCCTCAGTGTGACTATTTATTCTGCTATATTTTAATCCCAAATGTGAAATTTTGCCTTTTTCTTTTCTCTTTTTATCTTTGCTTCTTTTGCCTTGTCCTTTTTCCTTTGTGACAATTTTCCCCTCTGCTTTGGTTAGCTCAGGTTATCAGGTAGCTCTATATAAGCTGCTACACATAAATACAGTGCTGCCCTCAAGCAATCATTACAGCTGTGTGTGATGCTGTGCTCTATGTCTTTCTTTTGGTAAATAATTTTTTTAGCTTCTTTTGTACTTATTATTTAATGTTTTTGAGCAGGCCAAAGTCTTATAAATTTGACCACTTCAGAGAATTTCACTGAAATTTGGTGTTTTTCATTTATAGCTACAGACTAGAAACCTTCTTTTCACCTATATTTATTTATTATAATTATTTGTATTAAACTTATAGTGCACATAAACCAAAGCCTATATGAAAAATTTGCGAGATTTGACTGCTGAAATTTTAAATGTGGTATTTTAGTTATTTCTGAGCCATCATTAATTTTACTACTTTTTATTTTTTATTAATTAACACACAGTTTTTAATTTTTTTAAATGTAAACTTGTAGTTCAGCATTAGCTCATTCATATTAAGTGAAAGATGATCAACTTAAAAGCTTCATGATGGAAAGATCTTTGAAAACATCATATCCAGGAATAATTTATGAATTCAAGAGGGATAGTCATATTAGTCTGGTTCAGCAAAACAAACAAGGAGTCTGGAGGGTGGGGGGGAACTGGAGCCATGGGGAGGGCAGCAGTGGGGGGCTATAGGAGGCCCTTTTAGGAGCCCCATAATAGGCTTTTGCCTAGGGCCCCCAATTGCCTAAGACTGCCTCTGCAAGGGAGCAAGGAGCAATTGGCTGAATCACCTCTGACATCACAATGGCCTGTCACATGGTACACCCACCTATTCCTGCTCTGCCTTGCCCCTCTTCACCACTCCCACCTCCTGCCCCCACCCACCCCTTCTCTGCCCCATCCCCCAGCCACACCTTCAATACCCCCACCTCCTGCCCCAATGTTCTTCATCCCTCTCTCCACATCCCGTGCCCTCATCCTTCCCCCAATTCCCCCACCATGCACCCCTTGCCTTCACTTTTGCCATGCCTCTTACCCCATCCTTCCTTATCGCTCCAATGCATATGGTACTGACAAGTGGTTGAACCTCATTGTCCCGTCTCTGCCCCATCTACTGCCCTTGCCCCCCTTCACCAACTCCAGCTCCTGCTCCTTTCCTCAACCTCCAGCCACCCCCACCCCTTCTCTGCCCCCATCTGCTGTCCATGGCCCTCTTCACCACCCTGGCACATCCTGGTTCCAACCCTCCCCTTTACTGCCCCCATTTCCTGCCCCTGTGCCCAGCCCACCCCTTCAACATCCCCGCCTCCTGCACCTGCTCCATTGTTCCTCATCCCTCCCTCCACATCCCATGCCCCCAATCCACAACTCACACCTTCACATCTTCCACGCCCGTACCCCATTCTTCCTTATCTCTCCAATGGATATGGTACTGACAAGTCATTGCACCCATGTCCTGCCCCCACCCACCCTTTTTCTTCCCCCACCCCCCTTCACAGCTTTCAGATGTTTCCAACATTTCACACTGACTCTTCAGACAATTGTACATGGTGCTTACTCAGGGAAGAAACCATGACTTTCCCCCATCATTTTTGATGGGTTGCAGCTAGTTAATATAGAAAACTTTTATGCTAGTGCTGAACACATGCATTTTTTTCTCTCAAGAACTGGTGAAATCCTCAAGTGCTGAAAATTTAGGCACTGGGCAGATAATGTTTTCCATGAACCCTTGTTTTCAGCTCCAGAGAGTCTAATAATTGCTCCAGGTCCATAAAGTCTCACTCTCCCTAGCTCTCAAGCTTCATTAGCCATTCTCTTGTACTTCCTACAGATAATATCATCAGCTCTTCTATTAATGTTTTTTGTCAGTAGATTTCAAAGTGCTTTTAGAGAGGAGGTCAGTATCCTTGTCCTCAGTTTACAGATGAGGAAACCAAGGAATAGAAAAGAAAGTGAATTGCCTGAAGTGTTCCAAGAGGCCAGACACAGAATCATGAGCTATTCTGTATCCCAGAGCCATCTCCTATTCATTAGGCAGTTCTGCAGAAGAGTGACTCTGCTCCTGGGCGTGGTAACTGAGTTCTGTTCTTAGAGATCCCTCCTAAAGTCTCCAAGACCTAATCTTAGAAAGTGTGAACCACAGCCCTTCAGCAATTGAAAACAGGAATATGGAATGGAAACATCTTTAGTTATGGCAGCTGCTGCTACTATGAGTGCAATGCAGCCTCATCAAGGTGATGTGTCTGTGGAAGGAACAAGTAGGTTATGAAGAAATATGCCCTTAGCTTCAGCGAAAAACACCGCAGTCACCTTGTAGGTTGGCAGTAACTGCTTACAGAAGAGCTTGGGTAATTTGCTGCAAGGGCAACAGCAGGCCTTTGCACATAAACCAAGAGGCAGGCAAAACAGATGATGATTTCAGAATACTTTGACTTGCAAACAAAGCTTCCTGAGACTGTCTGCTTGTGAAATATAGAATAAGCTTCTGTATAATCTCCTTCTGACCCCACAAGATTGGTTTTAAATTTAAAAAAAAAACCAAAACATATAGCACCGAGTCACTGGAGAATTCACTTTTGCAGGTTTATATTTTTTCTCTCTCTCATTGCTGATTATTTTTGAAAGGGTTAACTGTTTTAAACACCCTCTGCTTTTTGATTATTTTTTTCCCTTGATTTTCAATTCCAACCCTTTCCTTTGGCATAATTGTTGACAACTTGCCAGAAGGATGAATTTTGACAGTCTCAGCTGTTTTTCTTTTTATTACTGAATATTGGTGGCAATAAAACAGAAACCTGTCTTGTTTTGTAAGTTATGAATGCAAATGAGGATGTGGGTGCTGTGTGTTTGGAAAAGAAAGAACAAGAAGTTCTTTCATTTCAAAACCCAGAAGAAAGTTCCCATTATATATTAGGCAGCGTATCCATGTGCAAACAAGTAACATTTTCTATGTAATTATAGAACCCACATCACACTCAGACAGGCAATAAAACAATATTTGACTGAAATTCCATTTGACTGTCCGGTAACTTTACTGTATATCCTTCCCAGACATTGCAGAATAAGGAGAACTGTGTCTCCGTGGGAAATTCTTCCTATACGCCAGCTTTCTATGTCTGTGCACTTCATTCATTTGCACCTTAAATCAGTGGTTTTCAAACTTAGGGTTGGGACCCATTACTGGGTCACAGACCCACAGGCAGTGGGTCATGGCACCCCCTGCTGCTACTGCCAAAAGACTGGAATTCATTGCTCAAAGATGCAATTGTTGGGTCACAGCCATAAATGATTTTTTTTCAACTGAGTCCCAAGAAAAAAAGTTTGAAAACCACTGTCTTAAGCACACATTAAGATACTAGTCACCACTGAAATTTGAGGTCACACATTTCATTGCATAGTTATCATGAAAAGGAAGAAATGCCCTGTTCTTGAGGCCTCAGGATGATTCAGGTGACAGTAACAGGAGCAGAAAGTGCTTCAAGAGATTCAAGATACAGTGGGAACTCTATCAGATGGAAGGAAACAGAAAGCCACCAAGAACCAATAATGCAGGGGTAGGCAACCCCTCGCGTGTGTGCCAACAGCAGCATGTAAGCCCATTCAGAGTGGCATGGGGTACCCTCTGCAATGCCACAGAAACTGTCACACCTGCCACTGAAAGCCACTCTGGAGAGCTTCTTTCAGGGGCAGCTGGGGCACAGAGGGTCCTTGCCCAGCCTATGCTTCCAGTATGCTGTGGAAAGAAGTTGCCTGGAGCAGCTTCTCTCCATGGTATGCTGCCACCAAAAGGAGCCACTTTGGGTAGCTTCTTTCTGCAGCATGCCTGCAATCCCCCCAACCCCAAGAGCTGCTGCTCCAGGCAGCTTCTTTCCATAGCATCCCTGGGGACCCGTTCCCAGCACACCACCAAGAGAAGCCACTCCAGGCAGCTTCTTTCTGTGACTGTCTCCTTTCAGCAGCATGCCTGGGAAGCAAACCCCAATCTTCAGCCATGGCTGCCACTAAATTTTCCAGTGGCTGGTGCTTTTTTTTTGATGGGGAAACAACCGGCACTGGCTGATGGTTGGGGAGGAGGGGCCGGCACAGAGGTTGGCAACAACTGCTGACCTCTGCAATAATGTGAGCTAAACTAATACAAAGAAAGGAGAAAAAGATGGGCTGGTAGGTTCCATAAGCAGACTGGAATGATCTAGATTGTAAATGGTTGTCAAATAGTATGATCAACTGAGACCTGCGTAGTGACAATAGCATTTAAAGGATGAGAATGTAACCCAGAGCTAAAGTTCTTCCATCTTGGACTTGGCTGGGCTAACAATAGCATGGCTGATGAAATTTTAACCCAGGGCTCCAGCCTTCTTCAATATTTAAAAATGTAGTATTTCACCAAGCAGAGCTTATATTGTCTCATTTACCAGTCCTTAAAATATATCTTCTCACTTCCTGTTGCTCTTTAAATTCAGCACTGTTCTTTTACTTGGTGTTGGTTGTCCTGGCCTGTAAAAAACTTAAACCCTCTATCTGAAGTCTCCCGGCACTTGAGAGATGACATATATAGGCCCCAATTCCCTTCTCATTGACAGTGGAGTAACTACGCTGAAAACAGATATAATTAAGAGGAGTTTCAGACCCACACTGTTCAAGTAGAAACAACTGGAATATTTTCTTTGCAAAAAAGAGGCAACAGATTCTCATAGAGCAAAGCAGGGGACTGAAACAGATTTCATAGTAAGGGTTCTGAGAGTCATAACTGCATAATCTGTGTATCATAAAATCCATTTCAAGCCGGGGGTGCGGCAGCACCTCTATTTCTAGCACGTAGGTAACAGGGACCTACAGGTTTAACTCTTCAGAGGTTTAGATCAATTTTCCTCAAAGTTATACCTTTTACTTTTACTACATTCCACAAACCACTTGCCTCATATTAATGTAATTATAACACTGTGTTGCCTTTTTATATATTTAATTTTTTTTGCAATGTAAAAATGCCTTTTAAATAAAGAATAGCAGTTATAAGAAATGAACCAAAGTTAGAGGAGAGCTGGAAGGCAATCTTGTAACCGGGAAACTCTCCTATTGCACATATATTAATTTATTTTCCACAAAACTGCATTTCACCACTACCCCTACTGCAAACCCTTCAATTTTACTTACGTTACACCTGCAGCTGTAGTTTCAGGAAACAGTCTTAATATAGACTCAAATAAATACTTCACAATTTCCTACTGACACTTCCTCTATACTTAGGTGGTCCCTTTGCCAAATATATAAAAATCACACCATTCAGATTAAATTTCACTGTACCCATCAGCACTAACCAAATTGGATTCTCAGTGTAGTATGGGTGCATGCAGAAACTAAGAAACCTTGGCATTTCACTGAAACATAGTAGCTGCAAGTCCAACATATGGTACCACACACTCAAGTCTAAGGCCTGGTCTACACTAGTAAGTTTTGCTGACATCATTCACCTTATGTCAACAAAATAGTCCTGATGCACACACTTTGAAATGACTCTTTTGTCAACCATACAGCCTGGTTTTGTTGACAAAATAAAACGTCCTTGAAAGGCATGGGGTTTTTGTTGGCAGAAGTAGGTTGACACAGTGTCAGTGTGGACACTTTGTGCCTTTAGAGTGGTGGAGGGGCTGTTACTTGTCAATTTCATTGCTCTGCTTGTAAAATCTGCTAGAGCAGTGAAATTGATGGGGTTGAGCTAGCTCCGCAAACTGTGGAGCTCTTGCTGCAGGTCTCCTGCGATGCTGGCAAGCTGTGGGTGGGCTTGCAACCAGACTGCAGTCATCTGCACCCAGGCTTGAAGCCCTGCTGGCAAGCCCAGGTGCAGTCAGCTGCTGCCCCTCCGGCAGTCTAGGCATAGGACAGTTTCCTGGCTCCTGACTGCAAGCTGGGACTGGGCAAGCTGAGGCAGCTGCAGCTGGTTTCTGTAGCCCCTCCCTGCGCCCCAGCTGGGATCTGTAGTGGTGAAGGGGGGCAGTTGAGAGCCTGTGGGCTCACGGGAGGGAGCTGAGAATGGATCTCTCAGCTCCCCAACACTGCCCCTTAAGTCAGTGGAAGTGATCCTGGTGAGGACGCACTCTATTGGCCCAAAGAGAACAGCGTGGATGTCAAATTTCTGTAGTGTAGACACACTTTAAGACACCACTACTGCTAATTCATACATATCACAGTTCATCTCTTCACTCAGTGCAGTTGCTACTGTCATCTCTAGCTCTTACTAAATAAACAGGCTAGCATTTGCCTGTTTCTTGTCACTGAAGTCAGTCATGCCACTATAACCAACTTTACCACCCTTTCCTTCTCTCCCGAGCATTTGATCCATGAACTGAATCATCACTGTTAACCATCTGAGATGTCCCTAGCAAACTTGGCCACAGCAGAACCTTTATAGGCTGACAGTCCATGCCCCACCACTGCTATACCTGATATTCAGCTTAATTATGGTCAGTTCCTGTTCCTATAATGGCTTGACCCTGAATTCCAACTCAATCATACCATTAGATTTATTACTCTTTAGCTAGGAATCAGCCCCTTTGCTGGTACCTGAAACTGACACACATAATATGCTCCATCTGGTGAGCATCTCTGGGCCATATTCCCTCTGAGTACTATTGCTGCTTTACTTAGGAAGGCTTTCTAGAGTAAACTCTTATGCAAACCAGCCCTTGAGTTTGACACTTGCCAATGGCTGCCATCTGTGCAACCCCCTCCAAATCCATCCTGACTTCTTCTGCCTTTTCAAAAAGGGCCCAAACCCAAAGCAGCACCTGCTCCACAAGTACAGGCCACCATTTTGAAAACTGGCTACTGGTTTGGGGCAGGGGTGTCACTGGTGCCGGGCTTGTAGGGCTTGAGCTCTGAGTCCCAGTGCCAGAGCCCTGGGTCTGCCCTAGTGGCAGCTGCAGCAGTGGCACACTTAAAGTCCGTGAGCCCTGAGTCCCAGCACTCGAGCCCTGGGTCTTTTTCTAGGCCAGGGGTGCTCCTGATTTGGGGTGATGTTCTTGAGAGAAGGGAAGAAAGAGGGCTTTTGTAAAATCAACTCCTGTCAAGATGTCTCCAGTAGGGTACCACAATCACTAGTAATTTCTGGAAACCTTAGCAGCAGTGCTTTTAAGATACTAGGATCCCTCTTATTTCAGAAATGCTGTAATCCTGGCAACAGCTGAAGTCAATGCATCAGAGTGAGAAATGAGGGATTGGGTTTTGGCAGAAGAAAATAAACCTCAGAGGAACAACTAGGATTTTTACTTGGTTTTCCTACTCCCTACCTCCCAATGAAAAGTTCTGTGAATCTGGCATTGTGCCAGGTAAGAGAGAAGGATCAGGAACTGTTACGCAACTTTAGAACTTGTGTCAGCAGTTTTAATCTTCGATCTCTTTGTGATGCAATGAGAGCTAAGTTTTGACATTCTGTAAAAAAGAATCCAGAGAAACTTGTGGTCCTGATGAGCTTTAGAACTGTTAAGAGCATGCAATAGCCCATTAGCCTGCTATTCATAACGCTGAAAATAATGACATTCTGAGGGACTAGAAAGGACAGAGTGCTGATCTAGTGATCATCTAACCAACATGTCAGCAGGGGAAGATGCTGTTAAGCTAATGGTCTTAATTATATTTAAGAAGTATAGAAAATTGCAGTGCATATTACATGCTTCACTTAGTTTTCAGGAAACTGCTGATAAATTCCACATGACTGGCTATTGATGAACTGTGAGCAGAAGAATCCACAAATAGGACAAAGGATTCAAAACAAGACTCTGATTACACGCAAACATTTAGAAGAAAATAAAGTTCTAGTGAACTCCGAGATGGCAAAATTAGTAGACTTACCGAGCACTACCTAAAAAACTTGTAAAGTTCCAAAATTTGAAATTCCTGCACACATATATTGGTCTGAGAAGTGATAACTGAATTCCCAGCACCAGTAGATATGTATCAAAACAACCATAGAAGAGTCATGTCCTTCTAGGAGACTATCAGACTAACTTCAGAAGTGTAACTTGGCAATATTTCCACTAAACTCTGTACTTTCAACTGCTCTCAGTCAACAAGGGCTCTCACAGTCATTACGCAATCTTCCATTCAGCCACATGCAGTTACCTGGTTAACACCCACCTTCAGTGCCTTTACTCGGATGTTGCTGTTCAGCTTTTAACCACCTGCTTTACAGTGAATGTCCTGAAAGCATCTGGAAAATATTACCATGAGATTGCTTATGCTCAGGGACAGAAACTTCTGCCTAGGGAACTTCTACCCTGAAAACATAGGTGCCAAGTTTAAGATTCTGAAAAGTTAGGTGGCAGCAAAGCAATGCTTTTGTGATTAGCAGTGGCATCTAAACATAGTATTTAGGTACCCAAAAACCTGTGTGATCCAGAACTTCATTTCTTTCTTTGTGAAGGTTCCTTGAATTAGACATTCATTTGTCCTAGTTCCAAAGTGGTAACTGTGTCAGTCTAGTTCAGTGGAAAAAACATGATTTGTTAATAGCTGTGCTCAAATAAAGGGATAACAAATCAAAGCTTCAGAGAAAAACTGCAGAATTGGAATTCATATACAGATTTGACAGCATTGCCTTATGGTTAAATAGGGACTATGGAATTTTTTTTCCTTATTACAACAGGTGATTTGACCTCTCCTTCCTCTATATTCTGTTCTCCAGTATTTGAAATCTAAACAACTGCTTTAATTTGCTGTAATAGTCTGACCTGATCCTAAGACTTAAACTCCCCTACACTTAACTTGCTCCCATTCTATAAATCCCCCATCTTCAAGCATCTGAGAAAGCGGGATTTTCTCCCACAAAGTTCATGCGATAAATACATTCTTTTGCCCTTGTTTGAAACAGCTCTAATCCAATGATGTGCTGGGTATGCTGAAAAGCCTGTCTGTTTTGAATTTGTATTTGGAGAGGGAAATGGCTGGCTTCTACTTACGAGTAAAGATGAATTATTTTCTTGTTTGCTTAAAACAAAAATATATAAATAACTATAACTGAAAGTGTGGTTCATTTTTCTGAACTTTTGAGTTTTCTTATGCAGTGCTGATAATTGACTAATATGTTTCACTTTCCTCCAACTTTCCAAAGCACCTCTGATTACACTCCACTCCCTTTTTCAAGATATAATTTGACATCTGGTTCCACTAAATTACATTAAAAATCTTTGCTATATAAAATGCACATTCCCAGGTTCCCAAGGACAGCCTTGTAGAGAGGGATCAGCATGGTGAATTATTCAGAAAGACTGCTGAGTCAACAATGGGTGAATATTGAGTGATAATCTGATTGTTAATCCCACTGGTTTATTTCCCTAAGGAAGATCAATGGCCTGATTCCTGCATGGTTACATTGACTAGTGCTTTGTTTCATTAGTAGTTCATTTACTTCAGTGGGCAACTCGTAGAGTAAGATGCTGCTTAGCGTGAGCATGAGTGGCCGAATGTAACTGTAAATGCTGACAATATCCTTACAGTATGGGATAAAGAAAATCAAGCTTGCTCAAACAATATGTGCAAGAGTCCTACTCTTTGCGGATCTGAAATCAGTAGAAGCTGTCTCACCGTCTCCAAGGGGAAAAATAGCTGTAGGGAGAGAAAGCAAATCTTGTCCCTGTCAACCAGCAGCTCATTTATTGTCACTCTTGGCAATTGTATACCTAATAATGAGGGATTTCACACTGCCAGAAATTTTGTAAGCTACATGATTTCTGAAATTTTAAATTCCTGCTCTTCATTTATGAGACATCTATCATAAAAGAAATCAAGTTTTAGACAGCCTCCAGCACTCAATGATTCCCTTAGATGATTTCATGTAGAACATATTGGAAGCAGTGGGTGTTGAGCTACTGAAACTGAATTTCACTGTTGTATCTCTACTTTTAAAAATACTTCAAGATCTGTTTATATATACACACACACAACACTGGCATTACCACAGCAGAATATGGTCTAGCTATGGAATTCTTTTAATCTCCATTCTGTACCATCTTCCAAAGTGATCAAATGAAATACGGACCCAAATGCTGTTTATCTCTAAAATAAAAGGGTTCAACTCATCTTTTCAACACATGCATATTATTACTGCTATTAATCCATCATTGTCTATTCTGATGCCCAGGTATTATCTCTCCAGCAGAGTTCAGGCTAGATTCTCAACTGAAGTAAATCCATATGGCTCCATCAGTTTCAATGGATTTAAATGAACTCTTTAGTTTGACAGAAATAGAAAGATAATATACTGCTTCTCTAACTAATCATCACATTGGATCAAATTCTTGTTGCATTCACACTGCTATAATCCTACTAAGATCTTTGCAGTTTCATGAACTATCCATAAACATTCAGAACTAAATTCTATCCCCTGTTAAGTGCACACAAATCAGTGGGAATTGCACAATGGGGACTATGATTCTTGTGGTTATCTTATAATCAGTGTTTAAATTATTGTTGTTTGTTTAAATCAAAATAAGTAAATGACTATGGCTGAAAATGTGGTTCAGTTAACAGAACTTTGAGTTTTCTAATCTAGTGCTAAAATTAAAATAATAGTTCTAAGATCGAGAATACAAAATACACATGATGAACTTTTGACTGGAGAAAGGAGAGTCTTGAGGTTTAAATCGAGAGAGTAAGGCAGTTGGGGGTGGAAGCATCATGTAGGCCTGTTTAAATGCAAATAACATTGCAAATGTAAAATCTTGAATTTTGTGTAGCAGAGAAAGGGTTACAAAAATCAGCTACACTAACTATCATTGCAATGTAACATCCTGTGATTTTTAAGCCGCAAAGTCTCACAGTTGTAAATACTGGTCAGTAACAAAGTCTTGCTAAATTTTTGTTTTTAAAAGCTGAAGGAAAACTGAGAACAATTGATAAGAATTGTTTATTGAAATTGTAATAGATCAAGGACCAACAGAATAACACTGTAGCATCTTGAGCAATTTCCAAAGATTGTAAATTCAGGGGAAAGAATCTCTACTCTCTTCCTCAGAATGTATGAGTTAATTGATTAGCAAAGAAATTAAAAACTAGTGTGTTAATTTGTGTAATTGAGTAGTGAATGTGTGTGGAGGTTAAAAGTGAGAAGAGGATGCTGGGAGGGGAGATGTAACGGATCCTAGACAATGAGGATTGAAAATGGCCAAAGAATGTAAGAAAAATTAACAGGAAAGAACAGAGGAAGTAACACCCACACCTAAGGATACAACATGATAAAGTTTGGAACAGGAATAGAACAATAAAAACATGTTTGCTACATCTGTGAGTGATAGGTCATCACATCAAACATGGGAACAATATGATATTGCAGTTTTCAAGACATGTATGTAGCCTGGGCCCTATAAAAAAGATGAAGAAAATAAGAGACTTTGGGTTCATTCTGCAATTCCAAGGAGCATTGTGTCGCAACTGATTGGACCCCGCTCCACCCCCTCAAGCTAATCCATCTGGACAGTGGTTTGACTAGAGCAACGCTGAGTCTTGTAACTGTGTGTGTGTGTGTGTGTGTGTGTGTGTGTGTGTGTGTGTGAGAGAGAGAGAGAGAGAGAGAGAACATGTGAATGAATGCAATGTATATGCTTTAGAATGCTTTTTGGATTCTTGTATTTACAATAAATGTGGTGCAGTGCCATATCTCCCTGAATAAGATCTCATTGCTCATTTACTAAGCATAACAGGGGGCAAGTCTCAGAGCAAATTTTCTACAGATTCGCTAGTCACTGTAGGCAAATCACTTAATGTCTCTCTACCTTAGTTTTCCCATCTGTTAAATGGGACTAATAGCACATTACCACCTCCTACCAGTGTTGTCAGGTTTAGTAAATTAATGCTTGTTCAGCACTTGGAGATTCTTATTTGGAAAACACTATATAAAATTAAAGTACTACAAAATAGCACAATATATGCATTTTAAATGTGTAATATCTGCATGATGTGCAATTCAAGTCATCCTGTGATCATGTGATTTTTGATACCCTGAAGCTATCAGTCCCCCTAATTTCATGATGGCATCATGGTTAATGATTATGAATTATGAATATCTCACCATGAATTATGAATATCTCACCATCTGTTCACCAAACTGGACATAGAAAACAAGCCAACAAAAACACAATCCAAGCTTTTTGTGATGGTATTTTCAATCAGCATTAAGACAGAAATTTTAAGTGGGTATATTGCCTACAATTTATACTTTATCACTCAGCACAACAGTATCATTACATTCCAAGACCAACATAGTCCCTTACTACAGTGAACTATGTAAAGATCAACACCGGAGATGATCTCTTGCCATAAAATACAGACAATCTGCATTGGTGACAGATTGATTAATTCTTTATACAAACTATGTAAGACAATGCCCATTCCAGTTCTTTGACAATTCATCCAAACTCTGGCATTCACTTAATAGCACTGCTTCTGCAATAATACAAATGTAAGACCATTTAATAAACCTCCTCATCAAAGCCATTTCCACAATCCCCAGTTTCACCCTTCTCCCAACTCTCTGTGGACCAAAGAGAAAAGACGTGCATTTCAGTGTAACCTGAAGGTTAACAAACTTGTTCTGCTCTGGATCCAGGAGAAGTGAGCTTCGAAGATGCAGGCCCTACTGGAAGCAGCTCCTTCTCTTCCTAATGGAACTTATGCTACTTGGCATTTCCTTGGACTCCAGTATGGGGAGGAAGCCTAGGGAACTGCATTTTCTCCCCCACTGGTACAACCATGTAGGAGATAATCAGAGTTTGGCTCGCTGTGCTCAGAAGTCCACGAGAAGAGGAGACAGGAACTTCTCTCAGTAGTGGTCTTACTATCGCAGAAGTGACCTATCTAGCTGCTGGAGGAGCACATCAGGGCTGTCCCCAGTGCTCATGCATTGGAGAGTGCCAGCAGAGATGTGCTGGGGAAAGTATAGGCTACGTATTTGTAAAGGTGTTGCAAGACCTGCTTCTCATCCAATTTATTCCAGTGCCCCAAGACCATTACCCTTCCTTCTATCCTGGCTGAAGTGCTACCCATAGCCACCCTGGTAAGTCAGAGCTCTGAATTCTTCAGGGCTACAATTTTATCCTTAACCTTATTTGAGTTAGCTACCATCATCTTGATGAACTCCTGAGCATATCATCAGAGTGCCATAGAACGCTGAGGGTGGGCTTCTAGCTACTCGGATTAAGAATTTCCATGCACAGTAAAGCCACATAGCATTTCCTTGCCGTTCTTAGAGGATCAGTCTTCTGACATGAATCTACATACCTGGGAACAATTCTAACTGGAATTCACTCAGGAAGGCAGAGTTCTTCAATCTGAATACAAAAACAGCAGCAGTTCATAGCCTTTGACAATGGCAAAGCACAAATTTAAAGACAAAGAGGCTGACCTCCTTTCATCTTAAGGCACTTGTATTGCATGGGAATTATCCAGACTCATCTCTACCATTCGCTTTCCAAAGACAGCAAGTGTTTGATGTGGAAGTGCTTGTGGGCTATGTTCCATTATATTTAGTTTTTTTTTGTTTTTTTTTTTTAAATGAGATGATACCATGACTAGGAAGGCCATTACATATTAAGCAGTGTCCTCCTTTTCATTCTTCCATAAGCTGCTATGGGCTATACTCTTAGAATAAAGAGTAAAAATACTTTCTTCTGTATGTGTTGGGGGAGAGGGGGATTCAGAGATGGGGAAGTTTAATGCAAACTCTAACTGAGAACAGCACATCCTTTTGGGCTTAGCTGAAATAAGTGAATATCCCTCAAACAGAAGAATGTTGTGAATGCCTTCATTTTTTCCTTATCCTTAGATATTTAGCAAAGCTCCCTTCATTCCTATTAGTAGTGCTGGAGTAAGCTGTTTGCCAAAAGAGAGGGAAAGTGGGATTTTTGGTTTTATACATGTGACTAAAACACAGAACATAAAGTTGGGAACATGCAACTGGAAAGGATATAGCAAAAGGAAGAAGAGTTTTTAAAAATCCCCACACAATTAAATCTTTGCTCAAAAAAAAAGGGAAAAAAAAAGAGGGGGTAGAAAGCAGGGATGGGAATTTTTGCAGCTGGAATGGCCCAGGCACGCAATGCAAATTTTCACATCCAGTTCATTTTTTACTCCAAAAGAAGGCTCCGGGGATGAAAATTTGCAGCTGACAAGGGGAAGGGTGGGCAATGGCTTAATGAGACATTTTTTAACGATTACTCACTTTTATATACCTATTTTTTAAAAAGGACACATCTCAGCTGATATAAAGGGAACAGCTCATTTAATCAAAAGAATCACACTGTTTATACTACCTGAGAATCTGGCTATCATCCTACTGCTGGCTGGACCTCAAAGCAGAAAACACATAGCATCAAAGCAGGGGAGGGCAGATCTCAGAGAAATATGCCTTTCCTAAGGCTAGGGTGGACAGAAAATATTTTTTTGTTGTTCTTGTTTTTCCTTTCTATGAGAGAGAGTTTGTTCTTCAGGTGCATTTCCCACATGCTCTGACAGCTTCACTCATGTCAGTGGCTTCTTGGTTCAGCAGTACTAAAAGTTGCGTCAACATTTTCATCCTTCTTAGAGGGTGGAATTTTTGCTGTGGTTTTAAAAACTTGGCTATTAATGTTTCCAGTAAAGGTGAAGATTATCATGCTATATTCAGTGGTTGAGAAAGTTGAAACTGAAGTTGAAGCTGACATGCCATTCTTAATGTATGCAAGTTGTGCCTAAATATCTCAAAATGGTTTAGATTTTTTTTTAAAAAGATTCTACATCTTACAAAATGCCTTAAAATGCTAAATACACAAGCATATATAAATCTGGGAAACTGATAAAAGATAATTTTTACAGCATATAGGAAAGAATAATTATGGGGGAAGAAAGACCCCTGAAATATTTAATCTTGTTGGTCCTCTCAGCTGTAAATAATCATGCCTTCACACACTGAGAATGTACAGAAATGACATAAAATATGTTTCTTTTGGCAAGAGAGGGTTTCTTTGTTTGAAAACTGTGTGTAAAGACACTGTTACTGGAACTTAGATGGACAATGAATCTGTTTTATCACTCCAGATACAGTAAAGGAGAGAGACATAGTCTGTTCTTTATTGACAGGTTCCAAAGGGGTATCCATGTTAGTCTAATTCAGCAAAATAAATGGAGTCCTGTGGCACTTTTAAAGTCATAAAAGTGTCACAGGACTCCTTGCCAGTTCTTTATCATCATTATCATCAATACTACCACCATATAGGTTGATAGCTATACTTGCTTTATAATACAGTATTAATCTGATTGATAATCTTTGATCAAATAATTCCAAGTGAACCTGTTATTAAAAAATCTTGAGTCATAATTAATTCAGACATGCAACAAAGCTAATCTATCCCATGCCTGCTTGGAGGTTGAGCATAATGAAGGTGAAATGAAAGCACGGGGGAAAGTGTGTCTGCTTTCTGTTGGTCAAAGAATGGAAAGTTTTTGAGAATTACTGTCCTGTGGTTTTCAGTTGATAGATGATCATTTTGTGGATGATGGAAACAAGATCTGAAGAAAAGGTCTTAAATACATTAATGCTTGGAGCTTTTTTCCCTTTCTAGATTGGTGAAATTTCCCACCAGTTTACAGAATTACAAGAACTGTATACAGAATGATAGCTAGACATAATTGAATGAGTTGGTGAAGGTAAAAGAGTTTGGCCTCAAGTATCTGTGTAAGTGTCCCTTTAATTTGTTGACAACTGCTGAATATACTAGAAATCTAACATGAGGCACTTAGGTGTTTCCCTGTTTTCAGTGGACAATTAACTCAGTGCAATAGAACAAAAGAAAAACAAAACCATGAACTGGAAATGAAATGTTAGTCCTATCTTTCCTATGAGTATGTTCAGATATTTTCTAATCCATCCCTCTGCTACTAATTTTTAAGATCTGTTACAAGTTCAATATGTGTGGCACACATACCAGACAATTTCAATTAGAATATAGAGCTGGTTTCATATTTTTGTTAAAAGAAGCAGGATTCAGCTTTGAATATTTTCCAGTGACCACATTTTTTTCCCCTTTTTCTGCAAAAAAGAATATTTAGAGGCTTGACTGGTATATGAAACATTGGCATATTCTGAGTCTTTTGAAAATGCATATTCCTAAATTTTCCTTATTTAATCCCCCACCCCCACCCATAGATTATCCAAACCAAATACCCAAACAAAAACAATGAAGTATATAGTCTGTATCTGCCATATCTAGTTTTTGGGCATGGCCCAGGTCAGGCACTAAGACTGGTCTCTGATGTATCTGACGCTGGCTCCTGCTGAAGACAGGGCACTAGACAGTTAGTAGGTCTCTTTCAGTAAGTGTATGTTCTTAACTTTGTTTCTAGGACAACATCACAGTTATCATAATGTTTAAACATAGTTCTTAGAGAAAAGCACAACTTGTAGATGTGAAGGATATGTCAGGCTTGAACTTTAAACTTGAGAGCCCAGGCTTTTTGTTCTTTTGTAGTGGAATCCATTTACCCCCCACTCTTTCACTGGAGAATATATAGAATACCCCAACAGTTTATGATGCAGGTACAGAAAACAATAAGTAAAAATTGAGAAAGCAGCATGATTTGTTTTAGTTTTTTGGAGTTCATGAAGCAAATGTAATTCAAGAAAAATGATCCAGTGGTAAAGGTTTGTGTGACAGTAAGGGTACCCATTGGAACAATATAGACTCCATTATTCTTATTATAATTAAATGCCCAAAGATGTGCTAAGTATCTCATAAAATGAGTGAAGACAGACCAAAATTTTCATGTCTGGGAGCCAGATCCTTGGCTTGTGTAAATTGCTGTAATCTCATGTGTCTTTAGGTGTAATTTTAGGCCCCTAAATTTAAAATTAGGCACCTTAACATAAATGGCCTGATTTTCAGAAATTCTTAGCACCTACAAATCCCAGTGAAACCAATGCTGATGTCCAGCACCATTGTACATAAGGTTATCTATCAAGGTACTTAACTATAGCTTTAAGAGTTTAATTTTAAGCACCCAACTCTGGAAATTTTGGTTGCAGTTCCTAGCCAGAAGAGCATATGATCTAAAACCTGCATGCTAAAACAAGTGCGTATCATAAAGAGGGAAGTGGAGGTGAGCAGACAAAAGACATGAACAATAGTTTTAAAACCACCAGTTGCTCAGTAAGGCATTTCACACTTAAAAGGTAACACTTCTTTTCCTTCCTTACACTTCATGTTTTGAACTGGTCATGGTATCTTAGCTAGGAGTAATGGAATTAAATTACAAAAATAAAAACTTAGGCACTGAATACCAGGAAAAGAAAGAGTAATCCACCCTTTCCTTTAGCTAGGTAGCTCCCATGGTAGAGAAATAGCCACTGCATCATTTTATGGTGCTATCAAGTTCTTTTTTCACAGCCTTATGGATGTTTGTGCCAACACCCATGTTAGGCACACATCATACTCCACACGATGGGCCAACCTCTGTTTTCATTTACACCTGGATAACTCAGACAAAATCAGTGGGTTTGCAGGGGCAAAATGCAGAAAAATATGACCAAATGCCTTTTCAAGAAATGCGGAAATCTAATGTGTTGTTTTAAAAGAAATATAGTTTTACAAACAAAATAAGACATTATAAACCTATTTGAAACTTTGAACTATAACCTGAAAAAACCCAGCCCTTCTAAAACAGCTTTAAGAGAAACATCTACTGGTATTTAGACAGCTGTTTAATAACAACATAAAAATCCTGCTAGTTGAGTTACATTATAGATTGTACATGTGTTTCCAGCTGGCTGGGGCCTGGTCTGAAGGGAAAGGAGACATGAGCCAAAGACACACACATTGCTTTATGTGAGCAGCAGAAAAAGTGAAGGCTGAGGGCTGAATCATCCCTTCTGCTGCTAGGTACATAGGGGATGGAAAGCATGCTAAGGCTGAACAAAAATGGCCAGTAAGCACAAAAGCGAGTGGAGAGGAGCTCAAGTGGAATCATCACCCACCCAGTCCTGGAGTACACAGAAATCACCAGAGGTCATTTTGGGATCTATGTACTTTGATGGGCATGGCCAGGTGGAGCTGTGGAACCAAGGGATGATTGTTCTGTGTTGTTGCTAAAGGATAAAAATCCTCCGTGGAAGTTAATGCTGACCCTGTTGGAATTAATGT
This sequence comes from Podocnemis expansa, assembly GCA_007922195.1. NCBI lineage: Eukaryota > Metazoa > Chordata > Testudines > Podocnemididae > Podocnemis > Podocnemis expansa. The sequence continues at coordinate 55,056,690 of ML681966.1, read as the reverse complement.
CTGAGAAAATGGGCTCTGCACCTTCCTTCTCTTCAGCTGAGGGAGAGTATGACCTGGGATCCCAGTGTGAACATGGGCACAGGCAGCTGGGAGATAATATACAGCATAGCTCCTCTATGTAAATGGTCCAAGATCACTGAAAATTCCCTATGGATCTTTGATTACATGCAGGGACAGAGGGTCACATTTTTTGTCCTCTCTGTAGAAACCTTACAACTCATCAAGATTATCTGTCAAAACACTATTAAATCAAAACACAGAATTGTCAGTGTAGCATTTGGCCTTCCTCCGGGTTTCCAAATGATGGCACATGTTAACTCAGAGCATGCAGGAAAATTTTGTACACAAAGTCCTTATATTAAACATGCACAGAGGAAATCCATAAAGTCAAAAGGTTCAACTAACCTCTCAAAGCAAGGAAACTGGGGATTCAAGCCTTAACTTGTTATGATGTGCCCATGCACTGCAGTCATAAGGGAAAAGGGATAACTGTAATAAATGCCTCACACAGAGATGAAGACATGGCAGCTAGCAAGCACGAAATGGAAGCATTACGCCCTGATCCCTGTCACATGACCTGTGCCAGAATTCCAAAGTTAACTGTCCTGATGTCACATGACAAGATGCAGATGCCTGAGTCTGGTTTTAACAGACCATCGATGCAGTAATCAGAAAGACTGACGTGTTCCCCTGTTGGTTGCTGAGTGTTATTTCTGATGGCAGATTCATGTCCATTTATTCTTTTGTGCAGAGACTATCCTGTTTGTCCAATGTATAAGATGGGGAGGAGGGAGTGCATTCCTGGCACACGATAGCATTAATCACATTTGTGGACGAGCAGATAAATGAGTCCTTGATGGAATAGCTGGCTTGTTTACGTCTTGTGATGGTGTCTTTTGTGCAGATATGTGGGCAAAGTTGGCAACATGGTTTGTTGCAGAGGTAGGTATCTGCTTTAAATGTTTCTGTTGTTAGGTCTATAGATGCTGGTAAGTACCTGTATGGACACAAATCTGACATCAGAAATAACAACACTCAAAACCCAATAAGGGAGCACCTAAATCCAATGATCTGTTAATAGCCATACTCAGGCAAATAGGTAACAAATCAAAGCTTCAAAAAGAAAGTGCAGAATTGGAATTTATATGCAAATTTGATGCCATCATGTTAGGGCTAAATAAAACTATGTTTTTTATCCCATTACAAGTGATCTGACCTCACCTCCCTCTATATATGCTGTTTTCCACTGTTTGACTCTAAACAACTGCTTTGATTTGCTGTAACACTCAGACCTGATTCTATGACTTACACTTTCCTTCATTTATTTTCCTCCCATTCTATACTTCAAGCATCTGACGAAGTTGGATTTTCTCCCACAAAAGCTCATGAGAAATAAATTTATTAGTCTTTGAAAGTGCCATAGGACTCCTTGTTTGTTTTAATTATTAACAGTAGCAATATGTGAAAATTTTAGAACCTTAAAAATGTTTGGTTCAGAGTTTGGTTCTAATAACAAGCAAAAGTCTGAGGGACAAGGGCTGCTTATTTAATACAAATCAGTTCTGTGTTCTGTAGCTTGGTGCTGAGGTTCAGATGTGGCAAATGTAAACATCTTTTCTTTTATTTGCTGCACTGTATGTTGTTTAAAAGACTAATTCAATTTATTTGACTGAAGTCAAGTTCTCATTAGTATCCTTTCTCCTTGAACCATGATTTGCATGTGATCTACCCATCCATGTTTTCTCTGGAGTGCAGGGTGACCAGATGGCTCAGTTTTTTATGAAACCATCCTGATATATTTGTGACATTTGTCTCATATAGGAGCTTATTACCCTCTACCCCCATCACAGTTTTGCACACTTGCTATCTGGTTACCCTACTGAAAAGAAATTTCATATAAGATGAATTCATCCCAAAATAAATCTTTAGCACAGACTTAGCATGATTGCTTATATATATGAAAAGATTCCCAGTGATTTCAATGGGCTTAGGAATCAGGCACTTAATAAGCTGCACTTCAGAATTCACTAAATGAGGTGTGTTTTGTGATGTAGGTACTACATGCACTTCACATGCATGTAATGTATTAAATGCTATGCTTTCCCATTTCTCAGTAAAAATAGTTTTCCATATTAAAGATCATAAATATTAAAGATCCAATCTAAGTGCCAAATATATATGAAATGTATCTCCTGTTTCTTATAAATTATTGTATACTTAATGTTGCCAGTTTATGCTATTAATTTTTTCTGTGTTTAGTTGTAGGCAAATTATTGTCATGCATTTTGAGGAATTAATATTAGTGTAACCACAGTATAAAAATAATTTCCTCTGAGTTATTTAATGAATTAGGCCTAATTGAAACCTACTGATCCTTGGGATATGTTTCCAGTGCGTGAGGAAAATTTAAGGCCTGCCCACTTGCTTCAACAATCAATTTTCAATACTGCAAATATCAACTCTTTCTGGTGTCACATACCAGAGGAGTGGCTGTGCATGCATCTGAAGGAGCGGGTTGCAGCCCACAAAAGCTTATGCTCAAAGAAATGTGTTAGTCTTTAAGGTGCCACAGGACTCCCAGTGGCAGTGATTTTTTTTGTTTTTCACTGTGACTACCTAGTTCCAGTAACTACAATTGTTTGGCCTGAGTTGAGCCAAATGAGTTGGTACACTGTTGTGTGGTTAATTCATCCAAATCAGTTAATCTTCCCTATTTAGCAGAAAATCATCCAATGGGGCATTTTCTGCCATTTAATTTACTGAAATGAATTTTTTAATTAAAAAACCCCAAAGTTTAATTAATTTGATGAAAGGCAAGTTCTCATTACTTTTATTTTTTCCATGAACTAGGCCCCGTGGGCATTCATATCTAATGCAGAGTTCCCTTGCCCTGCAGAACAGCATCTTGGTGCTTCAGAGTTTGCGTTAAACATAGAAAGTTATATTTAGTTAGTTGCTCTTCTGATTTTGGAATGTATCTATTGTGTTAGACACCGATGGCTTTCTTTTTTGGTATCAGGAAATGAAGGCAAAACGGAAGTTAGCTGCCAGGTTTATGATAATTTGGGTTGAAAATAAAACATTCAGTGCCTCCTAATTTGCTCATTTATGCTGTAGAGAAGAATTATTCCCCACGCTGCAGAAATTACTGAGCAAAATAGATGCAGGAGACCAAATTAGAGTGTCAACGTGATCCCTTCTGGCCTAAAAATTTGTGAGTATCTAAACCTTTCATTTTCTACACACACCTTGCAACTTTAATGAGGTTAATTTGGCATGCAAATTTAAGGCTCAATAGTTGAGAACAAAAACCACAATTCTGGTAGTTTTAAAATTTCCATAGCATGCAGGAAAAACCATGATAGGTCTACTGAGCAACAAGTTAATCGCAATCTAAGCTATCTTTTTGAGATAAAACTCAGTTTTGGGTTTTCCAGGGTAATGGCATCCTTTCCAACACTATGTATACAAAGAGTCAAAGGGACAGCCGTGTTAGTCTAGTTCAGTAAAACAAACAAAGGATTCCTGTGGCACTTAAGACTAACAACTATATTTATTGCATGAGCTTTCATTGGAGAAAAGCATCTTCAAAGCATCTGATGAAGTGGGATTTTCTCCCCCGAAAGCTCATACAATAAACATATTTGTTAGTCTTTATGTGCCACAGGAATCCTTATTTGTTTGTGTATACAAAGAAAAGCTATTAAAAGCCGTAATTAAAAAAGGACCACTAGGAGACTCCTCAGAAATCACAAACAAGAGCTACATAGCTTGGGGCCCAGAATGCCTGAATGATCTTTGTGGTTTCTCTTTGGGAACAGAATGTGATGTGCAGAGCACTGGGTGCTTAAACAGAGAAAGGAGAAGGAGAAAGCCCTTAATGAAACCATCCAATCTGGCACAGATAGAGACTATTTCTTAAGTGAATAGGAATAGGTATTAATGAACCTGTGAGTGAGGCTGACTTTCTGTGAAAGATCAAAGGCTTATAGTGCACAATATGTTCCTAGCCATGCTACTAAAAGGCAGGAGGATAGTATCGTGGGCTGGTGGCCTACCATAATTTCTGTGCCAATCTGCAAAGCAAAGACTGTCCTGGAGAACAGCAATGAGGCAGTTTAGAGAGGAGACTCTGAACAGAACTGATCCCTGAAGCAATCTGAAGGAATGAAAAATGTGTAGTTACTAGAGGTAATCTTGAGGAAGAATAAAAAATCTTTACACAACTGTGATTATTCCTTTTTGCTGCTGACACTGGATAAAATGATCAAGGCAAAGGAGAGATTGCTGAAGGAGGAAGGCAAGAATGGATCTAATCTGGTCAGCTGATGGACAATGATGCATGGGAAGGAAGTTTCATTTGATCATCTAAAGGTGACTATGGACAGGTTTCAAGAAATTTCATAGACAGTGGCAAAAAGAATCACTGAAATAGCTTGAATCATCCAGCAAACACACAAAACACCTCAGAAAGACTAAGTGGCAAGGGACCAGTCATCCAGTACTCATTGAATACACCAGTGCAATTTGGCAGGGGAAAGGAACAACTGTAAGTGGATGCTTTACTTTGGATAGCTACTGAATTCTGAGACAGTGACTGAACTGGATCCATACATGTTGAGGAGAGAAAACATTGCAATTCCTCCACGTTTTCTCTCAGCATCTCAGACTGTTTATGGAATCATCATTCTCTGCCCTTCAGCTGAGGGCTGAAGAAACTGCAACTCTGATTTTTGACATAATGTGATGGTTTTGCTCCCATCCACTCCTTCAAAAAGTCCTCCAAATAAAACACTGAAGTCAACTCATGGTATTCCTGATATCTCTCTGACAAAATCTTATAGATGAGAATATCAGCCATTTAGATCATCTTTATAACCATAAAGGAAGAGTAAAGAATACAAAGGTTTGGGGTTTAGGGGGAGGGAGGGTTTTGCTGTTTATTTGCCAAAGATTTGTGGCAGTGGTTCCCAACTTTTTTGAGTATGCAGACCCCTTTTTAAAGTACAAAAACTTCATGGACCCCAAATGGTAATAGTTGTTATCGGGGACTGACTGCAGGCAGCGCTGCTGCAGAGGGCAGTGGAAATCATGGCCACCACCTGCTCCCAAAGGGTCAGGACACATCCAGTGTGTGACTGCTCAAAGCAGGGAAATAAAGTTCATTTAAAGCAGTCTCCAACATGGATTTGGCTGGCAGCAGCTGGGGCCAGATTGGGCCCAGGCCACCAGCCTGGCTGGCAGTGACTGGTGCCAGATGTATTCATGGACCCCTTCCAATAACTCCATGGACCTCCAGGGGTCCCTGGACCACAGGTTGGGAACCACTGATTTAGGGTGTCAAGGCAGCTATTTCACAGCTTTGCTTGATAGATCTTGCTAAAGAATGCCAATATCACTCCAGGAAAAAAAAAAAATCTCCAAAGGAAGTGATGTAGAAGCATCCAGAATAAACTCAAGAATGGAGGATATGAGTCCATACAGTTAGAGCCCTGCGAATCTGTGGATATCTGCATTATATCCGCATCCACGGATACAACATGGATATCCACAGACCATTTCTTGTGGATGCAGACTGGATACAGATCCACATATTTTTATCTGCACAGAGCTAGAGCCCTGCAAATATGCAGATATCCGCAGATATCCACATCCACAGATACAACATGGATATCCGTGGACCATTTCTTGCGGATGCAGGTTGGATACGGATCCATTTATTTGTATCTGTGCAGGGCTCTATATACAGTTACTGGGACAAAAAGCTGTTGAGAAATCTGCAATATGCATGTCATTCTATATTAATTTCTAGTTTTCTTAGCCATAGATAACGTAGAGTTGTTACTGTTACAATCTGTAAGTCTTTTCCATAGGGAATGGAACTGATAAGCTTCTGTAGAAATACTAACTGTGAAAACCTATAGCATCTAATAGAGAATGATCTTTTTCTACAGAAGTTTTAAGCTATTCTATAGAATTTAAGGGAGAATTATTTTTGTGGTACAGAGTTCTATAGAACCTCTTCATAATTGTATATCTGACAGAACTGTAAATTCCATATTTTATTAATCCTATAAAATAGCAGAAACATAATGTGTCAGTCTGCCACATCTTGTTGCTATTGTGAAGTAATTTCTTGGTTTCCACCAAGAGATGTTCCTTCTCAGCCACTGAGTTCTGCTGTGTGTATTTCTGTTGATCTTGATCATCCCTATAGATTTCTTCCCAAGAATGCAGAGTCTGGCTTTTCAAAAAAATACTTGTTTCACACTAGTATATTTGATAGTTTTAGTCTGTATTTACTGCAGATTGACTGATTTCACCAACGATTCACATAACTGAGTAGTATCACAGAGGTTTCTCAGGAATTGCAAAGTTACCTGGTGAAGATCAGTCAAATAATCAAAAAGTTCACAGTGCATCATCACATGTGTAGAAGGGGAAGGAAAGGAACAGAGATGGGCAACCTTTTTTTGTTTGTTTGTTTGTCTTTTTCCCCACCAAAAAATGTGGATTCAGGCTGACCAAAACATTTTGTGAATTTGTGTCTAATTTACCAAATTGTTTTTGGAGGACGGAAGGGGCAAATACAAAAAAATCAAAATGTTTCATTTTGTGTGTAAATACCTTAAGGAAATTTTTAACCTTTGGTGGGACTGGAGGTGTTTGTCCAAATTAAAGCCAAGAGGCTCAAATGGGATGATTGATCAGGATGCTGAAGTTGAAGATCATGGGAGGCCCTTTATTAACTGAGTTCTGCAGAAGACAAAAGTAAATGATACAGTGAGTGGACAAAGCAGAGATATAGAAATAATTCGCCAGTAAAATGAATAAATAGGGCCCTTGGCCTCTGCAGGTCAGTTTGCTGAGATAAAAAGTTACAGCAGCTAACAGAGTTATCTGTTTTGAGTGCTAGAGTAGGTGCAGTGGAGGACAGAATATGCACCAGAGAAGATTATGGGCTTGATTCTCAGTTGTAATAAAATCCCTTTACATTGATCTGGCAGGGTAGGGGGGCCTTAAATTGGTGAACTGTCAAAATGGTGTAAAGGGGGCTGAGTGTAAATGAGAACCAGACTCTATATTTCTAATTTGGGGAATGAGAGCTTTCACCAAAAAAAAAAAAAAAAAAAACCAACAAAAAACCAAAAAAACCAAAAAACCCCCCACAACAAAACAAAACAAAACAAATAAAAAAAACCCACCCACCCAAACCAAATCAAAACAACAACAACAACAAAAATTCAAACTGAATGTTTAGGATAATCCGGTGCCTTCTACCTTTCCACTTCTTACACAAGAAGCACCCTCACTGAACTCGACTGCAGAGCTACAACCATCACCTCCTTCAGACTGCCTCTTGAGAATTTCTTCTATCAGAATCCCTACAGGAAATTAGCCACTCAACACTTGCTAAGAAAAGATGACATTGGGAATAATTGATGTTTGCTTAGAAGTTAATGTCAATGTTTTATGTCTTTTCTTGTCTCAGAACATCATCTCTTCTATGCAGGGACTGCATCATCCTGCATGTGTGGACAGCACATAGTATACAAATAAGAATATGACCTAATGAACAGGCACAGAAAATCCAGTTATGGAGATTCCAAAAGGCTCTGGAAATGAGTTTTATAGCTGTATAGCCATATATACAGTAATTATTCTAGTTGTTTAACATACAGAGCTGATGTTCCACAAGGAGAGGGAAAGCTGAATGGATGTTTTAGTTGTCTTAATTAGATCAGAATCCTTTTAGCATGGGGGGGGGCACCACATTAAAAGTTTTTTTCTCACTCAGTAGTTTGGCAACAAATGGGAGGGTAGTGGAGGGAGAAGGAGGGAACTGGCCTGCCCCCAGCAACCAGCCTGGATAGAGATGGACAATTGTTTCCCTCGGCCAGGCTCTTATAGGCAGCTGCCGCACTGCACAGAGAAGCATCACAACCAGCTGGGGTTGCTACAGGGTGCAGCCTCCAGAGATTCTGGACTAGCCTGACTTCTCATCAGGTTTGGTTGGCACATGAGGGGGAAGAGGGCCTTGGAAGGAAGGGGAAGAATTAGGCTTTGAAGGGAAGGGAGCTTCGCAAGCTGCACAGCATGCAGTTGCTGCAGTGTCCCCTCCCAGCCAGAAGCAGCTGATCTCCCACACCCAGCTCTGCTCCTGAGTCCTGGCTGGTGCGGTGCAGGCCTGTGCATGGGGCTGGAGTAGACAGGAGGATATACTCTTGTCTTGGCTGGCATGGGGATAGAGAGGTGGGACTGCTCCTCAGTTCCTGCTGGGCCTGTGCGTGTTGGAGGGGGCTGCTGTCCCCAGCAGGCCGGTTAGCAGCCTTTGGTGGACTACATTCTGGTCTGTGGGCGATGGGTTGGACATCCTAGGATTAGATAATTCTATGCTTGCTTTTACTGTATTAGTGCCAATAAAGAGTGGTAGAGCTGAGATCTTCTCATATCGTCCTGTCTCCGATGTGCCCTCTTTATGGTTTTGCTGAGAAGTTTTGTTTAACAATATGCTGAGATTTCATGCTTTTTTTTAAGTAAGAGATAAGAAGATTATGCTGTACTCACCGCTCCATTTGGTTGCTCATTGTGTCTGGGGTGAAATCCTGACTTCATTAAAATCAATGATAATTTTGCCAGTGACTTCAATGAGGCTAGAATTTCACCTGAAATTCCAATCAACAATGTCTAGCAATGAACTCTACTATCACATGCTTTGTTGCCCCCCCCTTCTTTTTTCTGTGCTATTCTTCTCACTATGGACTACATCAGGGGACAAGCTGGAGGCCCCAGCCTATTGGATCATTTTATTTGGCCCATTACAGGCCAGCTTGGGTCAGACCATTCTGCAGTGCCACAGTTAGCTTGGGTATGGTGATGTGTTGTGAAAGGAGGGTCTCGCCTGCACATGGGCATGTGTCTCAAATGATGACCCAGTGAGAGCCAAGGGGCTGGAACAGGGAGCCAGGTCCAACTCTATGAACAGAAGTGAGATTGAGCAAGGGTGGGCTCTTTCCCAGCCACCCCCCCCCCAGAGGCAGGACCCACACTCCCCTGGTCATATACTCGATGGTCAGGATCCATATCCACACCCAGCACTCATCCTGGGATTAGCACACACATCTTCTACCACATCACATTTCCGGCCCGCCAAAAGTTCTAGCAGTTTTGTCGTCCTCTGCTACTATAAAATTGCCCATCCCTGGCTTAGATGGTGGTTTGCATTGTTCATTTCAATTTCTCTGTTATGTTTATTTTAAATGTCTAGCTAATGTATTTAAATATTTAGCAGTGAAAATATCAGAAAATATTAGAGGTTGTTTTTTTTTAAAATTACACTCTGCTATAGAAAAATATCTGATAAATTATTGGGGAAGAAATATCTGCTCATATTGTTGCAATGTCTCAGGCTGAATTCTAATTCCATAGGGCCACAATCTATACAACATTAACTCAGTCAAGACCCTCAGGAATGTAAATGTACCTTCAACCTCTTGAATTTGTTTTTCACATCATGAACTTTAATTAATTTACTTTAAACAAAAACAACGAATACTTGCTGTATGCTCCACAATGATAGGTTATGGAGATTTTGGCCACGATTTTAGAAAATGGATGCTGAAAGTTAGGTTTCTAAGTCTCTGGTTCGATATTCAGAAGTGCTGAACACCCAGCAGTTAACACTGTTAAAAGTCAAACCAATTACTTAAGTGCCTAAATAAAGACAGAGGAACCTGTTACGTTAGCAATAAGTGATGTGGCAGATACATGGAGTTATATTAAAGAGATCATTTACTGAGTCTGCAGAAGTTCAAGGGAAACTATTTAAAAAATTGTGTTTATCCAGTAGTCAACAGCATGCATTGTTGAATTCAAAGTGCCTACCAAACTAGTTTCTCCTTAAAAGCTGATTCTTTTCCTCCAGTTCTACTGATCACAATACACTAAACTGAAGATCTTGATATTTTCTGCAGTAGACCTTGGTGGCTGTTTTGGACATCTACGTACCCTATTTCAATTGGGCCCTGAATGTAAAAATTCTAGGGTGTTCTCTATCTACCTTACCTTTAACTGTGAAAAATCAAGCCAATGCCAATGGACTTACAACAGCACCACTGGAATTTCATCTCTTTATAAAGCTGGTCCACTCTCTACCGTGAAATTTAATAGTTGCACAAAAAATATCTCTAACATTTTTTGGGGAAAATATTAAAGTGTGATGATTAGTTATGCAAAAGAAAATATACCATAGAACATTACAGAGCAGGCATGGGCACCTGAGATATTAGATGCACCAGAAGCCCTTCGGGGGGCCATGCAGAATTTTTTTTAAAAATTGAGATGAGTTTCTGAGGGGTTCAGGCTTTTATTAAAATTGCTACTTGCTCAAAGCACTCCACTTGGCTTTGCATCCCTATCAACATGGACTCTGATAATACCCCATACCACCCAGCTCTACTTTCTGCTTTCCCATTGGCTGACTGTTTAGAAGCTCAGAGCCAATCAGTTGCTTGCCAGTTTCATCTCCTGGAAGTGGGTGGGACCAAGACACACCTCCCCCAGAGGGGAGAGGAAGTAAGTAGAGCTGGGTGTCAAAGGGCAGCACTGCATGTGGACTCCTTGTGTGGCAAAACTTACATCCATTGGGGAGCAGAGTTGAGACAAACACTAGGAGCTGCAGGGCTCCATGTGCAAAGTCAAAATAACACTCATATTTGGTCTAGCCCCCCTTCCATCATGCTGGGAAGGACAGAGCTCCACTGCTATGCTATGCCACTAAGCTCCATTTACTCTCTTCCCATTAACAGAGGTGCATCCCAAGCAGGACCATGGCCAGGGGACATAATCAGATAAGCTACAGGAAGGAACTGGGAGCCAATGGAAAAACAGCAACCAGAACTGGATAGCATGGGAGGAGTCTGTCCCCTGCATGACTGTCAGAGATGTGGTTGGGCCAGCTGGTGGCACTGCAATCCAACACATGGATTCCTATTCTCAGGCCCTGACTCTACTCCACTTCACCCTCTCTATGAACCTCCCACTCTGAGCACCATGCTTGATGATTAGATTTCGGTGGGCCTGGCTGTTAATTGGGTGGGCTGAGTCCCACCCAGGACCACCCATGGCTACATGCCTGCTTAGCCTCTCAAAGAATATTTTTTACCAGCCCCCTGTGGATAGGCCAAATAAAATGACTGGTGAGCGGGTTTCAGGCCCCAGGCTGCTATTTGCTCATCCCTATTACAGAAGAGAGAATGAAGGAGAGACAGAAGATGGAGGAAAAATAAAATAAAATAAAAATTACTCTTCATAAATGGTTATAGGACCTCAAAAATAAAATTAATCTGTCCTTATTCAGCAAGTGGAAAACACCATCAAATTCTGGAAATCACCCCGGCCCTCCTTTGAATTCTGTGCTGGTACCTCGCTTGGGCATTTTGCTCAAATACTTTATTTCTCCTGGTATTAGCAGAGTATCTGAGCATTGGTTTTTGAGGTAGCAGAATAACATGACTGCAGGGATTCTCCTTTCTGTGACTCTGCTAAGAGCAGAACTAAGTCAAGCAGAACTAAGATATGTTCCTTCAGTTCATTGCAATATGTCATGAAATTGAGGCAGCCACAGCCTACCCGTTAGTGTGTTTCTCAGCCAGGCCATCAGTTTTATTTTCCAGTCAGTGGGTGTCCATGAAGCTTGTGATCTCCAGTGCTCACCACTAAATGCATTGTGGATTATGGCCTCTCAGTTTCTAAACTTTTATTATGGCCTCTAAAATCAGGAAGCATGGGAAGGTATTATTACCTAGACCTTTCCACACAAAATGACTATACGTGAAGAGGAAGTAATAAAAGTGTTAACAAAACCCACTAATTCCCTCTCACCCCTTCATTAGTTCCTCTTAGGAGTTTTAAAGACTATTTGAGCTGTGAAGAGGAAAAATAGGAAACATTTTAGGAATGATTCCTTCCCCCCAGTTCCTGAAAAAGAGCTTTAAAGTTATGAGGTAGTAATAAAAGTACATTACTGAATTGCATTAGACTCATGGTAGAATTATGAGTTGTCTGCCCACCTTCTGTCCCAGAACTGTAATAAAAAAAATCATAACTTTGCCTTTGCAGTTGATTGGGAGGAGTTAACTGAGTTACACCAGGAAAGAATTCCATCCACTGCTTATTTTAAAATTATGTATACGTTTCTTCACGACAGCTGTGGGGTGTAGTCAGTCTGTTGCTACAACAGCATTTTGAATCCAAGGATCTCATCACAGTGCTCTATCAGTATTAATTCCCTCTCACAGTCTCTCCTGGGAGATAGTTGTGTATTATCTGTATTCTACAGATGGAGAAATAGAAAGTCAGATTAAGGCCCAAATCTTCCAAAATATGCCACTCCCTTTGGGTGCTGCAGTGAATGGGCATCCACCTGTAGGCAACTTGTGTCTGATTTTCAGGAACTGCTAAACACCACTTACTCCAAATGAAGACCATGAATATGCCATTGAGTGCACCTTTGAAAATCAGGCCTATGCAGTCTAATACTGAGCTCCCAGAAAACAAGGCATGGAAAATTACTGGCCACTTTTGAAAATTTGTCCCTGGAGCAGTGGTTCCCATCCTTTTCTCTGCCATGGCACACCTTGGTACCTTTAATTATTTTGAGGCACACCACTGTATAGTCTCCCAATGAACTCATGAATATTCATGAGCCAATCCAGAATGCTGAGCAGTTTTTCAAAAAATTTCTTGGCACACCTGCTCAGGCCTGATGGCACACCAATGAGCCATTGCACACCGGTTGGGAAACACTGCCCTGGAGTGCCAAGATCACACATTAAGTCAGATGCAGGGATGGGAACGGAATTCATAGATTTTAAGGTGAGAAGGGGCCATTATGATCATCTTGTCAGACCTACTGCGCAGTGCAGGCCACAGAATGTCACCCACCTTATCCTCTAGACTCCTATCTTGTGACTGAGTGATTGAAATCTTTAAATCATGGTTTAAAGAAGTCAAGGTACAGAGAATACACCAGCAAGTGATCAGAAGATGACGTGTGACCCACAGAGACGTCCCTAGAGGGGTGCCTATGGGCGCAGGGGCCAGGGCAAATCACTCTTCGCAGGGTCCCCTCCACCCCTCCACACTAGGGCCAGGGCTGCCCAGCCCAGGGAAGGGGCAGACCCCTGTGCTACTCCCCCCCATGCCAGGGACCAGGTGAGTGGGCAAAAGGGCGGTCTGCCACTGCAGCACTGCCAGTCGGCCACCCCCACCATGCGCGCTGCTCTGGGCTCCCTGCCAGAGCAGCAGAGGGGGGGGGGCAGCAATACCGGCTCTGTGTTACCTTCTGGCTCCTGCCTGCTGCTCCAGCATGGAGCCCAGAGCAGCACGCATGGCGGGGGGGGGGTGGCAGACTGGCAGTGGTGCTGCAGCGGCAGACTGGCCTTTTGCCCGCTCGCCTGGTCCCCACCATGGGGGGGGGAAGCAGCAGGGGGCCGCATGGGGACCCCAAAAGTATGAGGCCTAGGGTGGCTGCCCCTTCTGCCCCCCACCCCTCCCTTAAGGACAGCCCTGAGGAAAGTCAACCTCTCCCACCCAGGGCCTTTGCTGACCTGTCTGGGAGGGAAATTCCTTCCTGGTCCCAAATATTGCAAATCAGCTAAATCCTATGCATGTGGGCAAGAGTCACCAGCCAAACAACCAAAAAGAATTCTCTGCAATTACTCAGAACCCAGCCCATCTAACATCCCACCACAGGACATTGGGTTTATTTAGCATTAGTAGACAAAGATCAGTTAATTGTCAAATTAGGCTGCCTATAATATTGTTCCCTCCATATATTTATCAAGCTCAGTCCTGAAGCCAGCTAGGTTTTTGTGCTGACTGTTCCCCTTGGAAGGTTGTTCCAGAACTTTACTCCTCTGAGGCTAGAAATGTGCATCTAATTTCAAGTCTGGACCTCCTGATGGCTAGTTTATATCCATTTGTTCTTATGTCTGCTTGGATGCTGAACTTAATTCCTCTCCCTCTCTGGTATTGCTCCCTCTAATGTATTTATAGGGAACAAACCGCCAAATCTTCTCTATGTAATAATATGCAGCAAATCATTAGACACACTCAACTCTACTTAGACTGTGTCACACAGATCTGTAGACTACACATTTTTTCCACCCTTTTAAACATGGATGTCAAAGATAAAGATTGTTTATTCCAAAGCAAAGAATTCATTGTATCTCTGTTGTGTGGGCAGTCCAAGGCTGTGAGTCATGTTGCTCTGTGCAATTGTTGCAACTCTTGCTCCATTGACTCTTTCTCAGCATGATGCCATTGGAGCCATTTTGCAAGATTCACCTTGCGCCTGTGGCAACTGCCTGAGACCTAAAGAAAATGAGCCTTTAAAAAGCCAAAATCATAGAGCCTAGGACTCTCTTAACTTATCTTTATAAGACGGCGTCCAATGTGGGGGGGTGACAGAGACAAATGCATGTTCTGCCACAACTTCGTACCTTCCTATGGTGCAGACACCAGCAGAATTGCAAGCCCTCCATAAGGGGACACTGCTGTGAAATAATCCAAGTCTCCGTTTCACACCAAGGAGAGAGAGGTGTGTGTAGAGTACTCCCCCAAGCAAGGAGGATCCTCTCAGGGTGTGATACGCTCAAATTTGCATGGCTTAGATGATTATCCCTTCTATCAATATTATTTATACAGCACCACAGATGTTCACAACACATTAAGGCGCACAGTACATTGACTAAGATACAGCATACCTTCTTGGATAAGCTTATACTTTAAACTAGGTATGGGAAAAGTAGATGGAAGGTGATATGAAGTTTCAAACAATATTGTGCTAATGACTGATGAAGAAAATTTGGTCCGATGATCGATGCCTGGAACAGAGAATTAAACTCCGGCCTCAAAATGAGTTAAAAAAAAAGTCTTGTGGGTGAATCACACAGAATCAAGACAAATGAATATAAACATGAAAGAGCTGCTCTTAAATCAGACTTCTGTATCTATACTTTAGGGACTGGTTAGTGTTAAATGGAGAAATCAGTAAACTATTGGCTGCTATGAGTGGAAGAAGTCTGGCAGAAGATAGAGTGAGGTATGCTAAATGGATGTCTGATCTACTTAAAAGACAACTATAGACAACTGTGAGTAGACCACCACCTCTTCAGTATGGATCAGAGACATGAACAACCAATGAGAGGCACTTGAGAAGACCTGAAACCATTTAAACTAGATGTTTGAGGGAAGAGAGAGGTGGTACATCGCTAAACCATACATGGAATGATATAAACATGAATGAGATCAAGGTTTATGGCAACAGAGAGAAGCTGCAAGAAGCTGAGATGGTCTAATCATGTACAAAGGAAGGGTGGATGAAGAGAATCCTGTTATGGAGACATTTGGACCTAGAGTTAGGCAAAGAATGAGGATGATGAAAACAACTGTGAATACACTGTGTCCAAGAGGAAAGAGCAGATCTGGAGAAGTACTGGACTGGTAAGCCTGGAAAAGACTGATCTAGCAACCCAGCCCAGCTAACTGGGAAAGGTGGAAAAAGACAAAGGGAAAAAACAGGGATACCAGGCAAAGAAGGTGAAAGAAAAAACATTTTATACCATGTAAGGGTGTGAGATTACATAAAATTTGTATTACAGTAGCACCTACTGACCATAACTGATTTTAGGACCCAATTGTTCTGGGCACCGTAGATAGACAGACAGACACATTTTTTATTAGATGTTTGGGACTACCTGGCAAATAAAAGTGTAAGTGCTGGTAACCCCATGTTCATTCAATAACTACTCAGGAGCTTCCACCAGTTCTCCCCACCCACCCTTTTTTCATCCAGGTCCCCAAACCAATCCATTGCTGGGACCTTACCATCCATCCCCCCTTCATATCAGGGTTAAGGCAGGCCATAATAAATGGGTACCTGCAGTATCATTCATAGGAGCCTCAACTCCTCTATCCCTCCTTCTGTTCCTTTAAAGGACACCTTTTTAAAGTCCTTTTCCAAGCCGTTTATCTGGTCACTGTATGTCTTTCCTAAAGAGTACCTGCACTGGATATCCAACACAAGGAGGCACGGCAATTAGCTTGGCTGCCTCCCCAACAATCCCAGTCAAGTTCCCAGACATATCCCTTTTTCCCTTTTTATAACGGCCAAAACCAAATCAGTACCCAAGTTGGAGAGTGTAACTGCATCCTCACTGAATAATTCTAATGCCTCAGATTGTGAAGTTGCTGAGCCTCTCAAGGAATTTGATCACCACACTAGTCATATTTTCCTCACCTTGTCCACTCAGGTGATACCCTCAAGGCTCTCTGCCAGACCCTGCATTAATGCATGTCCAACTGCACCATTTTCTTTTTCTGGAAAAATTCAAGGAGCAGTCTGAAGTCTCTCTTTGCACCAATCATTAATTCAATCCTCTTACACAATCCCAAATAGTGTTTTCCAAGGTGCACCACCTCTATATTGCTGACTGCTGATGGGCCCCCACAGTGTACAACAGCAGCATCAGCTGATTCAATAACATGCTCCTCCTTCCATGCTAAATTAGGCTTGCTTTGCCACCGGAACCCAGTTTCAAACCCTCTAGGCAATTATCATGCCTGTCTATGCATATAGAAAACAATCCTGTGCCCACAGAACCAACCATTGTCTGCATAGCTGGTCTAACATCTGGAATGAAATCCCAGCACACTGTTGACTCACCTGCTGAGGTCCACACATGTTTTATATGCTTCTAAATGTCAATGCCTGGTTGTCTGAATTGCCTCAGTCCCCAGACTCAGCTGTACCGCTGCTGTGGTGGCCCTCATTCCAAATGAGTGAGAATCTAATTCCATGAGGCAGGACCAGGCTCACTACCATCCCAGAGCATTACAGATTCTTCCTGACCTCCTTGATTGATCTTTGACCGTACCAAGCTTAATACCCCGCTTCTCCCTACCAATATACATCACACAATCCTAAATCCCTTCCTGCAAAGCCCTTAGAGCAATGGTTCCTAACCTTCTCAGTAACATGGCATACTCCAGTGAAACAAACAATTCCATGGCACACTCGCTTTTTTCAGCTGAATTGATTGCTCATAAACATCACATTTACTACATATACTTTGGTTACAGTCTTGACAGAGAGGTATGCAACACAGGGCATGCAACAAGTAAAAGAAGGATCAAATGCATTAATGTTTCAAATCCACCAGAAAAAGATACTTATCATCTCAGTTCTGCCCTTTGGCCACTTGCATTTAGAATGTCCACATTTTAGAATTGATAGACCTATAACTAGCTTTTACTTTGATGATTAATTTTCACAAGTTTTTTGAGCTGTAATTTTGGTTGGCTAGAATATTGTTTAAGATGAAACAATGTTTGTTTTACATTGATTTTCATTACCTTCGTACAAAATTTCATGGTACACTTGGACAGTTCTCATGGCACGTTGGTGTGCCACAGCATAGTGGTTGAAAACTGCTGCCTTAGATAACCCAGGGACTAGCTCACTGATCCTGAATGCACCAGAAATTGATATAAAGAATACTTGTGTGGGCAAGATTGCCTAGACCATGAACGTTAACCATGACCTTTCTGTAATTGGTAATAATCCTTTGTAGTTTGAAAGTAAATCTGTAACTTTACTTTTAAATAGTTTTTCTCCAGCACCATGACATGCTGGTGTATTATTAGATTTTCTCACAAATGAGGGATTGAATGCATAGGTTTCTTACTGTAGGGCTGCTCATGAGTTCTGGGTTGCTAGCAAATGCTGATTTTCATAAACACACTAAAGTATTTGTTCTTGAAAAAAAACAGGAAATTTATATACACTTTGCAAACAAATATAAATAAAAAGCTTTGGTCTACATTTGAGGCCCAGAACTCTCTAGTGACCCTTTAAAAATTGCTGCTCATAGTTATCTCATTTAGCATCAATTTAGCAGTGGGGATATTTGAATGATAGATACTAAAACCAACACTGTAAGGCTCCTTGTTACAGGTCTCCTCTTCATAAAGAGCTATTTTATTCACTGGCTATAGACTGCATAGACCTCTAAAATTCTCTAGAGATGAGTCTACTCGATTCAGAAGAATGTGATTCAGATATCGAATACTAAAGCTACAGTATCTGTGAACAGTAACAGGCAAACCTCAAACTATTTGTAAGTTCTACTTGGATAAGCCAAGAAAAGTGAAAGTATCCACATTTGCACTTATTTCAGTGGTTAATGTCCCTCTCCCCATCTTTGCCAGCATGAGTCTTCCTCATTCCTCTGAATTTAATTTGACCACTTCTTTTTAATGTTTCTATCCCTTCCTCTGCCCCATTCTCTCATTCTCCCCCTGACTTATAATGATAATTTTGTTGTCCATGTGCTTTCCTTCACAGAACTGCTTTGCACAAGCCTATCTGGATTAGTTGTTTCTCTACAGAAGGAGAGTTGGAAGATCAGGGCTCTACTACCAGCTGTGCTGCCAGTTCACTTGTGATTGTGGGAAGGTCATAATTGTTGTGTCTCACTTCCACATACATTAGGCCCTCAGAGCTATGAATGCCAAAGTTAGGAAGTGAGTGGTCAATCACATGCCTCATTTGGAACCTAAAGTTCACAATCAGGCAGCAGCAGTCGCAATAACATGGGAAAAAGAAATACCATACAGTACCGTGTTAAAATTAAATTACTAAAAATAAAGGGAAAGATTTAACAAAGTAAGGAAAATGTTTCTGGGCTTGTTTCATTTAAACTAAATTGGGCAAAAGTAGCATTTTTCTTCTGCATAGTAAAGTTTCAAGGGTATATTAAGTCAACGTTGAGCTGTAAACTTTTGAAAGGACCACCATAATGTTTGATTTCAAGTAACGAACAACCTCCATTCCTGAGGTGTTCAGACCTCTGAGGTTCTACTTAATAACAGATGGGGAAATGCTAATCTTTCAAAGTTTTCAGTGAATTATTATGGTTACTGGTGGGCAGAACAGATATTTTATTTGTGTGCAACAGTTACACATAGTCCAGAAAGAAAAACCCCAACAGATTACAGAGTTCAGCAACAATAATGTGCCCAAATTGGTACTTGAGGAACTAACACAGGAAGAAACCTATAAAGCACAGATGGGAGAACACACAGTATAAAATAAACCTTGCCCAAAACCTGATAAGAGCAGATGAAACAGGATCTTTAACAAATCCTTTAATTTTATGGGCTTGAGTTTGGTTTCTTCTCTCTGTTTGAGGCAGAAAGGCTGGTTCCTTTTGTTATTAATGACTTCCTTTCTCAAAACTCCTCCTAACTTGTTACTGGGAAAAGGGAAGCTAACTGCAGCAAAGTAAGAGGAGGGGAAAAAGATTACCACAGAGTTTAAAACAAAAGCCATTAAATAACTCCAAGAAAATGCCCTTTCAAATTTATTAGCTTCCTTGTTTTAAGAAGACAGACAGACCAACTCCCCCCCCCCAAAGGAAACAACCCCCCCATCCATCCCCCACGACCCACACAAACCAGATAACCAAGGTTTGGTAGCCAACAGTGAAACATGTTTTGCACACAGTCAAAAGTACTGAGGTATAGTTGTACCTTTTGCATAAGACACAAATTTAATTGCTGATTTGATTATAGTTTTGCTGCTCTTGCTTCTTTTCTAGTATTGTTTATTGAAGACTGTCAATGCATTTGTATGGAACAGAAGACATGGTACTGGACAGAAAAGAGTCTATAATTTAAAGGCCCAGTCCTTCACTCATATCCTAAATTTTTGCCTATAGCCTAACATGGACAAACATGCTTGAATTTAATAGGATGATTCATATACATAAAGCTATTCCCATACATGAGTATATGCAGGGTCAGGGCTTGCTCCCATTGAAGTCAATAGGAGTTTTGTCAGTAACTTCAGTGGGAGTAAGTTTAGACCCCAAAAGCAAGGTTTTGAAAAATACACTGTTATTCTTTCCTCTGCCCTCTGTATGAATCTAAGAAATATTCTGGTAAACAAAAGAGCAGAGTGTTTTCAAAATATATCCTCTCTCCCTTGTTTGCCTTAGATAGCTCTGGAGTTTATATCTTTTATTTGCAGTAGTGATTCCTCTGCATTCTAAAATTAATAAGCAACAAAAACCCATATGACACTGGGCCAGGAAGGGTGGAGTCTAGTAGGCTGAAATAACCCAAAAATCAACCTTTGAGGACATATTTTAAGACATAGAAATGATAATTAGGGCCATTCAATGTGTGTTAAATGTTTAGTAATAGATATATGTCTGTAGTTACCTATAATCTGTGATTACAGATGTAGACAAATAGTTCCTGTCTGTCAGTCAAAAATAAAAAGAATAATTAATATTTAGATGGAACATGAATATAACAATACAATTGTTTTTATTTCTCTTTGAAGTTTAAGTAATAAATACATGAGAATGGTCATTAAGTTGCCGATCACCTTATGCTAATACAGCTAGTTACTGATGTGTGTAAAAAGTTAGGAGAGCTTACTTCAGAGCCACAAGAAAATAGCTATCATGCACTCAAGGATTACCAACTGTGATGACTGCTGTCAAGTAATGGTCATAGTCTGCTAAAATAGTGGTTCCCAACCATTCCAGTAACATGCCACACTTCAATGAGACAAACAATTCTGTAGCACACCCACTTTTTTAAGCTGAACTGATTGCTCATAAATGTCACATTTACTTACATTTACTATGGTTACGGTCTTACTGCAGAGGTTTGTAACACAGTGCATACAAGAAGCTAAAAAAGGGATCAAATGCATTAATGTTTCAAATCCACCAGAAAAAAATACATGTCATCTCAATTTTGCCCTTTGTCCACTTGTGGTTAGCATCTTCACATTTTAGAATTGAAAGACCGATAACTTGCTTTTAATTTAATGATTAATTTTCATCAGTTTTTTGAGTGGTAATTTTGGTTGGCTAGAATATTGTTTAAGATGAAACAATGTGTTTGTTTTTAACATTGATTTTCATTGCCTTTAGAATTTCATGGTGCATCAGTAGAAAACCACTGTGCTAAAAAACTACAGAAAGAGCCTGGGGCCTGATTCCTTTTTGCTGGCCAACTTTTGTCAGGGAAAGTTTGAATTGCAAGTTAGAATCCTAGCACCAGCCTGGAAGTGTCCTGTTAATTCTCATGTGAGAATTTGAGCAAAACTCTGTACATCGATTAATTGGTCTTCATTTCCTGCTTCATTTCTCTAAACTAGATTTTTAACAATAAAACTCTAGACAAGGACTGATGATCCTCAACCTGGCTGTGTAATTTCCAGAGACTTTTTGCAAACTCAGAACTTTCAACTCAGTCATCATTTCTACTTTGAAACTGACTCATAAATTTTATTGTCATCTCTATGTACAATGATATTTTAACTAACATTCTATTTTCTTTCTTTACTTACAATAAATATTAGTTTAGTTAATAATCACGGACTTTAAACGTGTATTTGGGTAAGATCTGAACTATTCATTGACTTGTTTCATAATGCGTGTGATCCTTTGGGATTGATAGAACTTTTTTATATCTGATAGATTAAGATTTTCAGTAATTTTCATCATATTTGATTTGGCTGTTTGGGTAAAAGCCAGAGAGTTTGAGGGCCTTAAGGAAACTGTATTTTTATTTTTTGAATAGCCAGTGAAGTGATCAGAAGCTGTTTGTTGCTGTCTTGGTACATTGTATGGAAGAAAAAACACTACTGTTTAGTCTTTGCTCCATTCTTTGTGGTTTTGCCCTGTTTATGCTATTTTAAGATTGGTCTACGTTGACAGAGAAGGTTAACATAACACTGCTTACCTTCACATTTGGCAGCCTGTCTCCCACTGGCAGATCAATAAATTCAAATTAAATAGTGCTGAAATTGGACCTGATAACAGCACCCCCCAACTGGCATAGCGTTGTGGTCAAATTCTGCAATTCTGTGTAGCCCGAGAGCATCAGAAATCAAGTTTGCTGGCCTCCAGGATCAATCCCAAAACTTTCTATCTTCTTATGTTGATTTTAACTCAAAATCTATAGCATTGACAAACTGACCGTTATTTCAAGAATTCATTTATTTTACTATATGCCTGAATTAGATATTAAGAAACTAAAAATAGATGAAATGGGTCAGATCAATGGCTTTTCTATCCCCTTACTTCTTTTTCTGACAGTGGCCAGTGCCAGAGGCTACTGCTATTGTTCTCATTACCAGGGTACCCGTATTTATTGACGCACCACCTCCCTGAGGCAGGAAAGTGCTATTATCCCCATTTTATGGGTAGGAAACTGAGGCACAGAAGACTAAGTGATTTGCTCAAGGCCATAGAGGAAGTCTGTGGCAGGCTGTGGGCTTGAAGCCAGGTCTTCCCATCTCCAGACTAATGCTCCAGATACTAACCCATCCTTACTTTCCCATTCATTTTATGCAGAGGAAAAAGACTGCATGCCTTTCTTTGTAGCTCTCAGATTTCTGTCTATGAAGAAATCATGTCCTCAGTATGGTATCTAGAACTGAATGCTTAGAGCCACTTGTGGAATTTATTTATTATTATCCCCATGCTATTGTAGGACAGAACTCAACAGGAAACATTTTGACCCTGGGATCTCTTTCATTTAAAAGGGCAATTTTTTAATCAGTCATTTAAATGTTTCACCAACCCATAAAATGTATCTTTCGTTTTTTTACTATAGTCAGTAAGAAAGGCAAGTAGTTCAGCTGCCTCTTGAACTTTGTCAAATCTGATTTTGTGCCCAGAATAGAAGCTTCTAAATGCCATTAATTTGCCTTAATGAGATCCCGATTGAGGAATAAACCTATGAACACCTAATTTACCATTTAAAAAAGGAGGCCTCCCCCCAGCTAAAACCAATTCAAAACTTTTTATTTCCTTTGGCAGGCTTGGAGCATCTACTCTTTCATCAGACTTTTTTCTTTACATTCTTCCAACATTCTCCCCCCATCACCTCATGAAACTTTTTCTTGTCACAGAGCTGTGCCACGCTGTATGTAGTATAATTCATGCTACTATATAATGAGTTCAGCATGGTGAATGTTATTGCAATACCTGCAAAAGAATTAAGGAGGATTAGCTACTCTTTGTACAATGCTGGCAAAAAGATTCTAACAGGGCATAGTTACAAATTATGATAGATGTCTGCATGATTATTTTTATCTTAAGTGACTTTCTTAAAAGTAACTGATTTACATCATATACACCACTCTTCTTTTCTCCTTCTGCTGATCCTTCTCCTCCCCAAAAGTCCTATTCATAGTGATACTTGTAATATAAATGTGTCAGGAAAAATCCAAGTTTAAGTAGAAAAGGACATGAATTTATAGCAAGACATTAACATGTTCTTCACGGCATACATGAATAACTTATGGGCAACATCACACCATGAGACTTCGCAGGTCAGCTAAATATACTGAAGTTGGCTGCTCTAATTCTGCTTGAAAAGATCCCAGCAATTTGCTGCAAGGTTTTATTTCAGGATCTACAATTTCAACCTCAAATACCTAAAATGAATAAAAGCTGATTCATACAGGATTTATTTTTCTCAGGTCATTTTTCAGACTTCCTTAATTTCAGTTGTGGTCATGCCACATGTGGGCAAAACGACAACAGTTAACATCAAAACAAAACTAGGCACTACCTACCTCACATCTCCACCTGTCAGTAGGTTCCCAGTCAATTAACTAACCACCATTCTCTTTACTCATTAGTTGGCTATGAATCTCCTTGCTGACAAATAAAGAGCAAATTGAACAAATGTGCCCTATTCTGTATCCTAAGGTTGGTTAAACTCTGGATTTGGCAGATCATAAAAGGGAAATAAAATGCAAATCTGAAGACAATCCCCTTCAAATGCCTAGCTACCCACAACTGCCAGAAGTTCAGCTCCAAGGCATAACCACAGGAGCCTACTGTCTGAATGGAACTTACCACAAAAAGGATGTAGTGGTAAAGAGAGTTTCAAAGATACCCCATTTGCTGCCAGACCATTTAGGGCTTTATAGGTGACAAATGTCTGAGGTGCATCCAGGGCTCGATACAAAGCCACTGGAGAATGTGGAGCAAAGGTGTCACTGGCTCACTTCTGCCTGCTGCAATTAAACTGTTCTAGCTAACACTTCCATGAGCCCTTCAGAAAATATAGTTCAATCTGGCAGCATCAAAAGCAAAGGTTAGCTCTTTTGAGACCCATAATAGACACAGAAGGTCACAGACACTGGGTGAGCAGGTCATACATGATAAAAGGCACTTCAAGCCACAGTTATTCATCTTGGAGCACTGATGGATCCCATTAGGGCTTAATCATTTTTCCCCATTGGGTCACAATGTATGATATGCTTTCTCAATCGAGGGATCAGTTATGATCTTCAGAAGTCCCTCTACATTCTGCTGCCTATTGACAAGTATTGACTTTTTCATGTTTGGAGTGAGTTTAAGACAGCTGGCTTTCATCCAAATTCTTATTTCACCTTGTCACTAGGCAAACAAAGCCTATATCTACAGTGGAGGACTCAGTTAAGTTGACTTAACAAGGTTGACTTAAAGTCAACTTTATGTAGTAGTGTAGAGAGTGGAGTCCCCATTTGTTTAAGTCAGCTTAAGCCAGGGGACTCATTTAAAGCTGACTTTATTAAGTTGACTTTAAATGGGCCCCCTGGCTTAAGTCAGCTTTATAAAGTTGACTTAAATGGCTATCCTGCCTTAAGTTGACTTTATTAAATTGACTTTAATGGCCACATTTTGTTACTTTGACTTAATGAAGTTGACTTAACCCTTAAAGTCAACTTTAAGGGTGAGGGTTATTAAGTTGACTTAAGCAAGTGCCATGGAGTTGCTTAAGTCAACTTAAGCCTCCAATGTAGACATATCAAAGGAGACTAGGACATATCCAAACAACTGAAACATACAACTCAGCATTATCAGAATGGTGTTGTACCAAGTGCCTCGGTCTTTCTCAGTAGACTTATTTTGATAAATTGAGCACAGTGAACTCTTGGGACCCCAACCTTGAACAGCTCTGGAAAAGATGAGCAATTTTTTTATTCTCTTCAGGTTTTGGCAGTTTGAGAGATTGATATTGAGAGCAAGCCAAATCTTCTTTCTTGTGTTAATCCCAGCAAATGGGATCTTTTCTACAAGTCCCCTCCTGCAAAATGCTCTGTTTAGCCATATTCTCTATTACACCACGTGCTAATGTATTCATTTATGCATTCCACCACTTCTTGAGTTGGCCCCTATCTGTTTTTTTCTTTCAGTCTTGAGCTATTGGACTGTTCTATCCATATGGTTGTCAGGGCTCTGCTTTACATGACCAAACCAACTGAGCCTGCATGCCCTCATTTTTTAATTGATTGATGTAATTTCGAGCATAGCTATAACATACACATTCCTCACATGCTATTTCTTGTTTACACCATTCATCCAATATCAGTATTCACATCCTTTGGGTGAAGTCATTTGCTCACATTTCTTCTTTGTTGCCTAACACACCACACTATACTTTTAAACTGCACAAACCACAGTTTTATAGGTCTTCTCTTTTAAACTTACTGGTTTCTGCCTATCATATGACATACCAGTTATGTCTTTCCATTTGAGTCAGGGGTCCTTATCCTAGCCCTAATTCTATACTCCATTCGACCATTTTCTCAGATTCTGGAGTCCAGATATTTGAACCTTTGCTTTTTTGGCATTTGCTCTGCTCCTTTAGTTTCAAAGATAATTCTTCAGTTCATAGTAATAAAGTTATACACCATATTCTCTGTTTTTCCTTTGCTTATTGATAAAGTCATATAAGTTGGTATAATTCAGTGAAGTTAACTTCCCAGGCATACCATAACATTTAATATATAAAATATACAATGTATAGACTGAACTATGTGACACCAGCCCATTAAATTGTGAACTGAGAAGTTTTTAATCGATATGAGTGATGAAGGTTATAGAATTTCTTGGTGAAGATTCAAAGACCGGTACCACCTTAATGGTTTTCAGACTTCTGTTTCCTCTGTGTCTCCTGTAGAAAAAGGAGATGATTCCTAGCGTGTCTAGCAGCAGACGCGAGGATATAGACTGTGTCCTCAAAAAGTTAAGGCTTTCTGAGAGGTAGCCAGTATTGTATGGTGTGTTTTGTAGGTGATACGTATATTTAAATTATTTAAGTCTAAGTCCTTGAAAATGTTTCCTTGGTTTGCACTAATCTGAGTGTTTGAACACATGGTGAAGTCAGCAGCAAGGTTGCTGTTAAAGTGGATGCACTTAGAAGACAGTAATGCCATGTTTAAAGTGGACTGGGGTGAAGGATGGGAATGCTTTGCTGGGCATATGTTAAGTGCTGTTCTTTTCCTTAGAGAAAGTTTAAATGAGATTCTTTTATGTTATTAATAAAGGATATCATGCTATATTTGTCAATATATTCATCACATGAAAGAGTTTAAAATTAACTTTATGATATTTATGTGCTATATTAATATCTAAAATATAGTTTCCCCAATGTTGTAGGTCTCTTATTTCATCCAGAAAAAAATGAAAAATTAATCTAGGGAACCTAGAATTTTCTTTGACAGGATTTTTTCCCCCCAGGTATTTGCAGAGGACATTTGAACAACTTTGAGTGAACCAAATACAACTTCAGTATTGCATTTACCTACATTAGTGCTTTGTCTGCCTATAATCTCTACTTCTTGAGTCACTAATGAAGAGCCCTCATGTATGTTAATAAGATACAAGTTTTTATACATTTCCATGGCAAAAGTCTATTTAAAAAAAACAAAAACAAAACTTTCATTCTCTACCGAAGTTCCTCATCTTCAAAGCATCTGAAGAAGTTAGATTTTCTTCCATGAAAGCTCATGCAATAAATAAATTTGTTAGTCTTTAAAGTGCCCTAAGACTCCTTGTTTGTTTTGCTGAACCAGACTGACAATGCTGTTCCTTTAGAGTCTCCTTATCTGAACATTGTGAAATTATGCTTTTTACATTTTCAAGACACACCCTCTGAGTGACACTATATCACACCTATCTATCTCCTTTTGAGATGTGGAAGGCAAGAAGAAACTCACCTCAGATTCAACCATTTTTAATCCCTGTTTAAAAAAGGAGCATTGTGAAACATTTCAGGAGCTGGCCTTTGCCAGAAAGACACTAATCTGCGTACAGCTCCAATATCCTGCAGGGAGACTGAGTGCCTTGCCATTGTGAGACTGGTGTATCACTAATTCAGTCATCGATTGAAAATGCTATATATTCTGGCCACTTGTGGCTTGAGAATTAGTGCCAGGTCACCTACCTCATGACCAAGTTGAAGCTTGATGTTTTTACTGCCAGGCTTGCTCTTTATTATCTCAATTAAGAAATAATGTTCAAGTTGGGGAGCACTTCCTAGGAATAATAAGGGCATGGAAAGAATTTTTGGCTTGAGTGAAAGCAGAGGATCATTAATTCACAGGAAATGCCTTTTCCTGAGTTTGTTACTGCCATTTATAAACTGAATTTTAAAAGAAGCTTTTGAGTGACTATGAGTTTTTTAGATTCAAAGAGGCAACTGTGTTAATCTAGTTCAGTAAAACAGACAAACAAGGAGTCCTGTGGCACTTGAAGACTAACAAATATATGTATGGCATGAGCTAACGTGGGAGAAAATCCCAAAGTGTCTGATGAAGTGGGATCTTCTCCCATAAAAGCTCATGCCATAAATAAATTTGTTAGTCTTTAAGTGTCACAGGACTCCTTGTTTGTATGATTTTTTTCTGTTTCATCTGTGTAGCAATACTGATGCATATGCTGCAGGTAGGGCTGGGTGAATGCTCCTCAATTCAAAATACAGAAAACATTCATTCACATGCTTAAGCTAATTCAATGTTCATACTTCCACAGAGTTTAACAGACTTCAGACTAGACAATGAATTTTAGGTTTAGGTGGACAAGCAGTTTCAAGAAGAGGTCAGATTATCCAATACTCGATGACCAAAATTGCACACATGGATTAATGACACAATGGGGCCCTTACAAGAAAACTTTTATGTATCAGCAAGAGTCATCTGTAGTATTGGCTCAGGAATCTTTAAACAATACACAAACTGAGATGCTACCTCATTCTGATCAGTGACTTTAGGATGCCAAATATAGTGGATGATGATTTCTTTGTTACATTTCTAATAGTAATATAGCACTAAAAAACCCCAACAAGAGTCCTATGGGTTGCAGTCCATCAAAGCTTACGCACAAAGAAATTTGTTAGTCTTTAAGGTTCTACAGGACTCTCATTGTTTTGCTGTATACAGACTAACATGGCTATCCCTTTGGAACTAACACGGCACTGTCATCACAGGGAGTAGTCCTCTAGGTCAGTGGTTGTCAGACTTTTTTCCTCGGGACCCAGTTCCGGACCCCTCTGCCATGCAGTGACCCTACACTGAAAAAAAGCAGTTGCTGCCAGAAAACTGCACAGTGACCATGGCTGCAGGGGGTGGTGGGAGGGAATCTCTCATGGCTTTCCTCCTTTCTCTTGAGGCTTCCCACATGCCATACTCCTGTCTCAAATTAGGAAGTATATCAAGTCTCTAAAATTGCATGTAGTAGCCTGGAGTGTGTGTGTGGGAGCTCCTTGAAAATGGAGGGCTGACCTGGGTGGAGAAATGAGATGGAAGTACCAAGACAGGGGAAGGAGAAGAGAGCCAGTGCCAGACTGGAGAGAAAGGTCCTGGAAGATGCTATCTGCTGCTGAACCTGTCCAAGTCCCTCCAGGTCCTGGTCCCGGTCCCTTCTCCACTGCCAAATCCCAGGAACTGAAGTAGCCTCTTTGGGTTCCACTTTCATCTCTGCTCTTCATCTGCTTCCTGATTCTGCATGAATTTCCATGAACACATAATTGTTCACAATATTGTGTTTGAAGGGGTGCGAGTCCTCTCTGCTTGGGCTGGTGACCCCTGGCAGTGTGTGTAAGGCAGCAACACAATGGATCTATCCACTCCCCTTCAGACTGGAATCTTGTTATAACTTCTCCTTCCAGCAGATACATCCCTGAGTTGGATTTTATTCTGTTACTTTGGCCTTCTAACTGTAGAAAAAATACCATACTTTCTAACATAGGCTCTTATTAGAACAGTTTGCTTTTCTCTTCTCTTTTTAATTATCAGTCAGAAAATCTCTGGAAAGAGTTTTTATTAAAATCTAGAAGTTATAACATTGTTGCAAGCCAGGAAATTCTCAACCCACTGAAAAAAGAGGCAAGTCCTAATTTGCAAAAATAACTACAATCCCCAGATCCCAGAAATGGTGGAATAAGGGGGTGTTCAAAGTTTTTTCTTTTCTTCATTGGGTCTATTGATAAAAAACATAAAGGTTGCTTGCCAGTGACCTCAGTCCTTTTCATATGAATGAGAGAAGCCCAAAGAGATACTCAGACAGGAGACACAGAGGTTGTTTGCACAACAATTAGCACCTAATTGTTAATCCTAATGACTCATGTTTGTCTCTATGCTCTCTACTGAAGGCTGATACCATGTTACAACAGGCTGCATGCAGCTCATTAAGAGACAGCCACCTCCCTCCCCCACATCTCCCCTGCCAGCAACCCAGTGCCTGCAGGTCTGCAACCCAGTACTGGGTCGCAACCCAAACTTTGTTGAACACTGCTCCAGGCAGATACATGTGGAAGATCATCTAAATGGGAAAGTGTGGTGTTCTGCAGTGTGACAAATGTTCATAGATACCACTTAAAATGAGCACTACTCAGTTTTAGCTTAGTGATTTCAGTTATCAACAAACTGTACAGCACTTGCCTCAGAGTTTTTTATACTGTTTGATATGGAGAGATTATAAGAACTATTGACTATATTTTTAAGAACATTTTTGAAAACACATGAACTTTCTGTTAGAACACCTTTGAAAATGACAAGTACAGTTAATATGTGCTGATTATTGTTCATCAAAGAAAATAGAAATCAGTCTGGTTTAGTAATTGTGGATCTCTTTCCATAACTGTCATGCAGCTTTTCTAAGAAGATAAGACTGGCTATCCAAAGTAATATGAAGTTATGTGACAGGACTTTCATTTATGGATTTCCCCAAAATATAATCCAGCCAGACCATGATACAATTTGTGAAGTCACTCTAGTCATGCTGTATAATGTCAGTGGGTGGACATCAGTATATCAAATACAAAGTCAAAGAGACAAGGGGAAGGAAATATCTTTTTTTTTTTTTTTTTTTTTTCTGAGAAACAAGCTTTCAAGAGCTCTAATATTTTGGGATCAACACAAATACAATATTGGACATATCCAAACTTTCATCATTTTGTGGAGAATGGTGGAACTAAAAGGTTCAAAAGGAGATTAAACAAAAGAGCTGACTCAGAAAGCTGAAGACTATTAATACAACAAAATGAAAATATCACATTTGTTTAAGAATTTCAGCAGGGAATTTAAATTTCTTACAATTTACCTTGTGGTTGGCCCAGTAGCCACAATAGCTGGAGAGGTAATTAAATTTTAAAAGAAACAGTGTATTGTACGAATATCATGAAAGGTGCTGGATACAACAGTAAATAATTTTGAATAAATAAGAGAAAATTATCTGTTCATATCTTTGCTTTAAATTTTGTTCAAACTTAGAAATAATAAAATTAATCTTTGGGCTGAAACACAGCATAGACATTTTAAACTCAAAACAAATTTGTCTGAGAAAGCTATTGTTATTTCCTTTTTGAAAATCAAGTCCTAATTTAGTGTGTTACACTGATGCAGCTTTTGTGATGTCAGGAAAAACAGAGATACTATGATAAAAAATTAAGAGGAGGAGAAAAAAGGGGTAAGGAAAGGTAGACCCAAACCCTTCACAGAACATAGAATCATAGAAATTGGAATGAACCATTAGGGGTAATCAAGCCCAGTCCCCTGCACTCATTGCAGGACCAAATACCCGCTGAAACCATCCCTGACAGGTGCCTGCCTAACCTGCTTTTAAAAACTTCCAAGGATGGCGATTCCAGAACCTGCCTAGGCAACTTATTCCAGTGGTTAATCACGCTGACAGTTAGGAATTTTTTCCTAATGTCCAGCATAAGCCCCCGTGCTGTAATTTAAGCCCATTGCATCTTGTGCTATCATTGGCAGTTAAGAAAAACAGTTTTTCTCCCTTCTCCTTGTGACAACCTCTTAGGTACTGAAAAGTGTTGTGTCCCCATTCAGTAACCTCTTTTCCAGACTAAACAAATCCAGTTCTTTCAATCTTCTCTCATAAGTCAAGTGTTCCAGACCTCTAATCATTTGTGTTCCTCTTCTTTGGACTTTCTCCTAATTGTCCACACCTTTCCTGAAATGAGGTGCCCAGAACTGGACACAATACTCCAGCTGATGCCTAATCAGGGCTGAATAGAGAGAAAGAATTATTTCTTGTGTCTTACTTACAATACTCCTGTTAATACATCCTAAAATGGTGTTTGCTTTTTTTGCAACATTGTTAGATCCTTTTCCACTGTACTCCTTCCTAAGCAGTCATTGCTCATTTTGTATGTGTGCAATAGATTGTTGTTTCCTAAGTGGAGTACTTTGCACTTGTTGTTATTGAATTTCATTCTGTTTACTTCAGACCGTTTCACCAGTTTGTCCAAATCATTTTGAACTGTGATCCTATCCTACAATGTAGCAGGAACACTTAGCATTATTAGCATGGTGATTCTAGCAGTCTGTGGTGATGCTCAAGAAAGAAGGTGGTGACTTTTTTTCTTTTTAAGCAATAGCTCCATGCTGTGAAATCATTATTGCTTTAGATGCAACTGATGTGATAATGGCACTGCAATACCAAAAAATTAATTTTCATTAGGACTCTTGAAAAATGGCAACATGCTCCTTGATATTAAATTTTCAATTTTTTTTTTACTTTTGTTGTTTTTATGGGAGCATTTCACAAGCTTTAATTGTGAAGTCAATTTATCCATTACACAGAATGATTTATAGTCCCTACAGCTTTTTGTATTTATTGATGACAAACTCATGAATCAAAATGGATCAACTAGTTTTATTTGGCTTTAGTGCCAGTATTCTAATTCCCTTCAGCAGGCTGCAGTTGATACATAGTTTTGAATACATTTATTTCAGTTTTTAAACTTGTCATAGTTTGAAATTTGAAAATAATGAAAAAATATGAAAGTATAATCCCTATCTACTAAGATAAGATTGATGGCAGCACTCTCTGCAGCCTGAAGTGTCATTTGCCCCTCTGTATCATGAAACCTCTTTCTGTTTATTTATTATTTTTGATTGGTTAACCAAGGTCACATCTGGCACAGCTACTTCAAGTCGCATGTTATATACTGGTGTAAGTTAGGCAACATCTATGAAGTTTCAATTTTTTCTGGACTTTCAGTTTTTCCACTTTCATTTTGACTGTGTTTGTTCTGTACTATTTATCTTCATTAAAAAAAGATGTTCACCAGATGGCTGCTTTGTATTGTTTCGCGGGGACTATTCCCATTTAATTATATCCATTAACAGTGCTTTTTTTTTTTGTGATGGTATGCAGGGATACTGAGTACTGGCACCTTTTTTTCTGGCCCCACTGACCAGCTGGAAGGGCAGGGTCAGCAGGGGAAAGGAGAATACCAGCATTCTTTTTTAAAAGCCAAAAAAGCACTGTCCATTATATATATTTAATTCTTTATAATAGTAAGGTCACCCTTTACTATGTTACTGTTGTCCAGCCGCCACACTCTCTATGCCCTTTCTGCTTCACTGTTGTGGGCACTCATCTTTTCAGTTAGAATTGTAAATGAATTATGTTACTGCAGAAACTCCCTAAATATTTCTATACTAGATAAGGGATACAGTACAAATACTTCAGTACTTACCTAACCATGGTAACCAAAGGCAAAACAGGATGGGTTTTAAAGGGGATCCCTGGAAGCAGCTCTAGTTGTTCAAACAGCAAGTGAACTTAGCTCATTCCTTCATTGTTCTTTTTGGACAATATATAATGAATTTCTTTGGAAGGCATATCTAGACAGAATTCAGTTCAGCAACATTTTCACTAACTTCTCCAATATTACAACCCCCAACTCAAACCTCTGCAACATATCATCAAGGATCTATCACACAAGATGGTCCCTCACTCTCCAAAGCTTTGGGAGACAGGCCTCTACTCACTTACAGACAACCCTGATCCTTAAACAGATAGTCACCAGCAACTGTAGACCATACAACAGAAACATTAGGCACATATCCCTGCAACAAACCCTGCTGCCAACTCTGCCTATATACCAACACTAATGACACCATTATAGGACCTAATCAAACCAGCTACTACATCAGGGGCTATACCATCACGTGCCAACAATATCCCTCCACCATATACATTGCACAAACTGTACTGTCTCTGAACAAAAGAATAGATGGATACAAATCTGACAGAAATGGCAACATTCAAAAATCAATAGGGGAACACGTCAGTCTCTCTAGTCACTCTGTGAAGACATGTCTGTTACAGTTCTTAAACAGGTCAATTCTAAATCAAATCTTGGAAGAGAAACCACAGAGTTAGAATTCATATGCAAATTCAACACCATTAACTTGGGTATGAATAGAGACATGGGCTGGCTTTCTCATTACAATGATTTTTCACCTCTCTCAACCTCACGACTTTCTAATATGTTGTTCCACACTATTTGAATATATACAACTTGTTTGATTTGCTGAAGTAACTTGATCTGATGCAGTGAAATGTAATAATAGGATTTATCTTTCCCTCCCACACTGCAAGTTTTCCATTTTCTAGCATCTGACAAAGTGTGATTTCTCCCACGAATGATCCAAAGGGATAACCATGTTAGTCTGGTTCAGTAAAACAAACAAGGAGTTCTGTGGTACTTAAAGACAAACCAGTTTATTTAGTGAATGAGCTTTCATGGGAGAAAATTCCACTTTGTCAGACAAATGGTTATGTGAAAAATAAATTTGTTAGGCTTTAAAAGTGCCACAGGACTTGTTGGCTATGTCTATATTACCACGCTTCGTTAAGTCAACTTAAAGTCAACTTTACTAAGTTGACTTAAGCAGGCACATTATTACATAGGGTTTCTTAAGTCGACTTAGATGGCCACATTGCTTTAAGTTGACTCAATAAAGTCGACTTAATACCTAAGTCACCTTAAAGAGTGAGAGTTATTAAGTCGACTTAAGGAAGCCCTTAAGTAGACTTAATAATGTCCAAATGTAGCCAGGGCTCTGCTTAAGTCAACTTAAATCCCTCCTGTAGACATACCCCTTGTTTGTTTTTAATCACCAATATTGTACATGCTCCAAAGGGGCAGCCTTGTTAGTCTAGTAAAGCAAAAAAAGCAGTTTTTAGCTGCCAGATTGGAGACAAACTGTATGTAGTTTTCAGAAGAACTTAATACCCAAAGCTCCATTTAAGGTGACAGGTGTGGATGCTACATACCTAGCATCTCAGTTTTTAAGGTGTCTCAGACAGAGCACCCTAAAATGGAGGCACTAAAACTCAGAAGTAGGGCTGGTCAGAAGTTCTCATTAAATGTTTTTCCATTGGAAAATGTCATTTTTGCCAAACTCAGGCCTGCTGTGGGGAGAGAGAGAGAAAAGAAGATAGTTACCCTGGGGCCCAGTGATTTTAAGAGAGATCCAGGCTACAGGCAGCACAGTGAAAAGCTTCCCCTTTGGGAGGCTAGCTCTCTGCCCTACATATTCTGTTCATGGCCCCTACCCATAGTTCATCACCAGTATGTCTCCGGCTCCACCCTCACCTCCCTCAGCTCCCTTGCTGTCACATCCCTCCTTTTCCCCAACACTGGTGGTGACATGGGGCCTGGAATTCCTGTCCATGGGCCTGGTCATACCTGAAGTGTCTTGTGGGAATGTGTAGATTTCAATGAAATTTTGTTTAGGAGGAAAATTAAAGTGAAGTGTTCAGTAAGGTCAAAACAATAGGGCCAGAAATTAAGATCCAGTGACTTCAGCTATATCTGTCTTCCCTCAGCTGGTGACTGCTGCCAAATAGTCATCACACATACTGATAAAAGGCATGCATTTCAACATTTGACTATGGTAATACTTGTTGCTTCCCCAATAACTGGGGAGCCCTTTAACTGAAAGCACTGAGATTTGGTAATGAGGTACATGAACTGCAGCATGATGAACAAGCAATCTAATGGCACTTTTAAAGACTACGAATTTTACGTATCATTATTTATAATATAAATTAATGTATTATGTCATTATTTATCTAATTTGATATTTACATAACAAATGTATTTACTATTAATCTTTAAACATACCACTAAACTTCATGGTTGTTTTGCTGAACCAGGCTAATATGGCTTCCCCTTTAGAATATGCAGCATGATGCTTATTGGAAAGGATTCCCTGGGGCAGACATTTTTTTTGTTTTGTTTTGTTTCAGATTCCAGGCAGGTCAAGATCTGGTCCTTTGTAACCAGGCCTCAATGTCTCTCAATAAAATTGCATCATTTGAGCCACCTATTTATTCATCTAGCTACATATGTGGCTCCTATATCTGTAGTACCATGTGTTTAAAAAAACAGAACTACCATCACCACCACCCCTTTTTTAGTATTTAGGATATTAAAATGTATGATTGTCTGTGTGTGTGGGTGTGTGAAGCACTTGTTATCTAGTCAGCTCTGCAGGGGCCCTTTCACAGGCAGGCAGGCAGGCAGACAGACACAGTCACAGAGTATGGATAGCATTTAGGTGGCAGTCTTATAGCTAGTGAATGAAGTTCACTCTCCATGGACTACATCATTATACATGTGAGTCCACCAACCTTTGGGGAAAAAAATAAGAACTGCTTAAGAGTTTAGGCTCTTAATTCTCATTGACAGCCAATGTGACTGGGACTCCTAAACAAATTACACAGTTCTAAAAAACTTTTTGTTTTCCTAAATGTGAAGTGTAGAGAGCTTGAGTACTGATGATTGGTCTGAGACTCATGTAGGTTGGGGTGAGATGTATTTACACAGTTGTAATAGGAAGCATGTTGATGTACAATGCTGAAAGTTCAGTTCTTTAGTTTTATTACTAACCTTAACCATAATTTTTTTGTCAAAGTGAAATTAGATGGAAGAGAGCTGTTGCATTGTTAAATTACCTTTCTAACAAAACAAAAGTCTAATCAGTCACAACTTGTTTCAGCTGAAGTTTCACTACTACTGCCCTCAGCCTTGCTGAAAATACCGTACATGGATACAATGTTGGGTTATACAATAAATGTTGGCTGATTTCCAGAAATGAGTTTGGGCTTGATTTCTTAAAGATAAACATTAATTTCCATAGTGATATAGGGATTTAAAAATACAAATATGTTCTTTAAAAATTAATGCCCTGTAGAGAAGTTAATGAATTCAAAACAAGGTTAGTTTTAATCATGACATAATTGCAAGATGGAGGAAAACAGCCAGGGAGAAAAATATATTATAGTTGTTAGAGCAATTAGGTAGTGGAGCCCTTTTAAGAAGGCCCATTAAATCAGGCAAAACCCTCACTGCAGTCACTTTAGTAGGGACTCCAGAGCAGGACCCAGAGTGTAGTTATGTTTCCATTCAGGCCTGGTCAATACTCCCAGTGAAATTCAGTGGTAGTTGATGGGTGTTTACTTGTGTAACTCTCATTGAATTTGCAACTTCTATTTAGCATGTTGTATCCACTGTGTTGCATTGATGGGAAGAACATACTCATTGACACAGAGCTATACTTTTTAGGGAGATTATTTTATTAAACAAACTTCTGGTTGCAAGTCACATAGTTTGCTGCAAAAATTCCATATTGAAAATTTTGAGCTGTGCTTCTTTGCTGTCATTGGTCAGATAAGTAACTGGTTACTGTTTCTGTTCTGTTCTTGGATGAGCATGCAAACAAACCCCCATGCAACTACTTGTTTCTTCAGACTGAAAATTTCTTTTCCACAAATGTGTCATATTCAGCTCAGCAATATAAATGCCATAAAAAAGATCTTGCTAATAAAGCTTACATGTCCAAATATGTGTAGAAAGTAAACACAAATTGAATGCTTGTTTGATTACGCTTGTACTCTAAGCCAAAATTCTGAACTATTCACTCAGCTCAAATTAGAATTGCACTTTTCCCATCATCCTATAAGGATGCCATTTGGAATGTCATTCTGCTTTTCTACAAAATGAATTTCAGTATATTCAAATCCACTATACATTAGTTAGAGTTTTCTTCATAATGCTTCTTCTGGGACCATTTAGTTAAAAAACAATTCTTAAAATTTTTCAAGGGCCTTCTCTTCTGATCTGTATAATGTCTTTGCCAGAATTTGATGTAATCTGACAAACAATGATAGGTAGTTCTGGCTCAGAATTTGTCCTTTACAACTGGAACAACTCCCCGAGCACAGTCTGATGGAGTCTAAAAGGCAGTTTCCTGCTCTTGATCCATGAATACACTAGTGGGACATGGGTTAAAGTAAGGGGGCACACCCCTGGAACACCCCCTATTTTTAGGAGGACAGCATTCCAGGGCCCCTTAAAAATAGATGAATGTGCAGGAACACGGTTCCCCCCAGGGCTGGCTGAGGAAAGGGGCCACAGGCTGGGGTGAGCCAGGCAATCCCTCTCCCCCTTTCCTGGGGCCTGCACCAGCCCTGCCCCTTCCTGCTGGGACCAGGCAGTGCACGTGGCCAGGACCCAGTTTCCAGCACATGCCCTCTCTCACTAGCCAGTGCCACAGCCTCCTCCCCCTGGCCCAGCTCCTTGGCCACGTTGGCGATGCGAGTAAGGGGACTGGGGTGGGGGTTGGGGAGAGGTGGGCAGCTGGTGGGGAAAGCGTGTGGGTGGAGGGGCAGGAAGGGGTTTGGGATGGTGGCCTGGGGAGGTATGGAGGTGGTTGGGAGGCTGAAGAGGGTGGAGTAAGGATGTGGGAGCTGGAGATGGAGGGTTAGGAGGGCTGGAGTGGGACACTGGGGCAGTGAGCTTAGGGAATGGGGAAGGGGCTGAGGAGGACATGGGGAAGAAGGGGTCTGTTTTGGGGGCAGTAGCTGGGTTGGGGCACAGGCATTTGTGGGGCAATAGCTGCAGTGTATGAAGGGGGCCTGGACCTGCAGGAAGGGGGTTCAGAAATTTAAAAGGGTTGCAGGGCCCACCAAATTATACTTTAAACCCCCTGGTGGGACAAGACTTCTACAAGCAATGGCAAGATAATTCCCAACAGAGCATTCAACAAAATCCTAGGTGCAAAAACGAGCTTATGTCCTGGCTTCA
Organism: Podocnemis expansa; assembly: GCA_007922195.1. Taxonomy (NCBI): domain Eukaryota; kingdom Metazoa; phylum Chordata; order Testudines; family Podocnemididae; genus Podocnemis; species Podocnemis expansa. Next base: position 55,018,413 of record ML681966.1, on the reverse strand, counting down.
ACTTTGTATTTCAATGGAATCATAGGGGTTTACTCTACTTGTTTGTTTCTTCTTAGATTAAACACCTTGGTTCTGGGACTTTGTTCTTATCTATCTGGAGAGTGCCTAGTACATCATGCATGCACTATAAATAAAATAATACAAATCCTTTAAACTCACTAACAAGGATTAGCTGATAGTCTCTCTGAAGACAACATGCGTGGTCTAGTTTGTGTGATATACATCAGTCAGACTCTCTGCTAAGCACAGCATAATCTGCAATGAAAGGCTTGAGGTAAAATTCAAGCTCAGTGGTAAAATCCCCTCTGACATGAGTAAAGTCAGGATGTCCCCCTTTAGATTTTAAATTGGCTTTGTCCTCAGGCTTAATCTACTGCTAGCAAAAGTAATGTAGGTAATGTAGCTGAGTAAGAAACTGTCTCTGGTCACCAAGCCAACTTGTTCTACCAGAATCCAGAAGTAACAGAATGACATGAAATCTTTAAAAACATCAACTTAAAGGAAATGGCTGTCCAATTCTCACTGAAAATAATGGGAAATCAGTGTTCCCATTCTCTCAGAACCGAATCCACAGTTTGAACCTTGAGATATGAACAGGTGCTGTAAGGTGTACACTTGTGGAAATGGGTACAAATTCAGAAAGAATTGAATTCTAAAAACTATTTTTATTGGGTGGAAATATTCTTCAAAGAGGTAAACATCTTCACATATCCCAGGTAAAGGATTTATCTTTCATATATTGATTGTATTTGGCAAAAAACAGAAGACATTTCAAATGCTAGAAATATGAACAAAACCTGCTTGTCTCTTGCCTTGGAACCATTTTAGAACATTGGTGTTTTAAAAATGAAGAACTTTCATTAGTGGTTTGATATTGAGTCTTCCACAGAACTACAGAAATGTGGCTAGCAGCTTTTGAGATATTAAAAATGCTCCAGGACTAGAAGGAAAATAGCAATACAATGTTTTGGAAAGGAAATAATAAAAAGTATGTGGTGGGGAGAGGAGGATGAGGAAGAGAGGGGGAGCAATGATGGGAGTTATATTTCAAGATGTGCCAGATGTAGGTTTGACACATCAAATGTTTTATAAATTTGTTTGTTTCAACCCCACAGCACATCTCAGATAGCAAATGTTAACAGAGGAACAATATCCAGGAGAAGTTCAACATGGAAAACGATATCAGCCTCAAAAGACCAGTGTTGGAGCAGAAGTTTTAATGTTTTTATTCTCACAATATTCCTGAGGTAGGGAAGTGCTAATATCACCATTTTACAGATGATGAACTGAGGGAGACAGACAGACAAAGGCCCAAATCCTTTTGCCCAAAAGGTGAAATCAGCAGAAGCTAGGAACCTAAATACCTTTGAGAATCTAGGCCTAAGTGGCTTTCCCAAGCTGACACAGGATGCTTCTGTCAGAGCTAAGAATTGAACATTCATCTCCCAAGCTACCTCTATAACCACTGAACCAGCTTTCCTCTCTAGGTATAATATGCATTGTATTTTCTAGATTCCCTAAGATCATATTGTAAGGCTCTGCATGAGCAGGGCTGTAACCTGGGTCTCAGTAATAGCCTATGGCTTAGCCACCACACAGGAGCCATGCATGCATTATCACATAGATCTTGCATAAATAAATACCACAGGAAGTATGGATTGATGATAATCACGCTTTGTAAATTAGAGGGATAGTTATATTCAGTAATACATGAATGTATAGAGAATCAAAAGTATCAGACCATAAATGTAATACTGAAAGCACAACAGGTTGAAAAATGTCTGTTGAAAACTTTGTGCCAAACAATAGGATTTACTTGAAAATGAATTTTTTTTGGTTCTAAAATAGTGGGTTTTCCTCCCAAATTGCTTTGCAATTTTTACCAATGTGAAAAAAAAAAAGTGTGGGGAAGTGTGAGGGCAATCTTCTTTTCTCACCTTATTTATTGCTTAGCACAGAAATAAATATTAACAAGTTATCAGGGAAAAAAAAGTTTTCTTCTAGCTTCTTACATCATCTTCTCCCCACATTTTCTGGGGGTGGGGGGCGGATTCCTGAAAGTTTAAAAACCTTCCACAAATTATTTTCATTTAAAAATCTAAAGTGAAATGACATTTCAGATTGAAATGAAATTTTTAATTTTGTTATGAGCAATCATCTCTCTCTCTCTTTTTTTAAAATTCCAACTGAAAAATGCAGTTTTTTCTACTGAAGAAATTTGAAAGGATTGTTTTCTAGTGGAAAATTTTTCAGGAAAAAAAAGTACAAGTTTGTGACTGGCTCTAAGTGGTAGAAAAGGAGGTTTGTTAGAAACAGGAAAGGAAAAAAAATTAAAGGAATTCCTGGAATTTAAAAATGTTTCTAAAGATAAAATTTGTATAAGAAAATAGTCTCAGAAAAGAAAATGCTTAAGGGGGCAGATTTTCAAGGTCACAAATGTCAGGTGCCTACTTCCCAACAAAAGTCTTTGGAATGTTGCTGTTTGTGCATTTGAAAACCTGCTCCTCAAACTTTACTGAATTTTTGTTTTAACCAATTCTGCAAATAAAACAGATTTCCTTGTCATATCCAGAGGCAGAGTTTCCTCTTGTTTTGACAAGGAAAAAGTCTGATAGTACAACAAACAGAAGAGGAAGCATGAAATTTAACTAGAAGCAGAATGAGCATGTAATATCAAATGACAATTTAATATGCAGAACTGTCTCTATACAAAGTACATTAATAAAACAAGTAGGTCTTTTGCATACTTATGGTCAAATTCTGTCCTTAGGATGTGCGTGCAGTGAATGAGAGTTATCCATACTCATCTTAAGGACAAAAATGTAGGTCCAATCTGTCGCTAAGTGTTAATCTTTATTTTACTCTTCTTTCTGAAGTTATATTATTTTATTCTATCATGCAGTTTACATTTAAATAAATCAATTCTTATAATAGCAGTTTGTGGCCAAGGTATTGTATATGCATTACATAATTACTACAATATACATAATTTGTTTCCGAGGTTTACCTAATATTTTCAGCTGTTACCTGGAAACTATCCTAGTAGAGATCTTTGCAGATATGCAATTATGAAAGTAGGTAGAAAGAAACATTTTCTCACGCCTTATCTGGACCTAATCTCTTCTTTTGAGCTTCACAAGATGTCTCCAAGCAACAGAAATACCACACTATTAATTCTTTGTTTACTTTGTCTTGGTTTGTAAAGCAACTTTTATTTGCCCAGGGGATAGATGGAAGACCGCACACTGTCCATCAGCAGATTGTTTTTGGCTTACAGGGGACACTCAAAATCACAGGACTTTCACTGTAATGTGTGTTGTCGTGGACTCAGCATTGCGTAAGGCCTGTCCTAAGCATAGGAAAAAGAACTGAACCAAATAACTGAATTCAGCTCATACAACTGTGTATCAAGCTAAGACCTGTTGGAATCTGAGTTTTGCTATATTTTTGCTAGGAGGATATTGATCTGTGAATGCAGTGGGATTTAGGCTTTCCCCAAGATCATGTTGCTGTGCATGACAGCCTTATGTTCAGGGAAAGTGCAACATACAGAATCACCACAGCTAGATGGAATTCAACTTCATGAAAATTTGCATTATCTGGACTGGAATTATTTATAAATAAATAAAGAGGGCTGGTTAAGTAATAAAGGAAAGAATACTCCCTGAAAGTGAACGTCTTGGATACAAAAATAAAAAGGCAGCCCTGGGGTTGTACTCTGATGCCACAGTAAACCCTTTTTAAAAGGGTTACTTGAGAGAGCATGAGACTTTTGACCAGAAATAGACAGGAGAGAGTGACAGAGAATCTCTCCCCCTGTCTGATTCTCCTTCCACTTAAAGTATATTAAGAGTCACTCCCATGAAATTAACAGAGTTGTAGCAGTGTAGCTGAGGTGGCAATGAGAGGTGAATTCGGCCCTCTGTGTGTATTAATCTGAGGCTGTGCATTTGATAAGTCGTTCCTCGCTGGGTGATTTTATTAGAAATCATATTGGACACAATGTTCTGCTTCACCAACACGTTTATAGTTACAGCACTATGAAGGAAAGTATATGGGGAAAAAGGGAGGGCAGCCATTTTAGCACATTATGAAAGGCTTCTGTGCCAAACCACAAAATGGAATTCAAGAGGACTAACCTTATTAGGGTGGAATGAAACTCAGTGGACCATATTGTATCATCACTTACGCACTATAACATTATTTTTTTACAACTTAATTTACACAAGTGACTCAATACCTAAGCCTGTGATGTTTTCTGCCATTTGGGTAATAACTAGTATCTTGCAGCATTCATGCTGATATGAGGGCCCTGCACAAGGAGTCAAAAACAGGCAAAAGGCCAAACCCAATCACCTAAAGTAAAGTATTTTTATTGTAAATATTCAGGCACGTATACTAAATAAAGTGCCTTTTAACTGAAGAAGAGAAATTGCTAAAGCAATTTCTCTAACCCTGAAATAGATTGACTTTTGAGTGAAGAAACCTCCACTCCCATGCACCTGTTTTATATCACCTTTTTCTTAGGAAGCAATGTCAAATTACAAATGATGAAAGACTAGTTATTTGGGGGGAATTTAAAAAATGTACCTGTCAATGAGTCTTCCAGTTCCTATTCATAATATAATTAAACAGGAACAATGAGAGTCCTGTAGCACCTTACAGGCTAACAGACTTCCTAGGGCACAGGCTTTTGTCGGCTCCAACCCACTTTGTCACCTTTCGTGGAGCCCACAAAAGCTTATGCCTGAAGAAATCTGTTGTAAAAGTCTATAAGGTGCCACAGGACTCTCATTGTTTTTGTTCCACACAGACTAAACACAGCTACCCCTCTGGAAATAATTAAACATAGAAGCCACTGGGGAATTAAGGAATGGGGCCTGGATCTAAAGATACTTGCAATCCTCTCGACTACTGCAGATATACTCCTTATAAAATTGGTCCTAGATTCCTCAGGGGGGAATAATTCTCAGATTGATGTGGCTACTAAGTTTGCCTTCTTAGCAGAGGCATTATGCTTACACAGTGCAGCACAGTGAGGAGAACTCTTTCAACCAAAGCCAGCCATTTATCAAAGGTCATTTTTAAAACAACATTGATGAATATAGCTGAATATCTAATTTTCATGGTGGTTTGTGAACCCTAAAGAAGCCAGCTGTTTTCTATTGATTAATCCTTTATTGAGTTAATGAACAAGCGGCACATATTACATTGAGAGCATCAGAGAATTTATAATCCAGGATTTCAGCTTTGGATCATTTATCACACTAATGCTCATGGTTGTTGCCCTTGGGAAACTAAGACCCAGTGTATGAAAGGCTATCACTTTCCTATTGCTCCTCTTACGTTCTGTGCTTCTAGAGGCAGCCTTGCTCTCAGTTTAGAATGTCATTCATGCTTTGTATTTAGAGATGTGTGGAATTCCCCAATGCCTCTTCCACATGCCTTCTGCAGGTCCAGTGGTTACTTCACCAAGCTCCTTCAACTGTGCTAGGCAACTCAGACAGAGACTAAAATAAGTCTTTGCCCTGAAGAGCTTCCAGTATAAACATAGAAGGACAGAGGGATCATATATGCAGAATGATTGAGGCTACATTTCTCATGTTGCATTTGTTCTGTATTTCAATTTCTCTCCCTCTTGCCTATCATTTGGTCCTTTCTTGCCTTCCTTCCTGGTGCAGCCATCCCTTTCTTTCCCATTATAAACCTTGGGTTGACTGTGGGACAGATAACATGAGGGGTTTAAACAAAAAGTTTCTGGCCCATTATGACATACCCTGAAAAAGTCCACATCTATCTATCCTGGAGGTTATACATTTCAAGATGGTTCTCGTCCACATTAGCACACTTCTGTTTCTCCTCCATCTGACCAGTATGCATGGGCTCTGCCAGCATTCTCAACACCAAGTGAATTAAAATAAAATTTTCATTTGTATGGTAGTGGTGTCCAGAAGCCTTAGTCATGGACTCCACCAGTTAAGCCCTTGCAGGTGTCTCAAATATGCGGCCCCCGAAAGCTATTTCCTGTGGCCCGCAACAAAACTATTGTTACCAATATTTGCAATATTGTTGCATAAAAAGGTTTCGGTGGTGTGGCCCTTGGCTAATGTACTAGTCCTCATGTGATCCTCTACTAGTCCTCATGCGGCCCTTGTGGTAATTTGAGTTTGAGACCCCTGCTTTATAAACACAGGACAGAGATTGTTCCCAACTCAGAGAGCCTGCAAACCCTCTTGTCCATTGCCCCAAGTCTCAGGCTTTAACAGATGCGCCCTGTCCCATATAATCTCCTCTTTCCAGTTACCTGGCCAGGCTATTGGATCTGTCTGAAGAATAACTGAAGTTCAGCAATCTCACATTGCTTTTCTGCAGTTACTCGGACACCGCCTATGGAGCCTCTGTAGTGGTTCTCCATTGCAGACAAATCTCTCTCTTTTCTGTATGTATAATGAGCACTACTGTAGGATATTTTCACCTTTTCCAGAATCACTCTGGTGCCTTAGTTCAGCAGATGAAACTTCTGCATTTTTTTTTGACCCACTGTCTGTCCCTGCCACGTTATGGCTATGAAATTGGAGTAATATATGAGCATTAATCAAAATGAATAAAAAATAGTCTGATTTATATTGATCCAGTCCCTAGTTGTGTAGGCAAGGGGTCAAAATAGGCAGTCCAAAAGAATGCTATTTGAAGGAGTTAGGCTCCAGTCATGTAATATGGACATTAGGCCTGTAATAACAACTGGAAAAGGCACAACAGAATAGAGCTTCCCAGAGTCTTCAGACTGCGACTCCTTCACAGTGTAAAATACAGGAAAATTCTATTTGTTCGCCTGATGCTAGAAAGCAAAAGATAGTTGAAATGTTTAGCTTAGAGGAGCACAGCAAACCACATTTGCACTAAGGCCCTTTTATGCTGTTCTGTCAAGTGGGTGCAAATATATACATTTTAACACCACTTTGTCCTCCAAGGGTAAGTGAGAATCAGGTCCAGAGTCTGATCTGAGAACCTTTATAAGTTTTCATCAAAGGCTTAACAAGAAGTTTCTGATTCTCAGAAATAAAAGAATCAATGGATTCGCAGCCATTCAAACAGTAAGTTGCAGGCTATATTTATTTTGATTATTAAAAAGTAGGAAGAAAGTCTGATGTTGTTTCTGAGCACACTTTTACACTAAGGCAATTAGAGCACAAAAGCAAATACCATGAAACAAGCTGCATGCACAATTCCAAGCAATATAGTCGATACCTAATTTGTAATGGAAGGGATGCTGGGGATCAAGCAATATTTTTTTTTTATAACATTTATAACTGACTCAGTGAGCACAGTGGTGCTGGAGCTAAACTGCCTAGACTCAGGGAAGGTGCTGGGCCTAACCCCTGGCACAAAGCAAGCACTGAATATGGTAATATGAAACCAAAAAATGTACCAGAACATATTGTATCACATTTTCACTCTCCTGAAATTACTGCATAATCAGAGTGGGTCACATCCATAGTGTTTTATTTATATAGTGAATGTTTCACACAGGTCTTGTTGCAGCATATAAAGCAAAAGCACACTTTGCAGAGTTTTGCTCCATTTGGCTACCACAGAATATGATACTAGACCTTGGTCCACGCCCTCTGAAGACAACAGGAGGACTCCCACTACATTTGATTGGCTTTTTAAATCAGACCGAAAGCAAATAGTGTTCTACTTAAATTTAAAAATGCAAAAAAGCGAGTTAGTGGAGTCTGAGGACATGTGTACACAGCTCTACAGTTTGGATGGGGGGAAAAGGAAAGGTCTGAATAGCAACACACACCAAAGTGCTGTGCTGTATCTCCCCCATGTGGATACTGTGGGCACAAATGTATAGGTCCCAAGTTCTCATTGATTCAGTCTTTTTGAAACAGTACTACATTAATGTGATCTAGCAACCTTTATTTTTGTGCCTCTAATGTCCACACAAGAAAGTTGCAGCATAGCACTTTGACATGCACAGCTGTTCAACCCCACCTCTCATTGTCCGAACAGTAGACCTGCATAGACGTGCCTTAAGTCAAGATTCCAGACAAGCATTCCAGCTGCTCCCAGTTCTGTGGAAATCAAATGCAAAACAAAAAAACTTACAATACTGTCAGAACACTTATAAAAACTTACAGTACGATCAGAGACAAAGAATATACCTGACATCAGCACAATGCAAACAAACATAAAGGAACCAGGATTTGAACAATATAAAATATAGTATCTCTTCTGCCAAGTAACACATACAAGTTTAAGCACAAACAAAGAAGCAGCCCTTTATAAATTAGTTGCAAAATGCTGTCCCTTCACCATGCCTGCCAATCTCTGTTTCTTTCCAGGTATATTCTGCCTTCATGTGAAATTGGGAGTCTCACATTATGAAGCAAAATGCACGGAGCCAGGTTCTCTGCTGTTGCAAATTGGTGGAATTCCACTAAAGTCAATGGACTTCTACTAAATTTACCCTGGCAGAGAATTCAGATCTGTATACGTGTATGCATATGTAAGAATCTCATCAGGACCATGTTGACACACATATGGAGATAGGTCATGGCTCAAATGAGGCATCCTGATTGATTTTAACACTGCAACCTTATGGATTATCACCATGAAATCAACTTCCCTCTGTGCAAAAACGAATGAAAAGGCCATCTTAACAAAACTGATTGAATACTATATCAGATTATATATTCAGGCATATGGAACTCATTCTGTAGTTGACTGATGGATCAAGACACCTTGAACATGATATAGATAGATAGCTACTTCATGTCTGCAGTTAGAGTTATCTGCTGAATGCTGAGTTATGGTGCATTTTGCTTGAGAGACAGAATGTTCATAATTAGTCATTTTCCTGTTGGTCTACAGAAAAAACAAAACCAAAAATAAAAAGACATCTACTTGAAAGTTTTCAACCAGATGACATCACCCAAAAGTATTTCTCTTGTAAGATTCTTGGTCCTCAGCAGTCTACACATGGGACTACAGAATGGTCTGAGAACGTTTTCCCTTTAACACTGGTCAGAATGGTTATTTTGAGATACTCAGGCATAAATATGAAGTTCTTGAAAGAATGGGCACTAGATCTGGCATGTGTGTCTATATTAATTATACATTGTTTCATCATGTCATTTCAAACACAGCCAAAGAAGTAAAATGAAGCACAGCAGAATTTTAATGAGCTAACTCATCTGTACTAAAGTGTTTCATCTCAGCTAGCAGTTTACTTCAGCAATGAAAATGGTGTTGTGAATGACTGCAGCTTTTAACATGACTTTATCTCACACAGGTTTCTGTTAAGATGGCCAACTTTTTAATTTGTGAAAACTGGACAGTAAGGGCAGGGAACTAACCCCAGGCTGGGAGATTTTAGATCTCCCACCCTAAGCCTGCTCTGACTGAGCATGCTCAAAGTCTCTGAGCATGTTCAGTCAGAGCAAGCTCTGGGTGAGAGCCTCAGCCTGGGCCTGGGCCACTCTGCATGGCAGCCAGGTAAGGGGGCCCTAGGGGGAGAATTTCAGGGACAGGTGAACCAGCCTAGAGGAGAAAGGATGTGGGGGAGGGGGAAGCTGGTGGCAGGGTGGGGGGGGTTCGGGAAGGGCTCAGGGGACTGCAGGGGCCAATGGTGGGACTGGATGTTTAGGGAGGGGCTTGGGATATTTGGGGGAGCAGAAGAAGCTGGCAGGCGGCTTGAGATGTCTGGAGAAGTGGGATAAACTGGCAGGGGGGCTTAGGGAAGCAGCATAGCAGGTGCCCCTGAGCTGCACATAGAGCTGCTGTGCCCCAGAGTGCTCCCCTGGGGACAGGGATGGCCCTTGTCGCTAGGTGTTCAAGGTGGAGGGGGTTGCTGACCTCTGGGATTGGGGTGTGTAGAGCTGCTGGGGGCAGGAAGGGAATGCTGCCAGGGGGGTTGTGTGGGGCAGGACGTGTGGGGGGTGTAGCGGAGCAATAACCAATGCATGTAGTACTGAGACGTGGTTGCAAATGCCTACATGGCCTGGGGCCTGCATATGCATGAAGGGGGCCTGGAGGATATGGGAAAGGGGCCCACACATGTGTGAAGGTGGCCTGGAAATTCCAGGGCACACCAAATTATACTTTAACTCCTGTCTCTGACAGGGCAGTGTCTTCAGCTCCAGCAGCAGCTAGCTGCTCTTCCCACCTTTCTAGAAGCAGAATAGAAGTCAATTGCAAATGGTTACTTTGGTAACTGGACTTTTGATGCCCAGTCACTAGTATTAACTGGACACTGTCAGTTCTCCTTTTTGGCCAGACTTTCCAATAAAAAGAAACAGATACTTGGCAATCCTAATATCATTCATGGGATTAAAGAGTTAACAAACATTTCTTGCTTCTGGCTTCTCTTGGGGAAAAAACCTCTGAAGTTTTAGTTCTGGACATTCCAATCAGCTTTTTCAAGCTATTTTCACTCACAAACTGACTATGGCTTGGAGACAGAGACTATGTCCAGACTTGCCACAAAATTCATCAGTATTCAACAGGAGATATGCTAACTCTGTAGTTTGTATATCTTCCTTTGACTTCCTAAAAGTGGGTTACTTACCAGTAACTGTCCTTCTTCAAGATGGGTTGCTTCCATACAAGAAAGAAACAAGGAGTTGTGTGGCACTTTAAGACTAACAGATTTATTTTTCGCATGAGCTTTTGTGGGAGAAAATCCCACTTCATCAGATGCTTCGAAGAGGGGTGAACTTACAGAATGGAATCAAAATAAATTCAAGGGGGTGTAAAACATAGGATCAGGTCATACAGTACCAGCAAATCAGAGCAGTTGTTAGGTTCAAACCATGGGAAGCCTGAAGTTGAATTACCTTTGTAATGGGAAAAGAACCCATAGTCTCAATTAAGTCCTGCTTTCACAGAATTTAGCTTGCATATTAATTCGAGTTCAGCTGTTTCTCTTTGAAGTCTTGATGTCCCAGCCGCACCTCTGATGACAGTCGTTAACAAATCATTTATTGAGTGATTAGAAAGATGGAAGTGCTCAGCAATTGGTTTCTTTGTTCTGCATGGGCTGTTGGGGTAATCAGGATACAGATGAGCACCTTATGAAGTTGTAGGTATCCAACCCATCTCTGGGTAAGGAATTTCCTGCAAGGCCCTGGCAACCATCAATCCCCTTATGGGGAGCTGGGGGACCCCTACCAGGGAAGGGAAGGCATTATGTCCATGACCACGTGGGTGACTGTGCTTGATCCACCCTAGAGGGCCAAGGTACTGATGTAGGCTGGCCTGAAGGGGAAAACGCTCAGTTTGGTGTAGCGCCACTAGTACAAGCAAAGGGTTGTCCCAGCACCGGTCTACAAATGTGTCAAGGAACCCGAGGGGTCTGTAATGTGATCTGGGATGAGGGGAGGAAGAGGGGAATCGAGAGAAAGATCCCATAGGAAGGCATCCCTATGGGGGTCCTGTGGGACTAACGCTAGTGCTCCAAGTTCCCTGTTTCATGCAGTTGGGTATACACGCAGCAGGGTGGTGGCGGGGTATTAGAGTGTTCCCCATCTGCTTTGTGGGTGGAAGGAGGATTCCCTCCATGCTTGCACAATATATAGGTGTATCCTGGGGCAGGGCCATCTTAGGAGTGCAGTGATAGAGCAACCTGATTATGCACCAAAATCGGTTAGAAGAGGTTAAGGGGTTTTCTTGCTCCTTCCCTCGCATGCCTCAAGAGATCTGGGTGATGAGGTCCTTGGGTCTCCATCTGTAGGGCTGGGAGGGGTTAGGAGTCTATCCCTTACCCCAGCAATGTGGAGTTATCCCATCAGCTCTGGTGCGGATGAAAAAGAGGACTGCAGCAAGTAAAAGTAGATGCTAAGTCCTATGTGGATAAATGAATTTAGACATCTAAATGTCAAAGTGGATGCGGTAGTCCTGTATGTGGCCATGCTGACTCACGCTCTAGCGTGAATGGATCTGGAGCCTGGGGGAAATGGCTGCAGGCAAGAGAGAATGAATGCCAAGTCCCCTGGAGCGTAATTCAGCTATAGAGTGGCTGATTTGGACGCCAAAGAAAAACCCCATGTGTGCCCATATATCTTTGGCTTTAGCATAAGCAATAATGAAGGACAAGTCCTGGTTTGTATCCAGCTAGGGTGTTGTATAAGACCCTGAGAGAGTGGGGGGAGGGGCAATTCTGAGCCAGACACTGGAAATCAGGCCTGCAGGTCAGGGACTGGCAGCACTTGGAAGAAAAATGGGATGGGGCACTGGAGCACGGAGGAATAATGTGGTGGTCCTCCCCTGCCCTCTGAGCAAGCGCACTCTGCACTCTATCATGGGGAAGGGGTTCTCAAACCCCAGGTATACTGCTCCTCCCCTTCTACGAGCAGAGGGGGTCCTGTCTAGCATCTCTGCCACTAATTCTTGAGGGGCTGCCAAGGTCTTAGGGAGTGGGTGGGACCTGAAGGGTGAGCATGCCTTTAGGGACCCCTTCGGTATGGGGTCACAGCACTCTAACAGGGTGCCCCAGATGGTGGAGGGGAGGCCCTGCTTGGTGCCTCTGCCTCTGATGCCCACGCTACTGCTAAGGGCTAGGGTAGTGACTGGGCACCTGTGGAAGGAGCATGCCCAAGGATCTGAGAGCCGTTCTGGGGTCCCTCATGCCACATAGCAGATGGTCCATTGCCTCTGCAAACAGAGACCATCTCTCAAAAGGGAGGTCCTGGATGTCTTGCTGCATATCTTGAGGCAGGTCTGCCTCTTGCAGACACACTGTGCGTCTCATGACGACAGCCGTCTGAGGCATCCCACACTGCCTTAAGGGCATCTGAGAATGCTAGCATGCCCTCCTCGATGTGGGAGTCATAGTCCTCTTGATGTTCTCAGGGGAGGAGATCCTGGAATCTCCTCATGGACTCCCAGATACCCAGGGTGTATCATCCCACCAGTGCTTGTTGGTTCGTGATGTGGAGCTGCAAGGTGGAGGTAGAGTACACCTTCTGGCCCATGAGTTCCAGCCCTCTTGGCCCCCAGGATCTGGGCATCTGTTCTCGGAGAGGTTGGCTCTCTTGTCCTAAAGTGGCCTCTATCACCCTGGAGCTCAGTGCCGGCTGGTCAACTAAAAAGGGGAAGCTCTCTGTTGGAGCCTGATGACATTTATGACCCACCAGGGGGTCGCCGCGGCCGCAGGCAGCCGGGCCCCGGATCCCCAGTGGGGGATGGGCCTGCTGCGGCTGCTGGTGGCTGGGCCCTGGATCTCCAGCCCGATTGGGCCAGAGATCAGGGGCACTGGTGCTGGGGTTCGGGGCATGTGCCCCGGTGTGCCCGGCGCCACCGACACCCCTGTGACCCGCTATGTCCAAGACTGGAGGAATTGAGGGGGGGGATCTGCCAGCATACCCTGGCGAGGTCATGCACACTAGGGTACAAGGGAACCACAGTTGTGTCTGGAGAGGACATGAGCCCTGGATCAAAGAGGGGGTCTTGATCCCCACTGATGGGTTGGACCTCCAAGGCCACATGTAACATCACCCAGTGAAGGAGGTTGTAGTGGGCACTAGGGTCCTCCCTGTAAGACCATGGTCTGGGGTGTAAAGCCCCGTTTGGGGTTCTGGGCAATGGTGGTGTGGTCTTGGACTCTTTGGTGCCATTAGAAGTTTCCTCCGAGGAGGCTCCCTGTGGCAGGGACTACTTGCTGGGTCAGTACTTGGAGGGACCTCATGCTGGCGATCCCTCATGGCCTGCCTGACCATGTGTGAGGGAGTTACCTCCTCTGGGCTCAGGGAGTGGGTTGTTTCCCGGCGCTAAGGGGGGCAGGCTTTCCGGCACTGGCATGAGAAAAGGCCAGGGCTGTTGGTGCTGGCACTGAGGTGGTGCTATGGTGCCAGGGAGAAGGAGAGCACGCTCTGAGGCACTTGGCCATAGGGCCCCAACTGGTACCGGCAGGCCCTTCAGGGGAGGGAGACACTCCCTCTGATTCCAGTGCCAGAGAACTCAGTATTTCCACGGAGAATGGGAATCGGTTCCATGCTGGAGCGGTCGAAGTCCCTGAGAGGAAGGCTGGTTTTCCTCTTTGCTTTTAAGGCTTGGATGGTGTGGGTGTAGGCAAAGCAGGAGAGTTTTTGCCTCCTTGAAAGCCTCGGGGGTGGAGGAGACTTTTATGACCTCCAGGCCCTGGTCCCAAGAGTGGGCTGGCTCCCGTTGTGCATCCTAAATTTTAGTAATGCTTTATATAACAGTGAACAAGGTTGGAAATGTTATTTGTCATTTGTATACCTGAACAATTATTATAACCACAGCTTTGTGATTATACAGTGTGTTATGTTTGGAAATGTATTTGTATGACTAAATGTTGGAGTTGATTTGGAGTCTTCTGTAAGTTCCCTCCTGACAGCAGCTGATAGGAGTATGAAACCCAGCCTGCTGGACTGGTTGCCAGGGTGCAGTAATCTGCCCGGCAAACCCTGGAACATGAGATGTCAATCACAGCAGGCAGAGGGAGACTGCTGGAAAGTTCCAGAGACTTGGGCCAGGGGCTGTCACTCAAAGTGAGCTGAGGGGAAACTGCCAGAAGGTTCCAGAGAAGGAACACAGGAGCCCGTGGCACGAAAATCAGGCTCAGGGATTGGTTAGAAAACCTGAGGTAAAGGCTTTTTAAGAGCCTGCGCAGCAGTTTGAGGGGAGTTGCTGGTCGGTGTGTGTGGAGTTCAGATCTGTGTTCGTGCCTTCGTTTGGAGCTTGCCTTTGCCCCCTCCCTCTTGCTTGAAGGGAAGGGTCTCAGCCATAGACCCGGAGTGGCTGGAAGAATCGTGGCTGCTGGAGCAGAGTGGCAGGTGTTCACACAAACTGCCTGTGATTGCTCTTGAGGAACTGGCAATTGTCCGGAGCAGCGCAAGCACTGCCTCGCATGGACCTTGGTGGCAGGAAGATATCGACGGGGCCACAGAGCCCACTTGGATTTACAATCATCGCTGAGGAGATTTGGGACTCCCTTCTTACACCAGTGACACCACCGGCTTCGGACTTGGGAAGTCTGGTGACTATATGGGGCGTTAACTTGGGTTTATTGCGGGTTGTAGCAAATTGAGTTTATGGCATGAGAGTGGGTAGCTTGAATAGAATAAGGTTCTTTTGAGTTTATTTGGTTATGTATTTGTTCTTACCTTATGGTTGTTCTCATTAAAATGTTTTAAGGCACAGATCCTCATCTCGGACTAATGCTTGCACCCAGGGGCGGAACCTCCAGGTTGACAGACGCCTGAAGGTGGGGAGGGCCTATCAAGCGGGGAACCTGGCCCCTGTAAGATCTGAAATTTCCCCTGCTACACTGTGCTTTGGCACCGAGGTGGACGCCAAGCATATTGTCTTGTGCTCCCAAGGGGAGTGGCGCTGAGAGGGCTTTGGTGCCAATTCTCTGGGGATAGGCTGCCATGGTTGCTCCAGAGCCAACACACGATGCCTCTGCTCCCTGTCTTTCAGGGTCCTTGGTTTCAAGAACCGACAGATAGAGCAGTTGGTAGCCTGGTGGGATTCACCCAGGCACCTTAGGCTCTTATCATGGGGATCATCCCTTGGGAAGCCCTTGCTGCAAGAAGCACAGGGTTTGAAGCTTGGCATTGTTGGTGGCAGTTGGGAGCAGTCTTCTGGCTCTGGGTTTGTAAGCTCGGTAGGAGCAGCGGCTCATGATGGAACAATGTTCATGAACAGATCTTCCAAGCTGAACAGGAGGCTCATACACTGTAGAATAGACAGTTGCTTGCATAATGGCAAGGAGTGGGCTGTTCCATAACCATCACCTAGGGCGGAAGAAGGAACTGAGGAGGATCAGGGATGGGGTCATACATATAGCCATGGGAGTGCCCAGAGGGGGTGTTGGCTGCCAACCCTGCTCTGACAGGTTAGGACTAAAAGTTTCCAGCCAATCATGCACTGCAGCATGTAGAAACTTAATACTGAACAATGCAAGCAGCACTCAAAGAAGAACTTCTACTTCCTGTGATGTCTTCAGTAATGCTACGCTGACAGGAAATGCCCTCTCATTGACACAGCATTACTCCATCTGGTGGAGTTGGATTAGTAGCATCAATTTTCAGGTCGACTGCATGGAGGTGGAAACTCACTCAACCAACCCAGATAAATTGATCTGATGCCAGCAAATTTGCCATGATCAGTGTAGTCATAGCCAGAGAATGTTGCTTTCAGATTTATGCCTTTATATATGCCCCTACTACACACAATTTTGGATTGCAAGCAGCAAGATCACCAAATGGCTTAGAAAAAGCAAAACAAACTGCCAACACTCCTTCCATCATTTATGCCATTCATGTTCGTCTTTAAAGGCTTTTTTCTCCTATCTGTGGTACAGAGTGAGCAACGCACTGCAACATTTCCAGAGTTCCTTCTGACTACCACCACTTAATGAGGGTTTTGACAGTACAGATTATTGGTGGACTTTCCCAGTCATCCTCCAAAATCACAGCTTCTCCCCTTCACCAGGCACAAATGCATTATTTAGTTCTTTGCGGAAGAGTGATATTGTTTGATCATATAACTGAGGCTAGCCACAGACTTCCCACTTCTGTGGCATAGGTGGTAGAGAAAGAGGCACTAAACCAGATCACTTGCATTTAACACACAAAACAAAATAGCTAAAACCAAATAAAAAAAAAAATCACAGGGCTGAGGCCCTGGTAATGGAGCCAGGGGTACCCGGGGAGCAGAGAGAAAGACTAAAAAATAAATTTATTCTCAGAAATAATCACTGTGACAATCATTGTGAGCAACAATCCATGCATTTTTACATCATAAAGTATTTTTAAATTACAAGTCAGAGTTATGTGTGCACATACAAGTCTGCATATATATCGGAGGGAGGGGAACTATGGATGTTTCATGGCAGTTGATTAAATTGATGCTGCCATGTAATATATGATATGGAAGAGGCAAACCTGTGTTGTAATCAGTATTGATGGGATTCTTTAATTAACTGATGTCCACAGACCAGAACCCATAGTTTTATCTGGCACACACCGAGTAATTATATTCCGTCAGTGCTTTCTTATGCATCTCCACACATATCATCTACTCTTATCCCTGGCCTGCATTGGCCTGAATAACCATGTTATAGATTGCTTAAAAAAAAACCAAACCCACAACACCAAATGTTCCAAACAACATTAAAATCTTTCCAATCTTATCTCCTGTATGCAGGATTGTTTTCAAATATCTTTGTATGTAGCCTGAAATTATGATTCCTTACATGACATAAACCATTACTTCTTGGCAAGTCCACTTGAAATGACACGGACTACTTATTACTAATTGGACTATAAGTTTTTGAGGCATGGATAGTTTCTTGTTTGGTCTGTGAAGCACCTGGCATGCTTTTTGGTGCCACATAAATAATAAAAGTTCTCATCCAATGCTCATAATATTGCCTCACATTTGTGGCGCTTCCTTAATAAGATGTAAATGGAAGCCCTTGCATTCTGCTCTTCCACCCATCCACACATGTAGTAAGATTTCCTTGGGCAGGGCCGGTGCAATGGGTTAAGCCCGGTAAGGATTGCAGGGGGACACACCAACGTTTGAGGGGTGCCAAAATGGGGAGCACGCCATTGCGCTGCACTCTGACGTCACTCGTCCACGCCAGTGTCTGCTGCGCTTGCAGGGGGGCGCCAGAAACACTAGTGCTGTTCCTGTCCTTGGACAGAAATCTTTGGCCTGGAGGACAGACCATTAAGAACCCTAAGTGACAATGACCAATAACAGTTGCAGACAGAATAAGGAATTCTGCTACTGGCTGAGGGCAGACTAACAGTTGGGATGGAAAGTGGCTGCCAATCTGTGCACAGTAAATCAGTGGAGGGAGCAGAAATTTTAGCTAAGGAGACTTAGGCATACCCTTATCTCTTGCAAAACATGTTATGAGATTTATAAGGAACATACAGAGCACTTAAGATCCACCTTTTTAAAGGTTTCATCTGCCAAGCCCATACCGTTAGGAGCAAAAAACAAAGCAAAAAGTTCACCTGGTACCAAGTTAATCCCTCTTGAATAACTGTATTAACTCTAAGAGGATTTGAATGTGTTTTTCCTGGAATCTAAGCAGTGGTGGTATTCATGAGTAATGCAGAGATCCTGTATTCATGATTTTAAGTGAAGCTGGCTGTGAACGAAATTGTCCACAAATATTCCATTGAAATACCACAAATGCTTTCCTTCTACTCTAGTAATACAACTTTCATTTCCGTCAAGATTATTTTCACTTTATTCATCCTCCATTCTGCAGAGAAACTGTAGCTCTCTTCTTTATCAAGACTGAGATAAAAAGGAAAATTCTAAGCCCCTAAAAATGTTATCATATGATAGGCAGGGGTATAAAAATAGGCAAATAGCTCATACCCAAGCCTAGATCATGCTTTTTTAAATTACAGTTACAAACACATCATAAGTACAGTATATCATTTAAAAATGTTATGTGCAGTGGTAGGTATATGGAAATACTTTAGACTAGTATACGGTAAAAGTGAGAAAATCCTGGCTTTTTAATAAAGACCACTAGACTTGTGTTCTCTTAGCTTATAAGCCAATGCTAACATCCTTACTCAACCAGGAAGGTAAACCAATCAAAATAATTATTTGCCCAAATGTTTCTACCAATGAGCAGCCACTCTGTACTTTAACAGTGCCCAGGTGCTTTGTCACTTTTAAAATGTGAAGTTACCTTCTGAAATTACATTTTGGAAATCTAGATTATTCCATCAAGGAAACTGAAAAAGTATATGAAAAGTCTTTCTAAGTTAGACTAAAACAAAACACCCCAACAGGCTTATATACTAATAAAACAAAACCAAGGAGTTGTGTGGCACTTAAAGACTAACAGTTTTATTTTTCGCATGAGCTTTTGTAGGTGATAATCCCACTTCGTCAGATACTTCTGTACATTCACCCATCTTCGAAGCATCTGACGAAATGGGATTAACTCCCATGAAAGCTCATGTGAAAAATAAATCTGTTAGTCTTTAAGTGCCACACGACTCCTTGGTTTTTTTTGCTGGACTAGACTAACATGGCTACCACTTTGGAAATTATATATGAATGGTCTCTGTGTATATAAAAGTAGCTATTACTCTCAGGAAACAACAATGCTGACACTTTTTGTTTTTTTTATGGTAGGTTTCTTTAAAGACTCATCTTCATGCAACAGGGAAAGACCAGCTAGCCCAGCTGTGGTCCAACTATGCCCAAAGAACAGCAAACCCAGGATATGGATTTAATAAGGTTTCAACTTTATTTTAGATATTTGGGAGCACTTGGAAGTGCAGGCAACTCCATGTTCATTCTAGTGACTTCTTGGGGCTTCCATTAGCCCCCAATCCCCCCCTTCATTTACCCTCCAGGTCCTCCTTCTAACCCAAGACTTGGACCTTACCATCCACCCATCCTTGTAAGATGGTTAAGGAGGGCTATAAGAAAGGTGGGTAGGCTCTGTGTCATAACAATCATAGGAGTCCTGAAGTCCCCAGCTACTTCTTTTCCTTTACCCAGCACCTCCTTTTTAAGTCCTTTATGAGGCCATTTATCTGCTCACTGGATGCCTTTGCTATGGAGCACCTGCACTGGGCATCCACCCCGCACTTAGTTGTGACATATGACCAAAGTGCCCATGATGTTTCCCTCATAGAATCTGGTCTGGTGTGTTGCTATGGCCCTCTGATCTCCCTTACTGAACCTGGACTTACCTTGCTATGCCAAGTGACTGTTCACTTCTGAGTCAGTCCACACCAGCCTCCTATGTGTAATCAGTTCCAGGCAGTGGGTGTGTACCCTCCAGCCACTCAGGGGACAGTCCTCCAGCAAGCAGCTCCAGCTCCCAGATGCTACACTGCGAATTTCCGTCCTATAAGGATCAGGACCTCTCCTTAATCACTGTAGACAAACACTTGTGCGCCCATTTATCAAAGAAATGAGAATCCCCATCCTCACCCTCTAAAGTTCACAAGGCTTTAGATGAAACAAACACTAGTTTATTGATTAAAACATGATTTTAAGTGAGTATATAGCAAATCAATTCACAATCATTTAATAAAGGAGTCAGGAGTTACAACAAGCAAAGAAAAGATACAACACATGCTAACTAGCATTAATGTCAAAGATTACTCACAAGATCTGGCTTATTCTCCTCATTCTTACCCACAAGAATGACTGCTGGTGGTGTTCAGCCAGTCTTGGCCTTCCTGGCCATGAAGATAGTTAGGTCTGGTCTCTTAGAGATGTTTTTAAGATGGTATTTCTCTGGCAAAAAGCCCTTAGCATTTCAAAGGTTTTGTATTTGTTTTCAATCCCCTTTTAGCCCCTCCTCCTCCAGGACCGAGGTGAGGTGATTTGCTTTGTTCCATCTGAGCCAGGAAGCTCAATCAGTATTGTCTTTGTCATGTACCTCTCCAGCTTCTGTGCTGAGAGCCAGTTACATTTGTACACATGCATGACGCTACAGGAAGCATGGTACCACAACAATAGGGACCCTTGCCTGGCATAACTGACAATGAACTGTGCAATTACATTGCAAAAGTGAACAGAGAAATTATAGCTTACAGCTTAAGTGTGCACAGATGTTTCTCCTGTGATAGGCCCTTTTCTCTTCACCATAATAGATCTTCCAACAAGCACTGAGAAGAAGGTGAAAAAACCCCACTCCACCTAAGCCAATATGCTGGTGAGGGAAAAATTCCTTTCCAGTCTTCCTAAAAGGAGTGATAGTGCAGCACTGACCCAAACTAAACCTGATATTTGCCACCTCCAGGGGAGGGAGTGTGTATGTGTGCTGTCATCCTTGCTGCCTGGAGAAAGGAATTTTAATGCCCAGGCTTGCACCTTTTAAACCCTTCACTCTTATGTTCTATGCAGATAAGTCAGCCTCATCAAGCTGACCCCCTCACCTTTTTGCAGCAGTTTTTGACATCCTTCCCCTCACTCCATACCTGTAAATCACTTCTACCTTCTTTGGCCAGATTACCCCCACCCCAACTTCAGGTGCAGTGTATTCACTGGAGGGGAAAATACTCTACAAAAAAGTACAAAATGACTGGATACAAACTTAGAAACTTGGTGGAGATGACAAGCTCTTCAGTAATCACACAAAGATTTTAAAGCAAGCCACTATCTTATAGCCTGGATCCATCAGAAAGGCCTCTCTAACTTACTGGAGCAAGGTATTGTAAAGTGGCAGTACATAAATTTCTCTTTTGAAACAAGGATGACTTTTTTTAATCATTGGCATTTAGAAGAAGAAAGATACTTTAGAGCAGATATTACATAAACCTTGTTAACTTTGGCTAGGCAGCTCAAGAGTAAAACAAGGGGGCTCTTGGATTTCCCATAGATCCCTACTGAATGAGATACCATCTTCATTCATAGGCCTCGTCTCCATTAGGAAAAGAAGGTGCATTTTAAAACAATTGTTAAAACCCTAGTACTAGTTCTAGTTTAACAAGTTATTTGGTCGAGATAAAACCTAGGGTTTATCTTGACCAGTGAATATGTTAAAACTAAAATTGTGTGGCCACAGCTCTATTTTAAGCATATTAATTAATACATGTTAATACAGTAGCTTCCTCATTAAGAGTTTCCCTCCTTCTCAGTGTAGACCTGGCCATTATTGTGATAACATTTCACTCTTGTATGTTTTGCAATGGCATTTCACATGCTTGTCAGATCACAGAAGGAGCATCACATAGGACATTTTAAAATGAGTATAAAATGCCTTTCTTGCTATATTCAGTTGGGTTTGACTTGATCCCCTGCACTTGTTTATCATCTTACCCAAGGACCCATCATCTCAACTGGGATTTCCAAACATAGCACACCAACTTTAGTTACAGCAGCGTAATGGCAACATTGTCCTGACATCCCTCCCATCTTTGGCATCCCCTGTCTCTGACTTCAGTTGGAATTGTGTCTGTGCAGTTTAAACCAGCTAAAGCATAGGACCTGCAAATGGGCTGGGGTCCATGGGAATCAGAAGCATGGCTCTCCTTTCTTTTGTCCATTAAAAATCTCCATCGTAAGATTGCAGGGATATTTAATGTATTTATCAATAAGTAATGGTATCGTAATTACATTGTATTAAATCATGGGAAGTGGCTGAGTGTAGGCATATAATTTCTCTCTGACACACACACACGCCCACAGGTTTCTAATTATGGGATTTGATGTTACCAGCAAGCCTAGTAACTCACCTACTTGATCTTGACCACCTTTGACAGTATTAATTTTTGAGTCTACTTTTTATTAGTCTTGTTCTTTCCCATGAAGGGAAAAGCAACAGCAAGAAACTAAAAGTCTGAAATAGTGATGGTTCTTTATTCTGCAGCCTCCAGAGGGTGCTAGTTAACAATTTAATGGAGACTGTAAACAAACACCTGTTAGAGGAGTAAACCTTTGAAAGGAATGTAATTTCTGTACACTATTCCACAGTGTCTAAAATGACACTATGGGGCCTGCTTGAACAAATGTCATTCAAATGAATAAACCTATTTAAACATTTAATAGGGAAAAACACTCTAGTGGAGATTCAAGCAACATAAGCACTTCATTGTTCTAGTCAGTGATTCACCTCAAGAAGCTGGGCTGGGAGACTAAATGCATCTCTGATTGGGTACTAAATAGTCTAACTTCCAATGGCTCACCAGACCATCAGCTTCTAATGCTCATCATTGTTTAACTGCATTTACAAGCTTTCAGTTACTACAGGCAACAGCACAAAAAGGCTTTAATCTGAGCCCTAGTCCAGTGTTTCTTAACCAGTGTGCCACTGCCCTAGTCTATACTTACAGGGTTTCTCAGTGGCAGTCGACGGCAGATACTCAAGGCACGTAATATACCTTGTGTATCTGCCAACGACTTTCTAAGCCACTAAGACACAACGGGGGGTAGTGGACCACAAATGCCGTGTGGTCAGCTTTCTGCAACTCCAGCTATGGGACTGGAGTTGCTGAAGTGATTTCCGGAGCAGAGCAGCCCAGAAGATCACACTGATGGCAGTGATTTTGCTGCCGTCAGCACATACGTATCCTTAATCAAAGTGGAACCTAAGGGTTTTGAAAGCTGCAGTATTTCAGGAAGTTTCTGATAGCTGAACTTTATGTATTAATTAGCTTTATGTTTTCCTCCTTAGATTTTCAAAGTAACACAAAAGAAGGCAAGTGATAATCAATCCATGAGGCTTTCAAAGCTGTATCCTGGATGACATTAACCAGCCCTATGTTCTCTCTGCTTCTTGGCTTCTCCAATTTGCTCCCTGTATGCAAGATCAGCCTTTTTAAATCTGCAATCTTATTTCACCTGATATCTTTATGCAGCAATCTATAGAATTTAAGAGGGGGAAAAATCTCTAGGGTTCTACCAAAACGACTTTTAAAGCCTTTTGAATAAAGTGGGGAATTAGATCTTTTCTTTGGATTTCTGTGCCATACTATAGAACTTTGAGATTTATGTTTCAGCTAGAAAATTCAAGGATTTGTTGAAACATTCTGTATAAAATGCATTTTTAATATTTCTTTCTAGACCTTATATGATCCCCATCACTGTAATACCCGCGTTCCACACAATTATTAATGGACTTTTACCTAAAATCATTTGTGTGAACTGGAAGTGTTGTGTATTATTCTTATTTTACAGATGGGTAAGTGCAGAATGAGTTAAGTGCCTTGTTTATGGCCATACAGGGTGATATATATTATGGTAAGTTGGCAGTTGCATCTCAAGTCCCAGTCAAGTGCACAATCCAGATCCTTCGTACTGTATTCGAATCCATAGGATGTTCCTGAAATGGGACGCACAAAGATACTTAGGTGTCCAAGTCTCATTAAAATCCATGGGAGTTAGGGGGCTAAAATACCTCTTTGAACCCTTGCAATAACCTCTGGACCCCTGCACCTTCTGTGGAGCCTCAGGACTGTAAAAACAACAGAGACTGCCCCCCAGGCTTTCACTTTTGTGAGGACATTAGAAAATTATAACACTTAACTGAATGGATAGTTACAAGTAGCTGTGTGAGAAGTATTCAAACTGTGGGACTACCATACTGTGTAACATGGGAAAGAAGGAAGGTGATTTCTGCCTATTAGGCAGACATGGCTAATCATTTGTAAATGAATTCAAAGCTACAGGCTGGAAAGATAAATTCTGTACATGATTCTAAATCAAGGTACAAGATAATTGGAATATAATATGAAAAGAAAATCCATTTCTACCTATGGGGGACTTGCTAACACCTGAGGCATGATACAGTGCTTCTCTGCTTCTTTATCTAGAATATTTATAGTCCATTTGAATGACAACCAACACCTTTGGATTCTGGAAGTCCTTTATAATCACAAATGACATAGCCCTCATCTGTAGGAAACTGATGTGCAGTTACTTATTCTGAAGAGACCAAGCTTCTTACCCAATACCATGTAAACACAGACATATTAAATAAATACATACTTGCTCTTATATGATGCTCTTCATCAATAAGTCTCAAAGCACACTATGAAATCCTCCGCATGTGAACCTTATCTGAAGTTGAGCACATACATGTTCAGTACCATTCAGATGGAATGCATTTGGAAATTCAACCCTAATTACAGAATGTCTCTGGAGTGCCACCAGGCCACAGATATGTGGGCTATGTCTACACAGGCAACTTAGGTCAAATTAAGGAGGCTTAATTCAAACTAAATTAGTCCATGTCTACACTAGACTTTCATTAAGTCAGATTAAGAAATTCCTTAATTTGACTTAATGAAAGCTTAATTCAAATTAATAAGAACTGCCTGTTAGTTCGAACAAAGCCTTAATTCAATTCCTTAGTTCAAACTAATGACAGTGTAGACCTGGATTAACCCTTAACTTGACTTTATTAAGGTTGAATTAAGGGCAGTTAGGTTGAATTAAAGTGGACTAAGTCAACTTAGTCCACTTCATTAATTTGACTTAAGTTTGAATTTAGTTCAAATTAAAGTTGAATTTATTAGTTCAAATTAACAAATTCAACTTAACTTTTTCAAGTGGAGACATAGCCATGGAGATCACCCTTTCCAAGCAAGAATCGGCACAGTTAATAAGAATGTGACTGTGCCTATAAGATAGCATGCCCATAGGATGGGTGCACAGGTATCATCCAGTAATTAACACTGATAAATTAAGATAGAAATCAACATTTCAAGATGAGCCTGATTTCAGGAATCTCATGGCAATGGCTACAAAGATGCTATCATCTCTCATGACAGAGAGCTTTCTCTCAGTGGTAAAAATCAGACTATTTCTGGAACTCTATTTCAACAATGGAATTTGACTGCCATTATAACCTCATTTTCACAGATACCACTCCTTGGAATGATATTACAAAGTGATTGCTGACCATATGGCATCTGTGGTATGAGTGTGTTTTGTGACCATCACCGCATAGAAAAAATTTTGATACACACTCTCATCTACTCTCAAAAAGTCTATTTATTGAAAAATTGAAGAACAGAGTTAGTTATGTTTCACCATATGAATTTCATCTGGAATACTCTAGGATATAGATTGCAAAGAGGAGATGAAAGAGTGCAGCAGCAGGATCCTATTCTCACACTAACGACTGTAGTCAGGATATGGGAAATGCTGTAAACAATTTACTTGGGTTATAGCCTGATGATTGTAATTTTATGGGCCTCAGTGGATGTAGAGGATAAAAGAAAACCTCTTTCCTTACTGTGGAATGTTCTCCCTTAGTGCACATTGAGAGTGCTTTTTATAAAGACTCTTATTGTTATCTTTAAGGTTACTTAAGATTTTGTTTCCTTCTGCAGTTTCAGAATGCAGAATGACTTTTTTCTTCTCTTTTGTGTGTATCAGGATAAAAATCAGCAAATCTCTTCTTAGCATCATTGGATTTCTAGGATGTCTTCATAATCACCAGTTTTGATTGTGTGCAGATAGGTAGAAAGCCCAGTCAATATGCAGCACAAAACCCTTGAAATGTAGCACTGATGAATACAACTATCCTGCTACAGAGCAGCCAGTTCCATTTGTTAGGGATTATAGTGAACAAAGATTCCACTTCCTCCAACATTAATTATATTGAGGAAAAGATTAAAAAATAAATTTTAAAGGCATATTAAAGGAGAGATTCACAAATCTTGTTTTCTAAAGCTCACTGATTTCAAACACATATTACAATATGAAAAAACTAAAAAGTTTTCATAAATGGGGTTAATTAACACAGATGCCCTTGAGGATACCAGCATTGCATCACCATCCTAATGAAAAGTAACATGCGACACGTGCAGCACAGGGTTTGGAGGTTTTACTATAGAAACTACAAACCATTTTTCTTTCCCCTCTTAATATTAATCTTACCCACTTTGCTTCATATGCAACTAGAGAATGAGTATTTCTCTCTCTCTCTCTCTCTCTCACACACACACACACACACACACACACACACACACACACACACACACACACACACACACACACACACACACACACACACACACACACACCCCGGCATCACTTCTGATAGAGCAGCAGAAGCTCCTGGAAAGCAACACAACACTTCTCAGCGGCAGATCAGAAATCATTTCCTATCCAAGGAACCAGCATCCAAGAAGAATAAACTTCTGACTCCATGGGCTGGAAGACTTTCAGTATGTGGACAGACCCTGTAGCCGGGGATTTTTGTCACATAACTATTTAAAGCCTATGAGTGAAAATGGCAGAAGGCAAACTGACAGGGAGAAAAAATGGCGAAAGGCAAATTGATAGGGAAAAATCCTTTTAAAATTCTCAGGTTAATCCTTAGCTAGCAGGGGTACAAGTACTAACTTAGTTATAAAATAATTAGGATACTTTAGGAAGTAATTAATTAGTAAGTATAACAAATGTAGCACCCAAAGATTAGTGATTGGCAGCCATTTTGGCACACTCTAAAATTATCTAGTTAAAGCAGCTTTTTTTTTTTTTTTTTAATAAAGGCAGCCTTTATCAGGATTTAACATTAATTTCTGAATTTGTATTACTGGCTGGATGCAGTTTTATTGCAGACAATATTTAATGATTGCACGCACAAGATATCTCTCAATAACATCTTTCAACTAGGTTAACCTCCGTGCCACTGATAGATGAGAAACACAAGGCTGGGTTCACAGAAAAATTAAAGTGCAACACAAAATATGTTCAGCATATGGTCATACAACAAAAGGATCACTGTAAAAAAATAACAGCCTGTTTCATATTTATTCAGAGCTAGCTTGTAAATATACAATTTGCTCTAAATAAGCGGCAGTGCATCAATGCACTGCATCAGGAGATAACCCAGGTAAGACTTTCGACTCTGAGTCATGGTTACCTCTCTGATTCCCTCCTTGCCCTCAGAAAAAAAGTAAACAGCCAGTGGCCTATACCAGTGATAGATGACTACTCCACACCTTCTCAGCTTTGCTGGCTGCTACACTAGAAAAGGGAGCAGAGCCAAGGCTCCATCTATTGTTTCTGAGCTTACAGGGAGTCTCAGCCTTTAGAAGATAATAAGTTTGTTTTCCCTCACTAAACCCTGCAAGTGTAGACATGCCAAAAGATTCCCACAGGTTCTGCTGGTATACTTTCAGGATGGATGACAGTAGCAATGTCACAACTCCAGTTAAATTTTGCCATTAGAAAGAGACACCTATTTTAAGTCACTTGGGTTTGCGTGGGGGAGCCACCATTTTTTGCTAAGTTCTTTTGAAGTTAATGCTTTTTTTATGACTAGAAAAGCATAGGCTTACTGTGCTGAAAGCCTTCTTGATCCACTTTCAATATTTTCATTTAGCTTTATTGTTTACCAGAAAAAAAGTTGCATATATTGTACACTATTATTTCCTTGGAATGTTTTATATGTATTCTAGCTCAGACACAATCATTCCTTCATATGGTGTGGGGGTTGGACAATGAGACATTTTTGGTCAGAGATATATATACAATGTGTGCCACCCAAAGTTATAGGACAAGAATTTTTGTTAGGCCTGTTTGGTTATTTTGTAGGAGATGTGAAAGATATAAACAGATATTTGCACTGAGGCTTTAAAGCAGGTTATGCTATTTACACACATTTTCTATTACTTTTAATAGGTTCATTAATATGTGGCTCAATAATTCTGGTCAAAATAGCAGCTGACTTGTGATAGTTTAAAAGCATTATTTCAAACAATGCTATGGGAGCTAGACCATAATTTTACCCCAAACCTTGAACAAGAGGAAATGAATAGTTGTGTTGTTTCATTAGTACATTAGAAATCAGATTGCGATTTAAATAGTTACATTCTGGTTCTTGGTTCGTCCATAGTTCTGGTGTGTGTATAGTAATCTGTGCCAGCCATATACTTGGAACACATTACTTCCAGGGCACACTGGTTCAGCTGCACACTTTGGAGGGTTGGAGGTGGGGACAGGGCCAAGACTCCATCTACTCCTTACCCATCTGCCCACGTGTACAAGGAGGAGAGTAATGGTTTGAGAGAGGCACTTCTCCCTCCGCAATTCAGGTTGTCTGTGCAAAAGCAAGCAGATGCCTCATGCTCTCATGTGGATAAATAAACCAGCTTACAATTAAGCTCTGAAAAATCGTTAAAATGCTGGATTTTCACTGGAGAACCCAAGGTCAGAGTCTGACCCAAGACTTCTATTGAAGCTAAACTTTTAATAAGTTTCCCCGGCTTGAGAAAATGATAAATTGTCAGTTCCATCTTTCACAGATTGGAAAAATGGAATGATTAAGTATCCACAGGTACACATAGTTCTCCATTCATTATCCATGCCTCACACTCCCTACACTGCAGACACTTGTCAAAATGTACAAGGTTGACCCATTAGACCCTGACAGTGATGTTTACATTGAGTATATCTGTGTATTCTACTCCTCCCATTTACACATTAATTTTTTTGGGAAATATTAGAAAATATAAGCATGTCTCTGTGAGATTTGGTAACATTAAACCTATCTTTCTCAATATGGTGAAGTCAACAAGCATGGCTGAACAGGTAATTAAAACTCAAAACTCCTCAGACACTTGATCATAGCTACTATTAAAAAAATTGTTCTGCTGCATTGGAACAATTTCTCCCAACTCAGTATTGATCTCTGGATATTTTCCATGCTTCTGACATTCAAAATTTGAAAGGGCAGACACTTAAAAATTTATATATAAAAATTATTTAAAAACTGTCGATGACTTTTTGAACTAAAGTGGTGGAGAATAACATTTTATAATGAAAAGTATTCAGCTTAATTAAGAATTCACAAGCTTTTTTTATTTTTTTATTTTTCTTTCTCCTCCTCTTTGCATTCTATAAAAAGCCAATCAAGTTTCCAAGCTTAAACAATATTCAATTGGAAAAGAGGCGGTGCAGAAAATTAGACAAATTAAATCTTCCTTGTGTCTAATGGAGACCAATTATTATTAGTCTTTTTCTTTCTTTCTTTGTGCATCCTTGACGATAGAAACAGGATTTGTTTGTGGACTTGAGATAGTGTAAGTCTGCAGGATATGTGATGGCAAAGTATGACATTATTTTTATCATAACCCTACAAAATAATTACCTTTTTGGGTTTTTTTAAAATAAATTTCTGTGGTTGAATTGAATTTTCTGACAAATAAATGTTTAACAATCAGGAGATAAGATGATTATTTTACGAGAGGTCACATTTGAGGCCTAATCTACTTTAACATTCCTTTAAATTCATTTGAAAGAGTTAGCTCTTTTTCTGAGATGAACACATATGCATTAGGTTACAGAGTGCACCTGAGTCGTGTATATATGTTTACATTGATTTCTTTTCCATTTTAACTCACTCCTATGTCTAAGGAGCCATTTAAATACAGCTTGAGAAACATAGCCATAGCCTTGTACTATGATCACATCAGTTCTCAAAAACTAACCAATACCAGGCCAAGTCAGCACTTACCTCTAAGCAACATCTACTCTACAGAACAACTACTTGACCTCCCAGGAACATTATTGGGATGAATTTATTATAGCTTGTTAAGCATGTTTAGAGTTGTTATTGGAAGCTGCTAAAGATGTTACCAAAAAAGTGCTGTTGGTGATTTAGTAGCTGTTGCTCCTGTCTTCTTAGAGTCCTGAACTGTGCTGCTGGCAGTGCTTTCACATCAAATCTAAAATCTAGGTCCTGAGCTCTTGTGGTTATTAAGGATGTAATAACACATTTTCTTAAGATTAATGGCATTAATTTTCATTGTGCAGGCCAAATACACATGAAGATGATTATATTCTACATGTCTAAATTTCCTCTGCAATTTTACTTGATTCATTCATCATTTCATGTGCTGTGCTCTGTTAAAAAGCTGCTGAGTTTCACACCAGAAAGGGCCGCATTTTAGCATTCAGTGAAATTATCCCTACTTCTGCTTGGAAAGTTGAAACAGTTTGGAACAACTCTCTGCCCGTAATGTGGAAACAACTGAAATATTACAGGCTGGTTACTATTTTTTTGTAATGAGACAGAACCATCATTATAGGGGGGGGGGCACCACGAATAGCTGTAATATGCAACAGGAGTGAGGAAATAACTTTGGTGGAACACTGAATCTTTGAGCAGTTCAATTACTCATCAGCAGAAGTGTCTCCCGTGTAAATGTTTACTACAATGAAGGGTGCTGTTACTGATACAAGATCCAGCCTACTACTAGACAATCATCATACCGAAGGTATAATTGCAGCAGCACCAGTCACAACACCATATTTGTGAGTCTGCCAGATAAAGTTAACTGGAATAATGTTTTTGACAATTAAAAAAAGTGTGTCCCATTTTAAGTTGTATGGTATGTGTGAAAACATACTAGAAGTATTACTTCACATGTCACTGATTCAAAAAAAAAAAAGACGAGATCTCACAGATTAGTTAATGTGGGTAATTCTCACTCACTGAAGAACTCCAACTGACTTCAGTTAGGCTATGTAGATAAATAAAAATGGTTTACATGAGCAATATTTTGCAGGATCTGGTCCCAAATATTGTCAAGAAGCAGTTTCTGATAAGCTCTATTGCAACCATTTTTAAATACAAACTGCCTGAGATGTGACAGTTCATACATTCATTTTTGTGCATCCACATAACTGTGATGGGTGTGAGCCCAAGAGATCCCAAAAGCCCTGCTGTCCAGCTGATGAGAAGACTGAGAATTTCTGCCCTGTCTCAGGTTTTGACCCAATGTGCCGGATGCATTTTTATAATATTCAAAACCTTTGTATTACTGGAGTTTCTCCCTGTCTAGCATTCATTATAATGTAAAGCACATCTAAACTGTTCTTAGAAACCAGATGAATGGACTCAACAAGATACAAGATAAATTCTGGTTGTCAAAGTTTGATTTATTTCTGTATGCTTCAAAGTAGGGCCTCAAGTGTCCCTTGCAGGACTGGGGCTTTAGTCTGCAGAGCAGCACCAAAAGAAACACCAACTTCTAACAGTAGGTTTTCTGGTGCTTGCTGCCTTTTAAGACTTAGGGCCTTTAAATGGTTCCAGACATATTGCTCATAACAGACTACCAACACCAAACCAATAAGGAGCTGAATATAATAAATGCGAAAATGCATTTTGCCATGCAAAGTGAAAATCCAGCATTTTGAAGACTGGCCCAAACTTTCAAAACCATCATATTTGGGCATGCTCAAGAAAATCTAATGAAATAATAAAACCAATATTTGCACTTGTACTAGCATAGCTCTTAAGAGCTTTGATTGTAATATAAACCTCAGATTATCATGGATAGAATTTCTGTTGAAATTGAATCTTACTTTGATCAATATGAGTAGTGGTTAGTGGGTTGGGAAGCTGAATACATGAAAAAAAATGTAATGAATTCAAAACAAGTATTGTAAATCTAAGTAGTAGTCCAAGAGATTCAAACCCCCTCCAACTCTAGGAGTTTTACTCATTCCTATTCATATGCTTATATTATTCCATCCTACAGCAAACCCCACAAAGGGGAAGTGGATGGAAATTGGATATGGGTGGGAGGAGAAATTATTCATGAGACTTCCCTCATGAAAATCCTCCTCCTGTCCACATCACACCATAAGAGGGAAATTTCTCCCTTCTGCCCACCCCCAGAAAAAGTGTGCAGGGTCTGAATCCGGATATTTTATATCCAGTGGGATCTGGGCTGAAGGCCAGAGCCATCCAGACTGAGATTTGTGACTCCTGGTGGGTCCTCCCTCACTTTTATGACTATTACCATTCCCATGCAGGAAACAAGCTTGCCTGCATACATTAACTTCTGCAAGCCTGAATGACTGATTTGTTATCCCCAAGCGCATCCACCTGCCCACTCCATCTTGGGCCCATGCATCATCTCCTCTCCCTTCATGAACTCCAGAAAGAATTTTATCCACAGCCAAAAGACATAAGGGGAGAAAGAGCTGAGGAAGTGTCTGAGCCCTGCTCCTGTGTTAAGGAGTTAGATTGATATGCTGAAGTTTTCCTCTGTGCTCAGATCATCTGAGGCTAAATGTTCACTGTCCATTTTCGAGAGAGAGAAGGCATACTATTTGTAATGTACAGACAAACATCAACCTCCAATAAATGGGAAGATAAGATGCAAGTATTTATAAATTTTCTTTTTGCTAATAATATACACTGAGGTTCTGACTCAATAAATGTCAATACATAACAGACATGCCACAAGTTGTTCTAAAGAAAATGATACCTATTCCCTTGATTTCACATTTTACATAATACCAGGAATTGAAGCATTGTGCCTAGATGTGTTCATTCATTCTGAAGTCCCCAGCAATGGGCAATATCAGAAGACAGGATACTGGACTAGACCATTGGTCTGATCCAATATGCTCTCATGAATGGAGAAATCATCAGTGAAAATATGTGAGCAATGACAAATGACTATCAAGACCACCCCAGCCCCAAACTTTACATCATACTTCCTTATGGTAACTTGGTTTATAATCTAATTTACAGAAAAAAAAGTATTTTAAAGATATCAGTGGCACTTTTGTAAATACCAGATGTGTTTGTCTTATCTCACTTCCTATGGAGTCAATTGGTCTTAGTGCCTGGTGTCCCACAACACAAGCCTCACCTAAGGCAGAGACAAAAATCCTCTCAATTAAATCCAATAGCTTTTCCGGATAATGTCTTGATTTTTTAATATCCAACACATCACAACGTAACAGTCAATGCTTTGTAAAACTGTGAAGTGTGTGTTTGGGAGGGGAAAGGTAGGGCAGTTCCCGGATGTGTAAGAATATCAAAACTGATCAGGCCTAGACATGGAAACATCATGAGATATTGAAAGTTAAAACTGACACATGACAAACTGAATAATGCCTTTCTTTACAACAGAATTTCTACACTGGGGGATTTGACGTGGGGCAGGGATTATGACATATTGAAAAACTTAAAATTACAATTATTGATGGCTACAGATATTGAAAAATTTAAAATTACAAGTGGTCACTTTAAATCTTAAAGGACTTCCTGATCCTGCTTACAGTCTAGAGGCACCTGTGAAAAAACATGTGATCTGAGGCCTCACCAGTCATTCTGCAAAACAGCCAGTCTGGAACAATGTGGTTTTTTTTTTTCCCCCCTTCAAGCTCCTCCTTGTTTTCTCTCATATGGCACTGCAGGGTCAAGGAAAACTCCATGTCAAACTTGCAAAGCCACCCTCTTCTCTTTGAAATCACTCCTTAAAATCTACCTCTGCCACGATGCCCATTGTTTTAGTAAGCGACAAGTCAAGCCCTCTGCTTTTTCCCAGACTTTGGTTTGTTCTGTCTTCTCGCTCCTTCCACTGCATTTCTCCATTTTGACCACAGATTACGTCCTGCCCGATACTAAGGCTGGCAATAAAAATGGAGATTGTGATAAATTTTTCTTTTCATCCACTGAAAATATGACTGTTGTCCAAGCTTAGGAGATGGACTAGAAGACAAATTCCACATAGGATGCTACTAGTGGCAAAAGAGTGAAGGTAAGCTGTTTGAAGAAAGAACCATACCTTCCTGTGTGTTTATACAGTGCCTAGCACAACCAAGCCTTGATCCTATATGAACCTCCTAACTTTCACTTGTGATACAAAAATAATATTCATTATCTAGATACACTGAAGAACATTTTTCATCTTTCTAAACCCTTATTCTTCCAACTTATAGAATGGAATTTAGTTTTCATAGAAAAATGGTAGCAGGGTAAACAGAAGAAATTTAAGTCATGAGACAATGGCAGATGGGGCAGTACCAGAGGTCACTCTTAACAATGCTACAGCTATGCAAAAAATTGAGGAAATGCAGCTGCAGGAACAAGCTGGATAACCAGGATAATGGATCCCTTGACCAAAAGGAAAGGGTCAGCAGCAATAACAAAAGCATCTCTAGTGGGAAGAGTGCAAATGTGTACATGTTCCTATGAGCCTTTGAACTTGCCAGAGCATTTCTTTTGTATAGATCACAGAGATAAATTACCCCCAAAAGCAGATGGGCAGTTTGGAAGCATTTATTTTTAATTTTGTTTAAAGTCTTCTACTGCACAGATCTTCTTAGCACTTGAGAACCTTTACCTTCCACAGAAAAGTGGAACCCAAAACACAAATACATAAGCCAGATGTTTAGAATATTTTAGTCTGCTGATAGACAGGACAGCTATTTATCAAATGATGAGGGGGAAAAAAAATACAGCAGGAACAGCAGAGGGCCAGTGCTGCTTGAGGAAAGGAGTGCAGAAACAAGTCCCTAAATGAACATGTGGCCTACACACATTTTTTTTAAGTTAATATACTCCAGCATCAACACTATCACAGACCGCTTTTCTTCTTACACCCACTCATTTTCTGTATGTCAGGGCTAAATGACTAGCTTCAATTCCACTATGCATAGCATTTGTTTTAGTAAATAGAAGAGGTCCTTTAGCCCATGTGCTTATCAAAAGTAGTGACTCAATAGCTCAGAACATTCTTTGCACACTTGTATGTTTTTTCTCCAAATAAAAAATGCCTCCAGCCCACTTGCTACAATAGGCAGTCATTTTTGGCAACTACAGCATCTAAAGGCATTTTATAAACTGTTTAAAAAAATATTCTATCACAAAACAATGCTCCCTGGGTCAATCAGTCCACACATTACATAATTTATTTCTTAAAATCATTCATGCACAAAGGATTTTTAACATTTTAAAGATGCCACTTAATTTCCTGCATAATTAATGTGCTGCAAATAAGTGAGATTCCAAAAAAATGGATCATCCCTTTTCTCAGCCCTAACAGAGTGACTATGGGTTCCCCTGCAACTATGAAGTGGCAGAGGAGACCATCTATTACATTCCTGTTAAACCCATTCTGACCCTCTAGGATTGAGAATGTGATGCTAATATTCTTCAAGTTTTTCAAGGGGGAGAATCATCATCCAATATCACCTGCTTCAGTAAGTACTCAATGGCTAGCATGGGTGAGCTTACAAGGGCTCTAAGATTTAGTTCAAACAAATGGCCCAAATATTTAGTGAGATGTGTGAAATGAGTTGGGTGGTCTCAGTCACTTTCCTTATGAATTGCAGAGCACAGAAGAAAAGCACCATGATAATTGCCCCCTCACCCCAAGTCTCAGCAGAGAGGCCACTCTGATTCTCATAGGCCCATTTATGCCTGTGGAAAGTCCCATTGTCTGTAGTGCAAGTCCAGGTAGACATTAACCCCTTAAGTGGTTTAGGTTAATAGTCCAACAGAAATCAATAAGTAATTGAAATGACTGAGTTATCTACTAATATAGGAAATGCTTGATATTAACCAATTCCCCAAAGACAGGTATATACATCACAAGAATAAACCTACCACAACTGGTGCTAATACGTGTGCTTTCCCTAGGAACTAATGCTCCCTGAGGAGCACATGCACTGTAGATAAAACAAAGACTTAAGGCATCAGATCTTTCAGCTCCGGTAAGACACTTTTCACCAGCACTAAATTCACTATAGAAAGGTGGTAAGATTGTCACCCACATTCTAGTTCCAGTTCACTTAATAGGGCAGAAGCAGTTGAAAGGGACACTAAAAGCCGAGTATCCAGCTGGGGGATGAGTCCTGTGGTGCTTGCATGGCAGAATACAGCCATAGTGCTACATCTTGAGGACTTCTTGCAAGACCCAGTGCAGAAGTTGGATGGAGTAATATTTTCATGTTTAAATAATGTACATAATTTTAAACAAAAGGGAAACAAACTAGCTCTTTCAATGATATTAAGAAAACATACAAATATGACTGAGGGGAGAGCTGATAACAGACTTTAAGGATCATTATAAAGACTGTGAAAAATTGTTCTCTGTGTCCACTGAAGGTAGGACAAATAGTAATGAGCTGAACCTGCTCATTCATAAAGGAGGATTTAGGTTAAATATAAGGATGAACTATTTATTGTAATTTAATCAATGAAATAGGCTTCCAAAGAAGGTTGTGGAATCACCAATCACTAGAGATTTTCAAAAACAGGTTGGATGCATCAGGGATGGTCTCGGTTTCCTGGATCCTGCCATAGCTTAGGAGGCTGGATTTGGCTTTTCAAGGTCCCTTCCAGCCCTTCATTTTTATTATTCTGTGATACTTGGGATACTAGTATTGAGGTTATCAGCACACGTTAACTTACGGGCAACCATCAGCTTCATACAAGACAATTTAAAACTGGAACCCAAGCCTATGGTTTTCACCTAGAATTTGTGTGGCAGTCAAGCATGCTCTACATAAATGAAGGTGCCATGGGACCTTGGAATTGTTTCTGGTATTCACCCACATCATGGGCAATGCATGTCACTTTACTTTACATAAAGGCATTTGCCTTTAAGGGTGCCTGTGACGGGGTAGACACACCTTTCTGGGCTATATAAGGAAGAAGTCCCGCCCCTAGAGCCCTGCCGGGCATGCTCAGACGCCTGTGCGTGGATAAAAGGCTGCAGCTCAGCTCAGTCTGGGCTGGCTAGTGAAGGGGAAGGAAGTCTCCAGAAGGCTCCAGCCCCAGAACCTCACCACTCGTTCCAGTGGAGATCGACCGACTAGGGTAGGCCCTAGGAGACCGCTAAACCTGAGGGAGCTTTGTACCAGAAGAACGGGACCCAGGGGAAAGTTAACCCCCCTCAGCCTTGGCATGGTGGAAGTTGCATCTTAATGCCAGGCAGGACTTTCCAACACGCCTCCAGGTAGGAAGCAGCCCAGGGGCCCTGTAAGGTGGAACTGGGGAGAGGGGGAACCAAGTCAGTGTGTTTCGGCATGGATCCCTGTTGATTGGGTAACGTATCCCTGCACCTCTAGGGCCCTGGACTGGGGCTCAGAGTAGTGGGAGGGCCTGAGCCCCCCCTACCTGGGGTCCCACACTTCTGATAGAGGCTTATTGCGTATGGACTGTGGCTGCCAGGCCACGCTGCCCCGACCTGAGGGCTGCTTAGAGACTTATTGCATATGGACTGTGGCTGCTAGGCCACGCTGCCCCAACCTGAGGGCCGCTTAGAGGCTTATGGCCCCGTGACAAGTGGTGGAGAATGTGGGCATCGACCGGGTCCTGATAGAGGGCCCACGGAGAGGAAGGTGGGGAAGCTTAGGGAGAAGCTAGAGATTCCCCAACCCCGGAATCCAAGTGTGCAATGGAGACCAAAAGAGTTTTGAAATGGCTTTTAGAGAGCCAACAGCAGCAGGCTGCCCAGCAGCAACAACACTACTCCCAGTTGCTCCAACAGATGGCTGCTCAACAACAAACCCAGGCTGCTAGGCAGCAGGAGCAGCTACAACAGTTTATGCATGAGCTGGCCACTCAACAACAGAGCCACCAAGAGAGGCTGGCCCAACAGATGGGGACTGCACTGAAAGCCTCTGTAAACCCAATCCCGCACCTGGGCGCGGCAGATACAGGAGGTAGTACCGGTAACCTACCCATTTGGCTGACGAAAATGGGACCAGGGGATGACCCCGAGGCTTTCCTAGTGACTTTTGAATGGGTCGCAACCACCGCAAAATGGGCGCTGGAGTACTGGGCCACTCTCTTAGCTCCCTACCTGACCGGACCGGTGCAGACAGCGTATCGCAACTTGGATCCCCAGGATGCCTTGGTTTACTCCAAGGTGAAAGAAGCAATACTGGATCAAACCGGGATAAACCCCAAAACTTATCGTCAATGGCTGCGGGGAACATGGTATCCCCCTGGGGCACGCCCTAGGGCGGTAGCCCAGCGCATTAAAGAGGACTGTTAGCGATGGCTAGAACCTGAACAGCGGACCAGGACAGAGATCACAGAGTGTATCGCCCTTGAACAGTTCATGCAGGGGTTGCTGGATGGGAGTGGAGAATGGGTACAGTGGCACCGCCTGAAATCACTGATGGAGGCTGTTGCATTGGTCAAAGATTACCTGGCTGCCGAAAAACCGGATCATAGGCCTCCGAGGGCGGGTGGCCCCCGCAAGGGGGAGGATGGGAAAGGACAAGCCCCGGTCAAGGCCATAGCCAGGGACTCACCTGGGACTCCGACACTCTTTACTGAGTCAACCCGGCCCAAATCGGTGGGGGTATTTCAGAGACCCCCACCAGGTGCTAGAAAGAATCATCAGCCCAATTCTGGTGCATCAGCAGGTGGGGCCCAAGGGGGGAATGACTGGAACCAGTGTTAGGAGTGTGGGGAAGAAGGCCACTACCGGCAAAAGACTGCCCTTATATGGAGTGTGGCTACGGGCAAGTGTACACAATGGGACACTGTGCGAGGCAGCCCACCCCACCAAAACTCGTGGTTCCAGTACAGGTTGGACAGGTTAGTGACTGGGCACTTGTAGACTCAGGTTGTAGCCAAACGCTCATTCGCAAGGGGTTGGTGGCCGGCCTGAGTGAATCAGGGCCAGTGATACATTTACAATGCATACATGGGGACGTCCGTCCGTATGCAACCACTCGAATATACCTTACGGCAGGGAGCCGGACAGAGAACCTCCGGGTTGGGGTGGTGCCGGGGCTGACATATCCAGTAGTGTTGGGGCGTGACTGGCCAGAATTTGGCAAGCTCTTACAAGGGTACAACCCACGCCAGGCACAGACTTCAGGGATAAACGCCCTGAGCGCAAGTCTACCTGGGAACCCTACGGAGTCTGTGCTGGCAGGGAAGAAGGCAGTTCCCTCAGCGGGACCGGCCACACCAGGGGCAGACGCAGACCCCCCCCCCTCTGGAACTGACCGCGGGGCAGTTGGAGAAAGATAGTGATTTCCTGCGAGAACAACAGGAAGACCTGACGCTGAGGCATGTGTGGGAGCAAGCCATCAGCCCTGACTTGGAGTCAGAGGATGACTGGCCAAAGCCCCAGGGAGCCCAGTTTGAGATCCGCTGAGGCCGTCTGTACCACGTGGTGTGTGATCCTCAAACTCAGGAAGTCCTCTATCAGCTCCTGGTGCTGCAACGGTTCCGTCGAGACCTCTACATCTAGCCCGTGACATCCCGTGGGCTGGACACTTGGGCAGGGAAAAGACCCTCCAACGAGTGGGTCAATGTTTTTATTGGCCAGGGATCCACAAGGAGGTAAGGGATTTCTGTGCCTCCTGCCTGGAGTGCCAGCAGGCTGGGCCTGCAGGAGTATCAAGAGCACTTCTCATTCCCATGCCGG
Organism: Podocnemis expansa; assembly: GCA_007922195.1. Classification (NCBI taxonomy): domain Eukaryota; kingdom Metazoa; phylum Chordata; order Testudines; family Podocnemididae; genus Podocnemis; species Podocnemis expansa. The sequence goes on along the minus strand of ML681966.1, from coordinate 54,978,778 downwards.
TGGTAGGAGAACCGTTTGAACACATTGGCATGGATCTGGTGGGACCGCTTGAACGGGGCCAAATGGGTAACCGCTTTATCTTAGTAATCGTGGATTATGCAACCAGGTATCCAGAAGCCATACCTTTACGAGTAGCAAAGGCCCCAAATATTTCCGCAGAGTTAATGAAAGTTTTTGCCAGGGTAGGGATACCTAAAGAGATATTAACCGATCAGGGTACCAATGTCCCTTCTAAGCTAATAGGGGAGCTGTGCCGGCTGATGAAGATTAGGACCATTAGGACTGCCATATACCATCCACAAACAGATGGACTCATAGAGAGATTCAATGGTACCTTGAAGTCCATGCTTTGTAAGTTTGTCCAGGAGGACCCCCGTCACTGGGATTCTTTGTTACCAGCCCTGCTGTTTGCCATCTGGGAGGTCCCCCAGGCCTCCATGGGGTTTTTGCCATTCAAGTTGCTGTATGGGCGAAGGCCTAGGGGCATATTAGACCTCCTAAAGGAAGAATGGGAGGCACAGGAGATGCGGGTCCAAGGTACGGTGCACTATATAGTCAAACTAAGGGAATGACTCCATTCTCTGGGGGCCTTTGCCCAGGAGAATCTGAAACAAGCCTAGGGGGTTCAGGCTCAACAATATAACCGAGGTACAAAGAACCGCAGTTTCAAGCCAGGGGACAGGGTATTACTCCTATTGCCATCCTGTGAATCAAAGTTACTTGCCAAATGGCAGGGGCCCTATGAAATAACTCGGCAGGTTGGGCCAGTGGACTTTGAGGTTAGGATACTAGGGCGGAGGAAGGAGGTCTGCATCTACCACGTAAACTTGTTGAAGAAATGGGTGGAGCGGGAAGCCTTGTGGATAGCCCCACCAACTCCAGACCCAGAATTAGGGCCCTCAGCGGGGGAAACTGTGGATACCACCTTGCCAGTAGTAGGGCCAGGCCTCAATCCAGAACAGCAGAATCAACTGCAGGAACTCCTAAACAAGTTCCCAGATGTCCTTTCCGCACGACCAGGGAGGACAAGACTCACAAGTCACCATATTGCTACAACCCCTGGACAGAGGGTCAGGGATAACCCGCAGCCCCTCCCACGGATGATGTGGCCTGTGGTTAAACAGGAATTGGAGAGCATGCTCAAGATGGGGGTGGTGGAAGAATCCAAGAGCGAATGGCGCAGGCCGATTGTCCTGGTGCCCAAACCCGACGGTACCTTGCATTTTTGCATCAATTTTAGGACGGTAAATGTGATATCACAATACACTGCATACCCCATGCCCCGTGTTGATAAGCTCTTGGAACGACTAGGGGGAGCGAAGTATCTTTCAACCATAGACCTCACCAAGGGATACTGGCAGATCCCCCTGATGCCGAATTCGTGCCCTAAGATGGTCTTCTCTACACCCTTCGGACTCTTCCAGTTTATCACTATGCCGTTCAGTTTACACGGAGCAGCTGCTACCTTCCAGAGACTAATGAACAGGGTATTGTAGCCACATGACTCCTATGCAGCGGCTTACATAGACGACATTGTGATATATAGCAGTAGCTGGGAAAGTCATCTTAAACACCTCGGTCAGGTCTTAGAAGCCCTGAGGGAAGCTAACCTGACTGCCAACCCGGCCAAGTGCCATCTGGGGTGGAGTGAGGTCACCTACCTCGGGTATGTGGTAGGCGGAGGTACGTTGCGACCATTAATTGCAAAAGTCCAAGCTTTGGCCAACACGCCAAGGCCAAACACAAAGAGGCAGGTTCAGCAATTCCTGGGGCTGGTGGGCTATTACCATCGATTTGTGCCAGACTTTGTGTGTATCGCGACCCCCTTATCAGACTTGACCAAGAACTCAGTGCACAAGAAAGTGCAGTGGACAGACAGTTGTGAAAGGGCATTTCAGGTGCTGAAGGAAAAATTAATGCAGGAGCCGGTACTCGTGCACCCAGACTTTAATAATAATTTTGTATTAGACAGACGCCTCGGGTGTAGGACTGGGCGCTGTGCTTTCCCAGGAGATCAATGGGGAAGAACATTCCATCTTATATGTGAGTAGAAAATTGTTCCCTTGAGAAACGCAAAATTCGACCATAGAGAAAGAGGCCTTGGCGGCCAAATGGGTGATAGATGCATTGCACTATTACCTCTTGGGATCAAATTTCACCTTGGTAACTGACCACACGGCTCTGCAATGGTTACACGCTACGAAAGAGACCAATTCGCGCTTAATGTGGTGGTACTTGGCACTACAACCTTACCACTTTACAGTTGCTCACCAACCTGGTAAAAAGCATGCAAATGCAGATTTTTTTTCTAGGTTGGGAGGAGAAGAAGAGGGTGCATGTAAAACCCCAGACTGTCTTAAGGGAGGGGGTGTGTGACGGGGTAGACACACCCCACACTAGCACAGCCCTTTCTGGGCTATATAAAGAAGAAGCCCTGCCCCTAGAGCCCTGCTGGGCATGCTCAGACGCCTGTGCATGGATAAAAGGCTGCAGCTCAGCTCAGTCTGGGCTGGCTAGCGAAGGGGAAGGAAGTCTCCAACCCCAGAACCTCGCCAGCCCATTCCAGCAGAGGTCGACCGACTAGGGTAGGCCCTAGGAGACCGCTAAACCTGAGGGAGCTTTGCACCAGAAGACCGGGACCAAGGGGAAGGTTCACCCCCACCATGCCAAGGCTGAGGGAAGTTGCACCTTAATGCCAGGCAGGACTTTCCAACATGCCTCCAGGTAGGAAGCACCCCAGGGGCCCTGTAAGGTGGAACCCAGAAGAGGGGGAACCAAGTCAGCGTGTTTCGGCATGGATCCACGCTGATTGGGTAACGTACCCCTGCACTCCTAGGGCCCTGGGCTGGGGCTCAGAGTAGTGGGAGGGCCTGAGCCCCCCGTACCTGGGGTCCCACACCTCTGATAGAGACTTATTGTGTATGGACTGTGGCTGCTAGGCCACGCTGCCCTGACCTGAGGGCCGCTTAGAGGCTTATGGCCCCGTGACAGTGACCAAAGAAATGGTTTCTAAAATGAGAACTAACTAACTATCTGTCAGAGAATTTTGTCCATTTTCCAGGACCATTACTTTGTCATGAATTAAGAGTCAGCAACCAGAGACTATTTCTAATGCCCATAGACACAGCTAACAAGGCACACAAAAAGAAATAATTCTTAATAAGCACTTAAGATCCTGATGGAATTTGTGCACTTCTGAGAAGAATTTGGCCTAATGCAGAGTCTTCTCTATGGATGATAATAAAAACATTTTTTAAACATTGATATTTATTGCTTTCTCATATGCTGCCACAAATGAAGTTACAGGTATTTTGCTATGGGCCTCCTTACCCAGAATCACTGTAGCTGCTCAATTAGCCAAAACAGGAGTCCCAAAGACAAACTCCATCAAAGTAAGGACAGATTAACTTCAATTACCTTGTGTTCAGTGCCAAAAAAAGTGTTTAATTTCCCTGACCAATAAACTTCAGTAAAAGCTTGTTCAAAGTGTGCAGATGTGAATGACATAGTATCTGACCCAGGCATAACAATGTTTATTTCCTGCTTTTTTGCATTTCTTCCTCCCCTCCACCCCCGTACATCTTTCCTTAACTTCTCAAGCTGGTGTGAATCACCAGACTTGTCACAAGCACTGACAGTACATGTCATGCCTTCAGGAGGGGAAGGATGTGTAGCAATTTTAATTTAGCTGGGAGGCTTGTTGGGGCTGTACATGACATCTAGATGTATATGAGAGCACTAAAGAACTGAATCACTGTGACAGAGTATATAGAGAGATTTACCTGCAGCTTTGTCTGTAAAGATCCAAAATGCTTACTACTTTTGCATTTGCCATCCCAAAATTAATTTTGGGGTATAAGGGCTAGAGGTGTCTAATAACTGACGGCTCCAGCCTAACCCTTTCTAGCTTGTGTAAAGCTCAGTCAAGAGGTTCCAACTACATTAGCCTCTCCAGGATGTTTCAAATAGGTGACAGTCTAATGGTGATTTTCAGCTACTGTCTCCCATGTTCTTGCCTGACTAGTAATCCCGGGTCAGGTTTTCAAAAGCCCTAAACACATTTAATCACACACACCTAACTGACTTTCAATAGTACATGTAATCCCAAATTCCTTCGGTCTTCTGAAAAATCTCTCCCCCAAGTGTACATGGTGGCTACTTCTGAAGTAACACATGCTTATCTCAAAGGCATCAGCAAGAGCCTGAAGTGGGTGCTTCTCAGGGCTCATGGTAAAATTTGAAAATGACTCAAAATGAATTCAAACATTGTACGAGAAAGGTAATCTTTTCCAAGATCCAGACTAGGAAGCTCAGGATGGTAGCACACAGCACCATCCATTACCACACCAATAACATCTTATTTTTACTGGTTGGCACAAAATGTACATTTTACATTTACTACCAAGTAATTCTCAATTCCAGTCACAAGTGGACAGTCCCAATCTGCCTTCTATCCTACATCAGTTCTAAACCTGCTCCAAAATGCCCCTTGGTACATTAAAGTGCATTGAGCCAAGGCTCCATCCAGTCTGTTCTTTAAGTGCACAGAAAGGCAAGAGGTGGTGCTGTAGTGGCCCTGCCGAGGACACAAGGGGATATCTTATACCTACTTATGCTGTGGCATGACTGTGCTATATGGACCACAGTCTGGATCTGTGCAATTATGTTATCTGGCCCTGGCAACAAGCATCAAGTTTGCAATTGCAGGGCTGTAACAAAGTTTTTGATTTGTGCTCTGCAGCAAATCAGTTCATTTCACCTATTCTAGCCTGACTGACAAATTGAACCATCAATTGCCTATCTGGGAAAAAATAACAGCTTCGACCTATAACTGTGGCCTATGCCATAAAATAGTATTGTAGCTTTCAAGCTTTATTTTCACACAAAATCAAACTGAACTGTGGTAATAGTATCAGTTGCCACACCTAGGATTGCAAGGTTCCAGTACTTGCCACACAAATTACTAGGCTTTGCTGTAAAATCAAGCTGTTACTTTCATTGCAGGCAAAGGTAAGTGCTTGTGTGAGCTGACTGACTGATCCCACTCTCAATATAGTTTGTCCTCTCCTCTGTTACAACAGACCTCTGATCAGAGCGATCACAGAAAGACAATTTGCTCAAACTGAGTCTGAGCCATAGGCATATTCACCCCACTCCAGTCTCTTTCCTGAAGGCATTTGCTGCTGATATAAAGTAGGCTCTTCTTTTCTGACTTATCTCAGCTCCATTGCCTTGCTCAACCACATCCTTGACTTTCTGACAACTCACTTCTCTTTGCTGCATTTCTATTTAGATTGGCGGTTTAATGACCCTTGTCACCCATTTTTTTTCTCTTGATTTCCTCAGGATCCCTTGGTAGGCTGATCTGAAAGGGAAAGGCATCCAAGAAACCCTGCTAAGGGCACAGGAAGATACCATTCCAATGAGCAGAAAGAACAGCAAGTATGGAAGGTGCCCAGAGTAGCTTAACAGAGAGCTCTGCACTGAGCTAAAGCATAAAAAGGAAGCTTACAGGAAGTGGAAGCTTGGACAGATGACTAAGGAGGCATATAAAAATATTGCTCGGGACTGCAGGGATAAAATCAGAAAGGCCAAAGGACAACTGGAGTTTTGGCTAGCAAGGGATGCAAAGGATAACAGGAAGAGGTTCTACAAGTATGTCAATAACAGGAAGAGGATCAGGGCTGGTGTAGGCCCCTTACTGAATAGCACAGGTATCCTTGTGGTGGAGGATGAGGAAAAAGCTGAAGTGCTCAATGCTTTCTTTACTTCAGCTTTCATAGGAAAGGCCAGCTCCCAGCCCACTACACTGGGTATAGCAGATTAGAAAGAAGAAGAGAGGCCCCTGGTGATGGAGGGTCGGGTTAGGGACTACTTAACAAAGCTGGATGTGCACAAGTCAGTGGGGCCAGATGAACTGCATCTGAGGGTACTGAGAGAGTTGGCCGATGAGATAGCACTACTGCTGGCCATTATCTTTGAAAACTCGTGGTGAATGGGAGAAGTGCTAGAGGACTGGAAAAAAGCAAATATAGTGCTTATCTTTCAGAAATGGAAAAAGGAGGTTCTGGGGAATTACAGACCTATCAGCCATGCCTCAATCCCTGGAAAAATCATGGAGCAGGTTCTCAAAGAATCCATCCTGAAACACTTAGAGGAAAATAGAGCAATCAGGAACAGTCAGCATGGATTCACCAAGCATAGATCATGCCTGACCAACCTCATTGCCTTCTATGATGAAATGATGGGATTTGTGGATGCAGGAAGAGCTGTTGACATGATATACCTCTACTTTAGCAAGGCTTTTGATATGGTTTCCCACGCCATTCTCATCAGCAAGTTAAGGAAGTATGGGTTGGACTTGTGGACTGTAAGGTGGATAGAGAACTGGCTAGATCAACAGTTTCACTGAGTAGGAATCAATGGCTCCATGTCTAGTTGGCAACCAGTAACAAGTGGTGTGACCCAGGGGTCAGTCCTGGGGCCAGTTCTGTTCAACATTTTCATGAATGATCTGGATGATGGGATTGATTGCAAACTCAGTAAGTTTGAAGATGACACCAAGCGGGTGGGAATGGTAGACACACTGGAGGGCAGAGACAGGATTCAGGGAGACCTAGACAAATTGGAGCAGTGGGCCAATAGCAATCTCATGATGTTCAACAAGGACGAGTGCAAAGTCTGCACTTGGGATGGAAAAACCCCATGCAGTCCTACAGGATGGGGAGCAATCAGCTAAGTAGCAGCACTGTAGAAAAGGACCTGGGGGTCATGGTGGATGGGAAGTTAGATATGAGTCAGCAGTGTGCTCTTGCTGCCAAAAAGGCCGTTGGCATACTGGGCTGCATCAGTAGTTGTCAGCAGATTGAGGCCACATCTGGAATACTGTGTCCAGTTTTGGGCTCCCCACTACAAAAAGGATGTGGACAAATTAGAGTCCAGCAGAGGGCAAGAAAAATGATCAAGGGGCTGGAGCACAAGACCTATGAAGAGAGACTGAAGGAAGTAGGCTTATTTAGCCTGCAGAAGAAGAAGACTGAGGGGGGATTTAATAGCATCTTTCAACTATTTGAAGGGATGCTCCAAGGAAGATGGAGCTCAGCTGTTCTCAGTAGTAACGGAGGACAGAACAAGGAGCAATGGTTTCAAGTTGCCACTGGGGAGATTGAGGTTGGATACTAGGAAAAACTTTCTTCCTAGGAGGGTGGTGAAGCATTGGCATAGGCTACCTAGGGGAGGTGACGGAATCTCCATCTTCGGAGATATTTAAGGCTCAGTTAGACAAAACCCAGGCTGGGATAATTTAGTGAGAGTGGTCCTGTGTTTTTGGCAGGGGGTTGAACTAGATGACCTCAGGAGGTCTCTTCTAACCCTATGATTCTATGACATTTCCTTGTCTAGAATACAGGAACCCTAACACTGAGCATTTATATTCAGGGTTTTTGGTGGTAGATCTATCCAGCAGAGAGAAGTCACATCACTTTCTCAGGGATTTTTGTCTGCTTCTTCCTCCTCAGCACTAGCCCCCCAGTTTAGTAGCATTTTAATATTCTCCAATTCTCAGAGTATGCCGTCCTGTCTGTTGGAAGGCACTGGTACCCTTGTGTAATTAGCAAGTTTATTTCTCACATTCAATAAAGAGGATTTAGCAGCTAAGGCTCCATATTGTCCCTGAGGCATTTTTCCCTCTTCAGAAAGGTTGGCTGTACTACTGTTTGACTTTAATCAGTAACTACGCAATAATGCTTACGTTTCAGAGATCTCTCTTACTGATACACAGGAAGCAGTCAAGGATTTGCATAATGTATTCTCCATCAAGTTCAACTGGATACAATAGTGTAACAGAATACAATGTACAGTAATAATATGAAGATACAAAAGGAAAGGCATGTACCACTCAAAGGAAGAGTTTGAATTTTATTGGTAACTAAAAGGAACAGAAGTCTGTATATATTTTATCAGGTATTTGCTGAAAGCTAAAAAAATGAGTTAGTTTGTTTAATTAGGCAAGATGTTTGCAATGAAGTCTAGAAATTGGACAAAATATGAGGCTCACAAATCTTTCTGAAAGTCAGCTTCATCTTAATACTATCTATTTTTGTTGTATTAAAGTGTAGGATATTCATATATGGATGGATCTCCGAGCAGTCTAAATCAAATAGGTATTTTAAAATGAATTTTGTTTAAAGATTAAGGATGTGAGAAGCTGAAGCAATCCCCAGTCTTACTGATAGAGAGCAGAATGAAAAAAAGTTCTAATTACAAATCAGACGTTTCCACAGAAGTTTTAGTGTCAAAAAAGAATTGGTTTGGGCTTCTTTGGGAGCTCTTCTGTCTTCCCTCTCTATCGCTCTGTGAGTGGCGATACATTTATTAATCATAATGCCTGGTCATGGACCAGGACCTCACTGTGCTACGCCTTCTGCAAATAAAACAAAAAAATCTGTCCTTGCTCCAAAGAGCTTACAATTTAAGTAGAAGATAAGAGACCACATTCTGGTATAAACAGATGGGGAGAGTACAAGAAAACAATAAGGATACCAATGAATCAGCATGATAAGTGGTAAAGTCAGCACATCTGCATCACAGCCACTATCAAGTTCTTTGTCTGAGCAGCACTGATTTTTATTTTTATTTTATTTTTGTGGAGGGATTTGATGGATCTTTAAAAAAGTTATGTATTATCAAAATGCACCTCATTTTTAGTGTCACATGGCATCTTAAGTTATAAGTGCATTAGATCTGGAATTGGGAGTATATAAGAAAGACAGCCATGTAGTGAGTTTTACCTGAATATAAATAGTAAATGGAGTTTAAAATAAGAAAGAGAAAGGTACATCTGTATCAGAGGAATTTTGCATTTTAAAAACCCTTACCAGAGGCCTTCTGGAGTTCATCTCTTTAATTTCTTTATATTAACATTCAGCTCAGGGAACACCATTAGAGTTATTTTGAATTGTCAGATTATCACTAGAGTGGTGGGTGGGAGTACAGGGTCTAATGCCCCTCATTTTATAATAAGGGATTCACTCCCTACAAAGCATGAAGTAGCACACGTGTAACTGCACAGCCACTTTGGTGACAAGTAACATTACTCAGCTGTCATGCTGGTTTGAGCAAATATTTGTATTTTTTCATGCAAAATCTAAGGAAATTAAACCTTAGTAATTCCTTTTTAAAGCTTTTAAATTGTGCATTAACTATCCTGTATAATCATATCATCTGAGCAAACAAGGAGTCTTGTGGCAGTTTTAAAGACTAACATTTATTTATTGCCTGAGTTTTTGTGAGAGAAACATGTTAATGACAATATTGAATAGTACTAGACACAAGACAGACTCTGCAAGGCCTCATCTGATGTGTCCTCCCAATTTAACAGTGAGTCATTAATAACTACTTTTGTAATACATTTTTTCAACTAGTTGTGCAGCAATCTTGAAATAATTATATCTAGACCACATTTCCCTAGTTTGCTTATGAAAATCCTCTAGGGAACTGAGTCACTCTGCCCCCTCCCCCCCAGTAATCTATCAAAAAAAGAAATTTTATGGATTTGTCAAAAACAAGTCACCCCCCCCAAATATTGGCTGTTACTTCTCTTATTTCCCCCATTAGGTGCTTACATGTTAATATTTTGTTTTAGTATCTTTCTGGGTATTGCAGTTTGGCACAGTGGTTTACAACTCCATAGATCCTTCCTTCCCCCCTTTTAAAGATATGTTTTCTATTTTCCTTTCTGTAGTGCTCTAGGATCTCTCCTGTCCTTTATGAGTTCTCAAAAAGATAAGGAACTTCCTGAAACACAATGATTAAGTATTTCATCGGGCTGTGTCACCTTAACATAATTATTCTTTAACCTCATTCTTCCCAAATTTGGCACGCATTTCTTCCTCATTGATAGTATTATTTGTGGTTAGCATTTAGTCACAATTAACCTTTTTTATTGAATAACAAAGCAAAAGGGATTGGAGACACTATTAATTTGGGACCAAATACTCAAACTTCCATATTATATAGGAATGTTATTGTAGATTATCATTCAATAACATCTACTGGGTAGAAAGCGGAAACTAGGGACTTTTGTAAACAAGATATTAAAATACAGTTGCAGCCCATTTTGCTCAATAGAGCAATGTGAATGATCACAAGCACTTCCTGTTGCATAAAAATTGTTCAGTTCAATTGACAATAAAAGTTTCCCAAAATGGCATTCCCAATTTCCATAGAAGTCGTCTTGCATCAAAATAACAGCTTTTGAGAACACCATGATGCTGTAGCTCAGTAACCTCTTTAAAACAATGATATACAGAAAAATTTCAAATGTTTGCACCTGTAACAATAGAGCCTTTTCTCTGCATACATTTATGGGCTTTTAGTTAAATATATGTGTATTTTTGGGCCCATGTTAAGTTATAAATGCAGATAGGCAACTAGGTGTTAAAATCAAAACTGATTAAATATCCATTAAAAAGCATCTAAAATTATGGCTTACAAATGGATATGTTTAAATATTTAGCTCCAGGTTCTAAGCTGCTATCTATCAGTATAGCTAGACCATTTGAGGATCTGAACCTTACAGTTTAAATGTATTTTTCCTTTTTAAAAAGATCCATCTCTAGGCTACAAAAGCAGCAAATTAGAAACAAGCTCTAATATGGGCGAAGTTGCTTCTGACTCCATAAATTACATTACTTGGGTACTTTCTTTTACTAATTGAGACTAGAATGTGACTAATGAGGATTGATTCCCTGAGACATTGAGTTTTTTTCTTTACATCTGATGATGCCATCTGAATTAGATTTTTTCCAAAGGGATAGCCATGTTAGTCTAGGTCAGTAAAACAAACAAAGAATCCTGTGGTCCTTTTAAAGACTAACATGTATTTATCACATGAGCTTTCTTGAGAGAAAAATCCACAGATTATATATATTTAGGTCACAGAAACAGAGTGAGTTGGGAAGGGGGATTACAAATAACTGAACACAAGATACAAATAATTATGGCACAGCCAGAAGAGGAAAGGTCTTTTATCCCCTAAAAAGTGAATGGCGAAAATGAAAGATGAAAGGATAAAAGAGAGAAAAAAAGAGCCGTATTGTTTTATGTTAAATCTGGCTTCCCCCCAACTCCACTGCTGGTTTAGATGCTTTGCGCTATTTTTAATGCTCAGGCTATCATTTTCCTAAAGCACTTGAATGAACAGTGAAGGACAAAGGTATCATTCTGAAGCATGTAGCTGCTTGCAGTGAGTTGCCGTGGGATCTTTATTCTGTTGATTCAGTGTCTTTTCAGAGTGGATGAATGATAGGAGGTGCATCTGTCAGCAACTTTGCAACTTAGTCTTGATTGCACATTCTCATGCCAAAGCAATCTGGTCAATAGTGTCCTAGTTCTACCCACTGATGGTCTATAGCAAGGTTACAACCAGGACTGCATATGAACTTTAAGTGACCTACAATCCTTCAAATGCACAACCTGCTCACCCCTCTCTGTTTAACTTGCTCAGCAAATCTGATCTGTGGTGGTGAATTGGAATGGCACTTTCTTCTTGACAGGGTGCTTTATTATTTAGGTGACCAACTGTGAGGACTGGGAGGGAGTTGCTTTCCTGCTTCTTATTCCATTCCCCTGCACCCTGAACTTATTGCTTCTGTTCTGTTGCATGCATCCACATTCAGGTGGGGTGTACATTGCTAATGTTGGGTGTAACAGTCACTCTGGTCTGCTGCTATATATCTGGTGCTCCAACGATCATGTTTTGTTCAGACTCTTGGTCACAAATGGGTTCATGATTATCACATGTTTTGACTGATCATGTACATGTGTGTCTTTCTTCATTTTGTCTGTGTATGGAGATCACCATTTTGGATGCCCCAGAGCATAACATATCAACAGAGTTTCTGTTCTGCAACTGTCACATGTTTTGGATGCTGACTAGTGCTAGTTCTGAAAACTCTGAATTAAGCAGGTGCGGATCATGCAAGTCTCCACTGCTGCTTGGCTACCTTTGTAAGCTGATCTATGGTACTAAACTCTATAAGCTGAAAGCTGACATATAGTGCTAAACCCTGTAAGCTGTAGCATGAAATCATTTCCTTTGGATAAAAACATCATGTTGTTTACCAGACAGGCACTAACGAAACCCCCCTTACTTCCCTTTTTCTGTGAACTCCCATAACTTCCCGTCTCCCTAAAGATCCGTTACCTCCCCACTCCCCTTAATTTCTTTTAGCCAATTATGTATCATTTCTTTGTCTGTAACCTTATATGGCTTATTACATATAACTGAATATAAGGCTAAACTCTTGCTGTAATCGGGGTCTCTCTGTCTTTATTCAGGGGACCCATTTGTGATCACAAATGCAATAAAGCAAATACCTTTTCACCCTTGGTGTGGTTATTGGCTCTGACGGCACCAAGACAATCCTGGTACCTGAATTTTGGTAACACCTTTGCTGTAGAACTGTTTAGGCCATGATGGTGTTGATGTTGATGATGGACCCTTGGAACCCAAGTCCTCTCTTAATGCTGCTTTGCAGATGTTCACTGAGCATTTCAGCACCAGACATTCTGTCCCACTAGAAAGGAAAACTAGTTTTTTGAAGCTCACCAGCAGTCACATCTGCATGGCATTTGGAGTGATTGGCCTAGAACTGTAAATCTGAAGATGCTACAATAATCATACTCAGTGATATTTTTGTGCTTAGTGCAGCCAGTCACCATCTGAGCAAATGGTTACTGGCTGAAGGTGCTAGAATGCAAACTTTAGATGCCACCATTGCTAATATTCAGCCATTTGAGAAGGCTCAGGCTGAAAGGGGTTTTATGTCTCAGATTGCTATCTTTGTGTTTGTGCTTAGACTGTCAGCTGCTCCTTCTGCTTCCACTGCCCAGATCATACAGCATCACCTAGCCCCTGCTCCAGAGCCATCCAGGGGAAAAATGCCATCTCCTCCCCCTTTCCTCTGGAGTAATATCAGTAACTAGGCCAATTTCCCTGCTTTCTTGGCTAGGGGGCAATTGTACTGGGCTTGAAGGAAGGAAGGGTCTAGAGCTGTTAGCCCTCACTCTAGATGTTAATAGTATACTGCTGAATTTAACATTATCCCCTCAGTCTTGGTTCATAATCTGGACATTTGCCGAACTACAGTATTATAAGAGCTTGGAATTTGCATACTTTACAGGCATAAAAGAAGCTGGATGCTATGCACTCTACAAAGACATAGCCGTGACTGCAAAATTTTACACTATTAAAAGGTGCTGCTGTAAATGTAGTTCCATTGTCAAGGGTTAAGGTAAGCCAGAATGCACCAGAACACTGTTCTGGAGCCCACCATTTTTAGGCACCAGCATTCTAGGGCCCATAAAAATAGAAAAATGGGGCAGAACGCAGTGTTCTGGTGCATTCCCCCTGCACAGTTTTAAAAGCTCCCACCTGGTAGTTGCTAGACCCAGTCTTCTGTCTGGTAGGGAGCTTCCTGCAGGCTGGGAGCTTTTAAAACTCCAGCCCTGAGTGTGCTCAGGGCAGGAAGAGTAGCCCATGGTGTGGTTGCTCTGGGCCAGTAGCCAGGTAAGGGGGTCCTAGGGGGGTGGGTTGGTGACAGTCAGGCTGGCCTGACCTGGGGCTGGGCTCAGGGGCCTGGTGTGACCCGTGGCTGGTCTCGGGGGCCTGCCTGAGGCTTGGCTCGGCCAGTGGTGCCGCCCATGGCCAGATTGGGCCTGGGGCGGTGTACCCCAAATGTTTTTTTGGGGCAGTAATACCCCTGGCTGAAAGGAGGTGGAGTGGGGGAATGGGGACAAGGAGACTGGGGAGGTGTGGAGGGAGTTAGGAGTGGAGTGAAGACTGGAGGATGGGGGTTTAGGAGGGATGGAGTGAGGATTGGGGGCAGGGAGAAGAGGAGGACATGGGGAAAGGTGTCTGATGTGAGCACTAGTGAACAAGGTTGGGGTGATGTGGATTTGAGCCTGTGCTTCATGTGTGAGGAAAGAGCTGGAGGGGCTCAAAAATGCCTACCTGGGCTAGGGCCTGCCCATGCGTGAAGGCAGCCTGGGCAATACGGGAAGGGGGCCTGGAGATTAGGAGGGTTCTGGAGCCTGCCAAATTACACTTTAACCGCTGTCCATTGTTATCCTATTATCTGTGCTTACAGTTTGGCATTATGCATGAACTCATACAGGAAACCACAGGTGTGGTTATGTCAGCTAAAACAGAAAGGGATATCCAAAGTATCAGCACTACATGGATTTATTTAATGGTGACAGTTTCCGTCTACCAGATATACACACTCTGTGGAATTGGATTTGAGTAGCAAGCCCTTTACACCACCTGAACAGCATATACATTCTGCACTTATGGACAAGATCTGAGCAGAATTGCAGCAGATGAAAAACAATGGTATTATTTAGGAGGTGGAGAGGCCTACTGATTGCAGCTCACCCATGGAGACTGGACGTAAGAAGAATGACTATTTGTGCATGGATTTTAGGACCCTTAACATGAGCCATTTCAATTTGCCAGCCTCCGGAGAGATGAATTGCCAGGTAAGTGGTTCCTGGTTCTTCTCTGTGTTGGATTACAAATCCGGGTATTGGGAAATAGCTGCAAACTTTCAGGCATAGGTGATACTGACTTTCAGAGCACCATTTGGGAAGGACTACTATACAGGAGTCCCTTGTGACTTAGGCTCTGCAATTGTGGTATGTCAGAGAGTGGTGTCTCAGCTTCTTGCTAATATCCCAAGTAAATGTTGCTACTTGGATGATACCAAGTTCTAAAGGAGTAGCTGCATTAGTTTAGTCCAGCAAAAAAAGAGACAGACAAGAAGTCTGGTGACACTTTTAAAAGCTAACAAATTTATTTATCACACAAGCTTTTGTGGGAGAGAATCCCACTTCAGATGCCTGTAAGCAGAGCCATAAACTACGGCAAGGCAAGTGGGGCTTTGCTCCAGGCCCGCCAGAGCAGCTCCATTGAGCCGCTTCATTAAAGGGCAGGTTCCTCGCCACTCGCCCCAGGCGCTGGCTATTGTAAGGGGCACATTCCAATGGTAACGTGCCCAAGGCGCGGCATTCTTCAGTTATGGCTCTCCTTGTAAGTTCCCCATCTTCAAATGCCTGATGAAGTGGTATTCTCTCCCATGAAACTTCACATGATAAATACATTTGTTAGTCTTTAAAAGTGCCAGCAGACTCTTTGTTTTATTTGAATGGCAAAGATGAGAAAGCCAAAGTGCTTACTGAGTGTATCGTTATTCTGTACCAGATGTCAATCAGATTTCAACAAGCTAGCATAAGATTGAATACAAGAGATGCTGTTATGGCTCTAAGGCATTCTCTGTCAGCTGATGGTGTGAAACTAATGCTTGAAAACTGTTGCTTCACTATTGTTACCCAGAGATTGCAGCAATTTGTTTGTTTCTTGGCCTAGCTCAGCACCTATATGGCATTTTAGCACCCTTGCCCAATTGCTGTGGGATTTAATCCAGGACAGGCACCACTGGACTAAAGAGAAAAGCAGATCCAGGTCAATGCTTATTTTGATCCACAGAAGCCTGCAGTGATTCAAACTGAGGCATGCAACCAGGATCTGGATGCAGTTCTGCTATAGGAGAAATGGCTGGTTACATTTGGGCCCTGTATTCTCACCCCAAACTAGTGGTGAAGTATTCTCAAATTGAGCTAGAATTCTTGGAGATGGGTTTTGACAGTATATACTTAAGGTCTAATTTGCAGGAAGACAGTTCACCCTAGAAATGTATCATTTGCCTCTTCTGGGCTTTTGTCAGGCAGCCATTGACTTGCTGAGCATCAGGCTGCAGTGGAGGATAATTCAGCGGCAGCAGTATGACTGATTTGGTACTTATCTAGAGGAAGACAATTTACTTGCCAATGATCTTTTGAGAAATTCTGCTGATTTGGCACCCTTGTGTGAAGAAACAGCTGAATACACAAAATGGTTTTTACTAAAGGATATGCCAGCTACCCTAACGTGAACCTCTGAAACTGCTCTCCAAGATGTTCAGTTGTGCAAGGTGACATATGCTGTACAAACAGTTTGAATGAACCCTGTGTTGAAGAGAGCTTTGTCTAGATTATACAAAATTTGTTCCAGGCTCAAAAACATGTTACCGCAGCATTGGTACAAGTGGTCCTGGATGTTTTTCGTGAAGACATTTGGGAGGGACACACACGAAAGAAATACTGCTTAGTTATGGCTGGTGGTGGCCAGGACTGTACTCAGATTTTAAGCGCTGTATGAAAGCAAACTCGGCTCGCACAATATATTGAACTACTGATCTCAGGTTCCTTGGAACAGTTAATCATAGATAGACCATGGCAGATGATTGCGATGCATATTACTGACCCCTTGGTTGCATGGCATGGCTATGTTGTATATTACTCATGTTATCTCTCTGCATTTATAATTTCACAAGGCACCTCAAAGGAGCTCATTTCTTTCCCAACCATTTTATTCTCAATGTTTGGCTTATCAGAGAGCTTTGTTTCAGGTAACAGGACACCTTTTGTATCAGAAGTTTGAAAGCTGTCCTATTAGTATTGGAATAGTACATTATTTATTAGCTGCATGCCACCCCCAAGGAAATGGGATAGTGGAGAGATTGCATGGGACTCTGAAGTAGTGTGTCACTCAGATAGAGTGTCAAGGGATGCCAGAAAGAACTCTGCCCAGATTATGCATATATTAGGGATCAGAAAAAAAGCCTCCCTCTTTCCAAACTCTGTCCCTTTATGTGGAGCTTCCTTTTTCTGGACTGACAGATTGGCCTCTTGACTTGCACTTGGAGGAGGTTGCCAGTTAATCTGAATTTCAGACGGCAGTAGACAGAGCCCACCAAACCAAATATCTACTGCTTCAAATGAGGGAGAAGCCAAAAAACTCAATGCTACCCCCCCCCCTTAACCACTAGTGTCTGCTCCTCTTTTGGTCTCTCCATCATAACTTCCTGCAAAAGTATAAAATATGATGAAGCTTTTATGATGCTCAACCTCTACTCAGTAGGAGCTGGAAAGACCACTGATAAAGTACAGGCGCTACAAATTTTACAATAGTGTTATGACACAACAATTGCTGAATTTATAATTCTGAACCGATGTGTGATTTATATCACTAAACAGCACTGTTGGTCTTGAGCAACCAGATCATTAGGTGGCTAGCTAGCTTACCCAGCCTCATATCGTCAAGAAGGCATGGGATTAGGTATATTATCAACAGAGGTTCAATGTGAAACTGCTGAAATAGACAAATACATAAATTATGCAAGCCTGGGAAAGACCAACTTCCTCCAAAAAGTGTAACAAAACAAAATTAAATAAAAATCCCAAAACCGAGTCACCACACAAGGCGCTTTATGCTGAGTTGGAGAAATACAAGTTGCAGACTCCTTTGTGCTGGTTACAAAGAAGAGAGCTATTGGAAAAGACTGTTCCTACTACACACAAATCCACACAGAACAAGGTGGAGATTTGGACACTTAGAGGACTCTAAGAGGCCAGCTTGACAAACACAAACAGATAGCAAGCATGCATACACTTGGTTTGCCATGATGCAGGGACCACCAACAGCACAAAAATCTAATTAAAAGCACTAGGGTTAAGATGGACTGGCCATGCCTCACATTCTTCCAGAATGCCAAGCATACCTTTAATGAAACTTTTTTGAAAAGCAGCAAGTGCAGGATTAAGCTGCACACCATTCCTGCCCAGCAACCTTAACTCAGGCCCGCCGGGGATATCAGTTGGCAGGTCCTGCATGGAGCTGCGAGAATGGGCATGTACTTGGCGTGGTTCACCCCCAGCCCAGACACTTGCCCTTTCTGCTCCGAGAGGGAGACCCTGGCGCACATGTACCTAGAGTGCGCCAGGTTGCAGGCCCTCTTCCGGCGGCTCAAGGCCCTTTTATTGAGGTTCTGGCTGCACTTTTCCCCACACATTCTTATATTCACTTCCCATCCATGGCCCCACAAAGTTGCAGGACCTCCTTGCCAACTTCCTTCTGGCCTACGCAAAACAGGCAATCTACAGGACCAGGGAGAAGAGGCTGGCTGAGGGAGGGGCCTGCGACTGTGGGGCCTATTTCCAGTCCCTTGTCTGCTCACACTGCTGGGCAGAGTTCCTCTGGGCAGCATCCGCTGGCTCCCTTGACACCTTCCAGGAGCAGTGGGTGCTGTCTGGGGTTCTCTGCTTGGTGTCCCCCTCTGATTTCTAATTTTGAACCTTTGACCCGCACACCTGTCCCTGTTCTTCATTGGTTGTTCCCCAAATTCAGTTGGCCCCGGGCCTTGGGCCACCTCCCCTTAAGCTGGGGGTGGGGTTTTAGCAGTGGGCAGGTTTGCACCTGCCCCCCTCCCACTCTCCAAATAGTCAACCTTAACTCAGCCCCTTTGGACTTGATGACAGACACAAGGTATATATACTGACAGTATGTTTCAGCCACGGTTGCCCTACAGTAAATCAATATGAGTAATGGACTTCTTAAGAGTGCCATTTGGGTCATAGCTACAGTGCAAAGATGAAATTTGCATACATTTAAACACATCCATGTTTGCTTTAATTTAACTTGTACAGATACCAAGGGCAGTGAAGTTGTAGCACCATGAGCTTCAGAGTAAGTATGTATTTGAGTGGCTAGCTCATGCAGATATCTATGCTATTCATATCTGGGCTAGTTATTTTCTACATGTACTGCAAGCCCACCTCAGATTGCAGTGCAGACATTACTGGGGCATGTTGTGTCCCACAGAAGTGTATTCATCTGTATTCAATCCAATTACCTTTCACTGGGTTAGGTACTGCTGAATGTACTGTACTGAATTGAAGAGGTCACCACAGTTCAAACTCCAACAGGAGAAGAGATGCTTATGGTCAAGAATCATTAGAAACAGGGTCAAGCAATTGTGCCAACTGAGAGATTTAGGTTGCTTTGCACAGAGCTAGCAAAGTGATTTAATATAGATTGGGAATAGCTGTTCATTCACTGGGCTTAAAATTTTACATGAAGTGTACTTACTGGCTGGAGATGGCTACACACTCCATTGCTGGGGCTAACATAGGGGGAAGGGGCTCTGCAGCATAGGGAAACTGAAGAAGTGGGAGGAGGCTCATTCATCTCCATTTCATAGATATAGTTTGGCTTCAATATCTGGGGAGGTGGGGGTGCAGGGGCAGCACTGCCCAGGCCAAGATTGGAAGAAATTCTGCATATGGCCAAGGTTTGCAGTTGTGTGTGTTGGGAGGGGCACAACACCCCCTTTTGGGTCCTCCAAACTATTCCTGTGCTCAATGAGACGTTCTCAGGTGAATCACATGAAGATGAGTACGGCCTCACAGGCATGAACTTATTCATTCATCTTAATGGTTGCTCTAAGTTTGTTTCAGTCCCAATTAAAGAACATTGCTATGCATGTGTTTCTGAGGGCAAATTAAATATTAAAATCAGCTCATTCTAGGGGTTGGAGTGGATTGCTGTATCTGTATCCTTGATCAAATGACTTCAAATCTGCACCAAGTCTACCTTTGTCTGTTTGTGGCATACCGATATCCAAGCTAATCACTATGCTGATGGATTTTAGAGCATTTTGACTACTAAGCGTAATGTGGTGGCTGTATGTTAGGTAATACCTTGGTAAAATGTTCCCATTTGTTCAAACTCTGCAACCCTGCAGTGTGTCACACTAACTTTCAAGAAATCTCCCCCATGATATAGATTTCAGAGCAGTTTAGTTGTTAAAATTAGCTCCTTACTGGGATAGCTGAATTTAAGGAACTCCTTTGCCAAATGACCCCCAACTAGTTTGTGCATTTCTCTATAGAAATTTGTGTGTGGGAGGGGATATAATTTGCTATGGCAGTTTACAAAGGACCATGTAACTGGACAGATATACGAGTGGCTATGAGCTCTCTTCTCATATTAGTCTCTGTTGGAGTGTTTCACCACACTATCACCTTGTCTGTGATTGTTTGGCATAACTGATTCTTCTCAGGAGAGATGCTCAGAGCCTGGCATAGTTATATTGCTGAACAGAATGGTGTTTTGAAACTAAATTTTCCTGTGTTTGCCTATGTTTCCTTGTGGTCTAGAACACATCTGTAGGGATACATGCTACCAGAGGTTTTCAGCAAACACAAACCACTTTGGGTGAGAGTTCTGCTTGTGTGCTTTAGGAAGCATCTCACCTTCTCTGCATCTTTGGTTCTTGTGTGCTAAGGACTTGATTTTAAGACATAAAAGTAATGTTATGTTGCAACCTTTTAAAAACAATATTTGTGTTGTCTAACTTCTATATGTACTGTGAACACAATAATCAGGAATAAAGGTGATCTGGTAGAGCTGTGAGAGTAAGCTTTAAAGAGCAAGTTTTTCCAAAAAGTTATACCCAGTCATACTGGTACAAGTATATACCAGTTATGCACCACTGATAACTCAAAAATAAATGTGAATAAACAGAATATAGCCCTTAAGTTTCCAGTTATCATCTCCTAGGTACAAGTGTAATTGGACCACTATTCCGACTTCAGAGGTCCTTGACGAGGAGGCCTGTGCAGATATAAGCAGCTCAGGCAAGCAATAAAATATTTAGTAAGACACTTACTGTAGGACCCGTACCTCTAAGGATCCATATAATTTGCATCTGCTGCTGATAGTAGTCTTTTCATTTCAGGTATCTAGTTTGAGGATCAGTAGACAATTAACAATTGATAACCAGATCAAGTAACTCACTTGATATCTCTGTCTGAGATATATTCCCACACTGTCACTGGGTCAATTCACTCTCAGCTATCCAGACCGCTAAATCAAAACAGAGAGAGCTGTACCAACAATGTGAATAAGGTAGAGGCCTCACTGCTGCTAAACATACATTTCCTCTTCCTTGGAAATCCAAGTTCCAGAGGGGTTGCTGTGTTTGTCTGGTTTGGCAAAACAAACAAGGAGTCTTGTGGCACTTGTAAAGACTAAGGAATTTATATATCACATGAGCTTTTGTGGGAGAAAAATCCCACTTCATCAGATACTTAAAGATGGAGAAGTACAGATGAATTGGAGGAAAATAAGTGCAGGGAAGTGTAAGAAGTCTAACACAGTCATGGAAGTGACTAAAATTAGAGTTATCCTACAATGAATAAAGGCATTGCTGCTCAAATGGAGTTTAATAATTAAGAAGGGAAAGTTTTAATCAATGTACCCTGAAAGCTTGTAAGAGTGAAACATGTAGAAATGGACTTTGGTTTTGGGAAAATATGTTTTTATGTCAGTGTGATTAAGGTAATTTAACTTTGTGTTATCTCAGGGAATTCTCATGATGGTTCTTTCAATTATTTCACTGCAAGGTGCTAGATAAGAAAGGAGCCTTGGGAAACAATGACAGAGCTCTAGGGCTATGTCCACACATACAGGCTTAATTCGATTTAAGTCAAATCGAATTAAGCTAATTCAAAATAAAATTATTAAAATCGATTAAATGTGAATTGATTTAAGCAAAGAAAACCCCAAATCGAAATAGCAAGTCTGGACACAGGACTTGCTATATCGATTCAGGAGCAGGGGACCACGGGAGATGTGGCAACATGGCCCCCTGGCAGGGCCATGTTGCCAACCAATCCCCTGCCACTGGCTCTGCAGAGATTGGGGGGGGGGCGTCCCTCCTCCCCACCACTTCACTGGTGGTGGGGCGGGGGCACAAGTCAAGGCGCCCCTGTACTCTTGCCTCTGGCCGAACGGCGGGGGCAGAGCTCTGGGTCGCCCCAGTACTCCTGCTGCTGGCCAAGGGGAAGGGGCTCCAGGGCGCTTGGAGAGCTCAGTCCCCACTGCTCAGCCAGCAGCAGGAGTACAGGGGCGCCCCAAGAGCTCAGCCCCTGCTGCTTAGCCAGCAATGGGGGCTTTGGGGTGCCCTGAACGCTCACCCCCCATCGCTTTGCCAGCTGTGGGGGGTTCATGGCGCTCCTGGAGCTCTGCCGCCTGCAATCTCCTCTCCCCTGTCCTCTCCTCCTGGCCAGGGTGCTGGGGAGGTGGCAGGTGGGGGAGGCCTTCCTTTTAGGGTGCCATGCAGTGGCTGTTTTGAAATAATGTGACTGAACAGCCTTATTTCGAAACAGCCCTTTCAATTCAAGGGCTATTTCAGTTACCCTCCAGGTTTTATTGTTTCGAATTCCCTTCCGTTGTTTCAAAATAAGGAGCTCCTTCATGTCGAAACAACAAAACATCGTTCGGATGTAACTTTTTTCAAAGCGAAATGACGACCATTGTTTTGCTTTAAAAAGAACGTGTGGACATAGCCCAGTTGTCCTCTATATGAATTGTTGCGGGCACAAATCAAAGTAAAAAAAATATATATATATCTCAGTACATATCAGACACAGAGGGAAGGATTATTTCCCTACTGTGCTGGCACCAGTTAAAGGGTAAAAGAAAAAAATACTGTAACAGTTATTATATGTATCTTGTCCGCTGGACAGAAATTGGAATTCTGCAGCTGTGAGCTATTGGCACCATAAAGCTACCACTGAGTGACTCTTTTAGATCAAGGGGTAAGGGTTTTTGGAGAAGAATGGCCCAAGTATTAGTATTGTCAGCTGCAGAAGGTGACAACAAAAATCACAAGTCAAACTCCCCCTCTGCTGCTCAGAGATCATGAAATAGGCCTCAAAAATGGAGTAGGTAAAAATAAGCAAAAGCACGATGTATTGCTTGGAATTTTGAAGTTATCCTGCCCATTCTCAGCACATATGGCAACTTAATTCATAAGTTTGAGGGAATTGGCATCAGTGTTAATATGACTTTGGCCCCTGTTGTAAGGAGCACTTATTGGAAGACCTAAATAGAGTCAAATTACATATATTTTTATAAGATACTGCCTGATGGTGCTGAGCTCTCAGCTTCTCCTTAAACCCCAATTTCTATACATGTCCCCCAGTCCCACATATGGCTCATTTCCCAACTCAAACCCCAGTGTCAACTTTGCCCCTAGTTTTTAGCACACCTCTCCATCCCCGCGGCTACGAGATTCTTCAGCCCTAACAAGCTGGGGAGGGGGACAGCTTTAGTGAAGCCTCTTCATGTTGTCATGCCTGATGGAAGTGGAGGAGCAGCTCCAGGGATTCCTCAGCTCCTCCTTCCCCTTCCCATATCAGGTATTGCGGCAAGGGAAAAAGAATGGGGAGGGGCAGACATTAAACTGTTTCATTTTTCATAGCAGAGGAGGACAAAGCAGAAGTGCCCTGAGCTGCTAGGTTCTTTATTCCCTCTTACCTTTTGAAAATGATATTGGCTGCTTTTGCACCTCTCTCTCCACTTAAAGACTATTCTTGGCTCCCAGCAGGGGTGAGTTCTGCCTATCTCCTGCAACATCTGGAAGTGACTGTTCTTGCCCAGGAGACAGGAGAATGCAGCCAGTCAGAGAATCTTTCCTCATGGGCAGGACTGAAAATCTCATGAGCACCAGAGCTTCTCATGTCAAAAATCTAGAAAATATTGCATTGCTGCCAAAATATGGCAACACTTGTAGCTATACCAGTTATTGCTATGAATTTCTGAACAGCCCTTTGTTCAACACTTGGAAAATTTTGTTAGACTCCAAAAATACGTCTTCCAAAAACAACAGAGTTGTACTTTTGACATTTTAAATGGTGCAATACATAATACAACAATTTAAAAAAAAGTTTCAAGGTCAAAAACCGAAACATTGTCCAAAGGTGTTATCATCATTGTTGGAAGTTCTCTGGTTTTCTTCCAAAACAAAGAAGTCAAAGTGAAAGTTGACCTGATTTTGAGAGACGCATCAGTTTTGATGGAACTGATTTAAAAAGTTCTGATCAGCCCAGTGACAGCTATGACATACTGAATACACTGTGGGAAGATGAGGGTGGAAGGGAAGATTTCCTTTTGACCCTTGTGGCAGACAGTCATATTTCTACTAAAGTTTTGTGTTTCAGCCCTAGTCAACAGGACTGCACATAGGAGTAACAATGCACCAGCATGACTGGTTGTAGGACACAGGCCTAAATGTGTGACAAATAGATCAACCACCTATGGTTAAAGTACAGATTTGCATGGTATATGTAATGTTCCAATCCTGCTGAACCATCACCACCACTTGAGCAGTTTCACTCTGTGTAACTAGTAATTTCAGTACTTCCTAGCTGAGTGCCCAGCCACTAAGATATAAAGTCATTTTGTCTCTGGCCCAGTGACCTTATATGAAATGGAAGAACCTCAACAGGAGAGGTTAAGAAGAGATTAATCCTGTTGGTTAGGGAATTTACCTGGGATGTGGAAGATCTTGGTTCAGTCTCAGCTTCATGTCTGGCAGAGCAGCTTTCTGAACACATTTTCCTACATCCTCAACTCTTCAGGCACTATTCTGAGGGTATGAAATGACTTACCTGACTTTACTGGGCTGGTAGCAAAATGCGAAGAATAGACGAGGAGCCACAGAAAGGCAAAAGAGGCAGAGAGAAAACTGTGGCTGTTTTTCCATTATGATTTTACTACACTAGTGCGAGTAACACTGTACTTGTTATCAAAGACTAGGCCCATGCATTCTAAGTGGACAGCACAGTGCTGAATATGCCGAGGCAATCTGCTGTTGTGGCTGCACTTATGTCGGAAAAGAGGTACTGCTTTCAGTCATATACACAGCCTATATGACCACCAAAGCCAGCCAAATATAGTGAAAAGCTCTGTATGAAGCCTCAAGGAGAAGTCTGAAGACCAATATTCTTGCAGTAGTTTAAAAACGAAGACAGAAATCAAATGTTCCCACTTCCAACATTCAAGTGGAAAAAAATTCAACATGCACACTCAAGCCAAGTTAAGTTGAAATAGTTACAATTAAGTTTTCAGCCTATATTGATATCATTAACATCCCAAGAAAAACAGATGTCAAAACTTAATTTTGACAATATATGGAACCTGAAAAAGTAATCCACATGCTTGGGGCAGTGGGGAAGTGTTGGTAGGCTATTTTCACACATCAAAAATACAAGAGAACATGCTGTTTCCTTTTACAAATGCCATACCTTTAAAACACCATTGGAGGATACTGCAAACAATCAACTGTAATAAAATTTTCCAGTTACAAAAGAATGTTTGTATTTTTACCCCAGCATCACTAAAAAGTTATCAGAAATCAAGTTAAATTGATTCTCATAACTTATTCTATTTTAGAAGTCTTCATCCAAGTAAAGGTTTTTTAGAATCCTTTCTGCTTCTCTGTATTTGTCCTCTGAGGGAGGAAAAAGAAACCCAAATCAGTCAAATCATGTATGTTCGATAGTGCAGTAATGATACGCTTCCCAGGGAAGCAAAAATATTCTCCATTCAGGAGATTCTAAATTCATCATAAATTAAAAACAATAAACTTGTCAAGCAGTTAGATGCAACATTGACTTGCTAGACTTCCAGAAAAGCCACACTGGAGAAAACTACATTTTAATGTTATATTAAGTTATTCATGAATGGATAGATGGAAAATTTGTATCACATCTGAAAAAGGGTGCAAGGGGGAGCAAGAATCCCACTTCTTAATACTCCTGGATGTATTATCAGACCCTGGATTTGGGCATGTGGGAATCAGATTGGTTATTTATTTGTTTATTCCTTCCCAGGTGCAGATAGCTGGAATGTAGACAAAAGAATAGGTGGAGGTGGAGCCTTAGCTCCAACTATTTACTGAGCAGAGTGCTGGAGTCAGCACGCGGAGAGAAGTTTAGACCTAGACCCAAAGAGATTTAGGTGGAACTTTTAAGCACCTAGCCTCTGTACAGGAACCACAAACCCTGGATTAGGTTCCTAGGTTTTCTGCATCATGCTTGGGGAGAAACAGGCAACTGAGATCAGGATCCACAGAAGCCAGCATAGTGGTCAGTGTGTTAGTCGCTAGCAGTCGTCACTGAGAGGGGAGAGTCCTAAGTTCCACTCCTCTGAGTTAGGTGCCTAAAGTTTGTTCTACAGCAGCAAATTAGTTAGGCATAAATACCCTGCTCAGGGGTGTGAAAAAAATCTACACTGTTAAATCAACCTAATCCTTGATTTAGACAGCAGTAAGTTGACTGGAGAATTCACCCACTGCTGTAGCTACCACCTGTGAGGAGAGGTATATTATCACTGATGATGTGAGAACCCTTCCCATCTATGTAGAGAGTGTCTTCACTGAAGTGGTGCAACAATACAGTCTCTGTAGCACTTTAAGCGTAGACAAGCCCTGAATCTGGGCTAGAAGAAAGGTCTCATCTCTGCTTGCAATTCACAGGTGGGAACTCCTCTACTAGACTCAGTTGCCTTCAGAGGCAGATTAACTCATAGGCCAACTGGGCCCATACCCAGCAGTCCACCGTCCTGTGGAGGAGCAGGGTGGGACAAGTCAGAGGCCAGGTGCCATGCTCCCGCCCTGTCTCTGAGCTGGCCCATCCACCCCAGGGGCTAGGCTCTGCATTCCTGCCCCGCTTCACCCTGGGCCAGCCGTTCCAGCCCTGGGGGTGGGACCGGCAGGTTGCAGCCTGGCTGGTAAGCCCACAGAGCTGGCAGGGCCAACTGGTGTGTGCAGTGCGACCTCCAGACCACACTGGAAGCTGCACAAGGCACTCCAGTTGGCCCCGCCATCCCCCCAGGGGCCAACCAGACAGGCTATGGCTGGTCTCTGGCCACCTCCCACTCAGCCCAGGTCTGCCAGTGGCAGGGCCCTAGGTTGGCATAGGCGTTGTGGACCCTGATCTGCCTCCGGTTGCCTTGGCTGTTTCTTGCAAGAACAGGAGCAGCACATGCTGAATTCTTCACAAAAATGGAGGCATGTGAGAAAAGAAAGAGGTGGAAGCCTCTCTTACATTTATTAGCCCAGTGGCCACATTTGTCACTAGGATGAGGAGACCCTACTTCAGTTTCCGCTTCTGCCTGAGAAGGGATTTAAAGAAGTCACCCTGAACAACACTGATCAACTAAACTAGAACATTTTATAGGAAAACATTATGTCAATTAAAGTTTCATTGTGCATACACCTGATCTTCTATTGTCAGAGTCCTCTAACTTTTGCAAAAGAACATCATTGGTTTAGTGTAATGTCAGGTAAAATACACAATAGACTTTTTATTTGATTCTGAAATTAGAATAATACATTAATCAGTCCTAAGTGCAAGTGACTGCATTGTGATTTTATTTCACATGCCTGGTCACAGTTCTCTGAAGAAGGTTGCGGTATTTTTGCACTTCACTTGTTACCTTCAAGAACAAGATTGATAATGCCTAGGTAAAGTTATGACATTGAGTTAGAATGATAAGGGAGGAAATATAAGCCATGTAAAACAAAGCATTTATTTTGCTTAAGGGAACTGCTCTAACCATTTCATTACCTACCACACTACTATACCATGCAGCTATAAAGGGTCAATTTTGCCCCTGTGTATATGATTACATACCACTAAACAAACCACCCTCTACCCTCCTCAAACCACAAACAATAAGGTTTAATTAGGACTAGGATATTGCACTGGCCTTCTTTGCAGTGCTTAATATCAACTAAAGAGCATACAGGTTTATTTTCCAAGCAAGCATAAAAGTCACCCAATTGTCTTAACTCCCTCTGGGTGCTGTTACTGACACCCTAGGGGTGTATTAACCTAATCTGTCGGTTTAAAGATATTTCATAGACAATTAAGGGGCATGTGTTCTTGTGACTTCTCTGATGCGTAATACCATGTAAGTAATTATTAGCCAGTGGACACCCATTATCTGAAATACTAATCTAGTCTTTTTTGCAACTGTGGCAAATATTGATCTCCATGCCTGGCTCCATTAGCTACATGTGGCATCTGTGTGGTAAGGCAAAGGGAGCAAGAGTTCTCCAACAAGGCTGTGGAGCTGACTCAAAAGAAATGCAGTGGTAGAGTGCAACAGCATCTAAAAATATTTAGCATCTTGCATGTTGCCAAGATCCAAAGTGGTAGCTGTTAGTCTAGTTCAGCAAAACAAACAAGGAGTCCTGTGGCACTTTTAAATAAATCTGTTGGTCTTCAAAAGTGCCACAGGACTCCTTGTTTGTTTTGCTAAAAACATTTAATGTTGCTATTCCACCATTTGATCTCCCTTCCTGATTGTACACCTTTCTGTTGCAGCCACAATGAGCAATGCTTGCACTCACTGGCACTGCCCAAGTTCATTACCTTCTACTTCCCCATCATGGGGGCCTCTTATTGCTCTGACACCCCTCTTTTTGTGATACTCTAAAAGGAATCGTATGAATTCACTAAAAATAAACTCAAAATACAGATGTTAACAGCCCACTAGTTTTCCTATATTCTTGCTTCCTTCAGATAGTCTCCATATTAGTGCCATATTGGCACCCTAATTTATGCCTCTCAACTTTTTCAAGAGAGTTTTATTTATCTCTTGCTATTTAAACATTGTTACTATAGAAATACGTGGCCATCCTTTTTCAAACTCCATTTTGGCACTAAATGGGCATTTCTCATGTTACCACTGTGACCAAAGGCGAAGAAGAATGGGTATTGGCAGTGTGTGAAAAAAAACAGAGCTAACCACTACCAACAAGGCAGAATAAACCTTTAAAGTACTGTCCTGTGTGATGAGGATGAGGGCACTGGGAGAACTTCTAAAGCTCCCTCAATGGTGTAAAGGCAAAATAATTTCAGATGCGTTAACCAACGCAGCACATTCTGTCTACTCCACTGACTTCCCACTGTTCAGCTAGCTATTCTGTGTACTGAATTAACCTTACGTAGAGCATACAAAGTCTACTCCCTACTCTTTTTCTCCCTGATCTGATACAATACAATCTTGATTTAAGTAGAAAAAGGAACTGCATATAAATGTTGTATAATCATTGCTTCTATAAATTTATGCAGAAAGATTTATAATATACAGATTCTCCTCTTCACTGTTTTATGCCTTTCACTTTCTTCCAGGAGTTTCATTTATATCTTGCTATTTGGACATTGTTATTGTAGAAATATATGATCATCATTTTTCAAATTCTTACATTAAAAATACCCACACCACAAAACTGTTTCCACTTCTGAGTCCCTAGGATAGCAGAACTGCTGCTGCAAGACCTTGAGAGGACTGACCTACAGACTGCTGCAGTACTGCTGAAGCGCATGCTGCTCAAGCTGTTCCAAATTAGGCTGCCTCTGCTATGGCAGCAGTTCTAGCCTGCATGCAAACCTGAGCTTCCAGAATGAAGTGAGCCATGTGGAAATTGGGAAAAGAAGAGTGATGAAAGAATGCCATGCTCGAGCTTATCACTTCATTTAATGTACTATTATCCTGCAAGACCACCAATCATATTTTGAACCCAGTTGCTGCCACCTACATATTCTAGTTTGCAATTCATTTATTAAATACTGTTTTACAACACCTAAGGTGGTGACGATTTGGGAGTGTATTACCTGAATTAAGATAACTATTTCAGAAGACCACAACTTTCAGTGCAGTGAAACGAAACATACCTCTGTTAATTTCCACTGACCTGGAATTATATTATAGTCTCATACAGAACAGTCTATTTGGCAGTGTGAACTCACACTCCAGCATAGCCCATTTTCTTAGAAATTCGTAACAATAGGAATCCTAGTTCGGGTAAAGCCTAACTTGCTCACTTTCAAATGAATGGCAAAGCAGACTGAGGTTCTCACACTGTGGCCAGGTAGGGTAGCCTTTTTTCTTGTTAATTCATGTTGTCAGATGCATAGAATCATAGTAACTGGGAAGGACCACAAGAGGTCACTGAGTCCAGCCACCTGCACTCATGGCAGGACCAAATACCATCTTAAACTATCCCTGACAGGTATTTGTCTAATCTGCTCTTAAAACTTCCACTGATGGAGATTCTATAACCTCCCTAGGCAATTGATACTAGTGGTTAATCACCCTGACAGTTAGGAATTTTTTCTTAATGTCCAACCTAAACCTTCCTTGCTGTAATTTAAGCCCATTGCTTCTTGTCCTATTATCAGCTGTTAAGGAGAATATTTTTCTCTCCTTCTTGATCGTAACTACCTTTTAGATACTTGAAAAGGTATGTTCCTCTCAGTCTCATTTTTTCCAGATTAAATGAGCTGAGCTCTTTCAATCTTCCCTCTTAAGTCAAGTCTTCTAGACCTTTAATCATTCTTGTTGCTCTTCCCTGGACTTTCTCCGATTTGTCTGCATCTTTCCTGAAATGACATGCCCGGAACTGGACACAATACTCTAGTTGAGCCTTAATCTGCACAGAATAGAGCAGAAAAATTACTTCTTGTGTCTGTTTTACAATACTCCTGTTAACACATCCCAGAATTGTGTTTGCTTTTTCTGCAACAGCATTACATTGTTGACTCGTATTTAGCTTGTGGTCCACCAAGACACTCAGATCCCTTTCCGCAGTACTCCTTCCTAGGCAGTCATCGCCTATTTTGTGTAAGTACAACGGATTGTTCTTTCCTAAGTGGAGTAGTTTCCATTTGTCTTACCTGAATTTCATTCTGTTTACCTTGGACCATTTCACCAGTTTGTCCAAATCATTTTCGATTGTGATCCTACCCTCCAAAGCACTTGCAGCCACTCCCAGCCTGGTATCATCCATATACTTCATAAGTGTACTCTCTACATTATACTGATCACACATTTTCTGGTTAGGTGCATCCAGTATATTTGATCTCTATTAGAGCAGGGCAGTGCACCATCAATTTATCAACATTGATAAATTGCCCTGATCTAGTCACTCCCTCTGAAGCACCTGGCACCAGCAATTGGCAGAAGACAGGCTATTGGGCTAGTTGGATCATTGGTCTGAACCAGCATGGCCATTCTTATGTTCTTAAGAGGATCCTTGTGCAGTTCTTCCCTCTAATCCCCAATCCCTTCTCCTAGAGGAAGAAGGGGGAAAAAAATCACGCCCACAGGTAATAGTTCCAGGTTTTAATATCAAACTGTATTGATTGCACTCAAGTGTGCCTCATTTCAGTACTAAAGCTCTCTATGTTCCACATGAATGATGCCCCCTTGTTTTTATTATAAGGAAACAAAACAGATTGTAGAAGTATTTATTCCTAAACAATTCTTACATCATATGGAATTTCCTGCATGAGTATATTTGCATTTGGTTGTCTTTTTCTCTTTACAGAACATAATATGAAGGAACCCATGTACAGAGTGGGATCCAAAAAACCATATTAGCTAATACTACAACACATACACTGCTGTTCTTGCAGGGTTCTGGGTAGCTTCTGCAATGTAAGAGACACAGCCTACAAGAGCATCCTTTAGAGAGCTGTTACCAATTCCTATACACTAAAGGTACCAGGGGTTAAAGTAAGCTGGAATGCACTGAAATGGCATTCCAGGGCCCACTATTTTTAGGGAGTCAGAGTTCTAGCTTACTTTAACACCGGGGAAAGGGCATGGCAGAGGGGGCCAGCCTGGGGCAGTGGGGAAAGACAGCAGCCAGGGGCAGTAGCTGAGGTGGGAGGCAGGCATTTGAGGGGCAGTAGCCAGGGTGGGTGAAGGGCCCTGGACCAGGATGAAGTGGGTTCACCAAATTATACTTTAACCCCTGAAAAGTACTTTGTTTAGAGGCCTACTATCCAATTCCTATACACCAGGGTTTCCAACTTTTTTGGCTGAGGGGCCACATGACAATTCTTTTCTCAGTCAGGGGGCTAGTAAGAAAATTTTTGATCAATAAGACATAGAAGTCAATCTTATTACTAAACATTAAAATAATTAGTGTGATATTTGACATTGCTTTTGCTTGCACTGTGTACAGAGGACAAGGGGACAGGGGGTGCCTACGTGAGGGGGCAAGGCAAAGCGTGGGGAGCAAGGCAGGAGAGGAAAGCATGGCAGAGGAGGGAAGGGAAAGAAGCGGACGGTGGGGGAAGCAGAACAGCTAGGTGGCAGGACTCAGCTACTTCCTGATCAGGATCCCACCAACTCTGGTCTCCTCAGTCCCTGCCAATCACTGCGCAGGGAAAGGAGAATAGTGCTGGGGAAGGAGCAAGGAGAACAGAGTCAGAGAGATAGGACAGAAACCCTGGCAGTTTTGCAGAGATCACAGGTTTTGGCATTGGGAGTCTCTGTACCAGAAACATTGATACGTAGCAATCTCTACAGAAGAGTTTTTGCCACTAAGGTCAGGGGAAGGATAGGGGTGCTGGGACTAGGGGTGTGGGAGGAGAGCAGAACTCGGGGGGGGGGGAGTGAAATGTCCAGGTCAGAATTTTAAACTGCTCAGGATACTCTCCCTTTACCTGTCCCCTGCTCACTTGAAAGGGACTGAATCCAGCCCGACCAGCTCTCCAGCCATGCCATACCTCCCTGTAGCTGTGCTGTGCGCAGGGTGGGAAACTGAGAAGGGCCCTGGCCCGCCCTAGCTCCCAGGTTCTTACAGCAGCAGTCCGTGGGCTGGATGAAAACTTTTGGTGGGCCAGAGTCTGGCCCTTGGGCTGCAGGTTGGACAAGCTTGCTTTACACTAAATGTACCTTGTTATGATTCTTTGACATATTATGT
This sequence comes from Podocnemis expansa, assembly GCA_007922195.1. Lineage (NCBI taxonomy): Eukaryota > Metazoa > Chordata > Testudines > Podocnemididae > Podocnemis > Podocnemis expansa. The sequence continues at coordinate 54,946,265 of ML681966.1, read as the reverse complement.
TTTACATTTGGACCCCATGAAGTAGTAAGGCAATGAGATATTATATAAAACCCAAATAGTTTTCATTCACATCCGGTTACTAACAACCCTGGACTGAAGGAAGGGAATGCATTTTTACTACAAGCAATTGTGACTGCAAGACAATCCTAGTCCTCCCCCCTCCCCCCCATGAACATAAAATAGAAATGAAGTGTATTACTGAAACACCATACATTTAAAAACATACATAGCTCCACAAAGGCAAAGTATTTAGCTTCAGTGACCTGCTTGCCAGAACGCTATAACAGTAAAAGTCAGCATTTTTATTTTTTTTTTTAAAGCTAGGAAGTACATTTAAAAAAACAAAACCAACCACACCAAGCCTCTGGCAGTTTGAAGTCCAAGAGCAAAAAAATGCAAGCCAAATTGCACAAGACACCTTGTTAACTGAACAGCGCTTTTAAGAACATGCAAGTAATGTTTTGTTAATAAACTGATGTGCTAAGTAATAAATCACTAAAGGCCTGATTCTCTTTTCTTAACTCATGAAATTCAGCCCTGCACAGTACAAGTCCTGTGCATCACTTTAATTTCTATGCCCTATTTTATATTGCACTTAACTAAATTTCAGTTGTTGAGAAATTCCTAATTATGCATATAGTCCCATGGACTTCACACTGTCTTATACTTGACCTGTATATAATGGCACATCCTAGCTTTGAATTAGTCCAGGGGTAGGCAACCCTCGGCTTGTGTGCTGACAGTGCCACAAGAGCCTATTCAGAGTGGCATACGGCACCCTCTGCAATGCCACAGAAATTGTGGCTCCTGCCACTGAAAGCCACTTCAGGGAGCTTCTTTCTGGGGCATGGAGGATCCCCACCACACCCATGTTCCAGGCATGGTGCAGAAAGAAGATGCTTGGAGTGGCTTTTCTCCATGGTCTGCAGCTGCCAAGGAGCCACTCTGGGTAGCTTCCTTCCTCAGCTTGCCTGGGGACTCCCAAGAGGAGCTGCTCTAGGCAGCTTTTTTCCATGGCATCCCTGGAGTCTCCTGTCCCCATCCATGCTGCCAAGAGGAGCCACTGCAGGCAGCTTCTTTCTGTGAGTGGCTCCTCTCAATAGCATGCCAGGGAAGCACCACCTTCCTGGCCCCCCAGCCTCCAGCCATGACTGCCACCAAATTTTCAGGAAGCTGCTGCTTTTATTTCTGTGGAGGGAGCCACTGGCACTGGCTGACAGTCAAGGAGGAGAGGCCAGCAAAGCTTGCTGACCCCTGAATTAGTCAGTACTTGATACCATAATATATTTATTGGTTTTATTTATTGTTTTTATAGATTCAAAGCCTACTATGATCTCCTAGGGATTTTCTGAATACACTTTTAGAATATAAATACACCCTTCTTTCCAAGCCATTATTTGCCCCCTCCCCTTTTTAATATATGTATTTCTAAGCACTTACTTGCTAGAAAAACTGTTAGATTCCCTTCCTCTTTCTCTCATTTGGTCTAGGACACAGTTCTGCCATTTCTTGCAGAAAATCCCTTGTCAATTATTTTTAGAGTTTATCTTAGCCTGTTAACAAGGAACATCTGAGAAAAGTAAGAGCCCTTAAAATTTAATTGAGCAAATAGTAGGAGCGAAGGCTGGAATAAGGGGCAAGTTCACAGAAAGTCTTAATTATTAAACTTAAGAGCCAATGCTACTATCACTTACACTAGTCTTACTTTAGTATAAAATCCATCAGACAGATTCTGAGGCAGCACAGCTAAGGAAATGGGTAGAGGCAAAGTGACTTTAAGCCACTTCATCAGCTGCAAATGCCTAGGTCTTTTGAAAGTCAGTTTGTTCGATGACATGTGTTAACAGACAGATGCTCTAATTTCTGCTAGCTGCCACTGAGAATTGCCTAAATGGGGCTGTGTCTGGCCATAGCCACTTTCCCCAACCACATCCATGCTGAAGCATGTGGGGTGGGAGTTAGTGGGGGGGATGAAGCGGTGAGCCAGCAGCGTGACTCTGGGAAAATCCTTGGGTAGCTGGGTCTGCCAGGCTTCTGTTTCTGTTCAGCATGTTATGCAAAGGAACCAGAGGTGTGCTGTTGATTTATGTAGCAGGATTGATTGAGCACGTCATGCAGAGTTGCTCAAGTCAATCCCAGGTGGCCTTTGATCAGTACCAATAATCCACCTCTTTGAAAGCAGCATGGCTACACCAATGAGGGCATCTCCTGCTGATGCAGAGTCATGAAGACAGTGCAGTACATGACTATCTCCAGTCAACCACAGGGGACAGTGTAGAGCAGGCCTAGATGAGACTATAAACGTAGCAGGGGGAGTAATAAAACTTGTGAAATCAGTGGAACACAAGTTCAAACAAGTTTGAAGAGCTCTCCCTCAGATCTGGATCTCTTAGTTCCAGGCTTGATATTTTGATTTCACTCTCTCTACTGCCAAGAGTAGTTATCAGAAGCCCTTTATTTTACAAGTAACCATGCAAAGAAACAGCAACTTAGTCTTGAATATATATTGATATCTGAAATTACAGAAGTGCCAGTCTATGAAGACCTTTCACTGTGAATCAGCTTCAGGAAACCAAGGTTTTTGAGGTGCTTTTAAAAAGTTGTCTGGTAGAGGAAGTTTATTTTCAGAGTTGCTAGTAAATTTCAGCCTCATTTCATTAGTCACTTCTACTGTTTGTGCCGTTAGAATCTTTGCTTCTTGTACATAGCATTGTAATTGTCTTATTTTGATATTATGAAGGAATTTAAGACTATGTTGAGGGTCTTGTTGAAATAATTGGGCAGCAAACAGTGAGAAAAACTTGAAGTTGCATAGAATAGAAAGAGAAAATGTCTCCTAGGTGCTATAGTGACAAATAAAAAACAGCAGCAGTTAAGGAGTCAAAATGCGCTTCTGGTGTGACTCTATTGACTTCAGCGAAGTTATTTCAGAAGAGTATGTGAAACTTCCTCAAACACACCTGAGGTGCATTGATAAGCTACATTTGTGCTCTCTTGCTATTTAGGTTGTCAGGGATATTTTAGTTTTATCTCACTTAATTCTGAAGGCACATATTGCAAGAGAAGCAAACCCTTAATAAACATCACTGAATATTCATACTTCAAAATTGTAATATATGGAAAATGACAAACAAAACTGAAGTGCTAAGAGACATGGGAAGCTTTAAAATTGCATAGCAGCTACCTAAAGAGAATTTTTAAGATGACAAAGTGTGTCTGTCTCAGTGATCCTCTCCCACTGACTAAAAGGCAACTGGTTGTTCTCAACTACCTATTACCATGTGGAGCAAAAGGGTAACTAGGTCTTTTCTTTTTTATCTACGTAAGGAGAAAGAGGGTTGAACCTCCTTGCAAATCCAGCATGGGTAAATGCAAAAATATTCTGCAGGGAGAAGAAAAATTGGAGGGCAACGGTAAGACATTTGCCAATGGTAACATAGTAAAAGCCTTAGCCAATAAACCAGCAATACAGAAATAGCCTCTTAGTATGAATCAGATATGTTCCTCTCTTCCCCTTCTTGGTTACCGTTTGCTTTAACTTCGTAGTAATGACTCTTTGGTTTTATATCCTGGAAGTCTCCACTTAGCTACAGTTAAAATTCTAATGTTTTGTTATGAATACTCCTCTATTGTTCCTTTCTGGATAAGAAAGTACCTTAGAAAAAGAGGTATGGTATTCTGACTTCTTGGGAAAGCATTTGCAAGGTAGTTTGTGCCACAGGTGAGCTGTGAACTCTCTTACCAAGCCAGTTCAGAGAAACACAGTAGCAATAAGACAGCAAAAGGAGCAAAATGTCATGTTTGCTTCTTTGTTGCTACTACATTGCACCCGTGTATACGTCTCAAGGATGACAGTTGACACAGCAGAAATAAGCAAGGAGTCTTGTGGCACTTAAAGACTAACAGATTTATTTATTGCATGAGCTTTCATGGGAGAATCTCCCACTTCGTCAGACACAGAAGTAAGCTGACCCACCTTTCAAAAGAAACCGAACCCACTGAAAACAAGACAGGCCTACTTGTTGAGTGTGTGTGGGGGGGGAGAGGCGGTGAGATGACTGCCTTTTGAAATAAGCCAAACCCACCAAAACCAAGCCTGGCCTGTTGGGGGGGGGGGGAAGAGGTAGGGTGGCAGGGCCAGGGCCAGGCCCAGGCCCAGGCCCAGGCACGTGTTTCTGTGTGGCAGCACGTGCACTGCTGTAGCAAATCGACTCCCCTGATGCCAAGGCTGAGCACTGACTGCAAGGCAAGCAGCACGTGCACACAAACCCAGAACGCAGGTCTCGTTATAAGCCAATTATGGACTTGCCAAACAAGCCAGTTTGGTTAATAAGCCTGAAAATAAGCAGAAATTACAGGTCTCATGTTATAAGTCATTGGGCTTCTAAAGAAGTCAGATTTGGTTTATAACAAATGCAACTGACATCCCCTGATGTGTCTTATGGCCAAATCTCTCCCAGTTCCAGTGTACTTTCTTACAGTGGGTGGAAATATCTGAAGTATCAAGCTTGTTAAAGAATACATTTTTCTCTGATGAAAGCATAAATCAATCACTTTTTAAGACTTCCCAAATTCTGGCATGCAAACACTGACGTCTGGTACATGCAATGAGAGCATGAGCCAGGCACTAGGGGTAGCAACGTCACAATACTTTTTCTACAAATGTTTGCATAAAAGAAACCATAGCTTTGATTATTTATCAAGGCCTGGCTGAACAGTCCTTCTGGTAGGTTTTATAATTACAATAACAACAAACTATCTTCCTATGGACTTGCACCAACTTCCACCTTAATCTTTTTTAATCAATACCTAAAGTTCAAGAGTCCACAAAATCTTCAGTAACTCATAGGGTCCAATATTATTTGTGTCTGTAAAACTGACTTAGAAGACCAATTTTATAAAAAAAATAATGGCAAAGAAACTGAAAGCCTTATTTTCAATTTTCTGGATATACTTTTTAGCTAAGCCATAGTCACAGATTTGCCACTAAAACATAGAGCCAGCCATCTGAAATGTTTCATCCACATTTGAGGAAATATTAGCTGTTCTAAAAGTGGCTAGACAATTTCTTCCAACTCTCACCTTTTGGCTGAAAAAAGCTTGAGAAGTGTCTGTTCAAAAGGCTGCCTTTTTTAAGCTTTCAGAAAAAAGGCATCTAACTACAAGGCCAAGGAAACAGTTACTACATCTTTACAGTTAAACAGCAGATAACATTTGAATTACAAGCGTCAATGTGCAGTACATTGAGAAAAGACACGAAACCTAGTTTTTCCTTTGGTCTACATATACCACTCGTATTAACAGTTCTGGGTATTATGCAAGTGTTGGAGGTAAATAATGACGACTCTGGTAAGAGGATATATTTGTAAAATACAGAAATATTAGAATACACAAATGCCCTTCATCAGCAGGTGAGTGAGAAGGATGTCTGATAGGTAAAAATACATTTTTTAAATAAACAAATTAATTACAGCCTCTGGGGGGGTGGGGGAGGTCTCCTAGAAGATAAGGGGCATTCCTAGGATTAAAAAAAAAAAAAAAGCTTGGTCTGAGACTAGTTTTCATTTACTATATCAATGATTTGAAGATCTGAGATTCAAGAGAAGCCCATGTCCACATAGCCTAGAATCTCACCTTTTAGCCTTAACACATTTTCAGGATCAGGATTTTTTATTTTAGTGATCTTTGGATCAAACTCTGAGTTCTTTCTCATTGACTTTGTGTGTTTTGGATTAGGCTTTCTGTGATCCAACAAAACACAGACACACCATTAACTGATTAAGGACATATGCAGTGGGGTTCCATATATTGTGTTTGTAATACCACTTATTTAGTTCTCTATTTGAGCCAATTCAGTTCTTACTCAATTAAAACACCAATATGAGGAGCTGTATTTATAAGCATAGATGTAAATGTAACTGAAATGCTCTTCAGTAACCAGGCATAGGCATATAAACAACACAGTTTGATATATGGAGTCATTATAGATTCAAGGGTTCTCAAAGAGCAATCTCAGTGGTAGCATGTGAAAATAGAAAATAGACTTTGAATGTGCCAGCATAACTGAGTTACTGATCACCTGGCTAGTTAATGAGTGACATGAGAAGTTTGTTTGCAAAACCCTGAACAATGAAACTCCCTAGCACCAAATATGGAAGCAATTGTATTAAATACCAGAGTGGAGTCAGAGAGGGAAGAAAGGTAATGAAGGTGAAAAAACTTTTTAGCATTAAGAGTTGAATTCTTTTAGTTGACTACAGATAATGAAAAAAAATAGGAAGTGTGGGATTCTTGTCATTCATTATGCATTGCTGAATGTCAGTAGGTTCTGAATGCTAGAGACTGAATTATAAGTCTTGATAATTCTCAAACTAGGAGACAGAAAAAAAATACATTAACAAAAACAGAATTTTCACTGTGAATGAGGCATTGCTTTGTGTTTGGAAGACTATGGAAACCATGAGTTGAAAAGTTACTTCCCTCACTCTTATCGAAAACTTTTGCTGTCAATGGCAAGACTTACATTGCCTTCAGTAGGAGCAAAACTGTGTAATTAGGCTACATGGATAAAATTCTATTATTTTAAGTGAATATTATATATGTCTCTGCCCCAGAGATATAGTACATCAAAATTTTCAAATAAGCAAATTGCTACCAAAATAAATAGAATGAAAAGCAAAAGAACAACTTCACATGGGTGTTTGGGCTAGACTTTCAAAAGAGCTCAGTTGCCAGCAGCTGCTGCTATGCAGACCAAAGCAACTGGAGTTGCTGGGTGCTGAGAATTTTTGAAAAGCTGACCTTTAAGAAGTTAAAGGGCCAACCCCTGCCCTCCTTTTCACCCATATAATCCCTTGACTTCACTAGGATTGTCTGGGTGTTGAGTGAGGAAAGAATCTGACCTAAAGTTCCTTGAATTAGTCCCACTTTCTCTGTGAGCATAATGGTTTACCAAGCCCTGTCTGCTTACCCTAATTTATCAGTTTAATGTAACTGTCAGAACATCAGCTTGTGAGAGCCTAAGATGGCACTTAACTACTCACAAAAGGCATTAAAGCATTACTAATTAGCTCCTGCAGGTTATAGTTCTTGAATCATTAACTTATCAGAGAAAGCCATTACAAGGTCATATGGGCCTTACTCCACATTAGATAAATACGAAACAAAGCTGCTTTTTCATAAGTATTTGAGTGAGGATAGGTTTGTGACTGATACTGCAAACCACAAAATACAATTAAACATTCATGTTTGGGCCAAATCTTACCTTGGGTCATATTTCTGGCTTGATTTGAAACATCTCTAAAGCAAAACGATCATTTTCTGTTATTTACTAGACAGAATAAAGGTTTTCTGTATTTATTTTGATGTCTCAATCTTTGTCCTCACTGTTAGAGAATATTACTAAATTAAATGTGATTTGTTTCCTGCAGCCAGACTGACACTTAACTAAAGGATCTAATGAGATCAAAATGATGCCACCTATCATTAGAGGAAATATAAAAAGACACATTGCTCCAGCTATCTTATAGATCATATTCAATCAATTGAAAGGGTTTACAGAAATAGTGTAACAAACTTACTTCCCCCGCCCCCAGACAAAAACTCCCATTTAAGCAGCCTACTCAGCACTAGGTAATCTCACAGGGACACTCATAGCACTCTAGTTCTCTCATGGGACTTGTACTCCCTGGCAGCGGTCACTCCTGCAGGGCCAACCTTGTAAATTCACCCTTCTGGCAACACAATTATCCAACCTGAGAATCCAAATGTGTCTAACAAAGCAAACCCTTCTACACTCTCAGGGGCTTGTCCTCAGGTTGAAGCCACACTGCAGGGCTCAATGACCCTTAGTATGGGCTTGTTTGCCCCTTCCTTATAGCTCATGAGGAACTTACTCCTACCACCCTAAATTCTGGCTGCTAGCCCCAGCCTGAACAGTTAGATCTACTTCTTTACCTGTGCTTGTATTTTTCCTGTAATGCTTTCTCCCTCTCTTCTCAACTTCATCACAAGTCTCCCACTCAATTGACTGATTAATCAGAGTTCCTCCCTGCAAAAAAAAAAAAAACAAAAAAAAACAAACAAACCTTTTTTTTTACCCTCACTCTGCTTAGAATTTCTTCTTCCCAATCCAGTTTACCTGCCTACCTAGTGCTCCCTCTAACTCTTTCACCAGCTAGACTTCATCACTGCTTCAAATTGAATTCCCACCAGGTGGGGCTTCTGTCATCAGGTTGGCTAAGCACCAGGTGCTTTCCAGTACATATGACAAGCCACCCTATTGCGTGCTATGACTATGTCTCATTTCCTGATAGTCATCATTGTTCAGAGGACAGAGTGTTCAAGTTGTTTCAGACTTAGCCCCTTTAATCACTCCCTATTTATTTGTTTTGCAGAAGACAGTAGCTTGCTCTCCTTACCTGTGACTGTGATAAATAAATTTAGGCCTTGATCCTGCAAAGACTTATGCATGTGTTTATTTTTATGCATAGAATTAGTTCCACTGAAATCAAGTCTCAATTTATCAGGACATGCATAAAACCTTGGAGGATTGGGGCTTTAGTATATCTAGGTTTTCATGAAACAGCATAATTTATAGGAAAATGTATATTGGTAAACAAGCAGTATGCACCTTTCATTATAAATATAAAATATTTAAATTAAAAGTTTGTCTCTACTGAGTCCGATTCATAGTGGTCACCATTAAAAGCTTTACAACTATATTAGATAATTCGATAGCATTCTCAGTCTTTGATACATGTCTATGCTGCAGCCAGAGATATTATTTGCAATTTTTGTAGACATACATCTACTAGCTTTAAATCAAGCTAGCTCACAAAATAATACTAGTGAGGACACACAGGGATGGCCCAAGGTTTTCTGGTACCCTAGGTGCCTGTAATTTTGGTGCTCCTGGGGGGTGGGGGGCAGGGCAATTGGCCTGTGTAGGGGCCACCCCAGCACCGGGGGGGGGGGGCACAGGCCAGCCCTGCACTCCCACCCCTCTCTTGAGCCACAGGCAGAGCGGGCTGATCCAGGGGCTGGGCTCTGCTCTCCCACCTTGCCTCTGGGCTGGCCCTCCCCATCCTGGGATAGGACAGCCAGCCCAGGGGTGGGTGAGAGAGCCGAGCCTTGCCTTGGGGCTGGTCTGCTCTGCCCCTGGGCTGGCTGTTGCCTGCCGGGGTGGGGTGGGGTGGGGATAGTAGAGTGAGCTGGCCCAGCAGAGAGGCTAGATGCACACTCCCAGCTCCTCTCGCTTCCCCACTGCCTTTGGCTCCATGCTGAAAGAAGCCAGGAGGGGCAGGGGACAGTGCAGCCATGGGTGACAGTGGTGCACTGCCCTACTCAAGGCAAGACACCGTGGTGCCAGGGGCAATCACCCCTCACCACCCCCAAGGATGGCCCTTGGGGAGCACCATTGACACCCTAGGCCAGTGGTTCCCAATATTTTCTCTGCCGTGGCACACTTTGCTACCTTTAATTAATTTGAGGCACACCACCATGTAGTTTCCAAATGAACTCATGAATAGTCATGAGCCAATAAGCCAATCCAGAGCTCTTTGAGTGGTTTTTCAAAAAATTTTGTGGCACACCTGCTCAGACCTGATGGCACACCTGTATGCCATGGCACACTGGTTGGGAAACACTGCTCTAGGTGACTGCCTGGGTCACCTTTATGGATGGACCAGCCCTGAGGACACAGCTATGTGGGCTTCAGCATGGACTGCTGCAAAAGCCCATCTGATTTCTTTGGTATGACCTTGATTGTGCAGCTTGCACTACCATGTCCTCACAGCTATTTTTAGTCACTGCCCCAGGCACATCAACACAAGGGACATACCTTAATTTTTAAGAGACATACCCTTAAAAATAAGTAAATACAATAAAATCTTAAAATAAAGTCATTCCTTAACCTGTTTGCCTTTGCAACTACTGCTACTTCTCCTTTCTAATCTCTAAACTCATTCAGTGCACTGATTATATTTGCTGCCTGAAGTTCTCTCCTTCAATTCCATCCTAGACCGTCTCCAGTTTTGTTTCCACCTTTGCACTCCATGTTAATTATTCTCACCAAAAAGTCTTTAATAACTTCTTCATAGTCCAATCTCACAACCAGTTACCTAATTGTCATGCTTTTTGACTTGTCTGCTGCCTTTGACACCACTGATCGTGCTCCCCATTTCAAAAATCTTGTCCTCCTTTGAGTCCTCTGACTCATCCTCTCCTGGTTCTTCTCCTACCTTTCTAGTTTTTCCTCTAGCATGTCCTTCAGTGGATCCTTCTTATCCTTGCTCCAGCTTTTTGTGGGCTATGTCCTTAGTCTCTTTTCTCTTCTCTGTTTACTCCTTGAGGTATTGGAAACTGTACCTTTAAGGGTTGAGTTTTCCAGACACAGACTATGGACAGGGCATCATGAAGCTCTGGTCATGCACAGCCAGTTAGAACTCAGCTGCTGAATGAAGAAGACCTCTGTCAGTCTCCTTGGCTCAAGTGATTATTGACCACCACTGTGACATGCTACACCCCACGTATACCCTTGCAATGTGATCTGAATATCTTTCCTGTTCACCTTTATAATGTAACTATGTAGGGTCTAATGCAAAATATGTCAGGTTGGTGTTTTTGAAATGCTCATGGCATGATTTACTTTATTGTTATGGTTGCATGTGTCCTGCAACCTCATACTTGTGTACAGATATGAAACATGTCCCCAGATGTATCTCACATGGCTAGAATAGAGGCAGGCAGACAGAGCTGTGTTTACATACACAGCAGAGATATGCATGCAAGAACAATACAGCTTAAGCACCTTAGCTCAAGAGAGAAAGATCTTGCCCATTGCTAGACATGGGCAATCACCTGACTACGGGGTGTGTTTGTGTGTGGAGGATGGAAGTGGCAGTGAGAGGCTTTGGAAGGAAAAAGAGAGGCCTTGAGCTGTTTGAGGGTCTTCTCTGTATTCCATCTTCCAAGCAACATCAAGAACTAACACCTACCCAGAAGAGTGACGACAATCAAGCCTGTGGGTAAGCTTGGAGACAGACTGTAACCGTGATTTTAGTTTAAAATGTGATTTTTTTCTTTTATGTGATTGTGGTTATTTTGACAGAATGATTAATTGATTTCATAGTCATTTAATTTATATTCACTTAAAATCTTACCATAGTCAAACTTATGGCTTGTTTTATGTATAATATTGCAATGTTGAATGAACGTGTGGAAGAGCCTCACTGAAAGCAAAACTGGTACGTATCAGTTTCTTTGCTAATTTGACACACAAGTGTAAATGAACTTACAGGGTAAGTGAGGTGCATTAAAGCCTGCAAGATGGTAGTTCCCAGGATTGAATCTGGAACTGGGGATCTCTGCGGTGGCACCATCCCATGAGTGGCTAGTGAGCATGCTCTTCCACTGGTTGAGTGACTGACTACATGCAGGTGGCTGAGCATGAGCTGACCCAGGAGTGGGGGTTCACACAGCAAAGTCCAAACATTGGAGTGGAGAATTGGGGTGGCACACCAGTCCAGACAGGAGGAGGGGAACATCACAACCACATGGTATGAACAGTAAAACACTAAGAAAGTACTCTGAGTCTAAGAACAGAGTATTTAAAAGCTGCAGTAGGGCAGCAACTCTCTGGAAATGTGGAGGATAATAACTGGAAAAGGTTTAAAAAGTACTGCAGTCCGTATCTGCAAGCACTGGGTGCCAACAAAGAAACACTCTCAGAAGGTCACCTTATTTCTTACAATAGCCGGTCCAGAAACACTTGATGTGCAAACCGAATGGAGATTATTTAAAATGCCCAAGAATAGAAGTACTAACTAAATTTATATCCCCTAATATAAAATAAAATAAATAATTTTTTTTTTAAAAAAGCACAGTAAGAGGATCACACCAATTGCACCATGGCTGAACAGCAGAATAGAAGAGATGGTTACAGGAAAAAACACTAAGAGCAAATTTTTAAAAAGTACATCAGAAACAGAAAGCCTGGTAAACAGTCAGTAGGTTCACAGGATGACGGATTTACCAAAAGAGTGCTAAAGGAAGAGCTCATGGCAAAGGAGGGAGATTAATTCTTTGCATTAGCCTGAACTGCAAAAGATGTGAGAAAAATCCTCACACCTGAGCTATCCTTTTTAGGTGACAAATCTGAGGAATTGTCCCAGATTGATTGGTCAGTAGAGGAGGTTTTGAACTGATGAAACAAACGGTAGCAAGTCACTAGGACTGTAATTTATTTACCCAAGAGTTCTGAAGGAACTCAGATGTGAAATGGCAGAACCACTAACTATGGTATGCAACCAATCATTTAAATCAGCTTCTGTACCAGACAGCTGACAGATAGCTAATGTAATCGTGGTTTTTAAGAGGCTCCAGAGGTGATCTTCACAATTATAGGCCAGCAGGCTTAACTTCAGTGTCAGGCAGATTGGTTGAAACTATAATAAAGAACAGAATGATCAGACACAGATGGACACAAAACGCAGAACAAACAAGGAGTCCTGTGGGACTTTTAAAGACTAACAAATTTATTTATTGCATGAGTTTTTGTGGAAGAAAATCCCACTTCATCAGACATTTAAAAATGGGGAATTTATGGGATGGGAGGAAATTCCTCATCTTCAAGTGTCTTACAAAGTGAGATTTTCTCCTATGAAAGCTCTTGGAATAAATAACTGTTGGTTTTTAAAAGTGCCACAGGACTCCTTGTTTGTTTTGCTGAACTAGACTAACACAGCTGCCCCTTTGGAACTTGTCAACAATATGCATAGGAAGAGTCAATGCAGCTTCTGCAAAGGTAAATTGTGGCTACGTCTATTGGGATTCTTTGAGGAGGGGATAGTGAATGTGGACAATAGTGATCAAGAGGATAAAGTGTACTTGGATTTACAGAAAGCCTTTGACAAGGTCTGATACCAAAGGTTAGAATGCAAAGTAAACAATCATGGAATAAGAAGGAGGGTCCTCTCATGGGGTCAGTAACTAGTTAAAAGTGAAGAAAAGGGTAGGAATAAATGGTCAGCTTTCCCAATGGAAAGAGGAAATAGTGGTATCCCCCAAAGATCTGTACTATCTACTATTCAACATTGTTGTAAATGATCTAGGAAAAGGTGTGAATAGTGAGGGGGCAAATTTGCAGATGATACAAAACTACAGAAGATAGTTAAGTCTAAAGGTGATTGTGAAGAGTTACAAAGGGATCTTAAAACTTTTTGACTGGGCAACAAAATGGCAGATGAAATTCAATATTGATAAGTGCAAAGTAATGAATGCACAAAAAATGGCGACTATATATACACAAAATGATAGGGTCTAAGTTGATTATTCCTGTCTGAGAAAGATCTTGGAGTTTATTTTTGTTACATTATCAAAGGATTAGAAAAGGAATAGATGAGACAGAAAATACATTGCCACTATATAAATGCATGCCATGCCCGCACCTGGAATAGTGTATGCAGTTCTGGTTGCTCCATCATAGAAGAAATATATTGGAATTTGAAAAGGCACAAAGAAGGGTAACTAAAATGATTTGGCATATGGAACAGCTTCCATATGAGGGTGTGTCTACACTGGGAATTTCATTTGAATTAAGGAGGCTTAATTCAAACTAAATTAGTCCATGGCCACACTGGCTTTCCTTAGTTTGAACTAAAGAATTTTTAAGTTCAAACTAAGGAAAGTTTAGTTTGAACTTGTAAAACCTGCTTTAGTTCAAACTAACCCAATGGAGCCATGTTAGTTCGAACTAACTGTTATTTCAAATTAAAGGTAGTTTGACCTTCTTCCTCCCAGGGTGCCTTCCTCTTTTATGGAGTGGGTTCTTGAGTGCCATGTTGTCACACTTCCCATGGCACCCCCCGCCTAAGCTGAACCAGAAAGTCCTGTGCATGGACTAGTTCCATTTAGGTTTCTAGTGTGGACGTGCTAACTCAAACTATGTTAGTTCAAATTAATTACAATTAGAATGAATTAATTAATTCAAACCAACATTTTTAAGTGTAGACATAGCCAAAGATTAAAAGACTGGGATTTTTCCGTTTTAAAAAAGAAATGACAAAGGAGGAATGTGTGGAGAAAGTGAATAGGATATTACCCCTTCCAATAACACAAGAACAAGAGGTCAGTCAAAGAAATTCATAAACAGCAGGTTTAAACATACATAAAGAAGTATTTCTTCATACAGTGCACAGTCAGCTTTTGGAATTTGTTGTGAGGGATTGTGAAGGCCAAAGTGTAACTGGGTTAAAAAAAATAGGTAAGTAAAATAAAGGATAAGTTAATCAGTGGCTATTAGCTAAGATGTTCAGGAACACAACCCCACACTCCAAAACACAACTGTTAAAAACTAGGACTAGGTGGCAGGGTGGCTCAATCAGTTGCCCTGCTCTCTTCATTCCCTCTGAAGCATCAGGCACTGGCCACTATTGGAATACAGGTTACTGTGTTAGATGGACCATTGCTCTGACCCAGTATGGCCATTTTATGTTCTTAAGAATTTTCAGTTAACATAAGCAGAGGAATCCATCTACACTTTCCATGTAACAGTGGGGGATTTTGGGGGGGGGGAGGGAGGAGGGAAAAGAATAACGAAGAAGGAGACAACTGATGCCACATATTTTTCCATGCTTAGTATCAGCAGGTGTATGTAAGGTGCCCTTAGATAGATAAATACATTTGTACACATTCAGTAGCCGCTTTGGGAAACACTGTTTCCGCAGTCTGCCATTTGGGTTCTGCCTTTATTCAGTTGCCAGAACCAGCAACCTGAGCAGGGTACTGTGGAAAGACACCCAATGGATATGAGATACCAATCTTCATAAGGAGTTTGAGAAATTTGAGAAGTTAAATAAAGAGACTTGAGTCCTGAGCTATTATGACAATAAGTACAAATCTAAACTATCCATGGATGTATCCAAGTAGGGTGTAGAGACTATAGTCCTCTTAAGAAGAATACTGTCAAAACTTCAGATAAGTGGCTTACATGTCATGAGCACTAACGAAACTTGACTACTACTGTGGTCAAATAGAGAAGAAAGAAATTGAACCGAGATGTCTTGTATCTTAACTACAGAACCATCCTTCTTCTGTGCTGTTTAGTTTAACAGTATAGGTATGACCCACTATTGAACCAGCTGGGAAGAATACCAAGAATTATGGTGCAATGTGGCTGTATATTGTTGGCATTTATTGGATGGGATTTTCCTTGCTATCTAGTGCATTGAACTGCACATGCCTCTGATAAGTCTGGCAGAATTTTTTTTGAAAGTTAGAAGGTTTTTGGATAAACTGTTACCTCTATGTCACAGGTTGCATTTTAGGCACTGGTGTAAATACAGCTAACTCCGTAACCAAAGTTTGGCCTCATTGCCTGGATTTAAAGAGATGCTGATGGGAAGAATGTAAAGAAAACAAGATTTAAATTTAAGTCAGACTTTTTTGAGCATTTAATATATAAAAGATTTAGGAATATATTTACAGCATTATCCACAAGGACAATATCTGGTACTTTAATTTCTACCAGAAACCCACTAGGACTCTCCTACAGTACAATGATTAAATTACAAGAGATTTAATTCATATTTGCCCATATGAAAGATGTTTCTAATGAATTGTATTATCAGATAATATTGCTGAACACTTTGCTACTTTAACACAACAGTTTCAGAGTGGAGCTTATAAAACGGAGCAAGGAACAAATAGAAAACCAGGACAGCTAACACAATACTGTATATGAGGTACTTTTGGCAGACAGGATTTCAAATCTGCTTGAAAAATCCTGAAATGGATAACACAATTCTCTTTCAACAGAGTGCAGTGAATAAATAAAATGGCAACATGTTAGGATGTTAATATGTACTCTGTAACATCAGCTGGTGGTACAGCTAGCTTGATTTATCACACTATTCTGTTTACTTTGAGTTATTGTTAGAATACAGCAACAGGCAGCTCTCAAGTTTGACAGTTATTAATAAATAAGGAATTAATAACTCTACATAAAAATCAGACTTCCACATCCAAGAAACTTAGAATATGGAAAACAAAGAGCCACAGCATAAATGGAAATGTGCTAGCAGTATGTAATGCTAAAGACATGCATCTGTATTATACTCGATGCTTGAAGTTAATAAAATCAAAACATAATATCAAATAACCAACTCAGTTGAACCTTTATTTAAGTAAGACAATTAATAAATATTTAATACAGTGCTACATAGAAAGTAAATGCATACATACCAATCTGAGACTGGAGAAGCAACAACAGCTTGCTTCAGTCCAATTCTAACTAACATCCTGAAACTCGTCTTTTGTATACTGGTTTAGAACAGTGAAAATACTTTCCATGCTTTGATTTTATTTTTACTCAATAAGACTGTGACATTTTTAATTAATTACCACTACTGATACCAGCTGAAGCCACAATTAGCTCATAATTTAGATTTACAATCAATACATTACTAAATGGTTTGCTGTTACATTGATTATAGAACACATCTGCTATTCCAACTGTTCCAAGTCTCTTTTGTTAATTATTACTAATTTATCAGTTACAGTGCATTTGTGACAACAAGTATCTGTTAGAGTTATTGCTAATAAGGTAAAAGCATCTCTCAATAGATCATTATTTTGCCAATCATAGAAAACACCCGCCCCTTAACAGTTACAAGTGACTTCTTTCTGGCCATCTGGATTAGGTCAGCAAGGGCAAGATTAATGTATAGGACACACACTCCACTGTCAACAACATCTTAAAGTCCAGATAATTAACAACACATTAGGATTAGCTAATGTGCAGAGTAAAAAGCAGACCGGACAATTAACAAATGACTGAAGACGGTCATTAAAACAAAAACGCTCAGGTATTAGGTTAATAGGTTTAGCTAGTACAAAAAACACTCTGGGATTTTGGCCAAGGAATTTGAAGAGAAGCATTAATATTTACTAACAATTACATATCTAATGTTAATTTATTATAACTAATTCACTTTTAACAAATTCTGGGGCTATTTCACCAATCACACTTTGTTTTCAACTTTCTTCTATACCATCAGGAATAGAAATGACAGTACAGAATGTACAATGAAATTCAATGGAAGTTGTGAGACAATATGCACGGGGACAATTTAACCCCAGCAGCCACATTCTTACCTGAGTCACATGGTTGTATCCCAATGATTTCAAAATTGTAACTGAGAGCAGAATTCCATCTTAATGCTTTATATTTATTTACAGGAGCATTACATACTGTCTGCTCTGGAGAAAGAGATAACAGGTGAATATGGCGTGGATTAGTTAGGGTCACATTTTGCCAGCAGTTACACCCTTGTAACTGTACAAGGAAGTTGCACAGGTGAATTAGTACAGACTTATATTGATATTTGATTAGCCTTAGAGTCTCTAAACTGTGGTTTATATATGGATATAAGGCAGATTTTGCACTAATTTATAGCTATGCTACGTCCAGCTTATTCATCTGTCAGTGGAGTTACACACAGTTAAGTCACGGTAGAATTTGGCCTGCTATGTGTGATGAAATATATTCCAGCTATTGAAATCTTGAACAGCATTTAAGGCCAGGGTATCTCCTCAGAATGCATTCTTTATTCTCAATGCAGGATTTACCTTGTTATTTACCTCTGATAATCTTGCCCTGCCTGTGATTCCAGGACTAAAGTCCCCTGCCTCCCTTTTATAGTCCTACACCTGGAAGAAAAGGCACCATGACCTCCCTTAGGAGAGTTGGCAGATAATCTCCCAGCTATACAAGTCAAACTGTCCCTCAGAACAAACACATCCTAAGGTAACATTCTTGGGAAAACATACAAATCTCTTTTTAGTCTATCAAATCATAATGAAGGTATCCTAGCTACCTTTCATCCACACACACACACACATCTTTATACAGACACTTACACACACACACACACACACACACACACACACACACACACACACACA
>ML681966.1:54908880-54928291 GCA_007922195.1 Podocnemis expansa | reverse complement strand
CACACACACACACACACACACACACACACACACACACACACACACACTTTTATTTGATACAGTCTATATTAGTTGCAATGTTTTTTAGAAAAACAACTTTTGCTGAAAATGAATTATGCACATTTCATTTACATTATGCCTGCTTAAGGAGAAGTCTCCTGAGTAGTATTGTCATTTAATTCCTTGGCCCCTCTACCCTCCTAGATGCTATGCACTTTACCACACATACCGAAGACCAGATTATGTCAAAAGCATACTTGTGAATTCAGGTATAAATGTGTATCTAGCATAAGAAAGAATAAGGCCACAGGTTCAGTGAAGTTGAATCTAGCTCAGTAGGGATGCATAGATGTAAATGGGGGCAGAATTTGGCCCGTAAACTGTAAATAGTATGAGTAGACACTCACTTGTGGATGCAAAATTTCATGTTCTTTCCTGATTCAGCAATGTTGCCTAGGAATAAATAAGTTAAGCATTAAGAGTTAGATGGAACTGTCTATACCAAGCACATGTTGCATTATTAATAAGAACTGAAATATTTGCACAGATCCTTCTAGGTCTTCAAAGTCAATATCTCCATGCAAAAGATTGGCAGAGTAGGTTATTTGGAAGGTTATTGCATAAAATCAGGAAGAAGTCATGTGAAAAGTGAAACCTCATTGCTTGATGTCCTTTGCGTATCTCACAGGAAATTAAAATGATTGGCATGAGTTAGATTCATTTTATTACCATTAGGCCTTGTCTACAGTGAAAATGCTACATCGATTCTCACAGATTATACAGCAGAATTGACTGAGTGGCCAGTGTAGATCCACTCAATCAATCCTGGAAGTGCTTGTTGTCCCTTCAACATTGTAACTTCATCCCTCCAAAAAGAGTAATGCTGCATTGAGGGAGAGCATTTCTGGTTGACACAGATGAGTGAAGATGCCACGGTAAATGGGTGTGTGTGTGTGAGTAAGTAAGTTGATGGGAGATACACATTCTACTGAACGTAGACTGCATATCTCCTATCAACTTAATGCTGCAGTGTAGACCAGACCTTATATTCTCTATATAACATCACTGAGGAGGTAGTGTCAGAAATACTTTTTTTTTCTCCCAGCACAAGAGAGAATCTTAATAACTATGAACTCAGCAGGGTATTGGGAAAAATTCACCCTTGAGGCAAGAGCCAGCAGGACTGCACCATTTAAGTCCACTTAGGCTCTATTTTTATTTTACCCAAAAGAATGAATAAGTTAGATTGGTTCTGAGCTATGGTCTTTAAACTGTTATTCAAATTTCCTCAGAGTTTATAGAGAAAAAGAAGACTTGGTCAAATGTTTGGGTCCAGGCTTTTCTTTCTATTTAGACTAGTTTATATAACTTAATAATTGACAAGGGACCCCTGTAGTAAAACAGAAGCAAACAAAGGAAAAGTATAAAGGAGACAGAGAGAAGAACAGGGAAATGGAAGTCGGAAGACAGCACTTTAGAGCTGATTTACAGTCAAGTTGGAAGTGCATGTAAAATAGTGTCCTGTGAGGATCTGCCCTGGGTCAGGTTTTAGTCAATAACTCATAAATGATTTGAATAATGGCAAAGAAAGTACACACATAAAGTTTGTGTATGATGCCATGCTGAGAGAGGTTGCAAGACTTTTGGAGGACAGGATTCGAATTCAAAATGGTCTTGACAACTAGAGAAATGGTCTGAAGTGATAAGATGAAATTCAATAAAGATCAATGCATTGCAAAGTACTATACTAAGATAGAATAATCATTTATACAAATACAAAGTGGGAAGTAAGGACTGTCTAGGAAGGACTACTGCAAAAAGGGATCTGGGGATTATAGAGGATCACTAGCTAAATATGAACAAACAATGTAATACTGTTGCAAAAAATATAAGTGAATATCATTGTGAAATATATTAGCAGGAATGTTGTGTTCAGTTCTGGGCACCAAACTTCAGGAAAGAGGTGGACAAATTGGAGAAGGCCCAGAGGACATCAGTAAAGACTCAAAAAAAGAAAAAAAATGGATTTGGTTAGTTTGGAGGAGAGAAGAGTGGGAGGAGAGGGGGTGTGATAACAGTCTTTTGGCATGTGAAAGGTTGTTATAAAGAGGGTGATAAATTGTTGTGCTTAATCCATGAGTCCAGAATAGTAAGTAATGAGCTTAAATTGCAGCAAGGGATATTTAAGGTAAACATTAGGGAAAAAAACTTCTCAGCTATAAGGATATGTAGACATTGGAAGGACATAGGGAGGTTGTGGAGTCCTTTATTACTTGAGGTTTTTAAGATTAAGATAACCAAACACCTGTCATGGATGGTCTAGATAATACTTAATTCTGTCTCAGTGCAGGGAACTGGAGTAGGTGACATATTAAGCTACCTTCCATTTCTACATTTTTATGATACTATGAATTACTTAATCAGAGACATTCTAGTCTCCTGAAACACAACATATTTGGAGAACTACCCATTGAAAATATCTTAGTATTAGCAATTATGCATCTATGTCCATTAATACAGTCATATGGGTGCTCTGCTTCTGAAATAGTAGATGCTGCTCTTGAAAATCCTCTCTTCATATTTAAAGTGAAGTAGATGTGTCTGTGAGGGTGAACTTCCCAAAACTCATTTTGCTGATCCTAAAAATTCTGCGGCTGGTTCTGATCACTTCTTTGACAGAACATATTGTATGAATGTTCATCATTAATAATTCCTGCACATTCCCTTTCTAAAATTATTGTTCTGTATTTTATTAAGACTGTAACCTTGCTGGGGGCAAGAATTGTGTGTGCACATACAAATGCCTGTTCAAATCTTTTGAATTTTAGGCTATGTCCACTCTTAAGAGGTTAGTTCAAATTAACTTAATTCAAACTAATTAATTCAAACTAATAATGATTAGTTCGAGTTAAGTTAATTTGAACTAACATAGCCCCACTAGAAACTCAATTCGAACTAGGACTTGCTAGTTTGAATTAGGAGAGGGGCACCATGGGAGGTGTGGCAAGATGGCCCCTAGAAGGGTCATGCCCTCATCCAATATATAAAAAGAGGAAGGTCAAAAAGCGTTAATTCGAATGAATGGTTTGTTTGAATCAACATGGCCATACTGGGTTAATTCGAACTAATAAATTCAAATTAACCCTCACTTTAAAGTTAAGTGAGGTTTTATAACTTCAAAGTAAGCTTTCATTAATTCAGACTAAGGAATTCCTTAGTTTGAATTAATGAAAGCCAGTGTAGCAAGCATTAATTTAATTTGAATTAATCCTCATTAATTCAAATTCAATTGAAAGTGTATTTAGTGATCTAATTTGCATAAAATGCTACACATGACCTTTTCAAAATGTGGCCACTACGCCATTGCATATAGAGAAGGGCTTCAATAGCAACAACAGAAGGCAGCAGTGGAAGCTACCACAGCAGTTTAACAACTGGAAAGAAGCCAGTTGTATTTGGGATATCATGCCTAGCTGGAATCCAGCATGCTCCCCAGATGCTTCCTCCATGCTCAAAATATCCATTATGCTGGGGGCAAGTGGGTTTGAGGAATGGCCAGGAGCTTGCTGAATCTGAGTAGCCTCAAGGGACTGGAATGCAACAGAAAGTTCAGAGTTCTGATTGTGATATTTTTGTCATATATGGTCATACAGGTGACTTATGGATCCAACAGTATTTTATATTAAAATCCTTTTGTTCAACTGTGCAACTACTTCATATGCATTTCAAATAAAATTTAAGAACACTGTCATATCTTCTTCCCTTTAGCAATAAT
Source organism: Podocnemis expansa (assembly GCA_007922195.1). NCBI lineage: Eukaryota > Metazoa > Chordata > Testudines > Podocnemididae > Podocnemis > Podocnemis expansa. The sequence goes on along the minus strand of ML681966.1, from coordinate 54,924,516 downwards.
TATCTTGAAATGGTTTAACAATTCAATAACTACTTGATCTACCTCAGATGCTTTCATTTTGGAAGTTTCTTTTTTTTGGCATTGTTTGTGCAGGTTATGCATTGTTCTTACATCAGCAATGTTCTGCTTGCAGTGTATTTTCATACTGTATTTATGCTTACTCTGCTTTTGTCATCACCATGGTTGGGTCACAAGGTTTACATCCTGCAACTTTTTTCTTGCAGTCTAATGTCACAATACTGGGTGAAGGGCAGCATTTCCATTGCTTATGCCAGGAGTCAAATGGCAGCAACAGGTATGCATAAAAAATACTGAATGCAGATAGGAAACACGTAATTGACCCTGTGTTTGCAATTCCATGTGGGAGAGTGAGGCTTTGCCATCCACACTATTCATGCAGCACCATTGTTGCTCTCCCTGTGGAATCAAAAAGATCTGTCTCATCCTGCTTCTTTAAGTATATGATTATCATAAAGTTGTCTATTGTGTCTGCAACATGCTTTGAAATGGTGAACAAACTTAATTCCCTGAGGACAGAGAACACCATCCTTAACTCCTAGAATGCATTGGTCCCCCTTTTGGAGCCAGACCACTTTTGCTTATATGGCTTTAGCACCCAGCAAACTTGCATTACTGGTCAAGACCTTTCTGTTCACCTCACCTCTCTTGTGGCTCTCAGAACATCTGTGTTCGGCATCCTACCTTGAAAGGATCCGATAGCGCATCAGAATAACAGGATTTTGGCTGGTGTTTGCAGAAGCATGTCCAGTGGAAGAGAGAATTAGAAACTTTGAAGAGTTTTCATGTTACAGTATTTATAAATGCCACACCTTCTTCCACTAAGTTTTATCAGATGGCAGACGGGCCCTTATGGTGAACTTTTCACTTCCAGATGGCCATAAGAAATTTCTGTTCTTTCTCCAGGAAAATAAAGACTATATTGAATATATGGTGTCTACACTATCTAAACTCTTTAGATGATGAATTCTCTGAACTAGTGGGAGTCAATTCATTTCCAAATTCATAATCAATTCCACAAGTTCAGAGGATTTTCCAGTAAGCAGCTGTTTCAAGATGAGTCTAGTTTAGCTATTTCAGTTAAGGTTCCAGGTCAGGAGGAATGGAAACATGCATATATCTTGTTGTCTCAGTTGTACTAATTGTGCTAATTTCAGAACTGTGGCCAAGTCAAAGAGCAGAGCTTTCGATTGGTAGAAGCCAATATTATAAATGAAGTTCTAATGGCAGGGAGATCACCCTGGCATGCTGCCCCCAGTGATTTGGCATTATATGATGCCTTTCCTGAAACAAAAAGTGTTGGCACTTGTTTCCACATTTTTTTTCTGTACAAGGAATATTTAGGTCTTCCTCATTTTTAGATCCTTTATGAATAGGATGTGATGAGCAGACTGACATGTCTGATTATCATTTGAGAGGTGGTTACACTTTGGATACAACAAAACAGCAATCACCAACCTTGTCGTGGGTATGCAGTTTAGTGGAATGGTTATATAAGGCTTTTAGTTAGTCCCCTAGTGACATTTGTTCCCTTTCTTAGTTCATACCCAGCACCTAACATCTTCCTCAATTGTTTCTTGCTTTCCTACTGTCAGAGTTCCTCCTCTCCTTCATCTTTCACTTCTCACACTTCCTCACTTTCAGCTTCCTCACAGGAATCGTCCTACTCCTCTCCCTCCTCTGCTTCTATAGTGTTTGTTACTTGTCACCACAAATGTCAGAGAGTTATCTTCCTTCTGCCTGCCTTCCTTATCTTCATTTCACCTTCTGCTTCTCAATGGTGCACACAACATAATGTGTGTGTGTCTGTGTTGTCCGGAGAGCAGACTCTCACTGATAGTGTCTCTCTTGTCATTACTGATGTGAACTCCTTGTCCAATGTGAGCATATAAGGCGTCAGCAGGGTGACCAGATGTATGATTTTAGGCTATGTCCACACTTTGCTTTTAAATTGAAACAATGACTGTTGTTTCAATTTTTAAAAAATCATGTCTAGATGACGTTTTATTATTTTGAAATGATGGGCCCCGTCATTTTGAAACAACGAACCTTATTTAAAAACAGTAAAACCTACTAGGCAATCGAAATAGCCGTTAAATCGAAATGGCTGTTTCGAAACAACACCGTTTGGCCATGTTATTTTGAAATAACCATTATTTTGATTTAACACTTTTGCCCTTCTCCTTCCCAGGGTGCCTTCCTTTTTCTATATTTGGGGTGGGGCATGGCCCAGCAAGGGGACTATGTTGCCAGACCTCCCATGATGCCCCTCTCCTGAATCGAAATAGCAAGTCCTGTGTCCAGACTTGCTATTTTAATTTGGTGTTTTTGCTTATTTTGATTTAAGTTAAAGCAATTTAATTATTTTATTTTGAATTAACTTATTTCAATTTAACTTAAATCGAATTAAGCCTGTACGTGTGGACATAGACTTAGAGGGACAGTCCAGATATTTGTGGCTTTTGCTTATACAGGCACTTCTTACCCACCACCCCCGACCTGTTTTCTAACACTTGCTATTTGGTCACGCTAGGTTTCAGGGATTTATTCCACCCAAAAATATGGTCCTAAGGCACTGTGGTCTCTGTATGTCCAGGTGTGAAGGGTGACCGTACACACCTGCCATTGCTACTGGCATTCCTTTAATCCAGGAATAATGATTCATGGTACTGCTTGCTGCTGCATCTTCTTATTACCTAATTATGATGCAATGATATATATTTTTAAACAGTCTCATTCTTCAGGTTTTCATTGGTCCTTTTAAGATTACTCATATGGCACAATGATGAGGAACACAAAGGATAAATGTGGTACAACTGTGGTTTTTGCAAACAATCATTAGATGTAGAAAGTCATCCTGTGAAGCTTTCTTGGACTCCATGAAGGGAATTTCCAGAAGGGTAGCTGTGTTAGTCTGTATACAGCAAAAGCAGCGAGAGTCTTGTGGCTCCTTATAGACTAACAGATTTCTTTGAGCATGAGCTTTCGTGGGCTTCAACCCACTTCATCAGATGTATCTGACGAAGTGGGTTGAAGCCCATGAAAGCTCATGCTTGAAGAAATCTGTTAGTTCATGAGGGGAATACTCTTCCAAATGGTGATCCATAACTCTGTACAAGAATAGCCCCAAATGTGTCCTGCAGCTTCCCTCCCCCCAAAAATCAAAGTCACATGAGGTGTGTGCTTTACGGATATTTATCAATAAATCCTTCAGCTGCTAAAAATTAAACATAATATTGCTTTGTACTTTCATGTGCACAGAACCCATGATCTGAAGGAGCTCCATAAATCATTAATTAAATAAAACAAAACACCACATTACATCTGCTTTAAGAAGGAGAAATTGAGGCACAGAGTGAGCAAGGCCCTGATCTGCGAAGTGACTTAGGCATTGCAATGCTGAGTGTAACAAAACTTGATGTTTAGGTGCTTAGCAAGTGAACAACAGGAAAGATCCACAAAGCTTGAGTTAGCACCTAGGTTCCCTACACAATGAAAGGGAAAATACAGGGGCCTCAAAAGCCAGCATGTGAGGTTCGGGGCAGCCTAAGCCAATCAATGGGAGATGTCACTGAGAGGGCTGTGTCCTAAGACCCACCCCTCCTCATGGAATTAGGCACTTAAGACTGGGTTTCAAGGGAGGCACCCACTTCTCCATGTGCTTCACAGTCAGTAACTCCTCTTATAAAGTTAGACACTGAAACTGTGTAACACCTTGTCTTCCCTAGCCCTTATGACAGGAAAACTTCTGTCACTCAGGGTATGAAAAAAATTACACCTGTAACTGATATAAATTTTGCTGGCATAAGCACTTGTGTGGACAGCACTATGTCAACTGGAGATGCTCTCTCGGTGACATAGCTGGTGTCACTCATTCAGATGGCTTTATTATGTTGGCAGGAGAGCTCCCATAGACATAAGATGGCTACACTAATGTGCATGCCAGAAAAACTGAAGTTGCTCGGGGTCAATTTTTTCCCATCAGGTGTAACAAAAGTTTTGCCTGGATAAGTGTTAGTGTAGACAAGGCCTAAGTCATTTCCTATAAGAATGAGTGAGGTGCCTGGCTAACTCCACACAAAACAGATAGAGGAGGAGCGGTTGGTGGCAGCAGCTCCATTCTAACTTTTAGCCCAGCGGCTAGACTACTCATTTGGGATATGAAAGACCAGGTTAAATTTGCTCCTCTCTGCCTAATGGTAAGAAAGGATTTGAATAAGGAACTCTTACCTCTCAGGAAAGTTTCCAAACCACTCGAGTCATGCATCATTCTGAACTGGAGCTCCCTCAATCCATCCTGCTTAAGGGTACTTGGATCCACTGTGGATAAATAGTGGTTTAAAGTGATTGGAGCAGGGGGGACTGAACTCTGAATCTCCTCTCTCCCCATTGCGTGCCCAGAGCCACTGGCCTACAGCATAATTCTCTGTTTTTTTCTCTTTGTACCAATGACTTGTTAATTATTTGTACAAAGTGGAACAATTTCAACAGGAGAGACTGAGGAGGATCTACTAGTGTTCTATCCACTGAACTAATGGTTAGAGCGAGCATCATCATCACTTCTTTCTCCTCCAGATTTTGAATTGGAGACTGATCTGGTAGGCTCCACAGTCGAGGTAGGCCCGTGAGCATGTATCTTCTCCTGGCTTGTGGACTGTACTGTGTTTTAGGTATGAAACAGGCATTTGAATGCCAGGAGTCAGTAGGCCACATGCCAGGAGGGAGCATGTTAGTCATTCAGGGAACTTTTAGAACAAAAATTTAGGCACCAAAATAATGTAGATCATACAAAGTTTGGTGGGATCTGAAGCAGAGGTTTTGTGGATTGCATTGGTGCCCAAAACTTGACATTAGGTTCCTTAATCTGGGGTTTATGTGCTTAAGAACCTTTGTGAATCTGGGTCTATGTGACTTGCTCGAGTTCATACAGAGAGAATCACACAAAGAGAAAGTCACAAAGCTAGGAACAAAAACCTGCTCCCCTATTTCCCAGCGCATTCTAAGCACTAAAGCTATGTCTATACTAGCAAATTAGTCCAGATTAAGGAGGCTTAATCTGAACTAATTTGCTTCCTGTCTACACTAGACTTTGCCTAGTTCGAACTAAAAATTTTTTTAGTTTGAACTAAGCATAGCTTAGTTCAAACTAGTTAATCCGAACAGTTAGTTTGAATTAAGTGCTTAGTTAGAACTTAGTTCGACCTTTAGTTCAAACTAGCACAGTGTAGTCATGCTAGTTTGATCTAAATAAGTTCGAAGTAAGGGTTAGTTTGAACTAACCACGTTTTTTAGTTTGCACTAACTTTTAGTTTGAAATAGCCGTGGTTTTTTTAGTTCAAACTAAAAAGTTAATTTGAACTAAAAAGAGTGTGGCTAGTTTGAACTGAAAAATTAGTTCTTATTAAAAAGCTACAGTTAGTTTGAAGTAACCAGGCACTGCTTAAGCAAGTCTGAACTAAACTTTTAGATGTAGACATAGCCTAAAAAATCCTAGTTTTTAATAAACACGTTTAAAAAAAACCAAAAAACAAAGCCAACCAGCCCCAAGTTTTGTGGGGACAAAACAAGATCAACCTGCAGCAGCAACAAACGCTAAGTCAGATGTGTGCTAATGGCAAATGCTAATTGAGATGTATGTCATCCTTATGACATCCAAATGGAACTGGTATACAAAGAAAGAAGTGAAAAACAAAAGTAAGCATGGAATATTGTCCTATGTCCTGTTAAAAACATAGGGCCTAATTATCAGTTACACTAACGAATCATAACAATTCTGTAGCAGTGAATAGGAGCTTAAAGGAAGCAGAAACAATCTCCTGTGAATATCTCCTGTGAATATATCAGCAGTGAATGACTCCTCCTCCTTTCACCAATAAAAATGCAGCTTTAGAGAAATGTAGTTTATGTGTTTCTACTTTCTTGACTCTCTTCTTGCAATCTTTACTATTCATTTACTTTTACTTCTCAACTTGCCTCCAAGTAACCAGAAACAAACAATAGGGCCTAATTATCAGTTACGCTAATGAATCCTAACAATTCTGTAGCAATGAATAGGAGCTTAAAGGAAGCAGAAACAATCTCCTGTGAATATCTCTTCTCAAAAGGTCTCTGCAGGAGGTGTATAACATAGAGATAAATTGACAGCACATTGAGGCATGACCAAACTACGCTGTACTATAGCCATTCTCTGTATTCTCAACTATTTTGCTTCTGAGGGCCTGCATGAAGCTATGGGAAACAGAGTGTAAGCTAGTGCTGCTACAGACTGGGTAGGCACATGAATGTCGCAGAACACGGCATTGCAAAGGGCATGAACAGGGAGTTGGCAAAGATGATACAAAGTCACCTTTGCTTCCCACTTTTCATGCTTACCCCAAACATCAGTACTGAGTAAATTAGCGTTGGATCCATGGGATGGGAGTAGGAGAGTAAGAACTTGATTTTATTTATCTGTGTAAATGGGCAATATAATCAGGGAAACAATTTTTATTTTTCAACTCCCAGGGCATGATAAACAAAAAAGATTTAAACAAGATAGAAAAAGTTTGGCAGTTTACTTATGAATGATGTCTATAAAATGCATTGTACTTTTTGTAAAATCTTTTAATGTTTTTGTGTAGACATATTCATACCAGCCTGGAAAGAATTTTCTGGCTTTAGTCAGGTAATGAATAGAATATGGCACTGAAAAAATATATACATTTTAATTTTATCTGTTGTATAGTCCCATTGTTTATTTCAGCCTTCCCTACTGAGACTCCTCGCACTACACGCCTCTGGTTGCATTCCACTCAAGACAAAGGCATTTTTTAGGGATCTACCTCTTACAAAGAGGTATTGATGGACCAGGAGTCAGAGCTTGGACAAATGGCCATTTTATGACTACACAGCCTGATTGTTTAAGCATTTCTTGCTTCAGGGAATAAAAAATTCATTATTCATCACTGTGGATCAGCAGTGAATGACTCCTCCTCCTTTCACCAATAAAAATGCAGCTTTAGAGAAATGTAGTTTATGTGGTTTTACTTTCCTGACTCTCTTCTTGCAATCTTTACTATTCATTTACTTTTACTTCTCAACTTGCCTCCAGTAACCAGAAACAAACAATCAAAAAGGCTACATGACCATCATTTTCATTGTCACCATCTGCTCTACACATAACACTTTTGTCATGCCCTCATGACCTCCCTCTTTCATACCAAACCTAGCTTTCCTCTCACATCTGCTACATCATGGCATGGCCTGTGAAGGTTGTCTATTGCAGCGCTTCTCAACCACTGTGTCAGGGCACAGTACTGTGTTGCCACAGAGTGGTAAGTGTCATGGAGACCTTGGGAGGTGACTGGATTTGGCCAGGGGTGAGAGGTGGGCTGGTGTGTCATATAAGGTTGTGACACCCCACCAAGTGTGTCATAACCCACAAAAGTTTGAGAACCACTGATCTATTGCATAATCCCGAACAGCTATAAAGAAGAGACCAAAAAGGGCTAGTGCTAGCACACGATCAAACAGTCAAACCTATGAGGAAAGCTATACGTATATATGTAAAAACTGAGCATGTTTAGCTTAGGCAACAAGAAACTTGAGATTGATGACACAGTCTTCTACTATTTAAGAGGACAGTGGTCAGTTGTTCTCCATGTCCACTGAAGGCAGAATGAGAAGTAATCATTTTAATCTGCAGCATGGGAGAGTTAGATTAGTTATTAGGAAAAACTTTAGTCATAAGAACAGGTAAGCACAAGTATAAATGATAAAGGGAGGTTACCTCCCCAACATTGGAGGTCTTTAAGAACAAGGTTAGATGAACACCAGCTAGAGATGGTTTAAATTACTTGGTCCTGCCATTGCATGGGGCTGGACTAGAAGACCTCTCAGGGTCCCTTCCAGACCTATATTTTCATGTTCCTATGCTACTACCTTGCTGAATAGGAATACACACAAGAAGGGTCATTAAGAGGACACAGCAGCAGATATCATGAAATATGGAAATATCTCCCAATGTTACTTCATGGTTTGGTAGAATACAGGTATCTGTAGTGAGGGGGAAGCTATTAGTCAAATCTTATTTCCATTGGTATCCAAGAATAAGGCTATCTTACAGGGATGTGTCCAAACCAGACAAATCAACATGTCCAACCAACATGGTAAGTAGCTTAGACGCAAAGAACATATGACCCATGGAACTGGGAGTAATTGTTTGGGAATAAGAGTCAGATATAGTCATAGCTTTTAAGTGCCAACAGGACCACTGTGAACATCTAGTCTGACTTCCTTCAGGCTTAGTTAATTGCTGCTTCAAATCTATTAGTTTTGTTTGAACTGCAGCATATCTTTGAGGAAAAACATCTAGTGTTGATTTAAACATTTCCACTGATAGAAAATCTTTGGTAGGTAATCATAGATTTTGATCAGTCCATCCCTTAGCCTTTTCTTTGCTAAGACAAGAAATTAGAACTTCTAGAGTCTCTCTCTTTAAAGCATGAGGTGGAAGATCAGGAGGAAACAACTCTAGGTCAAAAGAACTCTAAATTGGAATGGTAATGCAGGGAAAACAGGAATGAAAATTGTTTATCTAAGATAGTGGTTTCCAACCTGTGGCTGGAAGTCCAGAAATGGCTCATAGAGCCTTTTGTAGTGGCTTGTGACTTCCTTCCTGCTGGCTGCAGAAGGAAGCCACTGCCTAAAGACCCAGATGGAGCACATTTCTTCAGGGCTAAAAGACTGGTGCAGGATCTTTGCTGCCGCTAAAGAGATCAGAGATCATCACTTCTGTCCCCCTGGCTGTAGCAGGAAGGACAGCAAAGCACTCTGCTTGGGTTCTTAGGCACTGGGGTCCCTGCTGGAGCCAGAGGGAGGGGAGCACTGATCTCCCACTCCCCCCCACCCCCGGCTGCAGAAGGGAGTCATTATGAGACCCAGGTGGAGCGGACAGGGTTACAGGACACACACAGTTCCCCTCCTGGCAGCCTCTTCACTAAATATCTCCTGTCTGGCTCCAGTGGCTGAGGCAGGAGGACTGGGGGTTGGGAGAATGAGGACTGCTGGCCAAGGACTGGTGGCCCTTTGGGATTGTAAAAATGACATCTGTGTCCATTGAGCCGAAAAGTTTGGGAACCACTGATCTAAAGGAATTAATATAATCCTGAATCAATTTTGGATGCAAATAAACAGTAGACTAAAGACTAGAGATTAATATTCTATTTAGGAGAATACATCTGGATATATACCTTTATGAGTACATGAGGGGAGAATGCAGACAAAGTAACCTGAAAGGTGTAATGCAGGGACCCCAAGGAGGAAGAAATTGAGAGACGAAGGATGATATGAGACACCTGAAGTCAGAGGCTATACTTCTGATATGATGCCTGTCTAGAATGTAAAAGAGAAGGGGCAATACACATTTGTAATGTAAAATATGGGCTGATTTTCTATAATGACAAAAAGTGGAGCTGTCTAAACAAAGAATCAACTTCTGTTACATATGCCATTGATTTTGTTTTAATATGACTAAGTCTGCCAGATTTTGAATGGTATGCAAACAAATAGCATCTAAGAATGCCTACTGAATTAAGCCTCACAGGTGAGATAGGAAGAACAGCTGTCTTCTCTTGGCTTGTGAACGACCCTGGGTCTTAGCCCTCTGGACTTGAGGGTTAGGTTGCCACTGAGCAGGGATGTTGTGAATGCCAGCAATGTCTAAATGTTGGGTTGAGGTGCCTCATTGCTTTGCTAGGTACCAAATTCCCTTTTTGAATCTAGCCCAAGGTCACCCAATAAGTTAGATCTCTTGTGTTCTCATACTGTGCTCCATTCCTATCCCCTAGGCAACATTACCTTACAACTCCTTGAAGTGCTCTATAAAGAAAACCTAAGACAGCTGTGGAACATTCACTGATCTTGTTGCACTTATTTTACCTTTCATCTTATTTGTGTTTACATTTTAAACTATGTCTCAATGCGTACTCTGTAAATTAGCTAGGAGAGGTAATGTAACAGCTGTTTGGAATGAATGAAGCCTAGGATTTAATGCTTCCTTTTCATGTATCCTATAGAAGCAAGGAGTCCTGTGGCACTTAAAGACTAACAGATTTATTTATCTCATGAGCTTTCGTGGGAGAAAATCCCACTGTGTCAGATGCTTTGAAGATGGGGGAACTTACAAAGGACTTCCTATTTTCTTCTCATCATAATTCTTGTCTATGACAGTAGGATCTTCTGTGCTATTCTTTATCTGTAACAGACATAGGATGATTTTTATGGTGTGTTGAGGACTGTGTTGGCATTGCAAGCTATTACCTAAAGATGGGTTTTGGGAGTTTGGTCAAGACTACGGATTTCTTAGAAGATGCTGTTTGAGAAGAGCCAGTATAAGCAAGGTGAGGTGAGTTGTGACTTCGTGCTGTAGGAAGCTGTCTATTTTTTCTCTTTCATTTCAGAGTCTTATGTGCTATCATTCTAAACTACACAAAATAAAGGAGTCTAACATTGCAACCTTACAGCAAGAATATATATATTTTTTTATCCAACTTCTCTGTGAATGCCCGGTGAGAACAACAGTTTGCGTGCTGTCACCGCCGTCAAAAGAATGACAGAGGAAGGTTCATTGTGCCGCAACAGCATAGAGTCCTTGGGAGTTCACAATGGATTTGGATATTCGTAAGTGACAAGAGACCATCATGACACAAAAGGATAAAAGGACTTTGCATTAGACTTGGACTTCTGAGCTACACTGATGTTTCTTACGTTCAACTTAATAAATAAACTGCAACACTTTGTTGCGGTCAGTTTACCGACATTGGAAATTGATCAATTGTAGTTGTAAATGACAGTCATGATAATTATTATTAAAAACACTTCTAAAAATATTCAGTTGCATGCAAAAATATATACCATAAGACGCCAGTGCTGTAATCATGTTCATGAGAGCAGATGTATGGCTCCATGTGAATCCCCATGGAAAGAAATGGTCTTGTTTGCAAATGTGAAGGTCTGCCACACCTGAATTTGTAAGCTTTTATAGCCTTTTCTTTTATTTAAAGTGCATTTTGTGATGTTGGATTACATCACCATCGGTTCAGCTCCAGTTGCTACAGTTTCAAGCTCAACAGAATGAAATTGCCTCTGGATCTTTTCTCAAATTTGAATGATATAGGTACTCATGAAGTCTAAGGATAATGATCTCAAATACAATAACCAGCACAAACAAGTACTAGTTTTATTAAAGCAGTAAGTAAAGTTACAATTACCCATGCCTGTAGAAATCCTACAAAATCCTTTGCAATAAATGTAGTCACAATGACACCCTCAAAGATATTCTAGTGTCCAATGGACCTGTCACCAACTGATCATCAACAGAGGTATAGTTAACGTTTGGGTTTTTCCTGTGGGTATTGCCACCTTTACCCCACCAGAGAACACTTCATATATTGCAATTCTAAGTACATCTAACACCTTATGTTACACATGAAGGTGTCAGCCCTCTTTTCGTTATCTGTACTTTCACAGCTCATTAATATTGTAGTACCCCATTTTTTGTAGATTGTATTTTCTCTAATTCTCATTAGCATCTATACAAGACAGGAACCTTGCAGTCAAGACAGATATTCAAAGACATTACAGTCAGGTGTCTTGCGGTCTCAGACCTACATTGTGGTCTATTGCAATCACCTATTTGTCCATCTTTATAGTAATCTTGTGACCTTTGGGGCACGGAGTTATGCCTAGGTCATCCACCCACGTCAATCATTTTTGTACATATGGCTTAGTATGGCAAAGCTAAATTCTTAGAAGTCTCAGCATGTAGGCCATGCACTTACTTTACATACATGATACACACTCATCACTCCTAAATACTTATCAATCTCATGTTTCTATAATCCTACAATTTAAATTTATTTAGCGTACATTGATTGTGAATGAAATAGAATTTAAATTGAGCATAACGTCATGTAGCAGAATGATAAAAGGATGATAAACTAACTGGCTACAATTTTGACCTAGATGTTTTGTTTGAGATTATCTCAATACCCCTTCAATCTAAAGGAACCTGATAAATATTAAATTGTGGGACTTTAACAAGAGTTTTGTTAGAACTTTGGTCAAATGTTAGATGCAACGGATTAGAGCAGAATTTCACAACACAATTCAAATTAAGTGGAAAAGTAGTAATATTCTTTTCAATAAACTATAGACACTTATGGTCGAAAACATACAGAAACTTAAAAGATTTTAGACTTCTTCCTTTGGAACAGATTTAAAAATAACAGCCATTAAACAAGGAACATTAGAACAAACATAATTCTGAGGGGATAGATTAAGACATGATCAGCTTCCAATTTTGCTCCCTTTAATCTTACCCACTTTAAAATACTTTTAGAAGAGGCAAAATCTAGAAGTGTCAAAGGTGGGGGTGCAACTGGCATGCACATCAGAAGAACACTGCAGTGAACAAAAATCTAGCATGAAGCTGGTTGGCAAGGAAGGTTAATATATATGGGTTTTGACCTTAACTGTTTTACAGCAAAGGTCCTCATGCTGTGGCATGGGCATCCCTCAGTGGTATAGAGGAATATTTGGGGTGTGTGGTAGGGTCTGGACAAGAGCCCATAGAGTGGGGGGGAGGAAGTGCCACCCAGACTCATTTTGGCACCAGCTTTGCTCTTGCTTTGGCCCCTAGCTCCCAGTCTGGGCACAGCCCCGCCCCCAGGCTTGGCCCCTGGCTATGGTTCCAAGGAGGAGAAGGGATGCCTCAATTCGTTATCAGTAAGCAGCAGACCAAAGGAAGTGGTGGGAAAGGTAGAACTTGGTTCTATATGTATCCTCCTCACTCCTGGCTTTCTGTGTCAACACCCCAAGTTGTACTGCCGAAATACAGACAATCTCCTAGACTCTGAGGTCAGAAAGGACCTGTATGATCATCTTTTCTGACTTCCTGCATAATGCAGGCAACAAAACCTCTCCCACTGACTCCTGCAATAAGCCTCTAACCTATGACTGTTATTAAAGCCCTCAGATTATGATTTTAAGACTTCAAGATACAGAGACTTCATCAGCAGGTGAGCCATGCCCCATGCTACAGAGGAAGGCAAAAAAAACCCATAGCCCTAGCCAATCTGCCTTGGGGAAGATTCTCTCCCGACGTCAAATATGGCGATCAGTTAAACTCTGAGCGTGCGGGCAAGTCTCCCCAGCCAGTCACCCAAGAAACAATTCTCTGTAATAACTCAGAACCCTCCTCATCTCCCTTCCATTCTTAGGCCACTGGAATATCCACCACCAGTAGCCAAAGAGCAGTAAATTTTTAAAGTCAGTTGTCTCATCTTACCATCCTCTCCATAAACTTATCAAGCTCAGTTTTGAAGGCAGTTATGTTTTTTGCCCCCACAGCTTCCCTTGGAAGGCTACTCCAGAATTTTACTTCTCTAATGGTTAGAAACCTGTGTCTAATTTCAAACCTAAAATTCCTCATGGACAGTTTGTATCCATTTGTTCTTGTGTCCACACTAGTGCTGTACTCAAATAATTCCTCTCCATCCCTGGAATTTATCCCTCTGATGTATTTATAGAAAGCCATCATATCACCCCTCAACCTTCTTTTGGTTAGGCTAAACAAACCAAGCTCCTTAATTCTCCTCTCATAAGGTGGGTTTTCCATTCCATGGACCATCCTTTTAGCCCTTCTCTGCACCTGTTCCAATTTGAATTCATCTTTTTTAAACATGGGGGACCAAAACTGCATTTAACATTCCAGATGGGGAATCACCAAAGCCTTGTACAGTGGCACTAACACCTCCCTATCTCTACTTGAAATACTTCTTCTGACACACCCTAGGACTGCATTAAATTTTTCATACCCAGTTCACATTGGCAGCTCATAGTCAGCCTGTGATCAACCAGTACACCAGGCCCTTCTCCTCCTCTGTCCCTTCTAACTGATGCATCCCCAATTTATAGGAAAAGTTCTTGGCTATGTTCACACATAGCTGCTTATTTCAAAATAAAATCCTTAATTCGATTTAACTTAAATTGAATTAAGGAAAACCACCAAATCAAAATAGCAAGTCCGGACACAGGACTTGCTATTTCGATTGAAGAGAGGGGCACCCTGGGAGGTGTGGCAACATGGCCCCCGGCAGGGCCATGTTGCCAGCCAATCCCCTGCCTGGATCTCACCTGGAGAGCCAGGCAGGGAGAAAAGCTCCCAGGGCAGGGATCCCCCTGCTCTGTGTAGCAGCGGGGGAGGGACCATGGGGCACCCTGACTGCCGCCCGGGGGGCTGGTCTCCCAGCTGGCTGGCCCCAGAAGGGGGGCTTGCTGGCAGCCAGGGGGCAGTGGGCAGAAGACATGGGAGCCGGCTTTGCCCGCTGGTCCCGCTTGCTGGCAGCAGGGGGGCCAGTGAGCCTCGGATCTGCTTTGCCCACTGCCCCCACCCAGGGGGGCGGTGTGCACAGGATCCAGCTTTGCCCGCTGCCCTCGCTTGTGAGAGGCTGGGGGGCGGTGGGTGCAAGAGCCGGCTTCACCCTCTGCCTCCACTTGTGGGTGAAGCCGGCTCCGCGCCTGCTGCCCCCCTGGCTGGGGGCAGCAGGCCAATCCGGCTCTGCACCCCCCCCGCCGCCTGCAAGTGGAGGCAGCGGGCGAAGTCCATGGCACCCTGGGAGGAAGGTCATTTTGTTATATTGATATGTGGGGCATATTGCTATAACAGAGCCCGATGTGGTTATTTCAAAACCACAGTTTCAAAATAACCCTCATTTTGATATATAACCAGGTTTATGACATTGAAATGATTTTCCTTATTTTGAAATAAGGGAGCTCCTTATTTTGAAATAACTAAACGTGATGTGGACATATCAACTTTTAATTCAAATCAAATGTGGTTGTTTCGAATTAAAAGCCTCGTGTGAACACAGCCCTTGTTATTTGTCCCTAAATACATGACCTTCACTCGTTCACAATCAGAAAAACCTGGATTCTTATGCATCTTGATAAAAAACCACAGCCAGTCTTTGGCTCTTAATCACAGTAATGTTTGCTGCCACACCCTAAATTATAATTCTTTGATAAGAGTGTAGTGGCAAAAAAGAGTTCTGCAGAAATTGTCACCCATTTCTGTTTCTGGCACATAGATGCCCACGGCAAAACCCGTGACCCCCCCCAATCATGTTTTGTGTCCTTTCTCAGTTTCTGCAGCTACAGTAATAACATCAATGAACATAATATCCTAAGAGAAGCAACACTGTACTTAACATGGATGAGAAAACAGACCCGTGATTCATAGTCATAGTCAGAGTTATTGCAGATAAGACAAATTTGTGTGCTGTCATGAGACTTTACGTAGACATATAAACTGATGAGGAGGCCTTTTAAATGCCTCATATGTGCAACACACATTTTTTTTTTCTGGGGGCAGGGAGGAATCACTCCCCTGTAGCACCCCAGTATGTTAGAAAGCAGCTGCTGGCTTTAGTTATTGGAATGCCTGTGCCCTTAAGAAAAATAAAAACAAGGAGTCCTGTGGCTCTTAAAGCCATGGTCTCAGACAAGCAGTGTGGCCCCTAAAGCTATTTCCTGTGGCCCACAATGCCACGATCATGACCGATATTTGCCATATCATCG